>CM018695.1:0-673743 GCA_009363875.1 Mikania micrantha
ATATTATGTTTCTGTAAATTTCAGGTTCTACTCCTTCAAAATGTTTAGCTTTTATTAAATGCATATAACTTTTACGATAATATGATAGTAATCCCATATTTTGACATAAAATTTTTTGTTTTATATGCAAATTATTTAATAGGATACTTAAGAGTGTGTTATTAATTAGTGTTTTATGTATCGTATGCATAATTTTTTTTAAAATCTTTTAGATCATAAAGAGGATCAGGTCTACCGATTATATACTATCATAAAAGAACGTTACTTTTCCATGCTTGGTACTCAGATGATGGCACGATTATAGGAGACGCCACTGAAGTAGCTAAGGCATTGGAGATTATTCGATCCAAGGGGCCAAGTTTGGGGCTTGAGCTTAATATTAAAAAGACTGAAGTAATTTGGCCGTCATGCAATGGGGTAAAGACAAGAGTGGTTTATTCCTGTTGGATTGGAAGACCGGAGTTAGGGGTCAAACTCCTTGGAGGGGCGGTAGCCGAGACGTTGGTTTTATTAGTAGTTTAGCTATTCACAGAGCCTCAAAGGCAGTAGATCTGATGAGAAGTCTCACTCGCCTGTGTGACCCTTAATGTGAGCTTCTCTTGCTTGCGCTCTTGTCACACCCCAAATTCCCACTCGTGGTGTATGTCCACGTGGATGTGACATGGCCAGAATCACAGCTCAAGGTCATATAGAACAATTCTATATGCGTTTACAATCCAAGTTTGACACATACACATAATAAAATAGTTTGGCAGCGGAATAAAAGTTGTCATAAAATATTGCAGCGGAAAATCACATGTTTGACAAATGCAGCGGAATAATAATAGTAAGATACTACGTTGTTTAATACATAAACCAAACGTAATGTTTAAAAAGTTAAACATAAACAGGAATGCATGCAGATCCTAATGCTCGTCCCTTAGAGTGTGCAATCCTGTTATCCATACTTGCTAGTTACCTGAGAATTACAAGTTTGAAAACAAGTGTCAACACAATGGTGGTGAGTTCACAGGTTTTGATATACATATGTATAAAAGTGTGTCATGCTGTTTATCAATGTTAGTACCGAGCCCTAGGCCCAAAGTGTCAGTGCGTCACTACCGAACTGACTTGTTTAGACTTGTTATGCTTGCCTCCGCTATGTCCTCGTATACATAGCAAGTTAGGTCAGAATTTGCACGGGTTATGACATCCAGTCAACATAGTGCCACCGTGGGGTTAGTCATTCCCTAATGGATCCATCCAAATCTACCACGTTGTTCGTACATAACGGTAAGACTTTGTGAGGGCTTGTTACGATTTCAACACTTAATGTTTGTCCAATAAACCAGCATACACAATAATGTTTGTACAGTAATAATGTTTGACTCGATGCAACTAGTATTCTCTCCCTATTTAAAAGCGTTTGAAAAAGAGTAAAGAGGGCCGTAAACTCACCTTAGTGATGTGAATGAATGAAAGCGTAAGCTCCTGATGTAGTAGGCACGTCGGTCACCGGCAACCTATATCGTATACCGTACGTGAGTTCGTGTAAGTGATCGTGCTAGTGTTTGTGTTAGTGCTCGTGTTCGTGTCCGACAACCCTTGGTTGTTCATGTTTGTCCGTGTCGGTCCACAATGACCGTGTTTTGCTCGTGTTGGTCCACACTGACCGTGTTTGACCATGTTGACCATGTTTTGACCATGTTTGACCGTGTTTGACCGTGTTTGACCAAAGTTGATCGTGTCAAGTCAACGAACCGTTGGTGAACCGTGTGACGGTTTGTGAATCGTGTAGTAACGTGTAAGTGCTCGTCGTGTGCAAAACGCGCAAGTCGCGTCTATGGACAACTTACTATTTATAGTAAGTTTCCATTTATGAAAAGTTCACAAAGCATGACGGTTTTATAGTTCTAGCATGTTCAATAGTCCTACGGGATCATGTTTAACACATAGCACATCATCATACGGATTCACATAAGTCGTTTATAACATGTTAGTGCACAAAAGTTTCCTAAAATGGAAGTTTCCATTTTTTTAGCATACGTGACATCGGAAACCATCTAACTTAGCATCTAATACACATATTATAACATATTAGTCATTTAGCATGCTCAAATAAAAAAACAAAACACGTTGACAAGTCGGTTTTTCTAAAAATAAAGTTACTATAAATAGTAACTTTATGGTTTTTGCATAAAAAAATGACCATTTAACACTTCTTAACCATTTTCACATTACCAATCCTCATAGTAATCAATCTAGCATCATTTTTAATCATACTAATATGGTGAAAGAGTCTCCTATCATTATTTCGACCCGAAAAGTTACTAAATATAGTAACTTTGTCAAAAATGACCATAAACATTATCAACAGCACATTTGAACATCATAATCATTCTAATAACATTTAAGTAGCAATCTATAAGCATGCATGATGCCCTATATCATTCACATCACCATTTTAAACTCAAAAAGTTTCTATTATTAGAAAGTTTGTCAAAATCTTCATTTTAAATCCAACCAACATCATCTAGCCATGTATTCTTATTCCAATATCAATAAAGAACATTTCTACATACCCAAAATCATTGCAACACTCATAGATCATACATGCATGTGATATTTCAACACTTTATGAACAAATCATGAAATCCTTACATACACACCTTCATAGATCATCACCAAATGCATTCTAATCATGTTAGATCATCATAAATCATCTTAAATCAACAAACCAGAAATGAAATTTGTGCATGTGCACTATAGGTGCTTGCATGTGTGATCTAACACATGCATGTGTGTGTAATGGTGTGTAAATGGGTGTTTTGGTCACAAGAACTACCTCAAGGGCTCAAGAGTAGCAAGATGTTGATGTTAGCAGCTTCCTCAAGCTCCTGGACAACTGATTTGAGTAGAGATGAAGTGAAGGTGATGGTGTTAAGCTCCCAACTTAGTTCTTCAAGCTTCCAATCTTCACTCTAAGCTTCCACAAGCTTGATGATGGCTTCAACGGGGTAACAATGGAGTTTTCTGGTGGGGAAGACGACTTTGAGTGGTCTAGAGCTCGAGAAGGTAAAATAGGGTGGCTTGAAATGATTTTTCTTGGTTTTGTAAAGATTTTAGCGTGCTAGGCTGCCAGCGTAACGCCTGACGTGGATGTACACATGGGTGCGTTACGCGCGGATTGGAACGGATGGGCGCTCAATTTCCCATCCGCGCGCATCGCCTGACGTGGATTTCAAGCCCAATAAGCTTGTTTTGTTGTTCTGGGCCCATTCTTGCCCGTTTCTCGATCATAGGACATCGTTCGAGCGTCGTTTGGACCCTATTGGTCAAGTGCTAGCCATAATTGACTTGTGAGATGTTTCGTGCTTAAGTGTTGTGATGTTCACCAACGTTCGTGTGTTTTGACACGTGTGTGCTGTTTGTCGATAATTCCACGAATTATCTAGTCATGTGTCAGTGTTCGTACTGTTGTGCCATGTGTCACACTAAGTTAAGCTAATTCTAGTGCCACGTGTACGTAATGCATTTAAATAAACATTTAAATAAATAATATGCTGACCTGGAAATTACGGGGTGTCACAGCTCTTGTATGGGAGTGACTAAGTTGTTGTTCGGTCTCCAAACATGACAGCCTACGTTCGTTAAAGATGTTGTCTCTGTTTTTGACAAAGGGCTCAGAGCGGCGATTGATGATATTGTGGTATGTGGGGGTCCGTTTTTTGGGGATTTTCAATGGACACTGGCATCTCTCCCCATTTGTTTTGGTGCTTTAGGGCTATATTCAACGGAGGATGTTTCTACCTATGCTTTTGTAGCCTTGAGAGCACAATCTTGGAAGTTACAGGATCACATTTTGCGTAATTGTAGTGTTGATGGGTTAGATCCCAATTTTGGGTGTGCGTTGGACTGTTTGCACAACTCGATTCCCGATCTTGATCTTGGCGGGTTCACTGATAAGGACACCGCCCCTCCTAAAGCCCAAAATGTTCTGGCGAGTGCCCTTTATAGTAAAACCGTCCAAAGTTTGGGAGAAAAATTCAGTCTGTCAACTCGCCAAAAAGCGGTGTTAGAATGTCTTCAGACTCCGCATGCTCAAGACTTTCTGACTGTCATCCCAATCGAAGGATTAGGCCAACACATGTCAGCAGTGGAGTACCGGGCTATTCTGAAATACCGTTTAATGATCCCCTTGTTCCCAGTGGATGAGCCATGCCCGATCTGCCGTAAAGTTTGTTTAGATAAATTCGGTGAACATGCTGTTCATTGCAAAGAACTCCCAGGTTTAAATACATACATGATTTGGTCAGGGATGTCCTTTGTGATGTGTTAAAACGGGCGGGAATCTAGGCAAAAAAAGAGGCTCCCGTGAATTTCTTGTTAGATCCGTGTGAGGGAAGGTCTACTCTTCGACCAGCAGACATTCTTGTGTTTGAATGGGCAGGGGGATGCATGCTTGTGTAGACCTTACTGGGGTGTCCCCCTTGTTGGGCTTAGGGACACCGGGTTTGTCGCTAGGCAGGCCGTGTTAAAGGCAGAATTGGGAAAAATTGCTAAGCACGAGAAGGCGTGTGCCGAGAATCAACATGCCTTCATTCCGTTTGCTTTCGATACTTTTGGGTCTCTTGTCCCCGATGATGCTACATTTCTGAAAAGAGTTCAGCAGATCGTGCACAGTAATTCATCGACACCGAAGAACACTAACTTTGTTTTCAGTAGGATCAGATTTGCCATTCAAAAGGGGGTGGCGGCGCAGCTTGTTTCTCGCTTACCTGCCTTTCTATTGTAATTGGATCCATATGAATATATTATTTTGTCCAAAAAAAATTTTAAACCTAAAAGATTATAACTTAACGACCGTACTCACTTTGTCAACATGATATTAGAGTTAGATTAAACTTAATAACCTCCTTATCCTTAAAAGTCAAAGAATAATCTGGAGCTATTAAATCATTAATTAACGGATATGATTAAATCAATTTGTTGTATGTTACTTTAATAAAACTACATTTGTTTACTTTTTATCAACTTCCCATGCCTTCTTTAAACGTTCAAAAAAACTTTTACATACAATTTTTTTTTTGAAATAACATACTATAAAAATGAACATTTTTTTATTTTAAAAATTGGTATAGTGTTATTAAAAAAAATGTTTTTTAGTTCATTATGTCTTTATACAGGTCATTGTGTTTTTTGTACATGACATTGTGTCTTTTGTATTTACTGCTCAACGTTGTGTTTTTTCTGAACAATTTAAAGTATAATGATGTTGCAGAATATATAATGTTAAACAAGGATGACACAATGATGAGTATAACACAATGATATTTAAAAAAGACACAATTACCTGAAAAAGACACATGACGATCGAGTATGAACAATTTTGTACATATCATTGTGTCTTTTGTACTTCCTGCTCAATGTTGTGTTTCCCTGAAGAATTTAAGACATAATAATGTTGCAGAATACATAAATTTCAAACAAAGATGACACACTGACGAATATGAATAACACAATTATTTTAAAAAGATACAATTACCTATAAAAAATACAATTACTTGTAAGAAAATAAAAAATATTATACACAAACATTTAAGAAAGACACGATGATGATAATTAGACATAATAAACTGAATTTTTTTAACAATATTATATTCATTTTAAAGATAAAAATATATTTATTTTTATGATATCTTTTTAAAAAAATATATCGTATGTAAAAGTTATGAATGTTTAAAAAATGTATAGGAAAGTATTTATGACTAAATTACCCTTTAACAATTTTTATCTAAAATTTTGAATTTTACTCTTAAAACTCATCTTATTATTTTGACAATTAATAATATTTCATTTAAAATTAAGACAAGAAGATCGCTTAGTTTAAACTAACCGTAATATACTAAGAGGGTTATGCTAAATATACCTCTTTTGTATTTTTTTTACTTATCATACACCATCTTTAAGCTTTTTAAATATATACAAGTAAACCTTATGTTTTTAGTTGTTAATTAAAAAGATCTATAAACATTTAAAATTAAAACAATTATAAACATCACGAAATCATTTTCATCATCATCATCATCAATTCATCGTTTAAAAATCAAATCAATACGAAATATAAGCCTAAATAACCATAGTCGAACGAAAACTCAAACTCTATTAAAACGAGTATAAAACTCAAAATTAATTGAACCTATGCATTCCTTTAACCTCTGCGAAACTCTCTGCGTAAACCAAAGCTATTCACAATTTAAACAAATCAAGAAAAATGCATGTAAGAGCTCATCGGTTCGACTTCGGTTCATCAAGCAACAAACATAAATTAGTTAGCTAAGATAGGTGTTTCATACACAATGACACTCTTTTTGTTTGAGGAATTAAAGCCCTATGTTTGTAACAACGATCAGGCTTCAGTTCAATCAAATTTAAACAAAGATGAATTAGGGTTCATATGATTTAAATCTGATTTTTGATGAATTTAAATTTTATATTTTGTAGAGGAGGGTATGACAAGTAAGAAGTGGATATGTTTAGTGGAATTTAAGGTGAAAATAAAGTTTGATACATTTTGGTTGTGTTATAATGTTGAAGGGTTAATTTTGACAAATTTATATTTAAAATTTAGAGAGATAAGGTATAACCGTATAACAAGTCACAATGGGAGGTATATTTAGCCTAACTCTACTAATATCACAATGTTTTTTGTCATCCTAACCCGAGTTAAAAGGTTGAGGCATAAACTCAAAAAGAAATAAAATAAACATACGAACTTTTGAAATGACGTAAAAATTGTGAAAACGAGTACTAACTTTGAAATTATGAACTTCAAAAGAACTTTTGTTCCCAAATCTATATTTATTTATTTTTATAAATAAATAAATAAGTATCTCTTTAGACATATGCAATGTTATTAAAACATCTAAAAATTGGTTTTATATCCCTTCCATATTAAATATTTATATGCTACTTTTTTAAAATTTTCTTTTTCTTTTATTTTTCTAGTAATTATTTGATTTGATTTGATAGATAATATAATTATGTTATAAATAATACTAAACTTTAAGAAATATATAATTGATATTTAAAATAAAAAATTTGAAGTTATTTTTATTTAAATTGTGTATATTTTTATTTAATATATGATATATCATTTCTCTTAACATATATTATGTTTTGACTTTTGATAATACACCGATAAATTCTAAGGGTACTAATGGGTTGACCTGAATCTAACATGTTTTGCCTAAAATATATATATTTATCTTTTATATTCTACTCAAAAATCATAAATTATAATCAAAATGTATTATATAATCAAAAAGTAGTAATTAAAATAGATCAGATTGTGTATATACATTAGTTTCTGAAATAAAACAAAAACATTTTTCAATCAAATTATGTTATTATTCAATTTTGTTCACAATTCATATCATTTTCACCACTTTTACCGTATTTAGAAATAACAACTTGAATGATATCATTCATTTCTCTTTTTATTGATAATCCTATAATCAGTAATATAAATATATTAAAATTCAATATTAAATGTCACGATAACATAATATATGTTTTTTTTAAATAAAAGAGTCAACCTGCCATTCTGATGGGTTTTACCCGAAGTTAACACGTTTATATAATTGGGTTGACAGGTTTGACCTAAAATAGACCCGAACATGTTTAGCCAAAAACAAAACGCAATAAATTCGTGTAAGGTTCATATCGTGCAGGGAATTCATGCCCTATCAAATTCTCCTCCTCTACGAATAAAAACTAAGCCATAAAGGTTTTTTTTTTCCTTTTCTAAATTATCATGTAAATTTTAATTTTCTAAAAGTAAGCAATCATGATAGTTTTATATTTAATAACGTTGCAAAAGCAATGCATGATTCATTTAGATTCTAGTTCTTCTTTTAGCTTTATTTTGTATGCTTTACAAAATTTATAAATTCTTTTACATAATTTAATTTTAAAGTTATATGATGCCGGAGACTTTAGTCTCTTTTGATATGAAGACAAAATCCCCTTTTGCTACCCACTTGTTATAGAGATTTTGCTTATTGTATAAAAAGGTTATGAGTTTAAATCCAGAAAAAAAATAGTGACGGAGTTTAAACATTTTGAAAATGGATAGAAATTTATACGATTCAGAAGACATGTTAATAAGCGAGAGGGAAGAACCCACTATTTTAACAAATAAATTTTTGGCCGAAAAATAGACAATACAGATGTAAAAAGAGGGATAGCATGCGGACCCCCGGCTTCATAAAAGCTTTGCCAACGACAAGAAAAAAACTAACTCTACACAACTTGGTTTTGGATGTTCGATGTTTACAGAAAATAATATGGTCCATCCGTTTCAAAATTAAGCTCCAATTATATTTTGTATCAAGGCAGAAACTATTCTTACTAATTCTACATAATCAACCTTGCCTATATTAATTATAATAACCTTAATAGTACATTTGACAATCTTGACCTGAACAAGATAATTGTGTTGTTTGGGTGAAAAAATAATGTATTTTGCACTAAAATATGTAGCATCATAACATAGAACATAGCGATATTAGTAACACAATATGAGTCAAAATGTGTAACCTAAAAACTACGAGAATAAAATATATTTAAATGGGTAAAAATTATCAATAATATATAAAATGATAAGATTATTAAAGACTATGCAAACAAATTATTTGTTTAATTACTTACAACGCATTTTAACTTGAATTAAATTTATGGTATTTTTAAATAACTCATTTAAACCCAAACTGGTTTATTTAAAACATATCATGACCAAAACATATCTTGACATGAACCTATTCTAACATATTACTCGACCCACCCAATTTGACAGGCTAACTTATTACAAAATATAAATTAACAAAATAAGTAATTAGAACACTTGTCATTTTAGGATATAATCTTAGTTTCTTTAGAAATCTCGTATTATATCAAATGACACAAGTTATTCTTTGATGATTCATCACTTTTATTTTCCTTATAACAAGGTTTATTCGATGTTTCATTAAAGTCACTTATAATTTTTTTCACTATAAAACCAGGCAAGTTTCTACATTTGTTCTCTAATTGTGAAACCTTTTGTAGTGTCAACTTTTTAAAAATTAAGTGACCAAAAGAAGACAGATAAAACTTGGTTAATGATTATTTTTTTCAATTAACATGAAGAATGAAGTCAGGAGGTAATTTTATAAGGAAAAAAAAATACTAAACAATAACCAAGTATTATAATTATTCATTTTAAGTGAAGTTAAAAACAATCACTAGATATTAATTTAACCAAGTTTGATACATGTGTAATTTGAAGTCTCTTAATTAAAAAAAACAAAAAAAACCCTAACATTTACAAAAATAACTTTAATAAAGTGACTAGATAAAACAATATAGAAACACAGTTGATACTTCATGATTTTATCCTTTTATATAAAATTGAGACAGTTAAAAAAACACACTTGAAAGGCATAGTGAAAGTTCATTTATATTTTGTACTTTAGTTATACATGCAAATATAATCAGAGGTGATGTAGACGTATAAAAAATCTGGAACTAGCGTGGGATTTTATAAAAGAATGATAGAGAAAAAATAAATAAATAAAAAACAAAATGACAGGTATGCTAATAAAAACATGTATATAAAAATTTAAAACAAAAACAAAAACAGAAAGAAATGGAAACATGCATAATCCTATTCTTTCTTTTTCTTAAACAATAATTAAAAAAAACAATAACGACAGATTGAGACATAACCAACTTGCCCTTATTTCTAATATTTGTAGCTTTCCTTTTCTAAACACAAGATTGTTATTCTTTTTTTTTCTGGTCAAAAAATAGCTTCCTTTTTATATCGTATATACTCTTATTAAACCATATCAATAGCTAAAGCTACCGACAAATTCTATGTGGTATTTGATTCTTTACATTAAAATCAACAAAATGCCTTTTTGGTGGAGTGGTTTGGGCTTTGTTGTTTGAGACATACGTGACAACCATTTTTTTTGTTTATTTTTTTAACTCTAACATCTTTAATGTTTCAAATTGAATGTTTTAAATGTATAATCCATTTAATTAGTATGTATAGTTTTAATATAACCTCAGTACTATATATAATATATGTTTTAACAATTTAAGTGTATCAGTGAGTGTCCTACTATACTGTAAAGACTAATAAAGGCTTATGCTCACCAAACTTCTTGTTTTGTCTAAGTATAGGAGTCTCTTTGAATAAACACCTTCGGAAGGAAGAAGTGATTCTTCGGAAGCAACATTGCTTCCGAAGGATAACTGGTTCCTGCCGAAGGTTGTACAAGACAACTGCTTCCGAGGAATCCTCTAATGCTCGGAAGACAAAGACTTCTGAGGAATCTTCTTATGCACACAAGACAAAGACTTCCGAGGTTTATCCTCTGACAAAGACTGTAGCAGCTTACTCTCAAAGTACAAAAGGTACTGACACAAGACATGCTGGTCTGAGTAAAGATAAAGACAACATGTAATGAGTCAGATAAAGCGCCTTACCTCTCCCATGCTGCATTAAATGCAAAAGATCATCTGAAGCCTTGAAGATCAACAACATTAAATGTCTTTTGTATTTAATAGTCCTTTGTAAAGTCAATGTCTATTAATGTAATGATCATGACTGAGTGTCTTAGCCTGTTAAGACACTCAACATACTAGAATAAGCTTTACTTTATGTACTTGTCTAGTATACCCAACTTGTATTCCTAAGTGTATACGGTTGTAGCCTCGGCTATATAACCTCCCAATGTATTGTTGCTTGAAGTGTGCTTGCTTGTATACTTCCACTTTGAGAGAAATATATCCTTGAGCTTGAATTATTCTTGTGTTCTTAATATTGTTCAAAGATTATTATTGTGTCACTTTGAGTGAAATTGTGAGATCATTCTAACAGAACATTCCGCATCTGTTAGAATTAAGTAAGAAATACTTGTGAAGTGTTGTTTAGAGATAACAACCCGATCCTACAAGTGGTATCAGAGCTTTTGGCTCTTGAACTTGACTGACTAATCATCATCAAGTTACCAGTTCTATTTCTTATAAACCCTCATAGTATTAACACTCATATTTTCTGTGTCTGTCCAAGATGGCTGCTCTAAACAAACATGATACAGAAAATGGCACTCTCAACAAGCCACCAATGTTCACACCTGAAGACTTCGATACCTGGAAAGTCAGAATGGAAGGGTTCATCAGGAACCAAGACTTCAAACTTTGGAAGTCTGTTCTTGAAGGTCCCTACATTCCTACAGTTGCTGCTGCCGGTGCTGGAGTTGCTGCAGTACCAAAAGATCCATCTATGTACTCAGACGAAGATTACAAGAAGATGGAAGTTGATTCTAAAGCTCTTTGGCTAATTCAGATGTCAATACCGAACTCCATTATACATGCATTCAAGAAATGCAAGTCTGCTCAAGAACTGTGGAATTCCTTGAAGCAGATGTATGAAGGGTCAGAAGATGTCAAAGAAAACAAGAAGGATATGCTGAAACAGAAGTTTGAAAACTTTTGTCAACAAAACAATGAGAATATGTCTTCTCAGTACCTAAGGTATGTCCAACTTGTGGATGAATTAACTACTGCAGGTGTAACTCTTGATAATCAAGATGTGCTCAGAAAATTTCTGAGGTCTCTTCCAAAGGCATGGAATATCTATTCTGTAACAATCAGAAGAACAGAAAACCTGAAAACTCTAACTTTAGGAGAATTGTTTGGTATTCTCAGTGCCTATCAGATGGAATTAGATGCCCAAGAATCTAAAGTTTCTCACTCACCATCTGGTTCAGCTGCTCTTTATGCACCCATCAATAATCCTCCATACCAAAGCTATCAACCCCTCTACCATTCTACCTCCACACCCACTGTCACATTTCCTGAAACTCCAAATTCATCAAACCTTGTATCTAACCCAACCCCACTACTAACCTCTGGGCAAGGAGCTTTTATGGCTGAGGAGACAAATTACTTTCATCTGTGTCAAGAAGACTTGGATGGTATTCCTGCAGATGATCTTGAGGAGATGGATATAAACTATCAAATGGCTATGATTTCATACAGGGCAAAGAAGTTTTACCAAAGAACCGGCAGACAGTTCAAAAAGCACAATATGAAGACTGGGTTTGGACTTGACAAATCTAAACTCAAATGCTTTAACTGTCAACAGTTAGGCCACTTTGCCAGAGAATGCAAGTCCACAGGAACTCAGCAGACAACTTCTGGGCAACCACAACAAAGACCATCAAGCTCATCTAACAATGCAAACATTGCTGAACAAGATTTTGCAGACTGGAGCTTTCAAGCTGAGGACCCCTCCATCTCCAACAGTGCTTTGATGGCAAATGACTCATCTTCCTCAAGCAAGGTAACTGATAGCATGTGCTCACCTGAATGCTTAGAAACATTAACTATTTATAAGAAAATAAATTCTCAACTCTGTAATGAACTTGAGTCTCTACAAGTAGTCAAGGCAAATTTCTTTGAGGTTGAAAGAAATTACAAAGAAAAGATTGAAGAAATGGAAAAGACCATTTCAAGTTTAAAACATGAAGATACTAACAAACAGTGTCAGATTAAAAATCTTTTAGAAAGACTAACCACTGCCAAGACTGAACTTGTATTGGCTGAGTCTTACAGAGACAAATTTCTAAGCCAAGGTGAAAAATATGAAAAACTTTTTAGAATGAGCAGCACAACTGAACTTGTGAAAAAAAGGGGAGCTGGTTTGGGATATAACACAGTGGAACCTCCATCTGCTTATACTTCCATAACAGATGTTAGGTGTAAATCACTGGTTGACCTTGTGTATAATGAGGAGTTGGATATACACAAGGTAGTTCAAAAGGATAATCTCTCTGATCCAAGTACCTCAACATGCTCAGATGAGGATGATGTTCCTATTAAATCAGTAAAAGGAAAACAAGCTTTGAAATTTAAGAATCAAAATAAGAAAACTAAGAAACATTCAACAGTTTTTATCAAAGCTAAAACACAGAAAATATCTCCTCAGATGAGTATGTGACTTGCCCATCTGACAAGTCAAAACGAGGTAGATCAATGGAGAGAAAAGTCAATTCTCCAGGAAAACAGGCAAAGTCTAAGACTAACAAGTATGCTGGAACATCCAAACCATCATTCTCTGAGGATCAAAGATCAGACTTCGTTAAAAGGGATAAGCAGCAACACTCTCCCAACATTCAAACTCTATGTCTGATGTGCGGTGAAAAGAATCATTTTGCTGCTGATTGCTTCTATAATCCAAGAAGCAGAATTTCCTCAATCAAGGGAAGAGGAAGAAAGAATAGTTGGAGTCAGTCATCTACTTCTTCGGAAGAACAGAGAAGAAATTTGGTCAAGAGGGCATCGGAAGCAAGTACCTCCAGTAATAGGAAGAAACAAAATAAAAATGCTTCTGAAAAGAAAGCATCGGAAGCAAAGAAAAAGGAAGCTTCCGAAAGAAAAGGAACCTCGGAAGCTCATCAAAGGAATGCTTTCAACAAACAAAAGAAGTCATCTGTCTTCGGAAGAAGATCATCGGAAGGAAAAAGAAAAACAGCTTCCGATGACCATCAAAAGAAACCAAGTCTTCCGACAACTCAAAAGGCACAAGTATGGAAGAAGAAGGAATCAACTGATAAGCCATCACCCACATCAGAAGCATCCACATCATCTGTCCCACCTAGAATGATGTCAAAGAAATTTACTTACAATGATGCAAATGGTAAACCCAAGACCACATGGGCTTGGGTTCCCATCAGAAACTAACTCACTTCTGGTCATGTGCAGGAACAGCAGGAATCAAAAGGCAACTTGTGGATAGTTGACAGTGGCTGCTCCAGGCACATGACAGGCAACAAGACCCTCTTGCACAAATATGAACCATTCTTTGGCGGGTCTGTTGCTTTTGGAAGTGATCCAGTAGGAGGATACATAACAGGTAGAGGCACAATCACAAATGGTAAGGTAAGCTTTGAGAATGTACATTTTGTAAAAGAACTTAACTACAATTTACTAAGTGTATCACAGGTGTGTGATCAAAAGCATAACATGTTGTTTACTGAGCATGAGTGCATTGTTCTGAAACCAGGATTTGTGATACCAAATGATCAAATTCTACTCAGAGCTCCAAGAAGAAGTAACATGTATATGCTAGATATGAGCACAGCTGCACCTCTTAGTAATATAAGCTGCTTTGTCTCAAAAGCTTCACTTGATGAATCATCACTTTGGCATAGAAGACTTTGTCATGTAAACCTCAAAAATATGAATAAATTGGTCAAAAATAATTTAGTAACTGGTTTACCAACAAAAGAATTCATATGTGTTGATAAATGTGTTGCATGCTTAAAGGGTAAGCAACACAAGTCATCTCATTATGCCAAAGAGATAAATTCTATTACCACAGTCCTTCATTTACTACATATGGACTTGTTTGGCCCCACAAGTGTTAAAAGTCTTGGTAGAAAATCATACTGTTTGGTGGTTACTGATGATTTCTCTCGGTATACCTGGGTGTTTTTCTTAAATACCAAGGATGAAACTGCCGAAATCCTAAAGTCATTTATACTCAGGGTGGAGAATGAAAGTGACCATCATGTAAAAATAATCAGATCAGATCAAGGAACAGAATTCAAGAATCATGTTTTAAATTCTTTTTGTGAATCTAAAGGTATCACAAGACAATTTAGTGCTCCTAGAACTCCACAACAAAATGGTGTAGCTGAAAGAAGGAATAGGACACTAATTGAAGCTGCAAGAACCATGTTGTCTGATGCCAAACTTCCAATAACTTTTTGGGCAGAAGCAGTCAACACTGCCTGTTATGTCCAAAATAGAATATTGGTAGTTAAGTCACATGGCATGACTCCTTATGAAATTTGGCATAAGAGAAAGCCATTCATTGGATTTCTCAAACCATTTGGATGTCATTGCACCATCTTGAATACTAAAGATTACTTAGCCAAGTTTGCTGAGAAATCAGCAGAGGGCTACTTTGTTGGGTACTCTTCAAATGCTAAAGCGTATAGAGTATACATCAAAGCATCCAGAGTTATTGAAGAGTCTGCAAATGTTCAGTTCAATGAACATACTCTCAATAAACCTGGAACCGGCCCTGATTGGTTGTTTGATCTTGATAGTTTTACATCTGCATTTAATCTGGTGAAAGAGTATGTTCCAGTTTCACAGTCAGCTACCACAGACACCTCCAAAGGCTCAAGAGAAGATGACTTTCGTGTTGAACTGCCAATAGCTTCAAGACAAAACTTGGCAGAATCCACTTCAACACAAAATGATGTATCACAGTCTGAGACAATCAACACATCTCAGGCAGGTCCCTCAATTGAAGCTGCTTCTAATTCACAACATCAAGAAGAAGTAGGAAGTCCTCCAGCAGAGGAAAATTCTCTGGAAATCACTACTCCCAGAGAAAACCAACCCACAACAGTTCAAACGTTGAATCCACGTGATCTGCCAGAAATCCAACTTGAGGTAGTTCTTCCTAACCTTGAGTCACTCAACGTGGATGAATCTTCTCAACTGGATGTGATTCCAAGGACTCGAATTCACAGCACTCATCCAGTTGAAAACATCATTGGCAATGTAGAAGAAGGTGTCAGAACTAGAAGCTCTATGCATGAAGCAAATGTTTGCTTGTTTTCTTGCTTTCTATCCCAAATAGAACCTAAGAAGGTTGCAGAGGCTTTAAAAGATAACAGTTGGGTAGAAGCTATGCAAGAAGAGCTTCTTCAGTTTCAAAGACAAGGAGTTTGGAAAACTTGTCCTTTGCCTAAAGGAAAGTATGCCATTGGAACCAAATGGGTGTTCAGAAACAAGAAAGATGACAAAGGTGTTGTCATCAAAAACAAAGCAAGATTGGTTGTTCAGGGATACACTCAAGAGGAAGGCATTGACTATGATGAAGTCTTTGCACCTGTTGCCAGAATTGAAGCTATTAGAATATTTTTGGCATTTGCAGCTGCAAAAGATTTCAAAGTGTTTCAGATGGATGTTAAAAGTGCCTTTCTTTATGGAAAAATTGATGAAGAAGTTTATGTGTGCCAACCTCCAGGATTTGAAGATCCAAAGTTTCCTGATCATGTCTGTAAGCTTGATAAGGCTCTTTATGGGTTGCATCAAGCTCCCAGAAAATGGTATGAAACTTTATCTTCTTTTCTGTTGGCAAACAAATTCAAGAGAGGAACAATTGATAAAACTCTCTTTTTCAAGAAGTCAAATCAACATATCATGCTAGTTCAAATCTATGTTGATGACATTATCTTTGGTTCTACTAATGAATCTCTCTGCAAGGAGTTTGAATCACTAATGAAATCCAAATTTGAGATGAGTTCAATGGGAGAACTCACCTTCTTTCTTGGATTACAAGTGAAACAAACTCCTACAGGGATTTTCATTAGTCAATCAAAATATGTCAAGGACATTCTTGAAAGATTCAAGCTTTCTGATTGCAAAGCTCTGGGAACTCCTATGTCCAAAACAACATCACTTAGCCCTGATCTTGAGGGGGAGGATGTTGATCAGCACCAGTACAGAGCAATGATAGGCTCTTTGATGTATCTCACAGCAAGCAGGCCAGATATCATGTTTGCAACTTGTGTATGTGCAAGATTTCAGGCCAATCCCAAAGTCTCTCATATGCTGGCTGTAAAAAGAATCTTTAGATACCTCAAAGGAGCACCAAGTCTAGGATTATGGTATCCTAGAAATGAAGACTTCCAATTCATGGCTTATACAGACAGTGATTATGGGGGTTGCAACATCAGCAAGAAATCCACATCAGGGGGATGTCAATTTCTTGGATCCAGGATTGTGTCTTGGCAATGCAAGAAACAGTCATGTGTTTCTACTTCTACTGCAGAGGCTGAATATATAGCTGCTTCTAGCTGCTGTGCACAAGTCATCTGGATCCAAAATCAGATGAAGGATTATGGAGTAGATCTGTTCAATACTCCTATTCAGATAGACAATTCCAGTGCAATCTCCATCACCAATAATCCTGTCAAGCATTCCAAGACCAAGCACATCGACATCAGATACCATTTCATCAGAGATTGTGCAGAAAAGAAGTTGATTCATTTGGTCAAAGTTGATTCAGAAAACAATTTGGCAGATCTCTTCACAAAGGCATTTGATGAAGGAAGATTCAGGTACTTAATAACATCCATTGGGATGATCAACTTTGAATAAATGAATAAATAATTCCTCGGAAGATAAACTTAACTTATCTTCCGATGAGTATCTACTCAGCAGAAGATAGGTTAAGTCTTCGGAAGCATTATTTCTTCCTTAGTCGGAAGATCTCACACTTCAGAAGCTAACTTACCTTCTGAAGTAATATTCTTCCGATACATTATTTTCGGAAGCATAGGCTTCTCAAGGTACTCTTCAGAAGAAAGTGTCTTCCGAAGAACATTTTGCCTAATGAATTTTCTAACACTTCAGAAGCAGTGCTTCCGACAGTATAAATTTTATACTTCGGAAGCACATCCCTTCTGAACTCTCTTGGTCTAATAAATACCCTGCTTCCGAAAGTCACTTCTTCGGAAGCACCTCAGTCAGAGAAAATTAATTGTGAAACCAGCTGTCATCGGAAGACCTTTTTCTGACATCCGGATCTCAAATTTAATGTGTCTATATAATTAAATGCTGAAATCCGAATGTATATAAAGGTCTCCCGCTCATTCAAATTCTCACAAACTGTTTCACTTTGAACTCTTCTTCTCTTTGATCTCTCCAATTGTGCCCTAAAATCACCAACTTTCATGGCTCTTCTTGCTTTCAAACCTGCTCACAACGTACCAGCGGAGTTATCAGCAGAACATGATGCTGACTTCGCCCCAATAATCTCCTTTCTTCAAAGGAGCAGGTATTTCTTTGCATTAACTGTTCAGCCCTTGGTGTATGAATCTCATCACCAACAGTTTTGGGCATCTTGTTCTGTTTCCTCGTCTTCCAATGGTCGGTCTCTTGTAGCCACCATTGATGCTCATCCTATTGCTATTTCTGTGGAGACCATCTGTCGGCATCTTAAACTGAATGATGCCGGTGGAAAGGTTTCATTCACAAAGGATGAGGTAGCATTGACATTTCAGTCAATGGGGTACGAAGGTCCTCTCCCTTCAACAACCTATTTGAAGGGTCGAGTGTCCTATAATTACAAGTACCTCATACATGTGTTTTTACATTGTCTTTCAAATAAATCTGGTGGTTGGGACCAAGTTCCATCTGATTTAGCTTCGGCTATTCATGGCTTGGTTTCCAATCAACTGTTTAATTTTTCTGCTTTTATTTTCAATAATTTGGTTGACAACATCATGTCACCAAAGAAGTTTTGTATGTATCCCAGGTTTTTGCAACACCTTTTTAATGAAGAGTTGGGAGCTTCCCTTTCTCTAACTGGGAATACTTACAAAATGCCCTTGGTCTCTTCCAAGATTTTTGTGCAACTCAAGAAGAAGAGTGCTCAGTTCTCTGGGACATTCACTCCTCTTCTTTCCTCTA
The DNA here is from genome assembly GCA_009363875.1 of Mikania micrantha. Taxonomy (NCBI): domain Eukaryota; kingdom Viridiplantae; phylum Streptophyta; class Magnoliopsida; order Asterales; family Asteraceae; genus Mikania; species Mikania micrantha. The sequence continues at coordinate 18,532 of CM018695.1, forward strand.
TGGAGTCCCCTGCTCCAGAAGGTGACAGCTCTGTTAACCCCACAGATGCTGAACCCACACCTTCCACTTCTGTTCCTCACCCCATAAAAATCACTTACAAACGCAAACGAAACCCTGTGCAACTTTCTACAGTTGTTCAGGCCCCTTCTACTGAACCAAAACAGAAAAAGGTTAAAAGAACTGCTCAGGGCACAGTTCTACCTAAGGTGAAAGCCACACCCCTTGTTTCTCCACAGGTTCTTCCTTTGAAACCTGTGGTTGCCCTTAACCAGCCTGAAAGCCCTCAGCTTATGTCACAAAACATAACTGAGAATATTCAAAGGGATGCACCCATCATTGAGTTTGCTTCTCATGAAGCAACTTCATTAGATAAGAGACTGTCTCCCAAGTCTCCAGGTTCATATCATCCAGAAATGCCCCCCACCCATACTATCACCCAGGCTCAAGGAACCCCTGCTCTAGCTGTGGAGGAACCACTCTCTCCAACTACCCAAACTTTAATGAGAGTGGTGACACAGTTACAAGCTCGGTTCCCTGACCCAGAGCCTATTCAATCAGAGGTTGGCCCCAGTAGTTCTGAAGGGGTCAATGCAGGTGAGGCTGCCACTACTGTTGATCTTAATAAAGATCCACAGGACAGTGGTACAGGCAATAGGACCTCACCTGCGGCAACCTATATTGGGGAGGACTTCTTTGAGGTTCTTCTCAATGAAGGGAATCCAGGGTGCCAAGAAACCACATCTGGTGGTGGAGGTGCAGGAGCTAGGCTCAGGACTCCATCGCCCCATGATTCTACTCCGGTAGAGGAGGGCACATCCACACAGGAATTGACGGCTACAATAACTTCCCTCCAAGCCAGGGTAGCTCAGTTAGAAGCTGAGGTGGCTACCCTGCGGCTTGAGGTCCAAACCAAAGATGCCACTATTCTGGACCTCAGGAGGCGTCCCCCGGTCACTCTATATCCATTTCACCCTGATCCTGCTACTACCACTTTCACCTCCCCTGATGCTACCAAAAAGGGGGAGAATATACCATCTGCAGGGTCAGGATCAGAAGCAAGAGAAGAGGAGGGTGCACAGGAAGTTACTCCATCCTTAGTCACTTTGACTGCTGAATGGGATGACTTCTTGGGTACTTATTTTCAAGATTCTTCTTCTACTTCCTCTTCTTCTGCTTCTGAGGATACAAGGGAGGTTGCCAAAGAGACTGAACAGCAAACATCAAATGTCTCTTTGGAACCTCAGTCCCCTCTTGGGACTAAGTCTCCTTCTGAGACTGCAGCTCAGGTTGGCATGGAAGACACAGCACAAGAAGAATCAATTTCCATGAAATCTGTGTCCCCTTCTGGGACTGAAGCTGCTGAGGCTCTCTCTTCCTCTCCTGAGCCCTTTGTGGAATCCAATAAGGAATCATCTAAGGAGATTGGTCAACTGGAGGAGCCAGTGAATGCTGAGGTTAACTCCGAAGCTGCAGCTGCCTCCGAAGGCCCAGTCATCCTGGATGTTTCCTCCACAGAGGAGCTACATGCCAATGAACCAGCTGGTGAGGCAACAGAAGAAATCTCCTCTGGGGCAAAAATAACTGCTGATGACAAAGGAAAACGTAAGCTAACCCCAGAGGAGGAAGCAGAACAGGAGGAGATGAGACCAAAGAAAACAAAGGGCCGACCAAACACTTCTCTAGATGAAGAGCGAGCTAGACTCTCTGCTTTGCTAGAAGAAAAAGGTTATGACTTTGATGAAGTCATCAACTGGTCGGTACCTAGAATGGCTGCCGAGCTGGACAAGGTGCAGCAGCAAGAACAAGCTGTTGCTGCATCAAAGGCCCTGAGTGTACTTACAAAGGAGCAAAAAGAGAAGGCCTACAGAGACAAGAACAAGGCCTTTCTCTTGGAATATGGCTTCCATGCTCGGCAGCTAGGCCCAATGAAGAACTCAACCATGGATATGCATATCAGAGATATAAAAGCCAAAGTTGCAAGAGGTGAGTTACCTTCAATTGAACAAATCAGGGCAAGAAAGGAAAGCCTAATGAGAGGCTTAGGTTTAGGGGGAGGAGCTACAATAGAACTTCCCCTCTCTGGTGCAGGGATCAGAGAGGGAGAAGAAGTCATGTGTGGGGAAGCAACAAAAGCAATGTTCCCCAAAATGTTCCCCCTAAATCCAAAAGAAGAACCAATATCTCCTCCTTCAAGTCCAAGTATGGATAACATGCCTATCTCCTCAGTCTACAAAAAGGGTAAGAAGACTACAAGGAAACAATCAATACCAAACCCTGATCCTGAGAGACATACACAGGCTGAAGAGAGGAGAACAGAACCCTCAAGGGATGAGGATATTGGGCCACAGTCTACTGCAACAACAGGTGCAGCAGTAGAATCAACTGTGGAAGCCCAACAGGCCAGAGTTCTGAGGAGTCAAGCCACTGCTCAAACAAACCAAGATTCACAAGAAGAAAGAGCATGGCTAAAAGGAAAAAGGAAACAAAAACCATCCCCTTAGACTCTGAGCCTGATACAACACTCTCAGTACTTGTAGCCACATCTGAAGCAACTCCCAAAACTACACAAACCCCAGAAGACATGAGGGATATCAGCAGATTAATGCATGAGCATTCATACATCCCTTTGGTAAATTGGAGCTTCAATGCACAAGAAAGGATATTCATCCTCACCACTACAATGGAGAAATAAAACTGGTGGATCTTTTGCATCTGATGACATTGGCAAAACCCTATATATTTGATCTAGATAAGCTCCCTCTCAATAATCCTGACAATGGAGCAGATGGGAGGTCAGCTATCAGATTAATTAGAAAAAGGGCACAGGTACTGAGGGGTACATGGAAGCCAAGGTTTATGCCTTAGAAGTTTTGGTAGCATCAGCCTAGGGGGAGACTGTAAAGACTAATAAAGGCTGATGCTCACCAAACTTCTTGTTTTGTCTAAGTATAGGAGTCTCTTTGAATAAACACCTTCGGAAGGAAGAAGTGATTCTTCGGAAGCAACATTGCTTCCGAAGGATAACTGGTTCCTGCCGAAGGTTGTACAAGACAACTGCTTCCGAGGAATCCTCTAATGCTCGGAAGACAAAGACTTCCGAGGAATCTTCTTATGCACACAAGACAAAGACTTCCGAGGTTTATCCTCTGACAAAGACTGTAGCAGCTTACTCTCAAAGTACAAAAGGTACTGACACAAGACATGCTGGTCTGAGTAAAGATAAAGACAACATGTAATGAGTCAGATAAAGCGCCTTACCTCTCCCATGCTGCATTAAATGCAAAAGATCATCTGAAGCCTTGAAGATCAACAACATTAAATGTCTTTTGTATTTAATAGTCCTTTGTAAAGTCAATGTCTATTAATGTAATGATCATGACTGAGTGTCTTAGCCTGTTAAGACACTCAACATACTAGAATAAGCTTTACTTTATGTACTTGTCTAGTATACCCAGCTTGTATTCCTAAGTGTATACGGTTGTAGCCTCGGCTATATAACCTCCCAATGTATTGTTGCTTGAAGTGTGCTTGCTTGTATACTTCCACTTTGAGAGAAATATATCCTTGAGCTTGAATTACTCTTGTGTTCTTAATATTGTTCAAAGATTATTATTGTGTCACTTTGAGTGAAATTGTGAGATCATTCTAACAGAACATTCCGCATCTGTTAGAATTAAGTAAGAAATACTTGTGAAGTGTTGTTTAGAGATAACAATCCGATCCTACATATACTGTCATGTAAGGTGTCTTCCTTATTATATCAAGCATTTAAGGTGTAGAATTTTTTTTTTTGATAAATGCAAAGTTGCACCTAACGGAGTTAGTTTGATGTGGTTGAAAGCTGGCTTGTGACTTTCGTTGTATTTTTACGGGATATGATAGTAATTAATTTGTCTGTGTTTTAATCTTCGTACCTGCTTTGTTGCAATTTTATATGTGTCTATTAATAGTATCACCACGCTTGTGTTTTAGTGGTACTGCTCCGATGCGCACTGGAGTTTCACTCTTTGTTTTTACGAATAATTAATCGTTTGATTCGGGTTGTTACGATCAAATAAATAATGAACCAAACACAAAATGGATCAAACAAGACCAACTTCTTCAAACTATATTTTATTATGTAAATCACAAAAATCATTTATTCTGGAATTTGACCATATAGAAATAATTCAAATGTAAATAATAAATAGTATTACATAAATAGTCAAAAGAGTGCATCTTGAGATTAAGAAGAGCTAAAAGTTGATATACATCTATCACATTTACTACTGACCATAGTAGCACCAAAATGCACAACTAGACACTCAAGCATTACGACTACACCTATCTCAAGCAAACGTAATTAAGACAAGAAGCACCTTTCTCTACCCACCTCTACCCAAAAGCAAGAGAAACGTTTTTTGTTTATTATTATTTTTTTTTGCATTTTTTAAAAACTATTTTTTAGCTATTATATACATATATATATAGAGAGAGAAAGTTATGAATACAAACTAGTTTTCGAAGATTTTTTCCAAATGGGTGAAGTTGTAAAAAATATTTACCAAAAAGGTGTTGAAAATTTATTTACCAAAATAGGTGTTTTCCTTTATTTCATTACTTTTAATTAGTCTAAAAAACAATAATAAAGAAAAAACTCTATTTTGCTAAATAAGTTTTCAAATACACCTATTTGGTAAATAATTTTTTCAGCTACACCAAATTGGAAAAAAAACTCCTAGTTTTTGTCTAAAAAGATACAAAGTACTTATGTGATATGTGTGTGTGTGTGTTTCTTACTATTAAATTAGATTTTTTGCATTTTGCCTAGATGTTTTCTTTAGCTGCAAATCTAATATAATCTTAAACTATCCTAAACTAAATTACAATATTGCATATTATTGAACTCATGACCTTGAATTCTAAGTGCGTGTTATGTCGTGATTTTGACTACTATGCTAACTATAAGAAGGGCAAAATTGACATTTAACTTAATTATGATTAATTTATTATGAAAAAGTTTGACACATAAAAAATTGTCTAAATATTCTCTAAATTTCATTTATTGACTATCATTATCGTTATCGTTATCGTTCAGCTCTTGTGTAATAAATGTCTACTATCCTTGTTTAGGGATATAATAATGTTAAAATGCTTTATGTAAAACCTACCAAATATGACTTTATATTTATACAGCAAGAAAACAAGTTCCAATATTGATCCAAATTATATGGGTATATGTTTTTATCTCAAAAGGTTAATTACACATGTAAAATTAGTAAAATTAACTAGAAAGGAAACATGTTATTTTGGGTCATGAGGTATATTTCGAATGCATACAGCCCCGATTTATTACTAAAAATATATAGTTTTTTAATCATACTTAATTACATACATAAAAGAATAATTAACTAAAAAAAAGAGAATTTCTTGATAAAAGCCTTGCAGATCAACTCGACATGGGTATTAATGTAAGGTTTCATATTGTCATATATTAATATATTAGAAAGCCTGATGAGGCAATCTAAATATCAATTTTGACGATCAAAATATCACAGAAGTCACAATTTTGACCATTTTACTTATGAATAAATGAATTTCGAATATGATTATCTGTATCATGTTAAATGATCTAAATTAAAAATTTCGGTTAAGAATGATTTGTGTCCAAAGTTACCCAAGGTGTATTTTAATTCATACCAACTCCTAAATCACTTTCTTGTAAAAAAAAATAAAATTGGATTGATATTCAATAACCTAGTTTCTATAATCATATTTTCACACTATAATTATTTGAAAAAAATTCACCTGACCGCTCTTTGAAAGATAATATGTGTGGCTTTAAGGGTAAAAGGGGTTATAATTAATATCACAATTCTATTTTTAGAGCATTAAACTACTTAAATCATATTATTTAGAGGCTTTAAATCATTATTATTACAATAGAATTGTTATTGCATAATCATAATAACCAATTAAAAACCCAAAAAATAGGCAAAGCATTATTTGCAGGCCTACCCGGCCCGGCCCAATTTAATCTGCACTATAATTGAACCGGTTTTTTTTTTTTTTTTTTTTTTTTTTTTTTTTTTTTTTGCATATGAAACCCATTTTGGTACCTTAGCAACAGCCATCAAGAACAAGTAACTAATGGATCTCTTTCCAATTGTTTATGCCTTTATAGGAGGCTAATTGAACCAATTTAAACAAGTTTTTGAAAAATCATAAATGTTGTACGCAAAATAGTATAACCCCAAGTTGTTTGATGTAATGCCCTACAATATACAATATATATTAAATGATGAGCTATTAGTACCCTGTGACTTCAATATTGGGGAGGTCACGGGTTCAAGTCCTGGCATGGACAAAATAGGGGTTCCATGCTAGGCTAGGGGGTTTTCTCTCACCTATGGTGGGTTTCCTCCTATGGGATGTGGATATGATCGGGTGGGTCTATGACCCGTCAGTGATCCAAATTGCCGTTCAAAAAAAAAATGATGAGCTATTAAAGTGCATGTTTGTGATTGCTTTTTAAGTTTAAAAAGACTTTTTGTTAAAAAAACTTATTAACTTATGAGTTTTTAAAATAAAGTTTTTAAAAAGTGTTTGGATTAATTTTTTATATGTGAATAGTCAAAAAGTCAATAAGTTGTTTGAATTATCTTTTAAAAAAAGCGTTGAGATTAGTTTTGAGATTACTTTTTAGCTTATTCCATCAAATGGTTACAAAGTCATTCAAAAAGCTATAAATTATAGCTTTTAAAAACAACTTTTTAACCTTACTCAAAAAGTTAAAACAAAAAAGGTCCTTTTGACATTGTCAAACATCTTTTTAACTTATTGACTTTTTCTATAAAGCCAATAAGTTAATAGGTTAGATTCAAATGGAATCCCAAACATCTACTAAGAAGTCCCAATCATATGATATTTATTTAAAGCATAATAGGTATAAACTTGTTGATCAAATTCAGGAGTGTCCACTAACCTCAGACTGATTTAGAAAGAGCCTATTAATACAACCCCTAAGTCCAACACAATATTGCTTTAAAGTTTAAAGTTGAACTAGATAATAAAAGTTTGGAAGGTTTTGTAAATTGACGTGAAGTAAATAAAATTGAAAATTATTAGTTACCAAATGTGAAAAACTAGATATAAAAAGGTGCAAATGAAAAACCCTAAAATCAAAGAATTTTTTTTTTGAACGACATTTGATCTCAACGTGTGAACAACTGATTTTCAGGCCACGTCAGCAAGGTCTAGTTACCATGACCTCCGTTGAGACCACACCACCACCCCAGGAGGAAACCGCACCAGAAAACCCCTTGACCTCTTAAGGACCCCTATTTTTTTTTGGGAGGGAGTTGAAGCTATGACCTTGCCAAGGGGTACCACTAGAACAAAGCCCCTTTGGCAAGAAAATTATTATATAGTTAATTAGTTTTATAAAGACAATCAAGAATTCATAAAGTGAAAAGATAGGTCCCAAATGTTTACAAAAGTCTTCAAAAGAAATTACAACACATGTAAAAAGATGATAATTAGCTAGAGTGGTACAAGCCGACATCAAAACATAGTTCAAGTACAAATATTACACAAATAGACAACACAAATAGTTCAGGTATCCATCCAAATAAGCATATCAAGATGAAAGTTTCTTCCCAACACAAGATGAGATCATTCACCTAAAAATACAACAAAAATAACTCGTTACGGCAACGCCAAGTAAGATTACAACCGTATTATAATTATCATGTTCAAAAAAATTTAAATACATTTGCCGAAAATCCTTTAGATATCAAATATTGGGTTCTTCATATTTATACCTGGCAAAATAATCGGGTTGGACAATGGGTCCAAACAGGGGCGTACCCAATGCTTGGGTATGGGGTTTGACCGACCCCCATAAACTTTTGGTTTTTAATGTTATATATATGATCCGATCTCGACCGACCCCCAAGAAATTTTGTTCCCGACCCCCATGAAAATTTGACGAATTAGATTAAGTCCAATTTAAAATCATTTTAAAGTCAAAAATAATAAAATAATATTCAAATAGCTCAATATGCATTACATATGATGAACCACAATTGGTAATTAATAATTTAACTAAATACCTAATCAGTTATAGCCCACTTAAAAAAAGTAATAAGACGTGATTTATATATTGAGTGATTAAATTTGAAGTTCAGAATTTATGTTTGGATCTCTCCAAAAAAAAAGAGCAATAACTTACTAATACACATCGTTGCTCTCCATATTACAACCATAATTTATAGATTGGGTGATTATTGTATAATTTTAAAAGTATAAGCATAGCGAGAAACTTAGTTGATTTGCATATAACTAGTATATTTAGGTTATATAAAACAATTTTTCAAAAGAAAATTTACATCTTCACCTTCTTTTAATCTTGAATTTATTTATTAAAATAATATTCTTTTAAATCATGTCGAAAAAAAACCAATTTTATTATATTAACCTAATCAATGAGATGATAATTTGGTGTGGTTTATTATATGTATATGTGCTTTGATTTAGTTTAATCATTTTTTGGGTGACCCGACCCCATCCGAATCGGCAAAGAAAATAAAATATTTAAGGACAAATAATTATCCAAAAAAAATTTCCGACCCCCGTAAAAAAAAATTCTAGGTCCGCCACTGGGTCCAAACATGTGCGGGTTAGGATGTGTACATGTCATGATGACTTTTAAGCAAAATCAGTTTAAGTTTGAATGGTTAGCATTTAAAAAAACATTAATTTACTTAAAAGAAAATAAGAGAAGTTGAAAAGGCAACTGGACACAACCACATCCACAAACGTGAAAGCAAGAAAAGAAAATAGTGACCACTAAAGCAAGAAAACAAATATGTCGAAAACAAAAGGTCTTTTGAGCCACATAGGGAACGCATAAAGTTAACTTGCCAACACTTGAGCAACTTACCAAATGAAAGGTCCTTCGAGTCATGAAGGGACCGCATTAAGTTCACTTGCCTACGCTCTATAAGCTTACCGATTGAACTGGGGGACATGATGACATTATCGTTACTACGAAAATAATAAATTAAATAAATAGTCGTAAAGCCCTATTTCTGAAGGTACGAGGTCATTACTGCAAAGATAATCTGGAAGTAAAAGCAAAACGTAAAACAAAGGGTAAAACATAAATCAAGTGAGTAAGGTCTTTTTCTGCATGATAAGGATCGTAAATGTGACATGTGACATGCATCACTAGGATACCGGCAGAACAGTGATGATGGAGGGGGAGAAACTTTTTCCGGGCATTAAAAGGGGATCGAGAGAAAAGAAGAAGGCATTGAATGAACTCAACTAACAAAGTCTGTTTCATTCATTCCACATTTACTCTAGTAAGAGAGGGTCCCTAAGGACCTTACGGTGTTTAGGTAACACCGATCTTATAATCTGAAGTAGTGTAAGCTGTTAAAACAGTTTGTTACTCAATGTTTCTTGAGATTATTTACGGTAATACAACCATTCTTTTTGTTTTTTGCAAGAATGAACACTGACTCGTGACTTCAAATCACTCGAAATTGTCCTTCTCGCAATCGATTCACTCAATTTTTAAATCGACTTAATTTGTTTATTCAAATACTCGAAATTTTTCACTCAATCACATTAAACTTAATTTGTTCATTCAAAACTTAATTTTTTTATTTAAGTTTATGTGAACCACATATTTATTTTCAAGATTCCAAATATATAGTTCACATAGGCTTTAAGGGTTTTCATCCTTATATATACATACACACACACACACTAGCCTATAAACCTGTGTATTACACAAGTTGAATAATTAAAAAATATATAATTCAATAATATCAAATTATAATAAGTATTTAATTATTATAAAATTATATTTTTAAATAAGATATAATTGAACTATTCTTGTAGTTTATTAAATTTTCATAGATTAATAAATTATTAGAATTAGAAGAGTTATATTTTTTGATATTTAATTAGTAAAGATTATTAGTATTTATTAGGAGATAGAGGCGGGAAAAAATTAGATTATATCATATCATAACGTGACATGTGTCTTCTAAAAATACTCATTTATTTTAATAGGTAGATATAGGAGATTAATAAAATGAAAACCTTATTTTAATGAGAAAACCGTGAAAACAAGGCAAAAATCATATAAAAAAACATATTTTTAAAAATTTTTTTGCATGTTTGTAACACTATTGGGCACATTTTTATGAAAAAAATCAAAAAAGCTTTGACCAAATATTTTTAAAAAAAATATTTTACGTACTCATGTAAAACATACGTAACGCTGTGTCAGATCTGACGAATTTTTTTATTACGTTTTGTTATGTATGTTTACATGGTTTTATAAAATATTTTTTTAAAAAATATTTGGTTGGCGTTTTTTTTGATTTTTTTATAAAAATGTGCTCAATAGTGTTAAAAACCTGTAAAAAATTTCAAAAAAAAACGTTTTTTACATAAAATTTGCCCTTGTTTTCACATTTTCTCACGAAAAAGGGGTTTTTAAAATATCCTTACTCTATATATATATGTGTGTGTGTGTATGTATATATATATATCGTCTAATAAGTGTGAACAACAAAACATAGAGGTTATAAGGATTTACTTATCGTCTTCAGTGGTAAAGATGGTCTGAACGATAGTTAGAGCAAATATGATGATTCCAACAATTAGGGTAATAAAATTCCATGGACTGCTGAAATAAGTCCTCCTCATCCAACCTATATGTTTTGGCCAGTAGCTATTGTAATACTTATCCAATTTTTTCCACTGTTGACGGTACAACGAATTCACCATAGCAACTTCTTTGCATATGTTGTTGATCATTTTAGCAACTTCTTGATTTGAACCCATAACATTGACAAGGACTTCAGAATCAATTAACTTGGCAACATCATCTTGAGTATTTACCAACATATTTATAACAAAAGCATATGATGTAATATAATCATGAGTTTGCCTCAATTCCTCGTAAGCAAGGAGATTCCTTAAAGTCACCTCGGTGAAGTCAGTAACATAAAATATTGGCATTCTAAGAGTGCACTTGCACCAAGACAAAAGATAACATGGGAATTCCGTTTCCATCCCCATCACCCATGTTTGACTGCTGTAAGGTTTGAAGCTCACCCCTGCCTTGTCTAGATCCACAGCAGAATGGGGTTTTGTGAGTGAAAATGCATATGGTTCTTCTTTATTATTGTCATTTTCAAGAGGTTTGTGACATTTATGTAAGAGGCTAAGAATATGATCATGAGTATCATCGATGAAGATATTTTCAGGGATACTAAAATCTTTATATGAATTATAGAGGCTGAGGAATGAGAGAACTGGGCGCAAATATTTAACAAGAGAGGTATTTGGCGGTAATTCCACGGCTATGGTGCACTCAAATATTTCTTTGAGAAAAAAGAAAGGGATCTGATTTTCTAGCAACACCAAGTCACGAATTACATCTTCTGCATGAGACATGTCTGGCATTACTTCAAAAGTCTGGTGTATGAATCCAAGTATGAAACAAGCATCCATAACCATCATTTCGGCAAATTCTACATCATCGTATTCCTTTGTCAAAACATAACATGCCTTGATTTTGTCCATTGAAGCGTACACCTTCTCCATGCATGAATTCATTATAATCCCTGGTGTGGAGGAAGTAATATGATTCATTAGCTTAGTCAGATAAATTGCTTTCTTCCTTTCGAATGCCTGCACGTTCTTATCGTCTCTGTGCAGAGGTCCAATAGAGACCACCCGAGGGCTGAAAGACTGTGGGCTCACTTCTCGTAGTGTACGAGGTGCCATGTCAATCGATGGTGTAATTTGTTCATTGAGGCTTTCTTCTTTTTCTACACGATCTAGAAAACGGTGGGCTCTCTCTTGAATCGTGTTTTCCATGTCTCCAAGCTCCAGATCTTTATTTTCCATGCTAGCTGAAGCGTTTTGCTCTGATCTGCATGTTTAATAACACACCAAATTTATGAGATAAAGTCAACGAGATTATTGATGAATGTTTAATATGTCAATGAAAACGGATGCATGTAAGAAAACTTGACAAAATGCACGCCAAATATGTACGTCCTGGTCGTATACTCAATAGCATCACATATTAGCAAGTTAAAAATTACCTTAATTAATAGAGATTCCTATTTATAGTTCTTGCTATTCTAATTTTAAATTAATTATAATACCCCAAGGAAATTAGTGTCGGAAGTAATTGGATCAAACTAACAACGAACACGGTGATTTTGTGGAAATTTCATGACTCTATTTTATTATGAAAAACTTTAACTTGAACCAAGAAATTACATATCCCTACTGTTCTATTTATACTAAAACTATGAATTGCTACACAATTTTATTTGACTCTAATACTAATTACTAATAAAATATTTAAAACATTATCTTAATCTAAAATAAAACCAATGAGGCATTGCCTCAATGGTACCCTAAGAGTCTTTCAAATAGGAGGTCTTGGGTTCATATCCTTTCCGCAGCAAAATAGGGGTCTGAGGGGGTCAGGGGTTTTCCTAGTGGAGTTTCCTCCTGGGGTGGTTGTGGTGGCTCATGGAAGGTCCAGGTAACTAGATCTTGGTGACATGACCTGTAAACAGTGGGTTCACACGATTGAGACCTTCGCCGTTCAAAAAAAAATCTAAAATAAATTTCAAATACAAAAGAAGTAATTATCAAGATTAATTGTTCATTCTCCCCTTTAATATTGATATTGGCCCGCTTCTTTTTCAAAACAATGTCGACTCGTCCTCTTGAACCATGTTTGACGCCTCTTTATTTTGCTTGGGACACTCAGATGCATAATGCTTAAAGTCGTTGCAATTGATACATCTCACTTTACTTTTGTATTAATTTCTACCTTCTCTTGAAAACCAATCACCACGACCGATTCCATTTCCATGACCCCTTCCATGACCATTTTTAAGATCAACCGTCCTGATCCGAAACCATTTCTGTTAAAACCCGTTCTAACCCGGAACAAAACAACCAATTTTCAAAATAACCCGTCCTGACCCGAACTCGTTCTAACCTGCTACCCAACCCGACCCGACCCGTCCATTTTGCCAGGCATAATATTCATAATTGACCTCATCTTTCTTTGAAATCTTTTAGACCATAAGATTTAGAAATTAAAAATTTATTTTGATCATGATACTCTCCCTCATATTTTACTCCGATTCGTTTCTCAAAGGCTTTTAATCAACCTATCACTTCCTTGAATGGCAGAATCTCAATATCTGAATACTACTTGATAGAGGTAACAATTTGTAGATACTTGGTACCGAATCCAACAATTTGTAAACTATCACTACATCATCAAGACTCGATCCAAGAGTATTTAATTTTGAAAAAATCCACCTAACTTAATTTCCAGCAAAGTCTTCGAACATGTCTGCCCCCTTCCATTGGAAGCTGCTCGAGTTCTCTCCTTAAAATAGCCAATCGTGCCTTTTGAACCTTGCCGGCACGCAAGACACCTTACTCGTAAAGCCTCCCATATATCTTTCTGCTTTGTCTAACGTGTAATAGAAAAACACCAATTAACCGACCCACACATTTTGAATGCCTCCCAATTAATCTAGGATCCTAAGGAACCTCTTTGACTCAATCTCATAATTCTTAAGAAAATTGCTAACGCTTGTGATTAACTTTGAGTCAAATGATCACGTCACTTGCATGTTTAATATGTTGTTTTACAACTATTAACTTCTCCGTGACGTTCGGTATATATTGTTGTGGTAACGAGTTTCTATATCGGTAGAAGCTCTACAAAAAATATCAACTGGCCATTGATATGTGCCTAATCTGGCCATATTCAATCACTCACTAATCAAATTACAAGATTTCACAACTCTTCTCTTCGGAAATAACTTAGGTGGTGTTTATTTTTTCCCAAAAGGTCTGGTAGGTTCTACTGTCTACGTTGTGCAGATCACATGCAGACATTGTCATCTGCGTACTGTTTGTTTTATCAAAAATGTTTCATTAAAAACGTCTGCGTGTACTCTTTTTGGTGCATATCTGGCCTAGTCACTTCTAAGATTTTCTAAGGTATGCAAAAACCACCCACCATCATCGCCACCACTGACTATCCACCCTCACCACCATCCGACACCACAGTCCACCACCACCGTTGGCCACCACCACCACAAAAATCAGACACCACCTTCCGTCACACCAACGTCCATCACCCCTATCCACCACCACTGTCGGCCACCACCATTACAAAAATCAGACAACACCTTCCGTAACCAACGTTGGCCACCGTCGGCCATCCCCATCACCATCGACGGTAAAAGGAACCAATCTCAACTTGAACACTATAACAACAACATTCTTACTTGAAGTGTTGACGAGATTTTTTCTGATAGCATGTCATCAAGATAGGTTTTCCCGACGACAAGTCGTATGGTAGGCCGACCTATCAGAGAACTTTTGCTGTATTGAACTCTATAACCACCTATTTGCTAATGTTTAAGACTAGTTTACAACCGACCAACCTATTTTGACTTGCCAATTCATTTGGTTGACCCATTTAACATGAATTAATATTAAATGCATGTTTAATTAATCAATTTCATGCATCGACCCATCAAGCCTCCTCGATCTTATCGCTAGATTTTTTTTTTTCGGTTAGCTTAGCACCTTGAAATGTTTACTATCAGAAAATAACAAGCCAAAAAACTGAAAACATGGAAAATACTGTGGTTTAATGTTGACTAATTAATCCTTGAAGCCGACATATCTGGAAAGTGGGAGAAGTATTGTTGTACCGAACGTGGGTGTAGTTCACGTAGTTTTCAGTTTTCATGCAGTTAGTTTTTTTTTATTCTTGTTTATGTTAAGTAAGTTTCTTTTAATTCCTGATCTACTGTTCTTTACATTATAATGAAGTAGTATCCATGAGAGAAAAACCTTTGGTTCGATTGCTTCAACTCTTCTTAATTATTAGTTTGTTGTTTGGATCTCTGAAATACCAACACTTGGTATCAGAGCTTCGTTAGATCAAATTGCATGCCCACATAAATAAACTATGACAAACTGACCATGGCTACTACATATCAGACACCCAAAGAAATCAGTTATGTGTCCCTGCAAATCCCGAGGTTGACAGCAACAAATTACACTACCTGGGCCATCAAGATGGAGGCTGTGATGGATGCACATGGGCTATGGGAATCGATCGAACCCGTATAAGGTGACGCTGTTGATGAGAAGAAGAACAAAACAACATGAGCCTTCATTTTTCAAGCAATTTCGGAAGACGTCTTAATGCAGGTGGCTAAAAAGAAGATGGCTAGGGAAATATTGGATGCTTTGAAGGCTCGATATGTCTGCGCTGATCGAGTTCAGAAGGCGCGAATTAACACGCTCAAGGCTGAATTTGAGTTGTTAAAGATGAAGGAAGGGGAAACGACAGATGAGTTCACATGGAAGTTATCCGGTATGGTGGCTAAATACAATAGTTTGGGTTCAACTCTTGGAGATGCAGCGTTGGTAAGGAAACTTCTTGATTCCGTCCCGGAGAAGTTCCTACAACTTGTAGCCTCGAAAGAACAATATTCAGATGTGGATACTATGTCATTTGAGGAAGCAATAGGAAGACTGAAGGCCTGTGAAGACAGATTGAAACTTCGGCAAGGCAATGTGACACCATAAAGCAACTTGTTGTTCACGAAGGTTGAAGGACAGTCAAGTTCGAAGGGGCAGAAGAAGGGTCAGTATTCTGGTGGACGTGGCAGGGGAGACCGGGGTGGTCATACCGGCCTGAGAGGACGTGGAAGTAGCCGAGGTAGGGGTAGTCGAGGTGGCCATGTGGGGTACCACGATCGGGGTAATAATCCAAGAAACTACGATAAGAAACATGTCAAGTGTTACTCTTGTGAACAATATGGACATTATGCATCAGAATGCAAAGGAAAGAATGAAAAACAGGAGGAGGCGAATTTAACACAAACACGTGAGGAAGAACCTTCCTTATTGTGAAGTGTTCATGGTGAAGAAATGCCCTTTGAAATCATGTTAATGGAGGATAAGGTATTTCTAAACCATCACAAAGAAAGATCAATAGAAAATAACGATATGTGGTATCTTGATAATGGAGCTAGTAATCACATGACTGGCCGGAAGGAAGTGTTTGCTGATTTAGATCAGTGCATTTCCGGGTCAGTTAGGTTTGGAGACGATTCACGTGTGCAGATCAAAGGAAAGGGAACCGTCTTGTTCCAATGCAAGAATGGTGAACAACGTGCGGTTCTGGAAGTGTATTACATTCCAGCTCTTAATAGTAGTATTATAAGCTTGGGGTCAAATGAGTGAAGAAGGATGTAAGGTAAAGATGAGGCATGATTACCTCACGGTTCATGATGAGTTGGGAAGGCTAGTTATGAAGGTAAAACGGTCTCAAAACGGATTGTATAAGATCTGTCTTACTGCAGTGAAACACGTATGTTTACTTGGTAGTGTGGAAGATGAGGCTTAGCTATGGCACGTTCGGCTTAGCCATGTTGGTTTTCACACGCGGAAACCATGACTAGTAAAGGAGTAGTGAGAGGATTACCAAATATCAAGCATCCAGAACAGAAATGTGAAGGATGTCTGATATCAAAGCAAGTAAGGAGGCCATTTCCCCAAGAAGCTGAATGACACGCAAACAAATCACTTGAACTTGTTCATGCCGACTTGTGTGGACCGATCACACCCCAAACCATGGGAGGTAAATAGTATTTTTTTTATTGTTGGTTGATATTTTTAGCAGGTATATATGGGTGTACCTTCTTAGAGAAAAGAGTGAAGCCTTCGCCAAGTTCAAAGTACTCAAGTCGGAGGTCGAACAAGAAAGCAAGCTGAAGCTAGGGATGTTGCGAACAGACCGAGGTAGGGAGTTTACTTCGAATGAGTTCCGGGTGTTTTGTGAAGCGCATGGCATCAAAAGGCAGTTGACTGCTCCATACACACCACAACAAAATGGTGTTGTGGAGCATAGGAACCGAATGGTAATAGAGATGACTCGATCAATATTGAAGACGATGAATGTGCCTGAAACTTTGTGGGGCGAAGCAGTATGACACGCGGTTTACATCCTTAATCGGGTTTCTACAAAACGCCTTAAGAATGGAACACCGTATGAAAGTTGGACCAGAAAGAAACCAGATCTGCGGCACTTGAGATTATTTGGTTGTATGGGATATGTCAAGAAGGTGGGCACATTTCTGGGAAAGTTAAGTGATCGAGGAACTGCGATGGTGTACCTGTGTTCGGAACCGGGTAGCAAGGCACACCGGATGTTCAACCTTGAAGGTAAGCCCATATGTGTTGCACGTGATGTTGAATTTATTGAGAAGAAAGACTGGGATTGGAAACTTGGAAAAACAATGGAGCCCACTTCACAAGTTAGTTGGACAAGTGTGCCAATATTAGAGAACAACGGGGAACCCACATTGCATAAGGATGTTGAGAACACAGTACCAGTGCCAGGAGATCAATTTGCTACCCCATCACAACACGTGATTGGAGTAGATGATGAATAGTCACAAAACACTAGAATTACTAGTCCTGTTGTGGAATCTAATGTCCAACAACTATCAAACCAATCAAGCCCAATGATTCCTATATCTTTCAATGACACACCCCCCAAAGGATTTCGGCCATTGCATTTGGTATATCACCTTGCTCTTAGGACCCTTCAGTCAAGCTTCTCCAGTGAGACCTTTCTTTTAGGCAGGCGATAGCCTGATTCAAAGATTGGTTCAGAATCTTTCTCTTGTTATGTAGCTAATTAGGAGTTGCCGAAGGTTGTTAAACTAACTCATTAGCTAAGGAATAGAATAAGGCCTCATTCGAAACAGGCTAAGAGCTTTAAGCCAACACGCATACTAACTCACTAGCCAACAATCTAGCAAAGCCCCCGTCATCATCGACGGCAGCGTATGTCGGGCAAAGAAAGGCGTCTCGCGGTCAAACTACTACTATGAGAGATGATGAAGTACAGGATCTCTATGATCATTACTTGTTGTTAGCTGATGATGAACCCACTACGTTCAGCAAAGTAACAAGATATGATGAATAGAGAAAGGCAATGCAAGTTTGTTGGGTCTAGAAAAGTCAAGACCGACGGTTAATTTGGATAGATGGAATGTAAACAAGAAGCATTATGTATTTGTTGATTAGGGACAACGAGTCACCGCACGAGCCACTAAAAACTCAAGTTTACGAAGACACCTGATGACCAAAAGACCTGAAGACCACAACAAATGATAGAGCTTCATTTAATATTTAATATTTATTATCATTTTGTTGTATTTGTTGTATTTAGGGTTTTAGGTCATGTGACACTATAAATAGAGATTATTCTCATTTGTAGAAAAACAACACAGACAAGAGAGTGTGTGAGGGTGTGCTTCAATGTAGTCTTGAGAGAGCTCTCCCCCATGAACTCCATGGATTCTTTATCCATGGAGTTTGAGAGCATGTGAGGGGTAGGTAATGTAATCTTGTTGACTAATGAATCTTATTTCTTTACATTGTTAGTCGTTACATTACATCTCAGATTCGTTCTTGGTTGTTGTCACACCCCTGCGCCGCGTGCGGAATCCACGGCGCGGTGACGTATGATCAGTTGAATCATGCACAAGTATTGAATAAGAACAACCACAATGGATTACTACATTTCATAATGTTTAGACAGTTGATTAGTTACAGACAATCTATCTACCAAAAGTAAGACAACTACAGACCCAAAATATAGTTACAAAATAAGACTCCAAACAAGACAATTAAACATTTAGGATTTAGTGAGTTTCTATTCCATCCTAGCATGTTTCTTCATCTTGTTCTATCTTAGAATGGTCTCCTTAGTTGTCCCTGAGAATGTCTTAAACCTGATTACCTGAAACACGTGAAAAGTAACTGTCAACTACAGACGTAGTTGGTGAGAACAATAGGTTTAAGCATTTGTAAACATGGGTATATGATATAAGACATAGGTAAGTTAAAGCATCATAAGATTCACACGGATGAGCTGCAACCCAAACTAACATCAAGTAAGAAAATGAGTGTAAACAGTCCAATCACTGTTCGCACGACAGCCGATAATATCAAGTCCCAAACCACGTTTGGAGTTAGATAATACGTCAGCAGTTTTGATAACCATATGACACCAGACCTGCAGTTGGCTTTTAAAAGCAAATTTAAAAGCCAACTCCATCCTGGATAAGAAAAACCATGACACCAGACCTGCAGTTAGCTTTTAAAACAAATTTAAAAGCTAACTCCATCCTGGATAAGAAACAATGTGTCCGCTTTCCCTTGTTGTGATCACCCAGTACTAACGCTAATGAATATGATACTTGATGGGTTTATAAGTTTGTTTACAACAATGGACACCATGTTTTCTGAATCTTACTTTAACCGGATGTGTTAATGTCTTATTGAAAACCTGGATTTAACTCCACGAGTTGAATCCTTTGTTTATGTAACATGAAATGAATCTCTTGATTTGAATACCATGATGTGAACAACTTGACTTGAATACCATGTTTTGAACCAATGAATTTGAATACCATGTTTTGAACCACTTGATTTGGATACCATGTTGTGAACCACTTGTTTTGAATACCATGATGAGATGACCTTGTGTAATAACAAGGTTTATAACAAAAGGGTTTGTAAAATCCTTTAAAAGAACATTTGAGTAAAACTGTTATAAAACATTTCAAGAAAACATTATAAAATCTTTTTAGTAATAAAGGTTTAATAGTAAATAATTCCTTTAAAACAGTTGACAATTTCCTTAAACAGTTGAAGAATCACTTGGATTCATAAGATAAACCTGTAATGTTTATGAATGCACATAAACTGTGCAATGAAACAAGATTGAAATAGCGGTTTTTGATCACGTGTTCCACCCCAAAACAGTTATAAAACAGTAAAAGAGGGGCTAAAGTTCTCACCTGTCTGCAGTAGACTCTGAACTTAAACAGTTAGCAAGTAGCAAACAGGACTTCTAATTGTTTCCTATAACATTGTAATCATACATAAGATATAGGATTTATAATTGTATAACTTTGATTCATTGATTGACTTGTGTTCTCATGATTTGATTGTTGTGAAAACTTGTATGTTATGCTTTGAGTCATTTGATTGATCATGGGTCCAAGAAACTTATGAAATGCTCTTTGATGCATAATTCTTATGCATAAATGATATTTGTTCAAGAATTTGAGAGCCATTGATTACCATTTGTTGTGAAAAGATGTTCAATTGTTTTCAAGTCTTGTGATTGTGAATTTATCTTCATGATTGTTATTAAGTTATAACTTAACCAATTCATGATCAATTCACAAGTATTATAAGTCGAGGGTCTCACATTGGGCCTTAAGCCCATGAAACCATGATGGTCCTTAAACCGAGTCCATGGGCCAATTAGGTTAATGGTGAGCCTAATGGGCTTAGATTAGGCCTAAGAATTTAATTGGGCCTTAAAGAACCGGATTGGGCCGAATAGGTTTGGGCTGCCATCTTAGGCAGCGAACCCTTCCTGTTGGTGGCCTAAGGTTCGGCTACAAGTGATGGTTCGTCCCTACAACCAAATGGTTCGGTGAGGATAAGATGTTCAAGGGTTCGGCCAAGTCATAAGGCTCATGATAGTTCGCTGCTAGTGCTGACTGGACAAGGGTTCGCCTAAACCGATGGTTCGTATGCATGGGCATGATCTAGAGGGTTCGTGGTATGCACAGGGGTTCGCCACACTGACCAACGAACCATACAAGGTTCGTTTGCAAGCCCAGGGTTCGTGGATGTGATTAGGGTTCGCTGTGCATGCCACGAACCATGCAAGGTTCGTGCAGGATCTTCATGTAGGGTTCGTGGGAGAGAGCTGGTTCGACAAGGGTTCGTGATGGCTTGATGATTCGACACAGGTTCGTGAGATCCTTCCCTAAGGGTTCGGCAGAAGGCTGACGAACCATGCTGGTTCGTGGGGATCCATTAGGGTTCGGCCGGCTGTGAATGCAGGTTTGGCCGCCGAACCTGTTACCATCATCATCACCATCGTTGATCACCTGTTTCCAGACCTAGATCTAAGCTAAACAAGCATCAGAGAAGGTTTCTATGGCCTCGAAAGTGAATGTGGTTTGCTAGAACCGGCTGAAGGTCGGGTTTAAACAAACCCACGTTCGAAAACCCTATTTCCCGAATCTTTCCAAGGCTCATACCTCGTTTTTGGCTGGACAAAGCTGCGTAAATCTTGTACTTTCGTGTAGAGTTTGTCGAGAGCTTCGCGTGGACACCAAGAACACCGAAATCCGTCGAGAAACGAGTGAGATACGATCGATTAAAGTTTGGAATTCTAGAGAGAGAGTAGGTTCGCGAGTTTTAGAGAGAGAAGGGTTGTTGGCTGATAAAAATGAAGGAAATGGCCTTCTTTCGGGCTTTTATAGTCCGGGTAGTGTTCGGGTCCGTTTCGGTCGCTCGGTTCGCGTTTCCGGAACGTAACGCGTATTTTACGCGGTTTTAAATAAAAATAGATGTTAAACCCATTAAGATGAGTTTCAAAATTGTAAAAGTATAAAATAATTAATTTAATTATTTTTGCTCTTCGTGTGTTGTCGGATCGTTAAAACATTCGAAATTACGTGTATACCCGCAATCGCGTACGTTTTCCGATCGTATTAATTATTTAAAGTCGTTTAATCGTAATTATAAGTTCAACATTCGTATTATTATGGATCGTCACCCACAACTATACTCAGTCTCGCTTACAGATTACGATCTTTGTTGAATTAATTAAATGTCATAGTATTCGTCTCGACACTACGCACTAACACTAACCTGTTACACCGAACGCAGTATATATATAGGGCTCACTCTCGCTGCCCACCACTGTTTCGATATAACAAGTTACTGTTCTTGCCTAGTGAAATCGACTGTAATTAAATAGTACATACTTGTTAATTGATAAAGATTCTAACACACAAGCACATAATGACACATGATTCACATTGACTGACTGAACAAGTACACACACTGTTCTAACACTGTTCACAACTACATGACTATATGCACAAATGTTACAGTCTCCCCTAGTTAAGGGAATTTCGTCCCGAAATTAACTAGCCGAAGATACTGTAAAAAGATGAGGGTACTTAAGCTTCATCTGGTCTTCACGTTCCCAGGTGAACTCAGCACCGCGTTTGCCCTCCCATCGCACTTTCACGATCGGGATACGGCTGCGTTTAAGTTTCTTGACCCCATGATCCATGATCTCAACTGGACGTTCTATGAATTGCATGTTGTTCTGAATCTGTATGTCTTCCAGTGGAATCTGAACATCATGATCTGCCAAGCATTTCTTAAGATTCGATACATGAAAAGTATCGTGAACATTGCTTAGCTCCACTGGAAGTTTAAGTTTGTAGGCTACGGAACCAATCCGCTCCAGGATCTCAAAAGGTCCAACGTACCTTGGTGCAAGTTTCCCTTTCTTCCCGAATCGGACAACGCCTTTCCAGGGAGAAACTTTGAGTAAGACTCGGTCACCAACTTGGAACTCAAGCGGTTTCCGACGTCGATCAGCATAACTCTTCTGCCGATCTCATGCGGCCTTAAGCCGTGACTGAATGATTGTGATTTTGTCTGATGTTTCCTGAATGAGTTCTGGTCCTACGACCTGTGAGTCACCAATCTCGGTCCAACAGACCGGTGATCGGCACTTTCTACCATATAGAGCTTCGAATGGTGCACATTGAATGCTCGTATGATAGCTATTGTTATATGAAAACTCAATGAGTGGGAGATGAGTGTCCCAACTTCCGCCGAAGTCAATGACACAAGAACGGAGCATGTCCTCAAGTGTTTGGATAGTCCTCTCACTTTGGCCGTCGGTTTGGGGATGATACGCCGTGCTAAGATTAACACGCGTTCCCAAAGCCTTTTGCAATGATTGCCAAAAGCGAGAAGTGAAGCGACTATCACGATCAGATATGATTGATGTTTTATGTACCATGACGTGCAATGATTTCGTTGATGTACAATGTGGATAACTTCTCCATCTTGTAATCCTCTCGGATAGGGAGAAAATGAGCAGATTTGGTGAGTCGATCAACGATCACCCAAATCGAGTCGAAACCTCGCGGAGTTCTCGGCAACTTGGTTATGAAATCCATGGAAATTTGCTCCCATTTCCATTGAGGAATTTCAGGTTGCTGCAGAAGTCCCGAAGGTTTTTGATGTTCTGCCTTGACCTTTGAACATGTAAGACATTTTCCCACGTACAGTGCTATGTCTTTCTTCATTCCCGGCCACCAGTAAGATGTCCTCAAGTCCTGATACATCTTGTCGGCTCCAGGATGAACTGAGTATCGCGACTTATGAGCCTCATCACAGATGAGTGTGCGCAATTCTTCAGACTTTGGAATCCACATGCGGCCATTGAGATATAACAACCCATCTGATCGAGGTTCTAGTTTCTTCTCAATGCCACAATCCAAGTCTGTCTTGAGTTGATTATCTGTTACTACTTGTTGTTGTGCAATACGAATCAAGTCTTTCAAGTTTGGCTGTGTGTTGATCTCCATGGCTCTAACACGAATTGGTTTGACTGGTTCCTTGCGACTAAGAGCATCCGCCACCACATTGGCTTTACCCGGATGGTAACGAATCTCACAGTCATAATCAGTTAGAAGCTCAACCCAACGTCGTTGTCTCATGTTGAGTTCCTTCTGATTGAGAATGTGTTGAAGGCTCTTGTGGTCTGTATAGATAACACATTTAGTACCATACAGGTAGTGTCTCCAAATCTTCAATGCAAAGACCACGGCCCCTAACTCAAGGTCATGAGTAGTGTAATTCTTCTCGTGAACCTTAAGTTGTCTTGAAGCATAAGCAATGACCTTGTCCCGTTGCATAAGTACACAACCGAGACCAAGGTTTGAAGCATCACAGTAGACAATGAAATCATCACTGCCTTCTGGAAGACTAAGGATAGGAGAATTGCATAACTTCTGTTTAAGAAGTTGAAATGCATCTTCTTGTTTCTGTCCCCATATAAAAGCTTGACTTTTCTGAGTCAATGTAGTGAGTGGCAAGGCTATCTTAGAGAAGTTTGCTATGAATCTTCTATAATAACCTGCCAGACCCAGAAATGAACGAATCTCTGTTGGAGTAGATGGAGTAGTCCAGTTCTTAATCGCCTCAATCTTGGCTGGATCTACATGAATTCCATCTTTGTTTATGACATGTCCTAAGAAATGAACTTCCTTTAGCCAAAATTCACACTTTGAGAATTTAGCGTAGAGTTGTTCAGCTCTTAGTAACTCCAGAACTTTCCTCAAATGATCCTCATGTTCTCGTTCTGACTTGGAATAAATCAGTATATCATCAATAAAGACGATAACAAACTGATCCAAGTATGGCCTACAGACTCGATTCATCAAGTCCATGAACACTGCAGGTGCATTGGTCAGCCCAAATGGCATAACCACAAACTCATAGTGTCCATATCGAGTCCTAAAGGCAGTCTTTGGTATATCCTCATCATTTACTCGTAACTGATGATACCCAGATCGTAAGTCAATCTTAGAGAAGCAAGTTGCTCCCTGTAATTGATCAAACAGATCATCGATCCTGGGCAGAGGATATCTATTCTTGATTGTCAACTTGTTCAACTCACGATAGTCTATGCACATACGAAATGAACCGTCTTTCTTTTTGACAAAGAGAACCGGAGCTCCCCATGGAGAGAAACTCGGTCTTATAAAACCTTTGTCTAAAAGTTCTTGAAGCTGACTAGACAGTTCTTGCATCTCAGACGGTGCTAACCGATACGGTGACTTCGCCACTGGGTTTGCTCCAGGGACGAGATCAATTCTAAACTCCACTTGTCGGACTGGTGGTAGTCCAGGCAAGTCTTCTGGAAATACGTCTGGATAGTCTTTGATAACCGGTACGTCTCCAACTGCTTTCTTGTCAGGTTTCTTTTCCACCACGTGAGCTAAGAATGCATAATATTTCTTCTTCAGATACTTCCTCGCCTTGATGCACGATACAATCTTCAATTCGCGGCAGGGTTTCTCACCGTAGACTATCATCGTTTCGCCGGACGGTAGGGGAATTCGAATAAGTTTCTCCGAGCATACGATTTCAGCATTATTCTTAGATAGCCAATCCATTCCTACTACAACTTCAAAGCTTCCGAGAGTCATAGGAATGAGATCAATAGAGAAAAGATGGTCATTTAATCTTAGCTCACAAGCATTAATGATGGAATCTACAACTATAGTCTTACCATTCGCTACTTCTACAGTATAGGGAGCAGTAAGTGTGGATAGTTGCATATTAAGCAAAGAAGCAGTATGAGCAGAGATAAAACTTTTATCAGCACCAGTATCAAATATGATAGGAACATAGTGATCATTGATAAGAAATGTACCCGTGATGACTGCCGGCTCTTCACGTGCTTCAGCAGTTCCAATAACGAAAGCACGAGCAGCAGCAGTATTGTTGTTGAGTTTTGGACACTGATTTCTGAAGTGTCCCTCTGCTCCACAATTATAACAGGCTCTTCCACCTGTAGCAGCAGAAGTTGTGGCAGCAGTTGTTGCAGCAATAAGATGAGCAGATCGACAAGTCGCTGCAAAGTGTCCCATACGCCCACACTTGTGACACTTCTTGCATGGAGTATTGGGCAGGTGATGATACTGGCATTTGGTGCAGAGTGGAAACGGGCCAGTGTACTGCTTTCTGACATTAGCAGGTTGTGGCATAGCCGTGAGGGGAGTAGCATGAGTAGGTACAGCCGCAGTCAACGCTGCAAAGTTCTTGATTGTCTTCTGTTTCTTCTTCTTGTGGTGGTGCTGTTCAGGCTTTTTGCCTTCTTCAATCTGTGCTCTCTTGAATCCCTTTCGGGTGAGCACACCAGATTTCACATACTCCTCAGTAAGAGTAGCACCAAGTTGGATTGCCGCCTCTAGAGTAGTAGGGTTATTACCCATGACAGTTCCTCTGACAACCAAGGGCAACCCTTCAATGTATTTCTCTATCCTGCGGGATAGAGGAGTAACCAAGTGAGGTACGAGGATACACAACTCATGGAACCGAGTTGTATACTTCGCGTTTTCACCACTGTCCTGCACCAGATTCCACATCTCTACCTCCAGTTTCTTCAGTTCATGACGTGGACAAAACTTTTCCACAAGTAAGTTCTTGAATCCATCCCATGGTAAGGCTAGAACGACTTCACGTCCCCTGGTGTTCTTCTCAGAGTTCCACCAGGTAAGTGCGCCCTTATGAAATGCACTCGAGGCCATCTTGACCTTTAGATTTTCAGGGCATCCAGTGAAGTCTAGAATGTCTTCGATACTTTCCAGCCATTGCAGTAGGCCGGTAGCTCCCTCAGTACCAGAGTACTTGGGAGGCTTAGCATCGTTGAACTGCTTAAATGTGAAGTTAGCAGTTCCAGAATTGTTGGTATTCGAATTGTTGGCAGAGTCACCAGTACTCCCCCGAAGATTTTGGGTGATGTCAGTGACCATGCCCGGGATCACATCCCTCATGTGAACAGCGATAGCTCGAGCAATCTTGTTAATTTCATCATCATTACCGCTTGTCGAACCCCCAGCATTTGGGTCTCGTCGAGGAGGCATTCTACGAATAGAAGCCACAAGCGGGTCAGTAATGAGAATGGATACAATTGAATTTTCATGATAAGGTCAGTAATATATCCATATTACTAGTATTATCATTCAATTGTAATATGATCCTGTACACGTATAAGTTATCAACTTATTTGTATACTTATCATGTGAATATGTACGATGTCCCATGATCTCTCCACCAAACCTACACACTGACACTTTCCCGATATACCGAAAATAGTTTATATATAGGGCTCACTCTCGCTGCCCACCACCGTTTCGGTATACCACGATCATGCCCTTGCTAGCATTTGGCAACACGTTTGTACTGATTTCCATGTGTTTTCCATTGATTAAGAATCCCATGATCTTTGATCAACTTGAACTATGATTGATTCCATGATTGAACTATGATTATGTTATGCGTGCACCTACTAACAGTTGTTAACATGTAGAACT
This sequence comes from Mikania micrantha, assembly GCA_009363875.1. Lineage (NCBI taxonomy): Eukaryota > Viridiplantae > Streptophyta > Magnoliopsida > Asterales > Asteraceae > Mikania > Mikania micrantha. Next base: position 45,627 of record CM018695.1, read on the forward strand.
AAATCATACGTGTGTTCTACACTTTCCTGTTAACTTATGCCAGTAAGTACTAATGATGTAATCACTTAAGAATTTCACTTAAGGTTTACATTTATGATATATTCACAACTTGGTTGATTCACCATAATGTCTGGTTCATCCAAGTTTGAATTTCATTATGATTTGATTCACCAATGATTGTTTCCCAAATGATTGTATCCCATGTGTTTTGACTAAGGTTCCATGTGTCCAGTTGATCCTGAATCCTCACTCCAAATACAAACGCCGGATTCCCCCTAACATACTGAAATAAGCTTATATATAGGGTAAGCTCTCACCGACCCACCACTTACCTCAACACGTCAGCGTTAATCCGTCGTCTATATTTGGGGCTAAGATTCCAACTGTTGATTGATTATGATTGTCTCATGATTTCTCTTGTTCCTTGATTCTGTCTATGATTGTGTAAACCATGGTCCTTAATTTACTAGAAACTAAGACCTTAGGTTTATGTATATGTGTCCTAGGTTAATCAACCTAGTTTCCCAATACTTACAGTACTGAGCATAATGATTTCCTGTGAGAACTTCAACTAAAGAATACTGTTACACAGATTCTAAGTTATAAAGTTCCTATGATAATGAATCCATGATAATGATAACAATGACAAGGATTTCAAATCTAAGTTCTAAATTAATAGACCTCAACCTTTGAATTCCTATAATGATATGACAAGAATCTCAAATCCAAGTTCTAAGTTAATAGATCTTGATCTTTGAATCCTATGATGAATATGACAAGGATCTCAAATCCAGGTTCTAAATTAATAGATCTTGACCTTTGAATCCTATAATGAATATGACAAGGATCTCAAATCCAAGTTCTAAATTAATAGATCTTGACCTTTGAATCCTATAATGAATATGACAAGGATCTCAAATCCAAGTTCTAAATTAATAGATCTTGACCTTTGAATCCTATAATGAATATGACAAGGATCTCAAATCCAAGTTCTAAATTAATAGATCTTGACCTTTGAATCCTATAATGAATATGACAAGAAATTCATATCAAAGATACTGAAACTACAGATCTTTGCCTCTGAATTTCTATAATGATCTCTGTGTGAGAATTTCAGATCAAGGATACTAAGAATACAGATCCTTGCCTCTGAAATCCTTAAATGCATATGTGTGAGAATTTAATTCGGTTTCTAAAATTATAGAAGTCCGATTCAAATTCTTTGACTCGATGTCTAATCTTAGTAAAATGTCCCTAAGATCTTTCAAGCTTAATGTAGACTTAATGCTCACTTAAGTTACTTAGATCCTAAGTATCCTCAAGTCTATAGCACTTAGTCCTATTGGGTAGCTTAGGTTATAGTCTAGGTCATTAAACATTGGGTTTTTCCTAGTTCTCTACAACCTTGGCTCTGATACCAACCTGTCACACCCCTGCGCCGCGTGCGGAATCCACGGCGCGGTGACGTATGATCAGTTGAATCATGCACAAGTATTGAATAAGAACAACCACAATGGATTACTACATTTCATAATGTTTAGACAGTTGATTAGTTACAGACAATCTATCTACCAAAAGTAAGACAACTACAGACCCAAAATATAGTTACAAAATAAGACTCCAAACAAGACAATTAAACATTTAGGATTTAGTGAGTTTCTATTCCATCCTAGCATGTTTCTTCATCTTGTTCTATCTTAGAATGGTCTCCTTAGTTGTCCCTGAGAATGTCTTAAACCTGATTACCTGAAACACGTGAAAAGTAACTGTCAACTACAGACGTAGTTGGTGAGAACAATAGGTTTAAGCATTTGTAAACATGGGTATATGATATAAGACATAGGTAAGTTAAAGCATCATAAGATTCACACGGATGAGCTGCAACCCAAACTAACATCAAGTAAGAAAATGAGTGTAAACAGTCCAATCACTGTTCGCACGACAGCCGATAATATCAAGTCCCAAACCACGTTTGGAGTTAGATAATACGTCAGCAGTTTTGATAACCATATGACACCAGACCTGCAGTTGGCTTTTAAAAGCAAATTTAAAAGCCAACTCCATCCTGGATAAGAAAAACCATGACACCAGACCTGCAGTTAGCTTTTAAAACAAATTTAAAAGCTAACTCCATCCTGGATAAGAAACAATGTGTCCGCTTTCCCTTGTTGTGATCACCCAGTACTAACGCTAATGAATATGATACTTGATGGGTTTATAAGTTTGTTTACAACAATGGACACCATGTTTTCTGAATCTTACTTTAACCGGATGTGTTAATGTCTTATTGAAAACCTGGATTTAACTCCACGAGTTGAATCCTTTGTTTATGTAACATGAAATGAATCTCTTGATTTGAATACCATGATGTGAACAACTTGACTTGAATACCATGTTTTGAACCAATGAATTTGAATACCATGTTTTGAACCACTTGATTTGGATACCATGTTGTGAACCACTTGTTTTGAATACCATGATGAGATGACCTTGTGTAAGAACAAGGTTTATAACAAAAGGGTTTGTAAAATCCTTTAAAAGAACATTTGAGTAAAACTGTTATAAAACATTTCAAGAAAACATTATAAAATCCTTTTTAGTAATAAAGGTTTAATAGTAAATAATTCCTTTAAAACAGTTGACAATTTCCTTAAACAGTTGAAGAATCACTTGGATTCATAAGATAAACCTGTAATGTTTATGAATGCACATAAACTGTGCAATGAAACAAGATTGAAATAGCGGTTTTTGATCACATGTTCCACCCCAAAACAGTTATAAAACAGTAAAAGAGGGGCTAAAGTTCTCACCTGTCTGCAGTAGACTCTGAACTTAAACAGTTAGCAAGTAGCAAACAGGACTTCTAATTGTTTCCTATAACATTGTAATCATACATAAGATATAGGATTTATAATTGTATAACTTTGATTCATTGATTGACTTGTGTTCTCATGATTTGATTGTTGTGAAAACTTGTATGTTATGCTTTGAGTCATTTGATTGATCATGGGTCCAAGAAACTTATGAAATGCTCTTTGATGCATAATTCTTATGCATAAATGATATTTGTTCAAGAATTTGAGAGCCATTGATTACCATTTGTTGTGAAAAGATGTTCAATTGTTTTCAAGTCTTGTGATTGTGAATTTATCTTCATGATTGTTATTAAGTTATAACTTAACCAATTCATGATCAATTCACAAGTATTATAAGTCGAGGGTCTCACATTGGGCCTTAAGCCCATGAAACCATGATGGTCCTTAAACCGAGTCCATGGGCCAATTAGGTTAATGGTGAGCCTAATGGGCTTAGATTAGGCCTAAGAATTTAATTGGGCCTTAAAGAACCGGATTGGGCCGAATAGGTTTGGGCTGCCATCTTAGGCAGCGAACCCTTCCTGTTGGTGGCCTAAGGTTCGGCTACAAGTGATGGTTCGTCCCTACAACCAAATGGTTCGGTGAGGATAAGATGTTCAAGGGTTCGGCCAAGTCATAAGGCTCATGATAGTTCGCTGCTAGTGCTGACTGGACAAGGGTTCGCCTAAACCGATGGTTCGTCTGCATGGGCATGATCTAGAGGGTTCGTGGTATGCACAGGGGTTCGCCACACTGACCAACGAACCATACAAGGTTCGTTTGCAAGCCCAGGGTTCGTGGATGTGATTAGGGTTCGCTGTGCATGCCACGAACCATGCAAGGTTCGTGCAGGATCTTCATGTAGGGTTCGTGGGAGAGAGCTGGTTCGACAAGGGTTCGTGATGGCTTGATGATTCGACACAGGTTCGTGAGATCCTTCCCTAAGGGTTCGGCAGAAGGCTGACGAACCATGCTGGTTCGTGGGGATCCATTAGGGTTCGGCCGGCTGTGAATGCAGGTTTGGCCGCCGAACCTGTTACCATCATCATCACCATCGTTGATCACCTGTTTCCAGACCTAGATCTAAGCTAAACAAGCATCAGAGAAGGTTTCTATGGCCTCGAAAGTGAATGTGGTTTGCTAGAACCGGCTGAAGGTCGGGTTTAAACAAACCCACGTTCGAAAACCCTATTTCCCGAATCTTTCCAAGGCTCATACCTCGTTTTTGGCTGGACAAAGCTGCGTAAATCTTGTACTTTCGTGTAGAGTTTGTCGAGAGCTTCGCGTGGACACCAAGAACACCGAAATCCGTCGAGAAACGAGTGAGATACGATCGATTAAAGTTTGGAATTCTAGAGAGAGAGTAGGTTCGCGAGTTTTAGAGAGAGAAGGGTTGTTGGCTGATAAAAATGAAGGAAATGGCCTTCTTTCGGGCTTTTATAGTCCGGGTAGTGTTCGGGTCCGTTTCGGTCGCTCGGTTCGCGTTTCCGGAACGTAACGCGTATTTTACGCGGTTTTAAATAAAAATAGATGTTAAACCCATTAAGATGAGTTTCAAAATTGTAAAAGTATAAAATAATTAATTTAATTATTTTTGCTCTTCGTGTGTTGTCGGATCGTTAAAACATTCGAAATTACGTGTATACCCGCAATCGCGTACGTTTTCCGATCGTATTAATTATTTAAAGTCGTTTAATCGTAATTATAAGTTCAACATTCGTATTATTATGGATCGTCACCCACAACTATACTCAGTCTCGCTTACAGATTACGATCTTTGTTGAATTAATTAAATGTCATAGTATTCGTCTCGACACTACGCACTAACACTAACCTGTTACACCGAACGCAGTATATATATAGGGCTCACTCTCGCTGCCCACCACTGTTTCGATATAACAAGTTACTGTTCTTGCCTAGTGAAATCGACTGTAATTAAATAGTACATACTTGTTAATTGATAAAGATTCTAACACACAAGCACATAATGACACATGATTCACATTGACTGACTGAACAAGTACACACACTGTTCTAACACTGTTCACAACTACATGACTATATGCACAAATGTTACAGTTGTGTTCTTCAACATCTTCACCCATCTTCAAGACTTTCTCTGTTCTTCAACTGCTTAATCTTCACAAATCGGGTAGGTCCTATTCCGCAACCGTTTTTACAAATTTGAATTGGAATGGATTCAAAGGAACCAAACGAGGACTCTGGTGAATCTACGAGTGGGCCAAAAACCCATAGGTTTGAAGTGGGTTTACAAGCGGGAAAAGGATGCAAAAGGCAAGGTAACAAAGTGCAAGGCGAGATTAGTTATGAAAGAATACGTCCAGAAAAAATGAATTGATTTCGAATATGTGTTCGCACCCGTGGCGATACTTGAAACAATTCGATTGCTACTGTCCCTGGAAACAAAGTAAGGATGGGTAGTGCATCATCTGGATGTCAAGTCAGCATTCCTCAATGCAGAATTGACTGAAGAGGTGTACGTTTCGCAACCTGAAGGTTTCCTCGTCAAAGGAAAGGAAAACAAGGTGTACCGGCTCAAGAAGGCTGTTTACGGCCTTAGACAAGCTCCAAGGGCGTGGAATTCTCGCCTTGATAAATCTCTTAAGGATCTTGGATTCGCAAGATGTGCACAAGAGCAGGCGGTCTACAAGAGTAAGTCTTCTAATTCACTCGTTATTGTAGGGGTGTATGTTCACGATCTCATTGTGACAGGATCCAGTGATTTGGAAGTGAGGAAGGTCAAAGAAAAGATGATGAAAGTATTTGATATGAGTGATTTGAGAGTGTTGAACTATTATCTTGGGATAGAGTCACATGAGGAGCGATGGCACTACGTTAAAACAATCGGGTTATGCTCAGAAGATCTTGAAGGTGGCTGGTCTCGAAAACAGTAATCCAACAATGTGGCTGATGGACCCAAAGCTACCACTGACTAAAGATGATGCTGGTGAAAGTGTGGATTCGACCATGTATAGGTGTCTCATTGGAAGTCTTCGTTATTTGTTACACACGAGACCGGACCTGGGTTACTCGACGGGTGTTCTTAGAAGTTTATGGAAACACCAAAAACAAGTCACTATCAAGCACTGAAGCAAGTCCTAAGGTATGTGAAGGGGACAGCTGGTTTTGGTTTGAAATATTACCGAGGAGGTGATGGCAACTTGGCAAGTTGTTGGGATATAGTGATAGCAGCCATGGGTTGGATGTGGAAGACAGAAGAAGTACAACATGGATGGTGTTTTATCATTCAGGTCACTTGATCACCTGGTCCTCACAGAAACAAAAGACTGTGGCATTGATTTTGTGTGAAGCGGAGTTCATGGCAAGTTTCTTTTAATTCCCGATGTACTGTTCTTTTCCATTTCAATGAAGTAGTATCTGTGAGAGAAAAACCTTTGGTTCGATTGTTTCTTCTTAATTATCAGTTTGTTGTTTGGATCTCTAAAACAGGGGTGTCATTTTTAACTGAACCCCATTAAAATCAACCCGAACCCGAATAAGTGTTAACTCGATCTAGTAATAAACCCGAACCGAAAGTTTTTAAATGGTTTGGTAAATGGTTAATTTTTTCAAAGATTTGGTAACCCGAATAACCCGATTATATATATTATCGACTTATTAATATGTTATATGCATGTTTATATGCATTCATTATTTTGAATATCACTCATAATAACGTTTGTCAAGTTAAAAATTTACATGTTATGTGTATGTATATATGCATTCTTCCATATTACATATTTGCACTATCCGTAAGCTATTCCGGTTTTCATCTTTCAACTTATATATAATGCTATATGTAAGTATGGGATGGTTCCTAAGAAAACCACCATTTTGGAGAAAACTAAGAAAACTAATCACAATTGTTATCAATCAATTTCGTTTTTCGTTTTGTATTTTGTTTTATTATAAGGTTATATTTGTTAACAAAAAGAAAAAAATAAAAAAAATATATGTAATTCATGTTATTACATATATGAATCATATATATGTAACTTTATAGGTTATACATATACGTAACTTCGTGATCTACATATTTTTATTAATTTTTTTTGTTTATAACATTTTAAGCTAATAATAAAAAATCATGAAATTTTTTTAAAAAAATTGATTGGTTAGTAGGAGTTTTCTTAGTTTTCTACAAAGTGAGGAGTTTCTTTTGAACCTTCCTCTATGTAAGTAAGTATATATGCATTCATTATGCATATGTTATATGTGTATACATGAGACAAATATTTATTTTATATTATGAATATGTGTATATTGTATAACATTTCAAGTGTTTTAGTGTTATATTTAGGTTGACCATGAAGTAAATTTAGTATAATTCGAATAACGATTAATACCAACTCGAAGAACCTGATTACCAAAACCCGAATACCGAATACAAATAACTTAAATGGTTTGGTAATCGGGTATATTTTCAATGTCAAAAAACCCAGAAAACCCGACCCGAGAAACCCGAAACCCGAACGGCACCCCTACTCTGAAATACCAACAAATACACCATTTAAAAAAAATAAAAATAAAAAATGCATTGAATTAATTAATTATATGACTATGTGTTGTGATGATTTTCTCCTTTAAAATCTAAGTGATATTGTTAAAAAAAATAAAAATAAATAGTTAATATTCTGACATACCTGATGTTAATAGGATCCAGGGGCAAAAGAGGGAATATGATGGTGCTGATCAGCTGAGTCTTGCCCAATGAGAATGACAGGAGACTTGGAGATATAAGAGTTGAAATATATACAAGGCTGAGGTGAGTAGGTGACAATTCGTCTTTTGGGAATGTGACTATTTAAAATTTTTGCAATAATGTTTCACAACTGGTGGGTTTACCCGCGCGTTGTTACGAGAATTTCGTCACGATTTACAATATCAAAACACTGACACATTCATATAATAAAAATACAGATACATCCGTTGTCCCTCTTAACTTAAACAATAAAGTGTAGCCGTCATAAATTGTATACCAATACCAATCATTATTATTTTAGCCACCACCACCACGACCACCACCACCACCTCGACCACCACCATGACCACCACCACGACCACCACGACCACCACGACGACCACCACGACCACCACGACCACTACCATTACCACTAAGTACCGCTACCGCCGCTCCCACCACGACCACGACCACCACCACGACCACCTACCACCACCACCACCACCACCACCACCACATTTTTTGACCAAAGATTAAAGTTTAAATAAAAATCAAACCAAACCGAACCGCTAATAACGGTTTGGTTCAGGTTTGGTTTGTGGTTTGGGTATTTTTGGTTTAGGCTTTTGACTCGTGTTCAGGTTTGGTTTGTGGTTTGGGTATTTTTGGTTTAGGCTTTTGACTCGTTATAAATAAAAACCAAACTATTTTACGATTTGAGACGAAATACTTACATTGTGATCCTAAATTTATCTTTTTTGTTAAATAACGCCTAAATCGTCAAACTTATCTATCTATCTATCTATCTAATATTGCGTGTGTATACATATTTGCATGCATGCATACATACATACATATTCATACACACACACACATATCACGGTCCGGTCCGGTTTTTAACGACCGGTTTTGGTGAAAACCGTAAAACAACGGTAGAAAATAACATTTATTTAATTATTTCCTTTTACAAATAGCTCGTCCAGTACTTATGGACTAAGGGGAGGAAAAGTACCATAACTTAGATGATGACCTATAGATATAAACACGTCTGTCTCTAGGGCTCTTAGCCTCGAAGGCGTCCTTCGGGTAAAGCTATAATTTATACTTGCTCTCTCTGAAGTGGATGTGGAAATACTAAACGCTAAAGCAAGGAAAGGAGGTACAATTGAATAAACTTGTGTTTTATTAGGATTTTTTTAATATAATATATTTTTCAATTATTTTACATATTTTAATTTTATCATTATGAATGTAATATTAAAATTTTTGGAAATGACTCATAAAAAACAATTAGTATCATGATTCTTTAATTTTAAACAATTTAACAAACATAATTAAAGCTTATTATGTTTGGAAACTCAAATAAAAACTTTTTAAATAAGAAAATATGTTTATTAGAAACCAGTAGCGGATTCAAGACTATGGGAGGGGGGGGGATAGGCCCCCCGTAGGACCTCGCGATCGTATGTTAAAACGTATTGTTTTTAAATAATTTTGCTTAATTTTGAAACAAAAAGGGGCACAAATGTTATTACAAGGAGCACAAATCTTATCAAAAGGGGGCACAAATCTGATTACAAGGGACATAAATATGATTATAAGTGTCACAAACTTGATTACAAAATGCCATAATTGAAAGTGAATAATGAAAAATGCGTTCTTTTCATAGATTTTATACGAAATATAAACTTTTTACCCGGACCGATAGGTTTGTTTTGTGCTTTTAACTAACCAGACCAACTTTTTACTCGGACCGATAGGTTTGTTTTGTGCTTTCAAGTTTCAACTAACCCGACAACCCACTTTTTATCCAAACCCATTTTTACCCACTCACTTTTTGCCCCCCGTGAAAAAATTTTCTGAATCCGCCACTGTTAGAAACTTTAAAATTAATTTTATATTTAGTAATGCAAGCACATGCAAGTACGCAACCTATATATCAGTGGATAAAAAACCGGACTGTATTATAGTTGTACTAAAATTAAATAGGTTTACCTGAATTTAGAATTTAAGAAGATAAGAAAATATATAATTTATAGTTTAGTTTAAATCCGGCCCGTCAACCTTAGCTATTAACAACTTAGCTGTGCTTCTCGGCTTCAACAATGGGTACAACAAGCTAGCTAATTTATAAGAGTAAATTCCATATTTGTCCATTTTGATTGAAAAAAGACCAAAATATTCAAATGGTTTCTATTGAAGTAAACCATGGGCGCCCCGCCCGTAATCGGATCCAACCATGGGCGCCCCGCCCGTAATAATATATTTCAACATGGGCGCCCGCCCGTAATCGGATCCAACCATGGGCGCCTCGCCCACAACCATAAAAATACCGAGAATAAAAAATTTGAACATGGGTGCCCCGCCCGTAATCTGATCCGACCATGGGTGTCCCGCTCGTAATCTGATCCAACCATGGCCATGTGGGAGGTTTCTGTTGGCGTAAATCATGGGCGCCGCCCGTGTAAGTGTAGGCGCCAGTGCCCACAAAGGTGATGGCTATTTGGACATTTTGGTCTTTTTTTGGGTCAAAATGGCCACATAAGAAATTGACTTAATTTATAAAGCCATTTTGTTTGACCTTCAATTGTTATTTTGACAGCTGGAAATATAAGAATAATAATATAAATATTTTAATGTATTTTATTTTTATTTATTAGTTTGAAGTTAGTTACGTATTTTATTTTTAATTAATGAAAATGGTGTTGATATTAATTAAATGGTCTTATTGTTGTAATTAATGAATACTAGGTGGAGCGACCCACGCGTTGCCGCGGGATTTACTCCTGTTTCAAGTTGTTGTATGGCTTACAGATAATAAGATGGTTGTGAACAACAAGGAACAGTTATTGACTTTGTTGACTAAAACCAAAACCGGTTTGGAACCAGAACCGGTTTTAAAAAAACCTGGTTTGTGCACCTCACTTGTAAACAAACAAACAAATGATAGCCCACTTGATAAATGTTTCGTCTCTAAGAATGATAGGTCATAAGTTCTATCTCATACAATAGTTTATTGAGTTTGAAGTAGTGTAGAAGATGAATAAACTTGGGGGTTCAAAAAAAAACTTGTAATTAAAAAATGATTGGAAGGCATTGGGCTTAAAGAAAATGGTGGCCGCCTCTCTTTTGGATTGTTTTGAGAAAAAAAACAAGAGAATATAGATATGATACTCTAAATCATATAAGTCTTTAATAGTCTGGTTGGTTGTTTCTTTGGGTAGTTTTTAATAGTTTCTAGGAACGTTCCCAGCCACCTTAACATGTATATTACTTCATTTTCTATCCACCAACCCTCAAGCAAGTGGCATACCCTCGTGCCGGTGGGGGCAAGCGACCATCGATCTTAAATTAAAAAAATAGGTAATATATGTATCTTAAAATTGCAGCATACCATTTTAATATTTTACAGTTGTTACTCTTAAATTTGCATAATATTTTGCTTCAATAAAAATTTTTCTTGGTCAGTTACTGCCACTTGTGTAACATGTTTACCTAATTTATTCATTTTGACTAGCGCATTCATCAAAATAAATGCAAATATTATACTTTTTAAGCCCGGTCATGACAAAAACCCAATAATATAACACATGTATCGCTGATTACTCCATCATTTCAAAGAAACCTACCATCCAAAAATTTTAACTATAAGCCATGCATAAATGCCAAATTAAACTAAAAAAGTTAATTTGTGATTCCGATAAACTAAACTTTGAACAATGCTTTCAAATATGATATCGTAAAAAGAATATAACTTAAAAATTTAACGAAAAACTATTGAAAATGTGTGTAGGGTTAACAAATTGGGAATTAAACTCTTAATTTGATAAAGTTCGTTGCACGTTGTCGTCAGAGATGAGAGTGACGGTGGAGACCATTCACCATACGTTGTATTGCGTTCAAATATTAAATCTCAAGTACCACATGGAACAAATTTAGTACAACTAAACATTTAAGCTAACCTGGTTCGTTTATAATATAGCCAAGTTATTATTAACAATGGCTTTGAAGCAATATTCACAATAATCATTCGATAGATTTCTACAACCTGGAAGCAATGTTTTCAGAACCGGACCGGACGTCGAATCGGACGCCTTACTGGTTACTGGTCGGACCGGATTCAAGAACCGGAATAATTTTGAAAAATATTTAATGTTTTTAAAAATCAAATAAGTTTGTTTAATTATATGTTAGTTTAAATAAAAATGTTTTTTCTTCTTGAAATCTTGTCCCACATAGGTGAGATAACAAATAAATAGATTCCTCACTTCTCTATCACTACTAGAAAAAAATTAAATTTCAGACAAAAGTTTTAGTAGGAAAATATAGTCGGAAACGCCTATTTCCTACAAATTTCCGACTAAGAGTATTTTGTCGGTAAAAAGGAGGGTGGAAATTGTTTCCGACAACTTTCCGACAAATGTTTCTGACAATTTTCCAACCAAAGAGTGTTGCTACAAATTTCCGACCAAGAGTGTTGCTACAAATTTCCGACATAGTGTGTGATCGATGTCGAACGGTCAATCAAAAGATGAGTCTAAAACTCGTGTCTTAGCTACCTTTAACTAGTAAGGGTAAGTAAGGTATCGTATCCACAGGGAATCTTTGGAAAGTGCTAATTGGTTGACAATGAACTCTACTAACTAATAAACCGAAAACTTGACTTTGATTCGAATTAGGAAAACTAGTTTAAAGCAAATAACTTGATTAATGGTTTAATAAAACTTAACAAAATATGATTACTTCCGGTTTTAGGTTAGAGATTCACAATGATTTTTAGCAAACTTAGATGTAATGCACATAAACAAGCTTAATCAATTGATTGAATTGAAGTGACAGAATGGAACAAACGTTTAAAGACTTGTTTATTCACACAATGCCAATCTAAATATAACAAGTAACTCGTAAATACCAATGAGCTTACGATGCAAGGAAACCGAAAACTGATGGCAACACAAAATCACTCAATCATAAATGGATCGTTTAAATCAAACAAACCAATGTAAAAGTCGTGTCTTTAACATCCAAACAACGAAGTTCAAACATAAAAATCAAAGCTTTCTAACTAACCCAAGTGCCCGGAAGCAATCATGAAGAAACTAGCCTCTCATGGTGGAAATCGGATTCATCATAGTGTTCGTTGAATTGGATGATTGGATCTCGAATCGGTGTTAGTTGGAATCTTCGGGATGATTGGAGCAGCTCAAAAGTGCCCAAAAACCTTGAAAAATCGCCCCCAAAGCTTGAAAACTCGGAACCCCTAATTTTGGGACGAAACCCCCTTTTTATAGGTCCAGCCGCTGCACTTGCGAAGCCCAGATCTGACCAGGCCTTAAGCTACGGCCTCTAGACCGTAAGCTACGGCCACCTTACGGCCTGAGACCATAAGCTACGGCCTCCTTACGGCCTCCTCCAAAAACTCTCTGTTTTACGGCCTTTTGACCATAGGCTACGGCCTAGCCTACGGCCTTTCCCAAAATTGCCCCAAAAAGTCCATTTTTCATCGTTTTGTCTCCCGAGCACCTGAAACACATTAAAAGCTCAAAGTAACATCGTTCTTAAACATTAAACACATAAAATCGCTTCATTTACCATCAAAACTCATGGTTAATCACACCCCGATCAGTGTGTTGCTACAAATTTCCGACCAAGTGTGTTGCTACGAATTTCCGACCAAATGTGTTGCTAAGAACTTCCGACCAAGTGTTTTTGCTAGAAATTTCCGACCAATATTTTATTATCAGGTTTTAGTTTTTCTTACATTTGTTTCCGACAAGTTTGCTACCAAAAAAAAAATTTAAATTTTTTTTGAAATTTAAAAATTACCAGATTTTTTCTGCTATTATAGAAATCCAATACAAATCCAACTTACAAGCTAAACCAAAACCATTCTAAATTATATTCAACAATCAACTCTTAAAATAAACTAAACTTATAAGTTCAAGTTTAACAACAAAAACATAATTAAACTGATATGTTTGGGTTTAACAACCAAAACCTTAAGTAAATTAACATACGTTCAAATTTCACAACAAATCACCAATCAAACTAAGATCTTGGATAACTGCCAGAAATGCCCATTTGTTTGAAGAATTGTGTCATTTGTTGTTGCATTTCTGCCCTCATATCTTCTTTAATTTGCTCTCGCTCCTCCATAATTTCCTCTCTCATTTGATCCCTTTCTTTCTTAATCTCCTCTATCAGTTGGATGTGAAGTAATCGAACATCAGGTAAGTCAATGTTTGTTTCTTCTTCTTACAAGTTTCTTGCAGATTCAATTCTTTGGTTACAAGATAAAAAGATATAATATCTAAAAGAGGATCAAAATTGCAAAAAATTATCAAATCTATATAAAACAAAATTGCACCCACGATCGAGAAACAAACATTTATCAAAAAAAATGTCAATTAACCAAATGTGTTCAAAATCAACAAATACCTTTGGTTTGCACATATGAGAAACAAAAAACAGATAGGGAGGAGACCAACCGATGAGAAACAACAAACATATATAACAAGATACCTAATACGTGACTACAGAGACGGAGGAGACCGGCTAAGGTGACGATGGCGAGGGAGAAACCGGAACCTGAAACGGCGAGGGAAGAGACTGAGGAGATCGGTGACGGCAGCAGCGGAGAAGGAGGAGACCGCGACGGCGGCGACGGCGAGGGAGGAGACGACGATGGGGAAGATGCGATGAGTGAGGAGACAGAGGGTTTGAATATTGAATGAACGGGACTCTTTACAAAACTAGTGTTAAAGTGTTCGACATTTTTTTTCCTACCAAATAGAGACCTACCATGGATATAATTATTTCGGCCTTTCCAACTGCTTTTCGACCAAACAAAACCCTTTGTCGGAATTTTGTTGGAATTTCCGACTATTTTCCTACGTAGAAGTTTTTTTTTTTGTTCTTTTACATTGCTACATTCTTTTTTATTGTCTCATCTTTTGAAAAACAACATGATATAAGAAATTAGTGTATTTCACCAACTTGTACACACTAAACGCATATGGAAGTGCATATACCATATCATATATATACAAAGACATATAAAGACCTGGAATACATACATATAGATAAACATTCATACAATCACAAACAGAAACATAAATATAATCATATATAAAGTAAGCACACACAAGCACATATAGATTAAAAACTATGATTAAGTTGTTATTATTATTGTTATTATTATTATTATTATTCTAATTATTTTCTTAATAATACTATTAAAAAGAATCTAACAATTAAAATAATCTAAAATATTAAAACGAATATTACTTTTTAAAATTTTGTTGATTAGGAAATATTTTAGTATAAAGGTAAAACAGTAAAAAAATATTGGTCGGAATATAAATTTTGGTCGGAAATTCCTATAAGATTCCAACAAAAAATAAAAAATAATTTATCAAAATTTTTCTCGTTGGAAACAGGTAGGAAATTTCCAACAAATTTCCTACGAAAATTATTTTAGTCGGGATTTGGTTGAAAATATTAGGGTTATTTTTTTGTAGGTAATTAGTAGCAATGTGGTCGGAAATTCCGACAAATTATTTATGGTAGGAAATTTTTGTAAGAAAAATTTATGTATACTAACATTTATTCATGTATACTAACATTTATTTTCATGTTAACAATACTAACAACTTTATGCTAACATTGATATTAACCTTTATTAGTATGCTAACATTTTATTTTTTGTTTATATTTGGTAACAAATTTTTTTTCTTTACTCATATTCTTTAACTTCTAATCTACTAATTTTTTTTTTAATAATTATAATCTTTATACACGTACAATGATCATATACTCGTAAACGACAATATAGCCGTTGCAAAAAGGGTTATATAACCGTTATCAACGGTTAAATTTTTTTCCTATAAATAAACAATCTCTTTTAATACATAAAAACATATTATCTTATTCTCTCAAGCTTGTTCAAGATAATTTTTGAAGATGATTCACCCACTTTTGTTATTAGTTACCGTAATGCTAATTTTGTTTCTTTATTCTCTATCTCAACTCTCACCTGAAGAATTTAATTTTTTTCTAGTTGTGTATCTTTTTTGTCGCTTTACCACTCTGTTGTATCATTGTGCTCATTGATATACATGGATTCTAATGTTTATTTTTTAAATTGATTTGTTCATGTTTAGCAAGAAAAAATGTCAAATATTGCAAAACTTGAATTCCCAGAGTTAAACATCAGTGGAAAAATTACATGGCGTGGACAGCCCATGTAAAGAGACATTTAAAATCAATGGTTGTTTTAGAAACAATAAATGTGAACAATAATTGTTCGGAACAAGAAAAAGCAAAAGCAGATGTTTTTCTTCACAAACACATTGATGGGATGTTACAATTTGAATATTCAAATTTTGATGATCCTTCCGCTTTATGGAAGGATTTGCAAGAAAGATTTAATCATCAAAAAGCAGTTTTACTTCCAGCTGCTCGAGATGAATGGTCAAATTTAAGGCTACAAGATTTTAAAAAGGTGAATGATTACACATCTGCTTTGTTCAGAATATGCTCAATACTTCGGTTTTGTTGGCAAAATGTTACTGAAGAAGATATGCTAGAAAAAACTTTTAGCACTTTTCATTCATTAAACGCCGCTTGCAAACGTATTTACTTGTGCAAGGATTCAAAAGATATTCTGATCTAAATGCTCTACTTCTTGTAGCAGAGAAAAAAAATGAAGTATTAATGAAAATCATCTTGCACGTCCCACGGGATAAATGGCATTACCAGAAGCTAATGCTATTAGTCATAACGATGCTAAAACTTTTAAACATACACGTGGACATGGACGTGGGCATTGTCGTGGTCGTTTTGATAAAAACCGTTTCAACCATCCATTTAAATGGAACAATAAATATAACGGTCGAGGTCCTGGTAGTGGTCGTGGGCGTGGTCGTAGCCAAAGAGCTAATAACTACCACAACCTACAAAATGAGAACCAACAATACAAGTTTCAAAATGAAGTTGGTACATCTCAACATAACGACATCTCATGTTTTAGATGTGGAAGTAAAAATCATTGGTCAAAAGTTTGTCGCACACCCTCTCATTTATGCAAGCTATATCAAGCATCTCTTAAAGAAAAAGAGAAAGAAGTTAATCATGTGGACAAGTTCGATGATGCGAACGCTGAGCTAAATAACTTAGACTTTTTACCTAACTTGGAGATTTGAACGAATATATGTTATCTAAATAAATAGTATAAGAATTATGTATGTTATCTTTAATCGTACTAAGTTATGTATAATTAACTTTTAATTTTATGTAAAATATTTAATGAATATGATGAAAATTTCGTAGTATCTTATTATTTTCCTTTTATTTTGAAGAGTAAAATGAATATCAACGGAACACTCATCCAAACAAGCGATGGAGATATGTGTATAGCGGATAGTGGTGCAACACACTCTATTCTGAAATCTATAAAATATTTTCATGTATTGAAACCAACAAAGGGAACCATTAATACAATATCAAGTCCTACAGACTTGATAGAAGGAGTGGGAAAAGCAAATTTGGTTTTACCAAATGGTACAAAACTCTTAATTGAGAATGCTTTGTATTCCCCAAAATCAACAAGAAACTTGTTGAGTTTCAAGAACATATATCAAAATGGGTATGACACTCAGTCAACTACTATTGACAATGAAAAATATTTACATATCATGAGAAAAAATGTCATACTGGAAAAATTGCCAATGTTTAATTCTGGTTTGCATTATACACAAATAAATGTGCCTCAAGCACATATGGTAGTTAAAGAGAAATGTTGTGATCATGTTGCATTTAACTTATGGCATGACAGACTCGGTCATCCAGGATCTACAATGATGAAAAGAATAATTGAAAATACACATAGACATCCATTGAGAGATCAAAAGTTACCCCAAATACATAAAATATCATTATGTGTATCATGCTCTCTTGGAAAACTTGTTACAAGGCCTTCACCATTAAAGATTGCGCATGAATCTCCTCTATTTCTTGAAAGAATTCAAGGTGATATATGTGGACCAATTCATCCACCATGTGGACCATTTAGATACTTCATGGTCTTAATAGACGCATCTAGCAGATGGTCTCATGTTTCTTTATTATCGACTCGTAATGTGGCATTTGCAAAATTTCTTGCTTAAATTATAAAATTACGAGCACATTTTCCGGATTATACCATTAAAAGGGTGAGACTTGATAATGCGGGTGAATTCACATCGCATGCTTTCAATGATTATTGCATGTCAATTGTAATTGTTGATGAACACCCGGTTGCTCATGTACATACACAAAATGGTTTAGCTGAATCATTGATAAAACGGCTACAATTAATTGCAAGACCATTAATAATGAAAACAAAACTTCCTGTGTCTATTTGGGTTCATGCAATTTTACATGCTGGATCATTAATTCGTATGAGACCTAGTGCAAATCACAAATATTCTCCTATACAACTCGCTTCTGGCCAAGAGCCTAACATTTCCCACCTCATAATATTTGGATGTGCGGTGTATGTTCATATTGCACCACCACAATGCACAAAAATGGGTCCACAAAGAAGATTGGGAATATATGTTGGATACGAAACAACATCCATTATAAGATATCTTGAATCCCTAACAGGTGATGTCTTTACAGCACGTTTTGCTGGTTGTCACTTTGATAAAACAAATTTTCCATCGTTAGGCGGAGAAAAGAACATAAAGTAAAATAATGTCTCATGGTGTGAACCTTCATTGTTATACCTCGATCCATGAACAAAACAATGTGAGACAGAAGTTCAAAAGATAATTCATATGCAAGATATAGCAAATCAATTGCCAGATGCATTTACTGATACAAAAAGAGTAACAAAATCTCATATACCAGCAGAAAATGCTCTAGCTTGGGTTGAGATTCCAAGCAAGCAATTAGATAAAGATCCAACTCACGAATCTCAAAGACGTTTGAAACGTGGCCGACTAATCGGATCAAAGGATAAAAATCCTCGAAAAAGAAAAGGATATGAAAAAGAAAATGACCATAAGGATTCTGATGAAATTCAAAATATCAAAACATTTGCCGATGAAGAAATGAATGATATTAAAAGAGAGATGTTAATTAACTATGGTCACACAATCACATTAGCAGTATCCAAAAATTTAGAAATGCGTCTTATGAATGTGGTGACAGCTTACTTGTATGGATCACTTGATAGTGACATCTATTTGAAAATTCCCGAATGATTTAAAATCCCTGAAGCATAGGTTCAAAACCTAAAGAAACGTGTTCAATTAAATTACAAAGACCTCTGTATGGATTAAAACAATCGGGAAGGATGTGGTACAATCGTTTGAGTGATTATTTGAAGAGTAAAGGTTATACCAATAATCTTATTTGTCCATGTGTCTTTATTAAAAAGACAACATCAGGATTTGTGATCATAGCTGTGTATGTTGATGATATAAATATAATTGGGACGCGTAAAGAAATTCATGAAGTAATTACTCTTTTAAAGAATGAGTTTGAAATGAAAGATCTTGGAAAAACCAAGTATTGTCTTGGTTTACAGATTAAACATATGCCTAACGGAATACTTGTGCATCAATCAAATTATACAGAAAGGCTCTTAAAGCGTTTTAATATGGAAAATGCA
Organism: Mikania micrantha; assembly: GCA_009363875.1. Classification (NCBI taxonomy): domain Eukaryota; kingdom Viridiplantae; phylum Streptophyta; class Magnoliopsida; order Asterales; family Asteraceae; genus Mikania; species Mikania micrantha. The sequence continues at coordinate 64,843 of CM018695.1, forward strand.
AATTCTTTAAGCACCCCAATGGTAGTTAGATCACTCAATGTTGACAATGATCCATTTCGCCCATGCGAAGATGGTGAAGAAGTTCTCGGTTCGGAGGTACCATACCTTAGTGCAATTGGTTACTTTATGTATCTTACTAACTGTACAAGACCGGATATTTCTTTTGCAGTTAACTTACTTGCAAGATTTAGATCAGCACCTACAAAAAGGCATTGGAATGGAATTAAACATATTTTTCAATACCTCCGAGGAACTACTGATTTAAGTTTATTTTATCCTAACGATTCAAAAGAAGAATTTGTTGGTTATGCAGATGCATCATAAGGCAAGATCTCCAACTGGATATGTATTCTTGAACGGAGGAACTGCAATTTCATGGCGTTCTCAAAAGCAAATATTTGTTGCAACATCATCAAATCATGCTGAAGTTATTGCACTACATGAGACCTCTAAAGAGTGTGTATGGTTAAGGTCTATGACTAATTTTATATTGACTTCATGCGGGTTAAATGAAGATAGAAGTCCAACTATAATTTATGAAGACAATGCAACTTGTATCTCGCAGATGAAAGAAGGGTATATCAAAAGTGACAGAACAAAACATATACCACCAAGATTCTTTTCATACACTCAAGATCTTATCAAGAACAATCAAGTTGAAATGAGATATGTTTCGTCTAGCAACAATTCAGCAGACCTTTTTACAAAAGTACTACCTACAGCCATTTTCAGGAAACACGTACATGATATCGGAATGCGACATGTACAAACAATATAGTTAACATCAGATGATAATTTGAGGGGGAGTTATATACTGCACTCTTTTTTCCTTAGCTAAAGTTTTTTCCACTAGGTTTTTCTTTAGCAAGGTTTTTAATGAGGCAGTAGTTTAAAATAAAACTCCAAGTTTGAAAATATCCAAGGGGGAGTGTTATATATTTTATATATTTGAAAGATATTGGATGAAAGCTTTTCCAACACTCCAAATTTATATGGACATATTTTTAGACTAAGCATTAAATGTTTTTGTTTCTTGTCTCTCAAAAGCCAACTCTTTTGTAGTATAAATACCACTTCAATGTAAAGAGAAATATGCACCTCTTGTATACATTCCAAAGTGTTATACAATTCTCTCTTCTTCTCTCTAAATTCTCTTCTAATCTTCTTCTAAAGATTGTTAATGTGAGCTAATCATTGTTATATTATAAAGATAACTAGTATCGCCTCTGTTGGACCAAAAGAACCAATGAGCCTGATCAGAAAATCCTCTAAGTCCCACAGGCTCACAACAACTGAAAAAGAGCACAACGGCTGATGACAAACACCTGTTGAAGAGAAGATCTGTAGAGTTACAAGCTCTGAAGAGCAAGTCTTCAGATGTTGTTCACAACAGCTGAAGTGTTAGGTTTCAGCTGTTGTAGTTAGCCTTCAGTAGTTGTAGTGCTATTTCAGTAGTTTTATCTTTTCAGTAGTTGTAAGAGGATGTCTTCAGATGTTGAAGACATTCTCAGTAGTTTAGTTATTTTCAGTAGTTATCTTTTGTCTGTTAGATGTCAACATCTTGTGACATCATCAGACGTCACTGCTTCTATATTAGGGCAGTTGACACATTGTATTTTTCAACGAAGTTAGTACGAATTGAATGAATCATTCCTTTTACAGAATTCTCTTTCTATAACCACTTATGCTTTACTGTTCTATTAGATTAACTTTGTTCTTGCTAATTTTGAGCTAATTCATCGTTGAATTCCGCTGCTATTGATCAAATGAGAACATCTGATCCTACAAATGGTATCAGAGCAGGTTAATCATTGATCGATTATACAATTGATCTCTGAAACTGCTCAATTCAGTTCTCTGGTTGATCGAATTAGCCGATTAGTAAGAATTCGTTATAGATTGAAGTTTTCTGTTAACTTCTGTTGATTTGTTTTTTAATATCAATCTGTTTTGAATCAATTGGTTGGAATTTACATTAATTCATTTGAATTTCATTGATATTGCGTGAATCTGAGATCATGACTACTCCAAACAATGATCCGCACAATACAGGCTCCGCAACCAAGCCTCCAATGCTGGTTCGGAGTGAGTACAACATTTGGCAACGTCGAATGCTACATCACCTGTCAATTAATAGTGCATGATGTTGGAAATCTGTAGTGCATGGTCCTTATAAACCCATGATCACTGATCCTGAAACTAAACTAATGATTCCGAAACCTTCGGATATGTATTCGGATGAGGATATTAGATTGTTTGAAATTGATGCGAAAGCTCATGGTATTCTGGCCATGGCTTTGCCGAATGAGATTTATTCTGGCTTGATGCATCATGATACTGCTCATGATCTCTGGGTTGCACTGAAAGAGCAATTCGGTGGAACCGATGAGGTTTTAGCAAACACAAGAGAAATCCTCGCCCAACAGTATGAGACATTCTCTCATAGGAAGGGTGAGTCATTGACTCAACAGTTTGAGCGATTCTCCTGTCTGATTTATGAGTTGAAAATGGTTAAACAGGAATATACCAATAGTCAAATGAACAACAGGTTTCTTAGATCATTGCCTGAGAGATGGGATACTTATACTATTGTCCTACGCTCCAGTGCAAATCTAGAACATCTATCCCTAACCCAACTCCATGGGAAACTCTTAACATTTGAGAGAGAGGTAGAACAGAAAAGAAAGCTGTCTTCATCTGGCAAGCTCACTGATGACTTTATTCCCGGCAATACTGCTTTGATTGGTCAAGAGTCCGATTTTAATGGGTCTGAATGTTCTTATGATGAACATATTGATTTTTCTACTAACAATGCTGAACATGCTTTTGTGGGGGTTGATGGTAATGCAGGAAATTATGGTGATAATCTGTGTTTTGTGATGGATGATTTGAAAGGAATTCCAGATGATGATCTGGAGGAAATGGATATATTGAGTCAGATGGCATTAATCAACATAAGATCTCAAAAGTTCTACAAAAGAACTGGAAGAAAATTTCCCGGATTATCTGGCAAAACCAAGGTTGGTTTTGACAAAGGAAAGTTGAGGTGCCACAAGTGTCACAGGCTTGGTCATTTTGCTAGAGAGTGCAAATCTACTGGACGTAGTTCCTCTGCACCCTTTGTGACCTTTCCTAGCAATAACCCACAAAACAAAGGACAACAATCCTCTGGGTCTGGTCAACAACAATTTTATCCAGCTCATTTTGTACCACAAAGTCCCATGCCTTATCCATATCCTTGCTTCTATATGCCACAATCTACTCACACTCCAGCACTAATACCCTCTCAATCACCTGCTCTTCCTGATCCCAGCAAATCTCAAACAAATCAACAGCCTCAACAACAACAACATCAGAGCTTCTTCACCCCTGGAGTAGCTGATTGGAGTAGTTTACCTGATGACTTATCTGATTTCAATATGCAGATGTACTCTGAAGCTGGTCCACATGGTGGAGACAATCCATTTGGGAATCTTGCTTTGATGGCTATTGATTCAACTGACACCTCAAGTTCAACTTCTTCAACATCCCAGGTATCATCTGAATCCAAAGCTAAGTTGTGTTCAGAGTCATGTGTTTCAGCATTTGCTTCCATTAGAGAAATCAATGTTGAGTTAATCAATGAGAAGTTGGATTTAGAAAGGGTCATGACTAAGAATAAAAATGAATTTGAGAAAATTTTGACTGAAAAAGAGTCTGAAATTTATAAACTCAAGTGTCAGTTGTCTGATGAAAAGGCTAGGGTGGAAGTCATGCTTGTAAAACACAATGATCTGAAACAAACACTTGCAGCAACCCAAGTAGAATGCGCAAAATGGGTTGAATCTTGCAAGGGGTTTGAGTTGCTGTTAAACAAGCAAACATCATCAAATGTAAAGTTTGGTATTGGATACAATCACACTGCTCCTCCAACTGATTATACACCAAAAATTCTTAACTGTGAGTCTGAAGGGGACAGTGTATACCAATCCACCAAATCTTCAGAAAAATCTGATGCTGAAGAATCATTTGAAAGTGATTCAAGTGCATGCAAATCTGAGTCTGAAACTATGGATATTGAAACTTATTCTTATTCTCTTGGATGTACAAATGTTATCCAGGATGAAACATGTCAGGATAGTGTTTTAATTGAGATTGATTCTGATGAAAATGTTTCAAATGAATTAAATTTTAAACTGGTTAAGTCAGATGGGCATGGCACTGGAGAGAAAGATGCATGGATTCTGATAAGTCAGAGTCACTCATCAGTAGTTGTAGAAAAAGCTGATAATGCTACAACTGATAATAAGAAAAGTGTTGATAGACAAGTGCTGAAGAATAACTCTTCAGAAGTTGTCAACACATCAGCTGTTGTTAAAATGTCTACAAATACTGATGTTTCAAATGTTCTGAAGAATAAAAATTCAGTATCTAAGTCATCAGTACTTGTAGATATTCACAAGGGAAAGCAAAAGAGGGTGCCTTGTGAAATTTGTAGGCTGTTTAATCATTCCTCTGATGAATGCTGGTACAGAAAAGGTTCTAAATTCAACAAAATAAAGCATAAAAACAAAAACATACTCAAAATGAAAACTGAATTTCGTTCCAAGTTTGTACCAGAATCATCAGTAAGTTCAAAATCTGGAAAAACCTCACATGGAAATGAATCAAATAATTCCAAGAAAGGTAAAGGGGTGGTTCCAGATTCAAAGAAACAACACTTGAAAGATTCTTCATCAATTAAAGAAATTAAGGAGAGAAAACACAAAAATCAAAAGTCAGGTCCTAATGTGTCTAATGAAATCAAAATCTTGACACAAAATCATAATCAACTGATGTTAATGATGCAACAATTGCTAGGCAGAGTCAATCTAGCAGAGGCATCTGTTGTCTCATTTCAGAAGAAGAAACCAAAATCCAAAGTTAAGGCTAAATCTTCTGATAAGAATGATTCAAGTGTTGCTTCAACTGACAATGCACATTTTGTTTCTTCATGTGTTAACAGACCCAAAACCAAAATGGTTTGGGTCCAAAAGTCTAACTGAGTGTGTTGATGTATGCAGGGTCCTTCAGCATGCCAAAATAGCATCTGGTATGTTGACAGTGGAGGATCCATGCATATGACTGGGAGCAGATCTCTTCTTAATGACTATTTTACAGGAAGGAAGGGATTTGTGTCTTTTGGAAATGATGCTAAGGGTTACATTATAGGAAAAGGTTTTGTGACAAATGGTGAGATAAGGTTTGATGATGTGAATCATGTAGAGAATCTTAAGTATAATCTTCTGAGTGTCAGTCAGATGTGTGATAAGGGTCACATTTCTCTTTTCACCAAACAAGACTGTAGGATATTGTCTTCTGAAGTGCTGCCTCTTATTGGCAAAGTCTTAGATGAGTATACTCTCCTTAAGGCTAATAGAGTGGGAAAGGTTTATGCCTTTGATTTGTCAAAGAAAATTTCTGTTAAAGGTCATCCTTGTTTATTTTCAAAGGCCTCTCTCCAGGAATCTAATCTATGGCACAGAAGGTTGGGTCATGTTAATCTCAAAAACATGAATCAACTGGTGAAACATGGGTTGGTTAGAGGTCTTCCAATGAAGGATTTTAGTTGTGATGAGAATTGCACTGCTTGCTTGAAAGGGAAGCAACACAAAGTTTCTTTTCCTCCAATTGGTGATCCCAAATCTACTGGTTGTTTGCAAATGTTGCACATGGATTTGTTTGGGCCAGTGAAGGTTATGAGTATGGCAAAGAAGAAGTATTGCTTAGTAATTGTTGATGATTACTCAAGGTTTGTCTGGACCTTCTTCTTGCACTCAAAAGATGAGGTTGCCAAGTCCATTATAAACTTTGTGTTGTATGTTGAGAAGCAATATTCTCTTCCTGTCAAGTGTGTACGGAGTGATAATGGCACAGAGTTCAGAAATCATATTCTGGATGAATTTTGTCTGTCTAAGGGAATCAAGAGACAGTACAGCATCCCTAGAACTCCTGAACAAAATGGAGTAGTTGAAAGGAAAAATAGAACCTTGATTGAAGCTGCCAGGACAATGCTGGCTGATTCTGGCTTACCATTGACTTTCTGGGCAGAAGCTGTCAATACTTCTTGTTATGTGCACAACAGGGTTTTGGTGAATCAAAGATGGTTGAAAACTCCTTATGAACTGCTTCATAATTTAACCCCTTTGATTTCCTTTTTCAGAGCTTTTGGGTGTCCTTGCTATATCCTCAATACCAAAGATCAACTTAAAAAGTTTGACTCCAAAGTTGATGCAGGATATTTTGTTGGCTATTCTTCAACTTGCAAGGCTTATAGAGTGTTCAACTGCAGAACAAAGATGGTTGAAGAAACTCTTCATGTCAAATTCAATGAATGCCCAAAAGATTCTATTCCACAAAATCCTGTTGAGATGTTTAATCTAGACATCTTGCAACATGAATTCTATCAATCACCAGTTGAGTCTATTGTTGTGACAGATGATGCATTTAAAACAGTTCCATCAACAGTTTCTACAGGAAACATTCAAGGAAGTCATGATGATGAAGATGAAAGTACTCATCTGTTCAGATTTAGTAATAATCTGTCATTGTCTGCTAAATCTGATGCTCCTCCTGCTCCAGTTGTTCCTCCAAATACAAATGCTGATGAAATTCTGGATTCTTCTACATCATTTGAAATTCCTGCTGAACTGTTCCCTGGTTCTTCATCAACATCTGCAGCAGCTGAACCCCCAGCAAACACTTGCACTGATCTTATTGCATATCAAGAACTGAAGGATCATCCATTATCTCAAGTTCTGGGTGACATTTCTGCTGGTGTTTCCACAAGAAGTCAATTGTCAAATTTCTGTCTTCATGCTTTATTTGTGAGTCAGCAAGAGCCCAAGAACTATCACACAGCACTCAAAGACAATGGCTGGGTGGAAGCTATGCAGTTGGAGTTGTTGCAGTTTAAGAAACAACAAGTCTGGGAGCTGGTTCCTTTACCCCAAGGTAAGTGTGCAATTGGCACTAAATGGGTGTTTAGGAATAAAACTGATGAAAATGGTCAAATAGTTAAGAACAAGGCCAGACTGGTTGTACAGGGGTTCTCTCAGGAAGAAGGTATTGATTATGATGAGACTTTTGCTCCTGTAGCTAGACTGGAAGCAATTAGATTGTTTTTAGCATATGCTGCCTTACACAAACTAAAAGTTTTTCAAATGGATGTCAAAAGTGCTTTCTTATATGGTAAAATAAAAGAGGAAGTGTATGTGTGTCAACCACCAGGGTTTGAGGACAATAAACATCCTGATTGGGTGTACAAGCTTGATAAAGCTCTTTATGGGCTGAAACAAGCACCTAGAGCCTGGTATGACACTCTATCCACTTTTCTTCTTAAAAATAATTTCACTAGAGGCTCCATTGATAAAACTTTGTTCATACAGAAAGTAGGACAGCATAAGCTTCTTGTTCAAATTTATGTTGATGACATAATTTTTGCTTCATCTGATCCAAAGTTGTGTGCTGAGTTTACTGAGTTAATGACCAAACATTTTGAAATGAGTGCCATGGGGGAATTACAGTTTTTCTTGGGTCTTCAAATCAAACAAAGTACTGATGGCATTTTCATTCATCAAGCCAAATACACAAAAGATTTGTTAAAGAAATTTGATTTGCAAAACTGTAAACAATGTTCTAACCCCATGAGCAGCACCACACAACTTGATGCAGATTTGAAAGGTAAATCAGTTGATGAAACTCTTTATAGATGTATGATTGGGTCCTTGATGTATCTCACAGCATCTAGGCCAGATATTATGTTTGCTACATGTGTTTGTGCCAAATTTCAGGCTGCACCTAAAGAATCTCATTTAATTGCTGTTAAAAGAATTTTCAGATTCTTGCAGGGCACTCAATCTCTGGGAATTTGGTACTCCACTGGGCATTCCTGCAAGCTGGTTGCTTTCTCTGATAGTGACTATGCAGGATGCAAACTTACCAGAAAATCAACCTCTGGTGGCTGTCAGTTTCTGGGAAACTGTCTGGTTTCTTGGCAAAGTAAGAAACAAACATCTGTGGCCACTTCAACAGCTGAAGCCGAGTACATTGCTGCTGCAAGCTGTACTTCACAAATTCTCTGGCTTCAGACTCAACTTTTGGATTATGGCATCAAAGAGTCTAAGACACCATTGTTAATGGATAGTGCCTCAGCTCTTTGTATTGTCAAGAATCCAGTTCAGCACTCTAGGACCAAACATATTGAAATCAGACATCATTTTATAAGGGATTGTTTTGAAAAGGGTCTGATTGATCCAAAGTTTGTTCCTAGTGCTAATGAGCTTGCAGATATCTTTACTAAGCCTTTAGACACTTCAACTTTTCAAAATTTAGTTCTAAGGCTTGGTATGCTGCAACTTGAATAAATTGGTTTTCACACTAATAAAATTCCATCCACCAGATAAAATTTTCAAAAATACAAAAATATTCCCTTTGTCCACAACTCAAATTTTTGTATAACCTTGCAACTTTTGATATTTTCAGTAAATACTGATAAATATCACAAGTACTGATTCAAGGAAATATATGACCTTTACCAATATTCTCAGTTAAAAGTACTGATGGGTTTTGGTTGACAAAGTACTGAAGGTCAAAAATAGTTCACAACGCCTGATGAACAACTTTTGTTCACAAGGTCTGATGACAAATTTTTCCAACATCTGATGAGAAAATCTGATGTTTCACAAAGTCTGATGAGTACATGATGAAAACAGCTGATGAACAAAAACTGTCACCAACACCTGATGAGTAACTTTACTCTTCAGCTGTTTCAACCTCTGCTGTTTTCTTTCTATAACATCTGAAGAACATATTCCAATTCTCTATTTATATCAAACCTTCTTCAGTTGTTTCATTACCACTTCATCAGAACTTTCTATCTTTTTCAAAAACCTATCTTCCCTCTCACGCATCTGCTTCCATGGCGACCATGAACCTTAAACCTCGTCATAACTCTGTTGCCTATCTCACCAAATCCTCATTCTGGTCAAAATTTGATGAAGCCGTTGATCTCATGAATGCATCGCAATTCCAAACTGCGTTTCTCATCAATCCCACACTTCATGTTGAATCCATTCATCAATTTTGGATGAATGTCGAGCTCATCAACATCGGCACTGGTGTTCTCTCTCTTCGATCTACAGTCAATGGACACACTGTCCACATCAGTCCCGCCGAACTAAGGGAGGTTCTTCAACTTGATGATGCAAACTTAGTCACCCAATTCCCAAAGAATCTACTTGACCTCTGTTTCACAAGTCATGAATACCAAGGTGACTTAAGTGATTCAACGTTGTACAAGAAGAATTTCAATGATCCGGAGCGTCTTATCTTCCACATGATCAACATCTGTCTAGCTCCAAAATCATCATCATGGGACCAGATGTCCTCCAGGTGGCAGCATGTATTATTCTCCATTCTCGAATCTCAAAAACTAAATTTTTCACAAATCCTATTTTCCGAATTAACTGAACATGCTGCTAAACCTGTTTCTTCTAGATGGCTTCTCTACCCACGTTTTATCATGGCCATCATAGAAAAACAGTTACAGCAAAATGGCCTTGTTGGTCAGGGAATCTCTGCTCCAGCAGTTCTACTGGAGGTATATTCCCGACACAACACCAACCCCACTCTCAAAGAGGCTGCCCGAAAGCTCAAACCCAAGCTTCGGGAACCCACAGTCTCCACTTCAAAATCAAAATCCAAAGTCCCCACCAAACCAAAATCCCAAAAGCCCAAAAAGGCTGCTCAGGGAAATGAGTCCCCTGAGTCTGCCCATGCCTCACCAAGGCATGATATGGCCACTGGAAGTAGTCAGCCAGTGGTCCATCAGACTCCACCAGCTGAAACCGCCCAGGATTCCTCTCAACAGGAACTTGGTGCAACCATGGAAGGGGTAGACACACTTCTAGAGCCTATTTCACCTGAAAAGGTTTCTATTGAAAAGCACCATTCTCCCCGGGTGCAATCTGTTTCACAGCTTATTCCTATTGAAACCACCCCACAAAGCCCAACTTTTGTAATTGACCAAATCCTGGATCAGTTAAACACTCCTATCCCTACCCAGACACCTATTACAACTGGGATGAGCTCCAACATTGAGGGGGAGGATCAAAGTGTTTCTGATAACCCACAGGATTCTGACTACCACATCAGATCTCCTAGTGTGGACAGAGAGATTCTGACATCTGACAGGGCTGCTACTTCTTCACCTCCATCATTTGGAGTGATTGCTGGTAGTAACATAGCTAAGACCCTGTCTGAGGCAACAACTGATGAAGGGCTTAACCCTGAGGTTGGAAGTCCCCAGTACCAAGACAAAGGGGCACCTGAACATGTTGAGCCACACTCAACTCAGGTATATTCTAATACTATCAGGAGGTCAGATGATTTAGCCAAGGCTAATGATGACCAACAGACCCTAGCTGATGTTCTACATCAAAACAAACTCCTTGAGGCTGAGGTCTGCAGACTCAATGAGCTGCTCACCAATATGTCCAAGGACAAAAGTCCGTCTTCCCCTATTAACCCAAAGATGGCACCTTCAACTTCTGGAGGTCACCAAAACACTTCATCCTCCACACCAAAACAACAACAACCACCAGCCTCTGCTTCAGGCACAAATCCTCTGGGCTCAAACCCCCCATAAGCATTTGCTACTGCTTTCATTGCTGCTCTTCCTCTCCTCACTCCCATACTTCAAACCCTTATTTCTAATTCTCTTGACAAACTACTTCCCTCACCAACACAAATCCAAACAATGATAGATGGTGCAGTTCAAAAAATTCTCTCTAGTCTTAAACCTCCTACACCAACTGCAGCCAAAAAGGGGGAGTCTAGTCCTGTCAAAGAGACAAAAAGAAAAGACTCTGGTGATGTACAGGAAGTGAGTGTGCAAGTGGAAACTATAGATTCTGAAAAGCCTGCCTCTCCTATAGATTCTGAAAAGCCTGCATCTCCTCTGAAATTTACCTACAAAAGGCAAAAGAAATCTTCCAAGGCTGATGTGGTTGAAAAGATTGTAGAAAAAGAGAGTTCAAGTGACAAAGCTGAAAAGAATGTAGTTGAAAAGGCTGCTGATGTGATAGAGCCTGAACTGTCTGAGCTTCAGAAGCTAGTACAACAGGCTGATCAAGTTCACTTTCAAGCCATGGATGAGATTATAAGTCACCTTTTCAAGGAAAATGCTGAACCTGAAGATCTGAATAAGAAGATCAGGGAATTGGAAATAAATCACATAGACAATATTTGGAATCAATATGATAAGGAAGAAAGTGAGAGACTTCATGTCATGTCTAGGTTTGTAGCCAAATTCTTAGGAAGATCAGTTGCTGAAATCAGGGCTTGGGATAGGGATAATCTTATCAAAGTTACAACAAAGATCTGCAGCTCTGAGACTCCTAACAAAGAACTGATTGTTGAAGCAATGGATGTGGTAGGTCTGAAGAAAAAGAAGGAGCTGCTTAAAAAATCTCAACAGGAACTCACTTCCAGCATGCTTAACCTTCAGAAACCTGCTCCAAAATCAGCCACTCCCATCTCTAAATCAAAAGCTGTCAAAACAATTGATGCACCTCTTAAGAAGAGGAGAAAGCTGTTGATTCAGGAGGAAGATGATGAAGATAGGCAACCTTTGTCAATTGTTCTAAAACTGAAAAAGCCTGAGTCTTCCATTATTCCTGTAATGACTTCTGAATCTCAGATGCAAGCTGTAAAAGTGAAGATAGAAGAAGAAGAAAGTCAGAGATTATATGATGACAAGATTCTGAGATTGGTAGACAAAGACTACCCTCAGACTTCTTCACTAACAGTCATGAGAAAGGAAGCACAAAGATTGTTTGCACTAAGGCATACCTTCCAGTACAGGAAAGAAGTAATCCAGGTATGGCCTGACCCAAGGGTGCAACACAGGATACACAAAAGAAACATTTCACAAGACTACAGAGGAAGAATCAAAAAGGTGATAAGTGCTGACATTATGGCTGGGTTTGTGATAGACCCTTGGGAAATCATTGATGATTTTAAAAAGTTCTACAATGCTAAGATGCCAGTGTCCAAGCTATTGGAAAACAAAATGATCAAGAAGGGGCTGGTATACAAAAGAATGGAAGGGGTAAAGAAGAATGAGCTACAATTGTTCCTGGAAGGAAAACATCCAGATGAATTCGTATACAGAGAAATCACAAGGATTGAATTGCACAATGGGTCCACATGCAGGTACCTCTCTGAATACTATGGACCTGAGTTCTTCTTTGAAGGTGAGCCAGAGCAACTAACCATTGAAGATCAAGTAGTTCTTCTGGAAGCCTATGTCAGAGAATCTTTTAAACTTGTGCATGGGCAGTAGCTTCAATGAGAGAGGCAACAACTCTTAGTCCATTCCCCAATTGGAGTTCTCTCTCATTCTTCAACTGTTAGATTTTCTGTAGCTGCTGTCATCCAGGCCTACACTTAATTGGTCGTCTTAGAAGCTGACCTCTAAAGAAAAAGACACATCTTTCTGCCTGGAAAATCAACAATAAGTGGGACAACTAATAATTAGAGGTTTTGGCTGCATTGGTTCAGGGGGAGTTTGTTGGACCAAAAGAACCAATGAGCCTGATCAGAAAATCCTCTAAGTCCCACAGGCTCACAACAACTGAAAAAGAGCACAACGGCTGAAGACAAACAACTGTTGAAGAGAAGATCTGTAGAGTTACAAGCTCTGAAGAGCAAGTCTTCAGATGTTGTTCACAACAGCTGAAGTGTTAGGTTTCAGCTGTTGTAGTTAGCCTTCAGTAGTTGTAGTGCTATTTCAGTAGTTTTATCTTTTCAGTAGTTGTAAGAGGATGTCTTCAGATGTTGAAGACATTCTCAGTAGTTTAGTTATTTTCAGTAGTTATCTTTTGTCTGTTAGATGTCAACATCTTGTGACATCATCAGACGTCACTGCTTCTATATTAGGGCAGTTGACACATTGTATTTTTCAACGAAGTTAGTACGAATTGAATGAATCATTCCTTTTACAGAATTCTCTTTCTATAACCACTTATGCTTTACTGTTCTATTAGATTAACTTTGTTCTTGCTAATTTTGAGCTAATTCATCGTTGAATTCCGCTGCTATTGATCAAATGAGAACATCTGATCCTACAGCCTCCCCGCCCAGCTCTATCAGCAGGTCCTTTCTTTTGCAAACATAATGCACATTTATAGGGCTCTTTTTTTTTTTCAGTTTTGACTTATTTTATCATAAAGGTTCCATTCGGTGTTGTATCTTGCCAAACAATCCGAATTATGGTTCGATTCGGAGTTTATGCATTTCTTCTATACCATTTAGTTGTTTAATATGGTTGAAGCTTCCGTCTATCTCATCACTCGATCGCCTAATCGTTCGATTACGGTTTGTACAACTTTTCGTTACGTTTATATTTGCTTTTTTGATTATGTTGTATTTTTTTTGTCTGATTCAAGTTACGTAAACATGTTGTAGGATCGGGTTGCTAAATCTAACAACACTTCACAAGTATTTCTTACTTAATTCTAACAGATGCGGAATGTTCTGTTAGAATAATCTTACAATCACACTCAAAATGACAAAGCAATAATCTTTGAACACTAATAAGAATACGAGAATAATTTCAAGCTTAAGGATATATTTCTCTCAAAGTAAGAAGTGTACAAGCCCTCATACACACCCTCAGCGAACATACAATGGGAGGTTATATAGCCGAGGCTACAACCGTATACACTTAGGAATACAAGTTGGGTATACTAGACAAGTACATAAAGTAAAGCTTATTCTAGTATGTTGAGTGTCTTAACAGGCTAAGACACTCAGTCATAATCATTATATTGATAGACATTGACTTTACAAAAGACTACTAAATACAAAAGACATTTAATGTTGTTGATCTTCAAGGCTTCAGATGATCTTTTGCATTTAATGCAGCATGGAAGAAGTGAGGCGCTTTATCTGACTTATTACATGTTGTCTTTGTGTTTACTCAGACCAGCATGTCTTGTGTCAGTACCTTTTGTACCATGAGAGTAATCTGCTACAGTCTTTGTCAGAGGATAAACCTCAGAAGTCTTTGTCTTCAGTGCATATGAAGATACCTCGGAAGCTTTAAGTCTTCGGAAGCTTTAATGCCTGTTATTCTTCCGAAGCAGTTGTATTGTAAAATCTTCGGCAGGAGTAAGTTATCCTTCGAAGACTCACTTCTTCCTTCCGAAGGCTTTTAGTCATTGAAGCTCCTATACTTAGACAAAATAAGAAGTTTGGTGAGCATCAGCCTTTGTTAGTCTTTACAGTCTCCCCCTAGGCTGATGCTACCAAAACTTCTAAGGAAGGAATCTTGGCTTCCATACACCTCTCAGTACCTTTGCCCTTTTCCTTACCCACCTGCTGCCTGTCCTCCCATCTGCTCCATTATCAGGATTGTTGAGAGGAAGCTTATCTAGGTCAAGGACATAGGGTTTTGCCAACACCATTAGCTGCACAAGATTCACCAGTTTTATTACTCCATTGAAGTTGGTGAGAATGAAAATATTTTCTTGTGCATTGAAGCTCCATTTTACTAAGGGGACATATGAATGCTCATGCATTAGACCATGGATGTCCCTTAGATCTTCCTGAGATTGTGTAGTTTCTGGAGCTGCTTCTGGTGTGACTTCAGGTACTGAGAGTGCTGCTTCAGGCTCAGAGTCAGAGGAGATAGTATTTGTTTTCTTTTTCCTTCTGGCCATGCTCTTTCTTCTTATGAATCTTGATTTGTCTTGAGCGGTGGCCTGATTCCTCTGATCTCTGGCTTGTTGGGCTTCCACAGTTGATCCTACTGCTGCACCTGTTGTTGCAGTAGGCTGTGATCCAGCATCCTCAGCAACTGAGGGTTCTGTTCTCCTCTCATCCGCCTGTGTTTGTCTCTCAGGATCAGGATTTGATGATGATTGTGTTTTTGCAGTCTTTTTCCCTTTGTTGAACTTGATCACTGAAGAGATTGGCATGTTATCCATAGATGGGCTTGATGGAGGAGTTATTTGTTCTTCTTTAGGATTTAGGGGGAACATGTTGGGGAACATTGCTTTTGTTACTTCCCCACACATGATTTCTTCTCCCTCTCTGATCCCTGCACCAGAGAGGGGAAATTCTATTCTAGCTCCTCCCCTTAAACCTAAGCCTCTCATTAGGCTTGCCTTTTGAGCCCTTATTTTCTCAATTGGAAGTAACTCACCTCTGGCTACTTTAGCCTTGATATCTCTGATGTGAATATCCATGGTTGAGTTCTTCATAGGGCCTAGCTGCCGAGCATGGAAGCCATATTCCAGGAGAAAGGCCTTAGACTTGTCTCTGTAGGCCTTTTCCTTTTGCTTCTTTGTAAGTACAATCTGAGCCTTGGATGCAGCAGCAGCCTGTTCTTGCTGTTGTACTATGTCCAGCTCGGCAGCCATTCTAGGTACCGACCAGCTTAGTACTTCATCAATATCATACCCCTTTTCCTGAAGAAGGGCAGATAATCTGATAAGTTCATCATCCATTGAAGTGTCTGGTCGGCCCTTCTTTTTCTTTGGGATCCTCTCCTCTTGTTCAGCTTCCTCCTCTGGGGTTAATTTCCTTTTTCCTTTATCATCAGCAGTCAGTTTTGTCCCAGAGGAGATTTCTCCTGTAGCCTCACCAACTGGTTCATTGGCACTTAGCTCTTCTGAGGAGGAAACATCAAGAATGACTGGGCCTTCGGAAGCAGCTGCAGCTTCGGAGTTAACCTTAGCATTCACTGCCTCCTCCGGTTGACCAACCATCTTGGTTGATTCCTTATTAGATTCCCCAGAGAGCTTAGGAGAAGAGGAGAGGTCTTCGGCAGCCTTTATCCCAGAAGGGGATACAGGTTCCATGGATATTGGTTCTTCTTGTGTAACTTCTTCCATGGCAACCTGGGCTACAGTCTCAGAAGGAGACTGAGTCCCAATAGGGGACTGATGAGTCTCAGTTGGAGACTTAGTCCCAGAAGGGGACTGAGGTTCCAAAGAGACATTTGTTGTTTGTTTTTCAGTCTCTTTGGCAACCTCCCTAGTTTCCTCAGAAGAAGAAGAAGAGGAAGTAGAAGAAACTTGAAAGTAAGTGCCCAAGAAGTCATCCCATTTAGTAGTCAAAGTGACTATGGATGGGTTAACCTTCTGTGCACCTTCCTCTTCTCTTGCTTCTGGTCCTGACCCTGCTGATGGTGCATTCTCCCCCTTTTTGGTAGCATCAGGGGAGGTGAAAGTGGTTGTAGCAGGATCAGGATAAAAAGGATGTAGAGTGACAGGGGGACGCCTCCTGAGGTCCAGAATAGTGGCATCCTTGGTAGGGATGAGATTTTTGTACCGAATACCGGTACCGTACCGGTACCGTACCGAACCGATACCGTACCGGTACCGTACCGAACCGATACCGTACCGGTAGATTCGGTACCGGTAACGGTACTTCATTTTCTCAAGTTTCGGTATCGGTACTAACCGGTACCGGTACCGGTAAAATACCGAAAATTCCCGAAACGGTACCGGTACCAGAATATAGATATTTTTTGTTTTGAATTTGATTATTTACTAATATAGTATAGTTTAAAAAATATTTACCATGATGCGTTAAAACAAAATTAATATTTTAATTATTAAATATAAAAAATACTATTTAAATCCGAAGGACGATGCGTTCATATTTTTCTGTTTGTAATTCTTCGTTTTGTAAACTTTTTTTTTAATAATTTATTCATATGATGCATTCATATGCATAGATTTTCCTTATAATTATGACATAATACCATCTACAATTTAAAGACTAATATTTTTCATCTTCATCTCAACAAAAAATTGAGAAAACGGTACAAAACCGGTAAAGTACCGAAAATGCCGGTACCGGTACCGATACCGAACCGGTACCGTACATAATGTTTCGGTACCGGTATCGGTACCCATTTTTCAAGAATTTCGGTACCGGTATTTTCGGTATCGGTACCGGTACGGTACCGGTATAGTACCGATCTCATCCCTAATCCTTGGTCTGGACCTCAAGCTGCAGGGTAGCCACTTCAGCTTCCAAATGAGCTACCCTGGCTTGGAGGGATGTTATAGTAGCCGTCAATTCCTGTGTGTGGGTGCCCTCATCTACCTGAGTAGAGTCATGGGGCGATGGAGTCCTGAGCCTAGCTCCTGCATCTCCATCACCAGAAGTGGTTTCTTGGCTCCCTGGATTCCCTTCATTGAGAAGTGCTTCAAAGAAGTCCTCCCCAACATAGGTTGCCGCAGGTGAGGTCCTATTTGCTGTACCACTGTCCTGTGGATCTTGATTAAGATCAACAGTAGTGGCAGCCTCACCTGCATTGACCCCTTCAAAACTACTGGGGCCATCCTCTGATAGACTAGGCTCTGGGTCAGGAAACCTTGACTGTAACTGTGTCACCACTCTCATTAAGGTTTGGGGTAGTGGGAGAGAGTGGTTCCTCCACAGTTACTGCAGAAGCTCCTTGAGCCTGGGTAATAGTATGGGTTGGGGGTATATCTGGATGGTAAGAACCTGGAGACTTGGGAGACAGTCTCTGATCTAATGGAGTTGCTTCATCAGAAGCAGACTCAATGATGGGTGCATCCCTTTGAATATTCTTAGATATGTTTTGTGACATATGCTGAGGGCTTTCAGGCTGGTTAAGGGCAGCCACAGGTTCCAGAGGAAGAACCTATGGATCAACAAGGGGTGTGGCTTTCACCTTAGGTAGGACTGTGCCCTGAGCAGTCCTTTTAACCTTTTTCTTTTTGGGTTCAGTAGAAGGAGCGTGAGCAACTGTAGAGAGTTACACAGGGGTTCGTTTGCGTTTGTAAGTGAATTTTATGGGGTGAGGAACAGAAGTGGAAGGTGTGGGTTCAGCATCTGTGGGGTTAACAGAGCTGTCACCTTCAGGAGTATGTGGCTCCATAGATGGAAGAAGAGGAGTGAATTTCCCAGAAAACTGAGTACTCTTCTTCTTTAATTGCACAAAAACCTTGGAAGAGACCAAGGGCATTTTGTATGTATTCCCAGTTAGAGAGAGGGAAGGTCCCAACTCCTCATAAAAGATTTGTTGCAAAAACCTGGGATACATGCAAAACTTCTTTGGTGACGAAATATTGTCAACCAAATTATTGAAAATGAAAGCAGAAAAGTTGAACAATTTGTTGGAGACCAAACCATGAATAGCCGAAGCTAAGTCAGATGGAATTTGGTCCCAACCACCAGATTTATTTGACAGACAATGTAAGAACAAATGTATGAGGTACTTGTAATTATAGGACACTCTACCCTTCAAATAGGTTGTTGAAGGGAGAGGACCTTCGTAACCCATCGACTTAAATGTCGATGCTACCTCATCCTTTGTGAATGAGACCTTTCCACCGGCATCATGTAGTTTGAGATGCCGACAGATGGTCTCCACAGAAATAGCAATAGGATGAGCATCAATGGTGGCTACAAGAAACCGACCATTGGGAGACGAAGAAACAGAACAAGATGCCCAAAACTGTTGGTGATGAGATTCATACACCAAGGGCTGAACCGTAAGAGCAAAGAAATACCTGCTCCTTTGAAGAAAGGAGACGATTGGGGCGAAGTCAGCATCATGCTCTGCTGATAGCTCCACTGGTACGTTGTGAGCAGGTTTGAATGCAAGAAGATCCATGGCAATTGGCGGTTTTTAGGTTACGATTTGAGAGAAAGATGAAAGGCAATTTTGAAGTGAAACGGTGAAAAAAAAATGAATGAGCGGGAGATCTTTTTATACCTTCGGATTTCAGAATTTAATATATAGACACATTAAATTTGAGATCCGGATGTCAGAAAAAAAAAGGTCTTCCGATGACAGCTGGTTTCACAATAAATATTTGAAATTTCTCTAAGTACTTAGCTGCTTCCGAATAATTGGCTTTCGGAAGGAGTGAGAAAGACCAAAAGTTTTCAGAAGAGATTTGCTTCCGAAGTATAAAATTTATACTGTCGGAAGTACTGCTTCTGAAGGATCAGAAGCAATGATTAAGAAGTATAAAATTAATACATCGGAAGTAATGCTTCTGAAATGTTAGATAAGTTCATCAGGCAAAGTGTTCTTCGGAAGACACGTTCTTCTAAAGAGTACCTTCAGAAGCCTATGCTTCCGAAGTTAATGTATCGGAAGAGTATTGCTTCAGAAGATAATTTAACTTCTGAAGTGTGAGACTTTCCGACAGAGGAAATAATGATACTTCCGAAGACTTAATCTATCTTCCGAAGACAAGTTAAGTATGTCTTCTGAAAACAATTTAAGTATATCTTCCGAAGTTTTATTTACTCCTTAGTTATTTATTCAAAGTTAATCATACCAATGGCTGTTATTAAATACCTTAATCTTCCTTCATCAAATGCTTTGGTGAAGAGATCAGCCAAATTGTGTTCTGAATCAACTTTGACTAAATGAATCAACTTCTTTTCTGCACAATCTCTGATGAAATGATATCTGATGTCAATGTGCTTGGTCTTGGAATGCTTGACATCCAAATGGTTTGAGAAATCCAATAAATGGCTTTCTCTTATGCCAAATTTCATAAGGAGTCATACCATGTGTCTTAACTACCAATACTCTGTTTTGAACATAACAGGCAGTGTTGACTGCTTCTGCCCAAAAAGTTATTGGAAGTTTGGCATCAGACAACATGGTCCTAGCAGCCTCAATTAGTGTCCTATTCCTTCTCACAGCAACACCATTTTGTTGTGGAGTCCTAGGAGCACTAAATTGTCTTGTAATACCCTTAGATTCACAAAAAGAATTTAAAATTTGATTCTTGAATTCTGTTCCCTGATCTGACCTGATTAATTTTACATGATGATCACTTTCATTCTCCACCCTAAGTATAAATGACTTTAGGATCTCAGCAGTTTCATCCTTGGTATTTAAGAAAAATACCCAGGTATACTGAGAGAAATCATCAGTGATCACCAAGCAATATGACATTCTACCAAGACTTTTAACACTTGTGGGACCAAACAAGTCCATATGCAGTAAATGCAGGACTGTTGTAATAGAATTTATCTCTTTGGCATGATGAGATGACTTGTGCTGCTTACCCTTTAAGCATGCAACACATTTATCAACACAAATGAATTCCTTTGATGGTAAACCAGTCACTAAGTTATTTTTGACAAGTTTATTCATATTTTTGAGGTTTACATGACAAAGTCTTCTATGCCAAAGAGATGATTCATCAAGTGAAGCTTTTGAGACAAAGCAGCTTATATTACTAAGAGGTGCAGCTGTGCTCATATCTAGCATATACATGTTGTTTCTTCTTGGAGCTCTAAGCAGGATTTGATCATTTGGTACCACAAATCCTGGTTTCAGGACAATGCATTCATGCTTAGTAAACAACATGTTGTGCTTTTGATCACACACCTGTGATACACTCAGTAAATTGTAGTTAAGTTCTTTTACAAAATGCACATTCTCAAAGCTTACCTTACCATTAGTGATTGTGCCCCTACCTGTTATGTATCCTCCCACTGGATCACTTCCAAAAGCAACAGACCCTCCAAAGAATGGTTCATATTTGTGCAGGTGAGTCTTGTTGCCTGTCATGTGCCTGGAACAGCCACTATCAACTATCAACAAGTTGCCTTTTGATTCCTGTTGTCCCTGCACATGATCAGAAGTGAGTTAGTTTCTGATGGGAACCCAAGCCCATGTGGTCTTGGGTTTGCCATTTGCATCATTGTAAGTAAATTTCTTTGACATCATCCTAGGTGGGACAGATGATGTGTTTGCTTCTGATGGGAGGGATGGCTTATCAGTTGATTCCTTCTTCTTCCATACTTGTTTTGCCTTTTGAGTTGTCGGAAGACTTTGTTTCCTTTGATAGTCATCGGAAGCTACTTTTCCTTTTCCTTCCGATGGTCTTCTTCCGAAGGAACAAGGTTTCTTTTGATTGTTGGAAGCCTTATTTTCATGAGCTTCCGAGGTTCCTTTTCTATCGGAAGCTTCCTTTGTCTTTGCTTCTGATGCTTTCTTTTCGGAAGCCATTTGGTTTTGTTTCTTCCGACTGTCATAAGTATTAGCTTCCGATACTTTCTTGAATGGATTTCTTCCTTGTTCTTCTGAAGAAGTAGATGACTTACTCCAGCTATTCTTTCTTCTTCTTCCCTGTATTTTTGAGGAAATTCTGCTTCTTGGATTATAGAAGCAGTCAGCAGCAAAATGATTTTCCTCACCACATATCAGACATATAGTTTGAGTGTTGGGAGAGTATTGCTGCTGATCCTTCTTGATGAAAGCTGAGCCTTGATTCACAAAGAGTGATGATTTGGATGTTCCAACATATTTGTTGGCCTTAGACTCTGCCTGTATCCCTGAAAAATTGATCTTTCTCTCCTTTGATCTACCTCTTTTTGACTTGTCAGATGGACAAGTCACATATTCATCTGAGGAGATATTTCCTGTGTTTTTAGCTTTGACAAAAATTGTTGAATATTTCTTAGTTTTCTTATTTTGTTTCTTAATTTTCAAAGCTTGTTTTTCTTTTATTGGTTTAATGGGAACGTCATCCTCATCTGAGCATGTTGAGGTACTTGGGTTTAGATCAGAGAGATTATCAGTTTGAACAACCTTGTGTATGTCCAATTCCTCATTATACACAAGGTCAACTAATGGTTTACACCTAACATCTACCATGGAAGTATATGCAGATGGAGGTTCTACTCTATTATATCCCAAACCAGCCCCGTATTTATTCACCAGTTCAGTTGTGCTGCTCATCCTGAAAAGTTTCTCATACTTTTCACCTTGGCTTAAAAATCTGTCTCTGTAAGACTCAGCCAATACAAGTTCAGTCTTGGCGGTGGTTAGTCTTTCTAAAAGATTTTTAATTTGACACTGTTTGTTTGTGTCTTCATGTTTTAAACTTGAAATAGTCTTTTCCATTTCATTAATCTTTTCTTTGTAATTTCTTTCAGCCTCAAAGAAATTTGCCTTGACAACTTGTAAAGACTCAAGCTCATTACAGAGTTGAGAGTTTATCTTTTTATAAACAGTTAATGTATCTAAGAATTCAGGTGTGCACATGTTATCATTTACCTTGTTTGAAGAAGATGAGTCATTTGCCATCAAAGCACTGTTGGAAATGGAAGCATCCTCGGCTTGAAAGCTCCAATCTGCAAAGTCTTGCTCTGCAATGTTTGCATTGTTTGTTGAGCTTGATGGTCTTTGTTGTGGTTGCCCAAAAGTTGTCGGCTGAGTTCCTGTGGATTTGCATTCTCTGGCAAAGTGGCCTAACTGTTGACAATTGAAGCATTTAAGCTTGGACTTATCTAGACCAAACCCAGTTTTCATATTGTGCTTTTTAAACTGCCTGCCAGTTCTCTGATAGAACTTCTTTGCTTGATAGGAAATCATGGCCATCTGATAATTTATGTCCATTTCCTCTAAATCATCTGCAAGAATGCCATCTAAATCTTCTTGACACAACTGGAAATAGTTGGTTTCTTCGGCCATAAAAGCTCCTTGCCCAGAGGTTAGTAGTGGGGTTGGGTTAGAGAGAGGATTTGGGTGTGAGTTTGATGGAGTTGAGGTTTCAGGAAAGGTGACAGTGGGTATGGAGGTAGGATGGAAGATGGGTTGATAGCTTTGGTATGGAGGATTATTGATGGGTGCATAAAGAGCAGCTGAACCAGATGGTAAGTGGGGAACTTTAGATTCTTGGGCATCTAATTCCATCTGGTAGGCACTGAGAATACCAAATAACTCTCCTAGAGTTAGAGTTTTCAGGTTTTCTGTTCTTCCGATTGTAACTGAATAAATATTCCATGCCTTTGGAAGAGACCTCAGAAATTTTCTGAGCACATCTTGATTATCCAGAATTAAACCTGCAGTTGTCAATTCATCCACAAGTTGGACATACCTTAGATACTGAGAGGACATATTCTCATTGTTTTGTTGACCAAAGTTCTCAAACTTTTGTTTCAGCATATCCTTCTTGTTTTCTTTGACATCATCTGAACCTTCATACATCTGCTTCAAGGAATTCCACAGTTCTTGAGGAGACTTGCATTTCTTGAATGCATGTATAATGGAGTTCGGTATTGACATCTGAATGAGCCAAAGAGCTTTAGAATCAACTTCCATCTTCTTATAGTCTTCGTCTGAGTACATAGATGGATCTTTTGGTACTGCAGCTCGCCCCGCTCCAGCAGCAGCAACTGTAGGAATGTAGGACCTTCTAGAACAGACTTCCAAAGTTTGAAGTGCTGGTTCCTGATGAATCCTTCCATTCTGACTTTCCAG
The DNA here is from genome assembly GCA_009363875.1 of Mikania micrantha. Lineage (NCBI taxonomy): Eukaryota > Viridiplantae > Streptophyta > Magnoliopsida > Asterales > Asteraceae > Mikania > Mikania micrantha. Next base: position 88,148 of record CM018695.1, read on the forward strand.
GTGTCAAAGTCTTCAGGTGTGAACATCGTTGGCTTGTTGAGAGTGCCATTTTCTGTATCATGTTTGTTTAGAGCAGCCATCTTAGACAAACACAGAAAATATGAGTGTTGAAACGATGAGATTTTAGAAGAAATAAAACTGGTAACTTGATGATGATGAGTCACTCAAGTTCAAGAGCCAATGCTCTGATACCACTTGTAGGATCGGGTTGCTAAACCTAACAACACTTCACAAGTATTTCTTACTTAATTCTAACAGATACGGAATGTTCTGCTAGAATAATCTTACAATCACACTCAAAATGACAAAGCAATAATCTTTTAACACTAATAAGAATACGAGAATAATTTCAAGCTCAAGGATATATTTCTCTCAAAGTAAGAAGTGTACAAGCCCTCATACACACCCTCAGCGAACATACAATGGGAGGTTATATAGCCGAGGCTACAACCGTATACACTTAGGAATACAAGTTGGGTATACTGTGACACCTCGTGAATTCCAGGTCAGCAACTCTATTATTTTATTAATAATGTTTACTATTAATTCATACGTGACACTAGAATGAATGCATTTAGTGCGACACGTCGCACAACACTCGCACGTGTATTGAATAACGAGCGTTGGTGAACAGATCAAACTGTAACACGAAAACACTGCACTTAGGTTCGGTGAACCTAAATTAGTTAGAACAAGGCCTATGTGTCGAGAAACGATGATCGTATTCGAGAAATACGAAAGATTCGGTTCAAAACAATGAAATTGGGCCTATTGGGCTCAACCGAGACCCATCGCGGTACGCGATGGGCACCCGATTGGGCCTTCGCGATACGCGAAGCTCTAGCGGGAGAATTTGAATTCTCCGAAAAACTTCGCGGTACGCGACGACCGATCAACTTCCACCACCGCGGTACGCGGTGTGTTTCGGGAACAGAATGATTATTTTAATCGCCGCGGTACGCGGGGTTGCTTTTTGTGCAGCCTCCGCGGTACGCGACGGCCCCAACACGCATGAAATCTTTATAAACCCAATGTTAATCATTTCTGCCGCCCTACACCATTCTCTCTCGACTGAAATACTCCATCTCGACCACAAACCCTCTGTTGAAGCCATTTCCATCAGTTTAGATCCATTTTGGAAGGAAGACAAGGCTTTGGTGAGGAGTTGGAGACTTGAGATGCACTAAGAGACCACAACCACCATCATACACGACTTGGAGCTGCTGAGAAGACCATTCCAGACCTTCTTGAAGCCCTATATTTCTGTTCCATCGAGATTCAAACCCCCAAGGAAGTCTTAGAGGTAGTTTCTATGGTTAATCTTGCTTAAAACACACACTAGGCACACATGCAAGCCTTGTAGGCTACATGCATCACCATCATCACTTTAACCACGAATTTTTGATGTTGTTAATCAGTTATTGAATATGTTTGTTACTGAGTTGGTGATATAATGATGATCTATAATGATATTATGAGGATTTAATGGCTATTTGTTGATTTTACTAAGAAATGGTTACTTTAATCCACATGCATGCACGATCCATGATGTGTTTGGAAATTTTTGATATTGAAATGTTACTAGGAATGATATTGATGATGTTCTACATGATTTAGAATGTTTGATTATGTCAAAAATGGTCATTTGGTGATTGTTGCTAAAAATAGTAACTTTAGTGTTACAAATTGTGCATTTTTGATGAAATGGTATTATGCATGTGATTTGATCTAAGATTTATGCTTAAAATGATGTTTAGGAACTATTGTGATGATTATTGGGTGCATAGGAATGGTTAAAATTGTTAAAAACATGATTTTTATAACTGTTACTATAAATAGTAACTTTTCGTCACAAGATTGCAACTCGATAATATGTATAATAATGTCTTGAGTCTAACATGCTCATTTAGTGATTATATGATGATATTGAAAGGGTCGTATGGATTGGGAAACTTGAACTTGATTATTTTCATAAGTTACTATAAATAGTAACTTTATTTTGCTAAGTCAATGATTTGTCACATGTTAGTCGTAACGATCATGGTTAAATGACTATTTAGGACTAAGATAATGACACTAGATGATGTTGGTTATAAAATTTGGTGAAATATGCTTGTTTGTGCACACTTTCTAATAATGGAAACTTTTGCGCGCAAACTATGTTAAACCGACTATGTGTAACTATGTGCTATGTGATAACATGCTCATTTAGGATAAATATGCATGTTAGAATAATCGGAACATGATCTTATGCATAACTTGCTAAATGTGGAAACTTTCCTAAAATAGGAACTTACCATAAACAGTAAGTTCCCTCATAGGAATGACTCTTGGTATCCGTACACTTCACACGACACTAAATCGCACATTACACGAACATTGGATCCAAAACCGTCACCAACGGGTCGTTAGGTCAAACACGGTCAACACGGTCAAACACGGTCAATATGACCTACTTAACAACTTGGTGTTGTTAAACACGAACACGGTCCTGTGAGGCCCACACGTATGCAAACACGAACTTATAGTACCTAGGTGATATAGGTGACTACTAGCCGGCGAGCTACACAAACCCTTTGAGCAAACGCATTTCACAAACTCAGGTGAGTTTACGGCCCCACTTTTACTCTTTAACTGTTTTACTAAACTTTTGGGGTGAGAACACAATGCAACTGTTTTAGATATATGACTGGTATGTTGTGAAAACCATTTTCGAGTGTAACTATTATCGCTTAAAGTCCTCACTTATCCTTACCGTTAGTTGTGTATTCAAACGAGTCGTAATTACGTAGTACTACTGGGTTTGACTAACCCCACTCGGCACCAATGTTGACTGGAGGTCATAACGAGTGTAATTTCGATGGGAATGCGGGTTCATCGATGACCTGCGGAGGCAAACGGGAACAGTCTAGTTTCGGTAAGATGAACTGACACACTCCACGGATCGTAGTATCCAACAACTAAACTTAACATACCCAGTATATGTCTGTTTACTATTTCTGTCTGTCTAAACCTGTGAACTCACCAACTTTTTAGTTGACACTTTTCGCATGTATTCTCAGGAAATTGATGGAGCATACGCTAGGATGCGCACTTGGACGTACTAAGGAGTCAAGCTTACATATAGACTCATGTCCTAGGCTTGTGTGCATTTGTTATGTCTTGAAAACAATTTAATCTTTGTAGTGTCTTGAACAATTCACCTTTCCGCTGCAAACATATGTATTTCTGATGTTAACTTTTCCGCTGCATACTTATGAAAACTTGTATTGCTTTACAAACTGTGTGAATGTGTAACTCATATAGAGTCGTTCTATATGACCATGAGCTATGATCCTGGCCACGTCACATCCACGTGGACTGACACCACGAGTGGGAATTTGGGGGTGTGACAGACTGGTATCAGAGCCTTGGTTATAGGGAACTAGGTTTGCATATAGTAAACTTAGACTATAGCCACTGCTCTACATTAGACACTACACTAGAACTTGCACACTGATGTTGTTATTATCATTATCGAACTGTTATTTACTAACCTGAGAACTTACAGGATGGCCGATAACAACGGGGATGCAAACCGGAACCCGGGCAAACGCCCAGCGATCGACGACCTGACCGAAGAGAGTCGACGCAGGATTGATAGCATCGTGGCTCAGGTAGACGCTGAGATGGAGAGGCGAGCCCAGATGCTGGCACGGGAGCGATACTGGGGATGGCTGCCTAACCTCCTACGAGATTGGGTAGTGGGAGAGCGGGTGCCTACGCCACGATACAAGGGCGATACCTCTGAAGGCCCGCGACTACCGGCACTTGGGATGCCGATGGAGAGAGCCTTCGCGGCTCATGTTGCCGTTACACGGCGGGAGCTTCGGAGAAATGCCGAGCTGTCCGACGAGGTTCGCGTTCTTCGCGAGAAGAACGATCGCCTGGAAAGGAGAAGCGACCGATTGGAGGAGCAGAACGATCACTTGAAGGAACAGGTGGAGACCTTACGTCTCCAGGTGTCCCAGCTTATGTCGCAGCACGGCCAGATAGTCGATGTCATGCAGGAGCATGACGGGCGCATCACTGAGAATCGAACGGACATAACCGAGACTCAGGCGATGGTACAGGCCAGTGACGCCATGCTCAACGCATGGGCGGCGCAGTTTATCGAGGAACCGCCAGCTGAGGACGATGGACCACAGTTCGAGGCCGAGGACCTCGGAGAGGGGGATTTTGACGAGGATCCTGACGAGGATCCAGAGGAGGGTGATGATGATGGGGACGCAGTTAGTGACATCTCCCAGGTCTCCATGGACTCAGATTAGTGGATTTTCTTATTTTGTATCGTTTTTCCTTTTATTCTATTTTGGCCTAGACGAGCGGGATGTGCTCGGAGAACTTGCATTGTATTTTCTTTAAAGTTATTGTACTTCAAGTTTAAAATTAATGAGAATGATGCTTTTACTTTAATTACTGTATCCTGATTATGGTTGTTGATGACATGACATCTGACTTGATTTCTGACATGACGACTGACTAACACCCTGACTGATGCTAACTGACATTCTAACCTTTCCATATAGAATTATGTCTGGAAGAGGAACCGATGCTCGCAGACTCAAACGTAAGGCCGAAAAGGCCAGAATCGACATGATGGTTGAACGAAAGTTCAACAAGGTGTTTGCCGAATACGAGGCAAACCGTCACACTAGCGATACTAGTGACACCACTAATGGTACAAACCCCTACCTAACCCCACTAACTTAGTACAGGTGACTTTAACACTAACGCGTTATATCGAACTCCGATACGCAGGACCTCATGGGAGCGTAGCAAAAGGGTGTTCGTTCAAAGCCTTCTTGAGCTGCCACCCTCACAAATTTCAAGGTACAGAAGGAGCAGTCGGACTACTCCGTTGGGTTGAGAAGCTGGAATCGGTCTTTGCTATGGCCGAATGCTCGGAAGAGAACCGAGTAAAGTACGCTACCGGGATTCTTGAGGGACCAGCCCTCACCTGGTGGAATACACATGTCCAAACTCTCGGACTTGAGACTGCCAACACCATTCCCTGGGAGGAGTTTACCGGAATGCTTCGCGAGGAATACTGCCCACGGGACGAGATCAGGAAGCTTGAGGAGGAATTTTGGGAGCACAAAATGGTGGGTTCGGAAATCGAAAAATACTGCACTCGATTTCATGAATTGTGCAAGCTGTGTCCGGCAATGGTGACACCAGAATACAAGAAAATTGAGCAATTCATCAGCGGATTACCCGAACAGATCCAAAGTATGGTGACTGCTTCTGACCTCTCCACCATCCAACCACTAATTCGCTTGGCACATAAGTTGACAGACCAGGCAGTAGCTCAAGGGAAACTGCCTAAGAGGGGTGAACACCTGAGACCCCAGGAAATCAAGCGAAAGTGGGAACCCAGCAATAACTGTACCTTCTCACCACAACAACCAGCTCAACACCGACCCGCACCTGCAAAAGTCTTTACTGCAACCCAGCCAAGCACTCAAGGCAAAGGGGGATATCAGGGCAACAGCCCAAAATGCAATACCTGCAACTTCCACCACTTCGGCCCCTGCAAAAGGGTCAAATGCACCAATTGTGGGAGGACCGGGCACATGGCCAAAGAATGCCGATCAAACCCCAACCCCAATCTCAGCAAGAACGATACATTGAAGGGGTGCTTCACCTGCGGAAAGCCGGGGCACATGCGCCGAGATTGTCCGCAGAACAAGAATGCAGGTGGCAACCCGGCTAGGGGTCGGGCATTCGTCATTGGATCAGGAGAAGCTAAAGATGATCCAAAAGTCGTTACAGGTACGTTTCTATTAAATAATGTATGCTAGTATACTATTTGATACCGGTGCCGATAGGAGTTTCATCTCTAGCGACTTTAGCAAATTGCTTAATATGACACCAACACCACTAGACTATAAGTACACCGTGGAGTTAGCGGACGGCAAGCTGATCGAAACACAACATATCATCAAAGGATGTGTCCTGACACTAGCAGACCATCAACTGGTGATTGACCTGATGCCGGTAACTCTCGGAAGCTTCGACGTGGTGATTGGAATGGATTGGCTATCTGCAAACCACGCTGAGATCGTGTGCAACGAGAAGATTGTACGAATTACGCTACCATGTGGCGAGCAGATCTCAATCCAAGGAGAACGACGCGGGATACCGCTAAACATTATGTCGTGCATGAAGGCAAGCAAATATCTGAAGAAAGGATACACGGCTATCCTAGCTCTTATAACCGAACAGTCAAAGAAGGAACGGAAGATCGAGGACATCGGGGTTGTTTGTGATTTTCCGGAAGTCTTTCCTGAAGATCTACCGGGACTACCACCAGCACGACAAGTGGAGTTCCAGATAGACTTAACCCCAGGAGCCGCACCGATAGCCAAGGCACCGTATCGATTGGCCCCTACTGAGATGCAGGAACTGTCTAATCAACTGCAAGAGTTATTAGATAAAGGATTTATCCGACCGAGCTTCTCACCTTGGGGAGCACCGGTCTTGTTCGTTAAAAAGAAAGACGGTTCATTCCGTATGTGTATAGACTACCGAGAGCTGAACAAGGTAACAATCAAGAATCGATACCCTCTACCTCGAATAGACGACCTGTTTGACCAATTACAAGGGTCAAGCTACTATTCGAAGATCGATTTAAGATCCGGCTACCATCAACTTAGAATACAGGAAGGAGATATACCGAAGACAGCCTTCAGGACACGGTACGGACACTATGAATTTCTAGTCATGCCTTTCGGGCTGACCAACGCACCGGCAGTATTCATGGATCTCATGAATCGGGTATGTAAGCCGTACCTTGACAAATTCGTAATCGTGTTCATAGACGACATCCTGATTTACTCCAAAACTCAAGAAGAACATGCCGACCATCTAAGACGTGTCTTGGAACTACTAAAGAGAGAACAACTATACGCGAAGTTTTCCAAATGCGATTTTTGGATTCGCGAAGTCCAGTTCCTTGGACACGTAGTAAACGCGAAGGGGATACACGTAGACCCAGCCAAGATTGAGCCAATCAAGAGCTGGACTGCACCTAAGACTCCAACTGAGGTGCGACAGTTCTTAGGATTGGCCGGGTACTACAGGCGGTTTATCGAAGGATTCTCGAAGATTGCACAATCGTTGACTTCCCTCACACACAAGGACAAGAAATTCGAATGGGGAGAAAAACAAGAAGCTGCTTTCGATCTGTTGAAGCTGAAGTTGTGCAGTGCACCAATCTTATCGCTACCAGACGGGTGCGAAGACTTTGTGGTTTATTGCGACGCATCGAAGCAAGGACTCGGTTGTGTATTGATGCAACGCGAGAAAGTTATAGCTTATGCGTCACGTCAATTGAAAGTGCATGAAAAGAACTACACAACTCACGACTTAGAGTTGGGAGCCGTAGTGTTCGCACTAAAGATCTGGCGACACTATCTGTACGGCACCAAGTGCACGATATTTACTGATCATAAGAGCCTACAGCACATCTTCGACCAAAAGGAGCTAAACATGAGACAACGCAGATGGGTCGAGCTAATAGGCGATTATGACTGTGCAATCAAGTATCATCCCGGGAAAGCTAATGTAGTAGCCGACGCACTGAGCCGAAAGGAAACAACCAAACGCGTACGTGCACTACAACTCACCATTCACTCGGAACTGCCAAAGCAGATCCGAGTCGCACAACAAGAAGCTCTGAAAAAGGAAAACCTTACCCTCGAAGCCATGCGGGGGATGGACAAACAGATGAAACAGAAGGATGACGGAGCTTACTACCTAATGGATCGAATTTGGATTCCACGTTTTGGAGACTTAAGAAAGGTAGTAATGGATGAAGCTCATAAGAGCCGATACTCAGTACACCCAGGTTCTGACAAGATGTACCACGATCTAAAGACAACTTATTGGTGGCCTAATATGAAGTCTGAAATCGCAACGTATGTGAGTAAGTGTCTGACTTGCTCAAAGGTTAAGGTCGAATACCAGAAACCTTCAGGACTACTTCAACAACCAGAAATTCCAGTATGGAAATGGGAGCAGATTTCCATGGATTTTATCACAAAGCTGCCAAAGACAACTTGTAAGCCCCAAAATCCCCACACGCATGCACGTGTTTAAAAGCAACATCAGATTTAGGTCCCAGAAAAATCCACATACATGTTTGGTTTACAAAACATATTTACCACTTAAGACTTTCAAAAACTTACAGTTTAAGGTTTTCAAAACATATGAAAACATTACATACACCCCAATATGTAATTTACACCAAAGTATATGTTTTACAAACGATAGTTCGATCCTTTCCTTCCGATCTCGAGCTCGCACCACCCATTTGCATCTATTTAAGACCTGAAAACACACCCAACAATCAAGTGTTAGTTCATAAGAACTAAGTGAGTTCACCCCATTGACCCCCCGAATAAACCCGGTCAATCACACGAAATTTCAGACAATTTTCAGTGTCCAGCGCACTGGTTGGGCGCACTGTAGGCGCACTACAGAACCTTTGGGCGCACTGATATCTGATGGGCGCACTGCTGGGCGCACTGTAGGAGCACTGGGCGCCCAGACCTGTGTCTGCGCAGTTTTTCACCCATTTTAACACCCGAAATCCTTTCCGACTTTTTCCTTAACCCAAATGCATTCCATAACACCATATGGACATATTAATCAAGTACCAAACCTACTTTGGTGACTTAATTAAACATAAACATAAAATGATTTACTAACGAGTCATTCCACCCAAACCCGTTAGAACTACATTTTTCACCCAAACCCATTGGAACTTCCTTTCACTCCAAGGATTCCCAATTTACAACAATTACAATATATACAACATTTGAAAAGTATATTCATAAACACTTTAAAACACAATTAAAGTGTTAAACTCTACAACCATCAATATTTAAATTATAATTCACACCACTTCCTTAAGAATTCCTTTTTCACCAAGGATTCTCAAGGTAAGCAATCACGCCACTTGTGATTTACTTAAACACCATAGATTCACCATGGGAAGATCACACCACTTGTGATTCAACCCAACTCCAAATTCACACCACTTGTGAATTGTTTGACTATTTTCAGTCAAACTCCAAATAAGAAGTCCACACCCCTTGTGAATCATTCTTGTTTCACCACACCAGTTTTTAAACTAACTCCATTACAATAACTAAGCAAATATAAAACCTATTGCATGTTATTGTCACACACCCAATATACAAACACCAATTCACCAATTTAATCTCCAAACACCCAAAATCATACATACATCAATTATACACCAATTGATCACCATAACCTCTAAATACACACACACACACACCAATTATACACCAATTGGTCACCAAACACCAATAAGTCATGCACTAAAACAAACACCTAACACCCAACATGCATATTCCACATAATTGCATGTTGTTGACCAACACCAAGTCAACATACATATCAGCACATATAATCAATTATACACCAAACCCCAAATTCATATATCTACACACTAATATACTCCAATTTAATCACCATTTGACCAACAACTAAGTCAAACACTCCAATTGCCACTATATGTGGTATTATATACATATACTAACTTAACAACGCATATTCCTCATACATTGCCAAGTTGAACACCAATTCAATCATATATACACCCATATACACAATATGTACCAATTAAATCTCCAAACACCAAATCAAAACCAATTCATCAAATTCTAGCATAGCAATGCATTTTCTACATACATTGCTTTTATGCTACACACACCTATTATTCACCAATTAGTCAACTTTAACACCCCCATAACAACACTAATATGACTTATGGTTGCATATTTAGTGAGTAGGTGACTCACCTTAGCCCGTAGGATCTTCACCAAAGTCAACTTGGCCTTTCCGGTCTTTGACTTAATCCTTGACTTTCACCACCATCACCTTGTCTCGACAAGTGGTCCACCACCAAAATCTCCTCCCACTATCGTTTCCTATTATCACAACTAATAGGTTCAATACAAGATTTGACTATAACTAGTCAAATTTCATCCAATTGACTATCATCACCAATTACACCTAGGTTATAGTCAAATTACCCCCTAATCACAAAATTTTCACCTTTTGTGATCATAACAATCAATTAACCTCACCCATCCCTTTGAACACATTATTAGGTGAAAATTCAAGTTGTTGACATTTCATCAAACAACTTGTGTGCAGGAAATTCTCCTACACAATTCAACTACACCCAAAACCCCATTAATCCTCCATTTATGTTTCTAATCATTCAATTTCACCAATGTTATACAATTTCAAATGTTAGAAAACATAAACTATCATCTAAACTATCATCAAACACCCATTTTAAAACCCCTAGTTCATCTTCCTCATGAACATGCAAGAACACATTTTCATTATCCACACCAAACTCAATGAGATGATCAAAATGTTGTTCCTGGATGATTATCACTAAGAATAACCACATTTAACACCCTTGAAACACCCAATTTCGTATTTCACCATGCCCCACTCATACCCCATATAAGACCCACGAAAATTTTCACAAAAACACCCAAAATCACTTACCTAGATGTTGTATGATGCAAGAAGAACGCCAATCTATGATTGCATGAGAGATTAGATCAAAATCCAAGCAAGAACTTGGTCAAATTTTCCAGAAATTGGATTTCTCCTTCCCCTTCCCCTTGGTCGTCGTTCACAGCCAAAACACACACATAGAATGTGTTATTTTGACCAAAGTCAAACCTATAACCCCTCATTTTACCACTTTGAGCTAATTACAATTTTAGCCCTCCAACTACTAGTTAAATCTAACTAGTTATTACTAACTAAGTTAAGTTAGTTAGCACCCACCATAATTTAAAAAGGATGAAATATAATTAAGACACCCATCAAATAATATTTAAAATAATTAAATCTTATAAAACACCCAATAATTAAAATAAACATAATTATACACCAATTATGTTCGTTTTATAATATTTTACCAAAATGGGTCGTTACACAACTAGTGGTTGCGATACCATCTGGGTTATCGTCGACCGACTCACGAAATCGGCACCCTTCCTACCGATCAAGGAAACTGATAAATTGGAGAGGTTAACTCGAATGTATTTAAAGGAAATCGTATCCAGACACGGAGTCCCAATCTCTATAATATCAGACCGAGACAGCCGTTTCACGGCACACTTCTGGAAGTCCTTACACCAGGCACTTGGGACGAGGTTGGATATGAGCACAGCTTACCACCCACAAACCGATGGTCAGAGTGAAAGAACCATCCAAACCCTGGAGGACATGCTTCGGGCATGTGCGATTGATTTCGGTAACAGCTGGGAGACTCACTTACCTTTGGTGGAGTTCTCGTATAATAACAGCTATCATACCAGCATTGGAGCTGCACCGTTTGAAGCACTTTACGGGCGTAAATGCAGATCACCACTCTGTTGGGCGGAAGTTGGTGAAAGCCAACTGACCGGACCCGAACTCGTGCATGAAACAACCGAAAAGATCGTGCAGATACGCAACAGAATGGCAGCAGCTCGGGATCGACAGAAGAGCTATGCCGATAAGAGGCGCAAACCTTTGGAATTCCAAGTAGGGGACCGTGTACTTCTTAAAGTCTCACCTTGGAAGGGAGTGATCCGCTTCGGAAAGCGGGGAAAACTAAACCCTCGCTATATTGGACCTTTCGAGATCACTAAGCGAATAGGCCCGGTGGCCTACGAACTACAGCTACCACAGGAACTAAGTAGCGTGCACAACGTGTTTCACGTCTCGAACCTCAAGAAGTGTTTGTCAGACGAAATTCTCACAATTTCTCTAGAGGAAATCCAGATCGATGAACAACTACACTTCATAGAGGAACCGGTGGAAATTATGGACCGGGAACTCAAGAAGTTGAAACATACTAAGATACCCATTGTAAAAGTTCGATGGAACTCACGACGAGGACCGGAATACACCTGGGAACGTGAGGATCAGATGAAGAAGAAATACCCTCATCTATTCGCCGAACAAACCAACACCGGTACATGAACTGAATTTCGGGACGAAATTCCCAATAACTGGGGGATGATGGGACACCTCGTGAATTCCAGGTCAGCAACTCTATTATTTTATTAATAATGTTTACTATTAATTCATACGTGACACTAGAATGAATGCATTTAGTGCGACACGTCGCACAACACTCGCACGTGTATTGAATAACGAGCGTTGGTGAACAGATCAAACTGTAACACGAAAACACTGCACTTAGGTTCAGTGAACCTAAATTAGTTAGAACAAGGCCTATTGTCGAGAAACGATGATCGTATTCGAGAAATACGAAAGATTCGGTTCAAAACAATGAAATTGGGCCTATTGGGCTCAACCGAGACCCATCGCGGTACGCGATGGGCACCCGATTGGGCCTTCGCGATACGCGAAGCTCGAGCGGGAGAATTTGAATTCTCCGAAAAACTTCGCGGTACGTGACGACCGATCAACTTCCACCACCGCGGTACGCGGCGTGTTTCGGGAACAGAATGATTATTTTAATCGCCGCGGTACGCGGGGTTGCTTTTTGTGCAGCCTCCGCGGTACGCGACGGCCCCAACATGCATGAAATCTTTATAAACCCAATGTTAATCATTTCTGCCGCCCTACACCATTCTCTCTCGACTGAAATACTCCATCTCGACCACAAAACCCTCTGTTGAAGCCATTTCCATCAGTTTAGATCCATTTTGGAAGGAAGACAAGGCTTTGGTGAGGAGTTGGAGACTTGAGATGCACTAAGAGACCACAACCACCATCATACACGACTTGGAGCTGCTGAGAAGACCATTCCAGACCTTCTTGAAGCCCTATATTTCTGTTCCATCGAGATTCAAACCCCCAAGGAAGTCTTAAAGGTAGTTTCTATGGTTAATCTTGCTTAAAACACACACTAGGCACACATGCAAGCCTTGTAGGCTACATGCATCACCATCATCACTTTAACCACGAATTTTTGATGTTGTTAATCAGTTATTGAATATGTTTGTTACTGAGTTGGTGATATAATGATGATCTATAATGATATTATGAGGATTTAATGGCTATTTGTTGATTTTACTAAGAAATGGTTACTTTAATCCACATGCATGCACGATCCATGATGTGTTTGGAAATTTTTGATATTGAAATGTTACTAGGAATGATATTGATGATGTTCTACATGATTTAGAATGTTTGATTATGTCAAAAATGGTCATTTGGTGATTGTTGCTAAAAATAGTAACTTTAGTGTTACAAATTGTGCATTTTTGATGAAATGGTATTATGCATGTGATTTGATCTAAGATTTATGCTTAAAATGATGTTTAGGAACTGTTGTGATGATTATTGGGTGCATAGGAATGGTTAAAATTGTTAAAAGCATGATTTTTATAACTGTTACTATAAATAGTAACTTTTCGTCACAAGATTGCAACTCGATAATATGTATAATAATGTCTTGAGTCTAACATGCTCATTTAGTGATTATATGATGATATTGAAAGGGTCATATGGATTGGGAAACTTGAACTTGATTATTTTCATAAGTTACTATAAATAGTAACTTTATTTTGCTAAGTCAATGATTTGTCACATGTTAGTCGTAACGATCATGGTTAAATGACTATTTAGGACTAAGATAATGACACTAGATGATGTTGGTTATAAAATTTGGTGAAATATGCTTGTTTGTGCACACTTTCTAATAATGGAAACTTTTGCGCGCAAACTATGTTAAACCGACTATGTGTAACTATGTGCTATGTGATAACATGCTCATTTAGGATAAATATGCATGTTAGAATAATCGGAACATGATCTTATGCATAACTTGCTAAATGTGGAAACTTTCCTAAAATAGGAACTTACCATAAACAGTAAGTTCCCTCATAGGAATGACTCTTGGTATCCGTACACTTCACACGACACTAAATCGCACATTACACGAACATTGGATCCAAAACCGTCACCAACGGGTCGTTAGGTCAAACACGGTCAACACGGTCAAACACGGTCAATATGACCTACTTAACAACTTGGTGTTGTTAAACACGAACACGGTCCTGTGAGGCCCACACGTATGCAAACACGGACTTATAGTACCTATGTGATATAGGTGACTACTAGCCGGCGAGCTACACAAACCCTTTGAGCAAACGCATTTCACAAACTCAGGTGAGTTTACGGCCCCACTTTTACTCTTTAACTGTTTTACTAAACTTTTGGGGTGAGAACACAATGCAACTGTTTTAGATATATGACTGGTATGTTGTGAAAACCATTTTCGAGTGTAACTATTATCGCTTAAAGTCCTCACTTATCCTTACCGTTAGTTGTGTATTCAAACGAGTCGTAATTACGTAGTACTACTGGGTTTGACTAACCCCACTCGGCACCAATGTTGACTGGAGGTCATAACGAGTGTAATTTCGATGGGAATGCGGGTTCAGCGATGACCTGCGGAGGCAAACGGGAACAGTCTAGTTTCGGTAAGATGAACTGACACACTCCACGGATCGTAGTATCCAACAACTAAACTTAACATACCCAGTATATGTCTGTTTACTATTTCTGTCTGTCTAAACCTGTGAACTCACCAACTTTTTAGTTGACACTTTTCGCATGTATTCTCAGGAAATTGATGGAGCATACGCTAGGATGCGCACTTGGACATACTAAGGAGTCAAGCTTACATATAGACTCATGTCCTAGGCTTGTGCGCATTTGTTATGTCTTGAAAACAATTTAATCTTTGTAGTGTCTTGAACAATTCACCTTTCCGCTGCAAACATATGTATTTCTGATGTTTAACTTTTCCGCTGCATACTTATGAAAACTTGTATTGCTTTACAAACTGTGTGAATGTGTAACTCATATAGAGTCGTTCTATATGACCATGAGCTATGATCCTGGCCACGTCACATCCACGTGGACTGACACCACGAGTGGGAATTTAGGGGTGTGACATATACTAGACAAGTACATAAAGTAAAGCTTATTCTAGTATGTTGAGTGTCTTAACAGGCTAAGACACTCAGTCATAATTATTATATTGATAGATGTAGGATCGGGTTGTTAAATCTCAACAACACTTAGACAAGTATTTCTTACTTAATTCTAACAGATGCGGAATATTCTGTTAGAATTATCTCACAATCACACTCAAGATGACAAAGAAATATTCGTGGAACAATAACAGATAATAACACAAGAGTAATTTCAAGCTCAAGGATATATTTCTCTCAAAGTAGAAGTGTACAAGCACACATTGTAAGTTTACAATGGGAGGTTATATAGCCGAGGCTACAACTGTATACACTTAGGAATACAAGTTGGGTATACTAGACAAGTACATAAAGTAAAGCTTATTCTAGTATATTGAGTGTCTTAACAGGCTAAGACACTCAGTCATAATCATTATACAAATAGACATTGACTTTAACAAAGACTACTAAATACAAAAGACATTTAATGTTGCTGATCTTCAAGGCTTCAGATAATCTTTTGTATTTAATGCAGCATGGGAGAAGTAAGGTAACTTATCTGACTCATTACATGTTGTCTCTATCTTTACTCAGACCAGCATGTCTTGTGTCAGTACCTTTTTGTACTTTGAACGTGTTCATCTACAGTCTTTGATTAAGGGATCCTTTCGGAAGTCTTTGTCTTTTTGAGGAAGTTGCTGAGTAGAGTCTTCGGAAGCATTTGATGGTCGGAAGCTCTGAAGCTCTTAAATATTCTAAGTGTGGGTCTTTCGAAGCATTTGTCTTGTACAACCTTTGGTAGGAATAAGTTATCCTTCGGAAGCAATGTTGCTTCCGAAGAGTAACTTCTTCCTTCCGAAGGGTGTTATTCTTTGCGGCATTTCCTTGGACAAGATAGGAGGTTTGGTGAGCATCAGCCTTTATTAGTCTTTACAGTCTCCCCCTAGGCTGATGCTACCAAAACTTCTAAGGAAGGAACCTTGGCTTCCATGTACCCCTCAGTACCTGTGCCCTTTTTCTTATCAATCTGATGCCTGACCTCCCATCTGCTCCATTGTCAGGATTATTGAGAGGGAGCTTATCTAGATCAAAGATATAGGGTTTGGCCAACATCGTCAGATGCACAAGATCCACCAGTTATATTTCTCCATTGTAGTCGGTGAGGATGAATATCCTTTCTTGTGCATTGAAGCTCCAATTTACTAAGGGGATATATGACTGCTCATGCATTAGTCTACGGATATCCCTCATATCTTCTCGATATTTTGTAGTTTCTGGAGCTGCTTCTGGCGTGACTTCAGGTACTGAGATTATTGTTTCAGGCTCAGAGTCAGAAGAGATGACAGATGTTCTCTTTTTCCTTCTGGCCATGCTCTTTCTTCTTATAAGTCTTGGTCTGTCTTGAGCAATGGTCTGACTCTTCAGAACTCTGGCCTGTTGGGACTCCTCAGCAACCGAGGGTTCTGTTCTCCTCTCATCAGCCAGTGTCTGTCTCTCAGAATCAGGGTTTTGTGATGATTGTTTTCTTGTAGTCTTCTTACCCTTTTTGATCTTGATCACTGAAGAGATTGGCATGTTATCCATAGAAGGACTTGATGGAGGAGATGATTGTTCTTCTTTAGGATTTAGGGGGAACATTTTGGGAAACATGGCTTTGGAAAACTCTATTCTAGTTCTTTCCCCTAAACCTAAGCCTATCATTAGGTTTGCTTTTTGAGCCCTTATTTGTTCAATTGAAGGTAACTCACCTCGGGCAATTTTGGCCTTGATATCTCTGATATGCGAATCCATGGTTGAGTTCTTCATTGGGCCTAGCTTCCGAGCATGGAAGCCATACTCTAGAGGAAAGGCTTTGCACTTATCTCTGTAGGCCTTGTTCTTCTGTGTCTTTGTTAGAGCAATCTGGACTTTGGATGCAGCAGCTTCCTGTTCCTGCTGCTGCACTTTGTCAAGCTCGGCAGCCATCTGAGGTACCGACCAGAGCCATACTTCATCGAAGTCATAGCCTCTCTCTTCGAGCAAAGCAGAGCGTCTAACTCTTTCTTCATCTAGAGAGGTATCTGGCCGGCCCTTTATTTTCTTAGGTCTTCTCTCCTCCAGTTGTGCTTCCTCCTCTGGGGTGAGCTTTCTTTTTCCTTTGTCATCAACTGTTACATTTACCCCAGAGGAGGTTTCTCCTGTAGCCTTACCAATTGGTTCATCGGCATGTAGCTCCTTTGTGGAGGAATCATCAAGAATGACTGGGCCTTCGGAAGCAGCTGCAGCTTTGGAATTAACCTCAGCATTCACTGTCTCCTCCAGTTGACCAATCCCCTTAGATGATTCCTTATTAGTTTCCACAATGGGCTCAGGAGAGAAAGAGATAGCTTCAGCAGCTTCTGTCCCAGAAGGGGACACAGGTTCCATGGAAATTGGTTCTTCTTGTGTGGTGTCTTCCATGGCAACCTGAGCTGCAGTCTCAGAAGGAGACTTAGTCCCAAGAGGGGACTGAGGTGCCAAAGAGACATTTAATGTTTGCTGTACAGTATCTTTGGCAACCTCCCTTGTATCCTCAGAAGAAGAAGAGGAAATAGAGGACACTTGAAAGTAAGTACCCAAGAAGTCATCCCATTCAGCAGTCAAGGTGACTATGGATGGGTGAGCTTCTTGTGCACCCTCCTCTTCTCTTGCTTCTGATCCTGACCCTGCAATGGATGCATTCTCCCCCTTTTTGGTAGCATCAAGGGAAGTGAAGGTGGTAACATCAGGATCAGGATGAAAAGGATGTAAAACAACGGGTGGACGCCTCCTGAGATCCAGAATAGTTGCATCTTTTGTCTGGATCTCACGCCGCAGGGTAGTCACCTCAGCTTCCAAATGAGCTAACCTGGCTTGGAGGGAAGTTATTGTGGCCGTCAATTCCTGTGTGTGTGAGCCCTCATCCACAGGAGTGGAATCCTTGGGCGATGGAGTACTGAGCCTAGCTCCTGCACCTCCACCACCAGAAGTGGTTTCTTGGCTCCCTGGATTCCCATCATTGAGAAGGGCTTCAAAGAAGTCCTCCCCAACATAGGTTGCCGCAGGTGAGGTCCTATTGCATGTACCACTGTCCTGTGGATCTTTATTAAGATCAACAGTAGTGGCAGCCTCACCTGTATTGACCCCATCAGAACTACTGGGGCCAACCTCTGATTGAATAGGCTCTGGGTCAGGGAACCTTGCCTGTAACTGTGTCACCACTCTCATTAAGGTTTGGGTAGTAGGAGAGAGTGGTTCATCCACAGGTACGGCCGAAGTTCCTTGAGCCTGGGTAATAGTATGGGTGGGGGGCATTTCTGGATGATAAGAACCTGGAGACTTGGGAGACAGTCTCTGATCTAATGAAGTCGCTTCATGAGAAGCAGACTCAATTATGGGTGCATCCCTTTGAATATTCTCAGTTATGTTTTGTGACATAAGCTGAGGGCTTTTAGGTTGGGTTAGGGCAGCCACAGGTTCCAGAGGAAGAACCTGTGGATCAACATGAGGTGTGGCTGACACCTTAGGTGGGACTACGCCCTTAGCAAACCTTTTCACCTTTTTCTTTGTGGGCTCAGAAGAAGGAGCCTGCACAACTGTAGAGAGTTGAACAGGGGTTCGTTTACGTTTGTAGGTTATCTTTATAGGATGAGGAACAGAAATGGAATGTGTGGGTTCAGCAGCTGTGGGGTTAACAGAGCTGTCACCTTCAGGAGTAGTTGACTCCATAGATGAAAGAAGAGGAGTGAGTGTCCCAGAGAACTGAGCACTCGTCTTCTTCAATTGAACAAAAACCTTGGAAGAAACCAAGGGCATTTTATATGTATTCCCAGTTAGAGAGAGGGAAGTTCCCAACTCTTCATTGAAAATTTGTTGCAAAAACCTGGGATACATGCAAAACTTCTTTGGTGACGTGATATTGTCAACCAAATTATTGAAAATGAAAGCAGAAAAATGAAATAGTTGATTAGAAACCAAGCCATGAATAGCCGAAGCTAAGTCAGATGGAACTTGATCCCAACCACCAGATTTATTGGAAAGACAATGTAAAAACAAATGTATGAGGTACTTGTAGTTATAGGACACTCTACCCTTCAAATAGGTTGCTGAAGGAAGAGGACCTTCGTACCCCATCGACTGAAAAGTCGATGCTACCTCATCCTTTGTGAAAGAAACCCTTCCACCGGCATCATTGAGTTTAAGATGCCGACAGATGGTTTCCACAGTGATGACAATGGGATGAGCATCAATGGTGGCAAGAAGAGAGCGACCATTGGAAGATAATGAAACAGAACAAGATGCCCAAAACTGTTGGTGATGAGATTCATACACCAAGGGTTGAACGGTTAGTGCAAAGAAATACCTGCTCCTTTGAAGAAAGGAGATGATCGGTGCGAAATCGTTATCATGCTCTGCCGATAACTCCGCAGGTACATTGTGAGCAGGTTTGAAAGCATGAAGATCCATGGAAGTCTGTGATTTTAGGGCATGATTTGGAAGATCGAAGAAAAGAAGATTTCAAAGTGAAACGGTTTGTGAGAATTCGAATGAGCGGGAGACCTTTATATACCTTCGGATTTCAGCATTTAATATATAGACACATTAAATTTGAGATCCGGATGTCAGATAAAGGACTTCCGATGACAGCTGGTTTCACAATAAATGTAAGAATTTTCATTAAGTTCTGAACTGCTTCCGAAGATGTGGCTTTCGGAAGGAGTGAATTAGACCAAAAAGTTTTCTGAAGAGATTTGCTTCGAAGTATAAATTGTATTAAGCCGGAAGCACTGCTTCTGAAGGATCAGAAGTAATGATTAAGAAGAATATACTTAATACATATGAAGCAAATGACTGTAATGTAAGTTAATCAGGCAAAATGTTCTTCGGAAGACACCTTCTTCTGAAGAGTACCTTTAGAAGCCTATGCTTCCGAAGTTTTATGTATCGGAAGAGTATTGCTTCAGAATATAATTTAACTTCTGAAGTGTGAGAACTTCCGACTTAGGAAGAAATAATGCTTCCGAAGACTTAACCTATCTTCTGCTAAGTAATTACTCATCAGAAGATAAGTTGAGTTTATCTTCTGAAGAATGATTTATTCCCTATGTATTCATTTATTCAAAGTTAATCATACCAATTGCTGTTATTAAATACTTGAATCTTCCCTCATCAAATGCCTTGGTGAAAAGATCAGCCAAATTGTGTTCTGAATCAACTTTGACTAGATGGATTAACTTCTTCTCTGCACAGTCTCTGATGAAATGATATCTGATGTCAATGTGCTTGGTCTTGGAATGTTTGACAGGATTATTGGTGATGGAGATGGCACTGGAATTGTCTATCTGAATTGGAGTATTGAACAGATCTATTCCATAATCCTTCATCTGATTTTGAATCCAAATAACTTGTGCACAGCAGCTTGAAGCAGCTATGTATTCAGCTTCTGCTGTAGAGGTTGAAACACATGACTGTTTCTTGCACTGTCAAGACACAATTCTAGATCCAAGAAATTGACATCCTCCTGATGTGGATTTCTTGCTGATGTTGCAACCCCCATAATCACTGTCAGTGTAAGCCAGGAACTGGAAATCTTCATTTCTAGGATACCATAATCCCAGACTTGATGCTCCTTTAAGATATCTAAAGATTCTTTTCACAGCCAGCATATGTGAGACTTTGGGATTAGCCTGAAATCTTGCACACACACAAGTTGCAAACATGATATCTGGCCTGCTTGCTGTGAGATACA
The DNA here is from genome assembly GCA_009363875.1 of Mikania micrantha. NCBI lineage: Eukaryota > Viridiplantae > Streptophyta > Magnoliopsida > Asterales > Asteraceae > Mikania > Mikania micrantha. The sequence continues at coordinate 108,935 of CM018695.1, forward strand.
TCAAAGAACCTATCATAGCTCTGTACTGGTGTTGATCAACATCCTCCCCCTCAAGGTCAGGGCTAAGAGATGTAGTCTTGGACATGGGAGTTCCCAGTGCTTTGCAATCAGAGAGCTTGAATCTTTCAAGAATGTCCTTGACATATTTTGATTGACTAATAAATATACCTGTAGAAGTTTGTTTCACTTGTAGTCCAAGAAAGAAGGTAAGTTCTCCCATTGAACTCATCTCAAATTTGGACTTCATTAGTGATTCAAAATCCTTGCAGAGAGATTCATTAGTAGAACCAAAAATAATGTCATCAACATAGATTTGGACTAGCATGATATGTTGATCAGACTTCTTGAAAAAGAGAGTTTTGTCAATTGTTCCTCTCTTGAAGTTGTTGGCCAGTAGAAAAGAGGATAAGGTTTCATACCATTTTCTGGGAACTTGATGCAGTCCATAGAGAGCTTTATCAAGCTTACAGACATGATCAGGAAACTTTGGGTCCTCAAATCCTGGAGGCTGGCACACATAAACTTCTTCATCTATTTTTCCATATAGGAAGGCACTCTTCACATCCATCTGAAAGACTTTGAAATCCTTTGCAGCTGCAAATGCCAAAAAGATTCTGATAGCTTCAATTCTGGCAACAGGTGCAAAGACTTCATCATAGTCTATGCCTTCCTCTTGAGTGTATCCTTGAACAACCAATCTTGCTTTGTTCTTGATGACAACACCTTTGTCATCTTTCTTGTTTTCGAACACCCGTTTGGTTCCAATGGCATACTTTCCCTTAGGCAAAGGGCAAGTCTTCCAAACTCCTTGTCTTTGAAACCGAAGAAGCTCCTCTTGCATAGCTTCTACCCAACTGTTATCTTTTAATGCCTCTGCAACCTTCTTAGGTTCTATTTGGGATAGAAAGCAGGAGAACAAGCAAACATTTGCTTCATGCATAGAGCTTCTAGTTCTTACACCTTCTTCTACATTGCCAATAATGTTCTCAACTGGATGAGTGTTGTGGATTCGAGTTCTTGGAATCACATCCAGTTGAGAAATTTCATCCATGTTGAGTGACTCAAGGTTAGGCAATACTACCTCAAGTTGGATTTCTGGCAGTTCTTTTGGATTCTGAATTTGGACTGTGGTGGGTTGGTTCTTTCTGGGAAAAGTGGTTTCCAGATTGATTGTTTCTGCTGAAACACTGCCTACTTCTTCCTGATGTCTTAAATCAGAAGAAGATTCAATTGATGGACCTGCCTGAGATGTGTTTATTGTCTCAGACTGTGACACACCATCTTGTGCTGAAGTGGATTCTGCCAAGATTTGTCTTGAAGCTATTGGCAGTTCAACACGAAAGTCATCTTCTCTTGTTTCTTTTGAGATGTCTATGGTAGCTTACTGTGAAACTGGAACATACTCTTTCACCAGATTAAATACAGATGTAAAGCTATCAAGATCAAATAACCAATCAGGGCCTGTTCCAGGTTTATTGAGAGTATGCTCATTGAACTGAACATTTGCAGATTCCTCAATAATTCTAGAAGCTTTGATGTATACTCTATAAGCCTTAGCATGTGAAGAGTACCCAACAAAGTAGCCCTCTGCTGATTTCTCAGCAAACTTGGCTAAGTGATCTTTAGTATTCAAGATGGTGCATTGACATCCAAATGGTTTAAGAAATCCAATGAATGGCTTTCTCTTATGCCAAATTTCATATGGAGTCATACCATGTGTCTTAACTACCAATATTCTGTTTTGGACATAACAGGCAGTGTTGACTGCTTCTGCCCAAAAAGTTATTGGAAGTTTGGCATCGGACAACATGGTCCTAGCAGCCTCAATTAGTGTCCTATTCCTTCTCTCAGCAACGCCATTTTGTTGTGGAGTCCTAGGAGCACTAAATTGTCTTGTAATACCCTTAGATTCACAAAAGGAATTTAGAATCTGATTCTTGAATTCTGTTCCTTGATCTGACCTGATTGTTTTTACATGATGATCACTTTCATTCTCCACCCTAAGTATAAATGACTTTAGGATCTCAGCAGTTTCATCCTTGGTATTTAAGAAAAATACCCAGGTATACCGAGAGAAATCATCAGTGATCACCAAGCAATATGACTTTCTACCAAGACTTTTAACACTTGTGGGACCAAACAAGTCCATATGTAGTAAATGCAGGACTGTTGTAACGGAATTTATCTCTTTGGCATGATGAGATGACTTGTGCTGCTTACCCTTTAAGCATGCAACACATTTATCAGCACATATGAATTCCTTTGTTGGTAAACCAGTTACTAAATTATTTTTGACAAGTTTATTCATATTTTTGAGGTTTACATGACAAAGTCTTCTATGCCAAAGAGATGATTCATCAAGTGAAACTTTTGAGATAAAGCAACTTATATTACTGAGAGGTGCAGCTGTGCTCATATCTAACATATACATGTTGTTTCTTCTTGGGGCTCTGAGCAGAATTTGATCATTTGGTACTACAAATCCTGGTTTCAGGACAATGCATTCATGCTCAGTAAACAACATGTTGTGCTTTTGATCACACACCTGAGATACACTCAGTAAATTGTAATTAAGTTCTTTTACAAAATGCACATTTTCAAAGCTTACCTTTCCATTAGTGATTGTCCCCCTACCTGTTATGTAACCTCCCACTGGATCACTCCCAAAAGCAACAGACCCTCCAAAGAATGGTTCATATTTGTGCAAGTGAGTCTTGTTGCCTGTCATGTGCCTGGAACAGCCACTGTCAACTATCCACAAGTTGCCTTTTGATTCCTGCTGTTCCTGCACATGACCAGAAGTAAGTTAGTTTCTGATGGGAACCCAAGCCCATGTGGTCTTGGGTTTGCCATTTGCATCATTGTAAGTAAATTTCTTAGATATCATCTTAGATGGGACATATGATGTGCTTGCTACTGACGGCTTATCAGTTGATTCCTTCTTCTTCCATTCTTGCTTTACCTTTTGAGTTGTCGGAAGACTCTTTTTCCTTTGAGAGTCATCGGAAGCAACTTTTACCTTTCCTTCCGATGGTCTTCTTCCGAAGTAACAAGATTTCTTTGGTTTGTTGGAGGCCTTCATTTCATGAACTTCAGAAGTTCCCTTTTCATCGGAAGCTTCCCTTTTCTTTGCTTTTGATGTTTTCTTTCTAGAAGCCTTTTGGTTCAGTCTCTTCCGACTATCATTTGCTTCCGATACTTTCTTGAATGGACTTCTTCTTTGTTCTTCCGAGGAGGTGGATGACTTACTCCAACTATTCTTTCTTCCTTTTCCCAAAAATTTTGAGGAAATTCTGCTTCTGGGATTATAGAGCAATCCGCAGCAAATTGATTTTCTTCACCACATATCAAACATACTGTTTGATCCTTCTTTATGAAAGCTGATCCTTGTTCCATAGAGAGTACTTGTTTGGATGTTCCAACAAATTTGTTGGTCCTTTTATCTGCCTGTTTTCCTGAAAAGTTGATATTTCTTTCCATTGATCTACCTCTTTTTGACTTGTCAGATGGGCAAGTCACATATTCATCTGAGGAGCTATTTCCTATGGTGTTAGCTTTGACAAAGACTGTTGAATGTTTCTTAGTTTTCTTATTTTGTTTCTTAATTTTCAAAGCTTGTTTTTCTTTCTTTGGTTTCATAGGAATAGCATCCTCATCTGAGCATGCTGAGATAGGAATAGCATCCTCATCTGAGCATGCTGAGGTACTTGGATCAGAAAGATTTTCAATTTGAACCACCTTGTGTATATCCAATTCCTCATTATACACGAGGTCAACTGATGGTTTACACCTAACATCTACTATGGAAGTGTAAGCAGATGGAGGTTCTACATTGTTATATCCCAAACCAGCCCCATGTTTATTCACTAATTCAGTTGTACTGCACATTCTGAAAAGTTTCTCATACTTTTCACCTTGACTTAAGAATTTGTCTCTGTAAGACTCAGCCATTACAAGTTCAGTCTTAGCAGTGGTTAGTATTTCTAAAAGATTTTTGATTTGACACTGTTTGTTAGTATCTTCATGTTTTAAACTTGAAATAGTCTTTTCCATTTCATCAATCTTTTCTTTATAATTTCTTTCAGCCTCAAAGAAGTTTGCCTTGATTACTTGTAAGGACTCAAGTTCATTACAGAGTTGAGAATTTATCTTCTTATAAACAGATAATGTTTCTAAACATTCAGGGGTACACATGTTATCATTTACCTTGTTTGAAGAAGATGAATCATTTGCCATCAAAGCACTATTTGAAATGGAAGCATCCTCAGCCTGAAAGCTCCAATCTGCAAAGTCTTGTTCTGCAATATTTGCATTGTTTGTTGAGCTTGATGGTCTTTGTTGTGGTTGCCCAGAAGTTGTTGGTAGTGTGTTTGAGTTTGGGTGTGAAATTGATGAAGTTGAGGTTTCAGGAAAGGTGACATTGGGTATGGAAGTAGGATGATAGATGGGTTGGTAGTTTTGATAAGGAGGATTATTGATGGGTGCATAAAGAGCAGCTGAACCAGATGTTGAATGGGAAATTTTGGATTCTTGGGCATCTAACTCCATTTGATAGGCACTGAGAATACCAAACAACTCTCCCAGAGTTAGAGTTTTCAGGTTTTCTGTTCTCCTGATAGTGACAGAATAGATGTTCCATGCCTTTGGAAGGGATCTCAGAAATTTTCTGAGTACATCTTGATTATCCAGAATTACACCTGCAGTTGTCAATTCATCCACAAGTTGAACATACCTTAGGTATTGTGAAGACATATTTTCATTGTTTAGTTGACAAAAGTTCTCAAACTTTTGTTTCAGCATGTCTTTCTTGTTTTCTTTAACATCATCTGAACCTTCATACATCTGCTTCAATGAGTTCCACAGTTCTTGAGCAGACTTGCATTTCTTGAATGCATGTATGATAGAGTTCGGTATTGACATCTGAATAAGCCAAAGAGCTTTAGAGTCAACTTCCATCTTCTTGTAGTCATCATCTGAGTACATAGATGGATCTTTTGGTACTGCAGCACCTCCAACTCCAGCAGCAGCAACTGTAGGAATGTAAGGACCTTCAAGAACAGACTTCCAAAGTTTGAAGTCCTGGTTCCTGATGAATCCTTCCATTCTGACCTTCCAGGTGTCAAAATCTTCAGGTGTGAACATTGGTGGCTTGTTGAGAGTGCCATTTTCTGTATCATGTTTGTTTAGAGTAGCCATCTTATACAAACACAGAAAAATATGAGTAAAGAAACGATGAGATTTTAGAAGAAATAGAACTGGTAACTTAAGGATGATTAGTCGCTTAAGTTCAAGAGCCAAAGCTCTGATACCACTTGTAGGATCGGGTTGTTAAATCTCAACAACACTTAGACAAGTATTTCTTACTTAATTCTAACAGATGCGGAATATTCTGTTAGAATTATCTCACAATCACACTCAAGATGACAAAGAAATATTCGTTGAACAATAACAGATAATAACACAAGAGTAATTTCAAGCTCAAGGATATATTTCTCTCAAAGTAGAAGTGTACAAGCACACAAGCACACATTGTAAGTTTACAATGGGAGGTTATATAGCCGAGGCTACAACCGTATACACTTAGGAATACAAGTTGGGTATACTAGACAAGTACATAAAGTAAAGCTTATTCTAGTATATTGAATGTCTTAACAGGCTAAGACACTCAGTCATAATCATTATACAAATAGACATTGACTTTAACAAAGACAACTAAATACAAAAGACATTTAATGTTGCTGATCTTCAAGGCTTCAGATAATCTTTTGTATTTAATGCAGCATGGGAGAAGTAAGGTAACTTATCTGACTCATTACATGTTGTCTCTATCTTTACTCAGACCAGCATGTCTTGTGTCAGTACCTTTTTGTACTTTGAACGTGTTCATCTACAGTCTTTGATTAAGGGATCCTTTCGGAAGTCTTTGTCTTTTTGAGGAAGTTGCTGAGTAGAGTCTTCGGAAGCATTTGATGGTCGGAAGCTCTGAAGCTCTTAAATCTTCTAAGTGTGGGTCTTTCGAAGCATTTGTCTTGTACAACCTTTGGTAGGAATAAGTTATCCTTCGGAAGCAATGTTGCTTCCGAAGAGTAACTTCTTCCTTCCGAAGGGTGTTATTCTTAGCGGCATTTACTTGGACAAGATAGGAGGTTTGGTGAGCATCAACCTTTATTAGTCTTTACAATAGACATTGACTTTACAAAAGACTACTAAATACAAAAGACATTTAATGTTGTTGATCTTCAAGGCTTCAGATGATCTTTTGCATTTAATGCAGCATGGGAGAAGTGAGGCGCTTTATCTGACTCATTACATGTTGTCTTTGTCTTTACTCAGACCAGCATGTCTTGTGTCAGTACCTTTTTTACCATGAGAGTAATCTGCTACAGTCTTTGTCAGAGGATAAACCTCAGAAGTCTTTGTCTTCAGTGCATATGAAGATACCTCGGAAGCTTTAAGTCTTCGGAAGCTTTAATGCCTGTTATTCTTCCGAAGCAGTTGTATTGTAAAATCTTCGGCAGGAGTAAGTTATCCTTCGGAAGCAATGTTGCTTCCGAAGACTCACTTCTTCCTTCCGAAGGCTTTTAGTCATTGAAGTTCCTATACTTAGACAAAATAAGAAGTTTGGTGAGCATCAGCCTTTATTAGTCTTTACACATGTCTTTGTCGAACACCGGGTTTTGATGTTTATTTGAAGATCCAATCGAGACAATCTGTAGATCTTCTCTGCCCTGTATCTGTTTGATATTGTGGAAGCTTCCGTCTATCTTATCACTCGAGCAACTAGTGGTTCAATTTGGGGGTTTTTTTAATCAAATTATCGTATTGATATGATTAAAAACTGTATCAATAACAACTATCTAAACTTATGCTTTTCAGGATTTAAACCACTCATCTTTAACAATAAAGAAGAGACACCTAACTATCAGGATGTCCCCTTAGGAATACGTTAACTTATCTGATTTAGTAATTTCTTGAATTTAACAACTAACGAATTGTGTTACATGCTTGTTTCTCTCTTTTTTATGTTTTAGATATATTGCTAATCGACTCTAGGGGTGTTCGGTAATAAAAATTTTTGAATACTTGATTTCAGTACATGTATCCAAAATTCGGATGTTAATGTAAAATTTTTGTTTTGAGTTTGAATTTTGTTATTTTAAAATAATAAAATTTATTAAAATGCATATATATTTATATATATAATATTTCAAATAGTTCGGATATCCGAAATACTTCAGTTTCTACAATCACTAAAATTTTCGGATATTCAAATTTTTAAAATTTTAGATGTTTCAAAATTGGAATTTCAGGTAATTCGGGTTTGCGGATTTGGAAATTTTGCACAACCTTAATTGCCTATGTGGCCTTCTTAAAAGCCAGAAAACTTTTAGAGCATGAAAGTATGAACTTTTTGACTAAAGTTGACTTTTGACCAAAGTTGACATTCTGGCTAAAGTTGACTTTTGGCCATCAATAAAAAAATGGTGAACGTCACCATTAGGAGTCTCTCATCGACCGATTCTATGGCCAAAAGGAGGTAAATCGTGTGACCTACTTTTAGCCATCAAGTGAGCTAAGTTGACTGATCATTAGCTCACCTTAAGTTTATCAATTGTGGTGCATATACCGGCTATGTTATTCTATTTTTTTATGAAGCATCGGCTACGGAATGTCGGCTAAGTCATTCTCTACATGTGAAGACTTAGCCAATGCTTTGTAGTCAACAACTCACACAAAAGAGACAAACTTAGCGGGTAATGATTATCCAGTAAGACAACGAGTCTAACGTGTCATCTTCTTATTGGTTTGTTATGGTCAATGTCTATAGCTCAAACGGCTAAAGTCATCGTCTATCTGATAAATTTTTGGTCAAAGTGTCTCTTTTAGGGATTTCCCGTGATACATGCCTCAAGTATCTTAGGCATATGATAATTTGTGGATTAGGGTTAGGGTTAAAGTAAGGTAATAGATCATACTTCAAGCTTCATTCTTATATGTTTTTACGGCTTAATTGGTTCTAGCGGTCGTGACGTCATGTGGATTGTGGAAATTGATGGATCAAGCAAATGGGATTTGATCTGTTTTCCAAAGTGATTATGGTGGAAAGCGTGGTTACATTATAAATAGTTGTTTAGGAAGTGTTTATTCTTTGTACCAAAACATTCAAATCTATATTATATAATAAATCAAGGTTTTTGTTTGTCACATGCCATGCAATAGAGCATGTTTCATTTTTGTTTTCCTCCTAAAACATGGAGCATTAAATCATTTATAAACACTCTTTTTTTAATAGTGATAATTAATAAATTTGGCAAATTATTACTTCAACTTATTTTCTTATATTTAATAAATTATGTATACAAATAAATAGTTAAGTCATGAATATCTTACGCTTTCAATGTAGAAATTTAATAATATGTTTAGAGTATATTGAAAAAAGCAAATAACTAAACAAAACAAAACAAAATAGATACATTTTAAAACAAATTGTAAACTATACAAATAATGATTTTATTTAAAAATGAGAATATTAAAAACCTGAATTATTTCATGTATATTCATATATTTTTATAACAAAATAAAATAAAATAGATATATTATAAAACAAATCTTAAACTATACAAAATAATGATTTTATTAATAATAAGAATATTAAAAACCTAAATTATTTCATGTATATTAATATATTTTTGTATTCTAACTTACTATTTTCATTAAATAATATATAAGTTTTAAATCTTTTCATTTTTTAGGTAAGTTACAAAAACTAAGGACTTATTTATATATTTTACAAATTATGATATAATTATAATTCATAAAAGTTAATTCTTTTTATGTTTAGTAATATTATTAAATGTTAGTATATAAATATTTTTACTTATTCAGCTAATTATATAATAAATATGAAAATTAACTTTAATATTCATATATTTTATTTCATTTTTTTTACAACAACTTATTTAAATTGTTATTAATTGTTTGTAACTCTTAATTTAAAAAATATAAATAATTGGTAATATTTATTATCATTGTAGTCATTTAGTACTTGTTTTTCAATGTGTATCAATTATTTAATTATTGATATCTATTATTTAATCATGTATTGTGAATTATAAATATGAAAAATAATTAATATATTATTAAGCAAATGAAGTTAATCTACAGTTAGTTATAAAGTTTTTAGTTAAACTAATTTTCGTATCTAAACTTCTATTTAGGTCTCTTTTTTGATCATTAACTTCAAATTATGTTCATTAAATATTCAATAATAATAATAATAATTATAATAATAATAATAATAATAATAATAATAGTAGTAAGTGTTTTCCATGAATTATTTTTTAATATTTTAAAATATTTAGCTTGAAAGGATGATTTGAATTTTAAAATACAATATGTATAATTATAGAAAAAATTCAAGTGTAATTCTTTTTCTTATAGACATAATTAACTTTTTTATTAAAAAGTATATAACATTTTGTATATTAAACACGTGTGACACACGTACTTTAACCTAGTTAATAATAAAACAGTCTTGGAACATCTAGATTCATATAATTAAAAAAGTCTCGAAACATTTAGACTGATAATTAAAAAAGTCTTGAAACACTTAGATTAATAATTAAAACAGTTACATGGATTCCACAAAAGTTGGTGTTACTACTCTTTGTTCTCAATCTTCTAGGCCGATCAATCAATTAAAGCAGGGCTGAAACCATCAATTTATCATTAATCAATCAAACATGTTTTTCAATAAAAAAAATCAGATTCTAAGTCATAATAACGAAACTCCAGCTAGTAAATAAGTCGTGTTATCCAGCAAAGTTATACCGGTAGTTAAGCCTTGGCCCTTTCTCTTTGGAAACCAGGGTTCAAGCCTTATTGGTGACACTTTAATGGATACCAAGTGAAGGGAAAAATCTTGAACTTAATCTCGGGTTTTGGCCTAATATATAGGGGCGAGGGTTTACTCATTTCACAGGGTTCCCGCAGGGGGTACAGTTTCACGGTTGGCGATCGAGGAATCGATTTAGTTACCAGCTACCATGATAACTAAAGGTAACATAACGGGATCATTTGCCGTTCAATAAAAAAGTTAATAAGTCATGTTAATTAGTATATCTAGTCTGAGAGATAATGACAAAAGGATATAAAACTTACTGTAAATATGCAGCTACTCGATCCTTTGAGACTTGATAGTGAAAATGGTTTGAAGCACCTGTAAAACAAACAGAATGATTCCAGCAACTAGAGCAATGATACTCCATGGACTACTGAAGTAAGTGCGTCTCATTGTGGCTATATGATTTGGCCAGTAACCATTGTAGTACTTATTCAATATTTCCCACTCTTGGTCATAATAGGAATCAACACATGAAACGTTTTTGCCTATGTTGTTGATCATATTAGCAACTTCTTCATTTGAACCCATATAATTTACAAGGACTTTTGACTCTACCAACTTGGCAACATCATCATGCGTATTTACCAACATATCAATGGCAATGGCATATGAAGTAACATAACCTTGAGTTTGAAATGATTGCTCGTACGCAATGAGATTCCTGAAAAGAAACTCGGTGGTATCATCAACGGATAATACTGGCATTGTAACAGTAGGCCTATTCCAATACCAAAATAAACACGGGAACCTATTTTGTTTCACTTCAATCCCCATCACCCATGTTGGATCTTCGCTAGGTTTGAAGTTGACCCCTGCTCTATCCAGGTCTATAGCCGAATGAATGATTTTGGTCGAGTAATCTTTTTTAATATTATCTGGAGGCATGTAACATTGATGTAGAAGGCTGAGAAAATGATCACTGGTACCAAAAGAGACGTTATCGAATTTCAGTTTCGCTTTAAAGAAGTTGTTGTAAACTATAACTGGCTTGATAAGTTGAATAAAGGAGATATCAGACCTAAGTTTCATTACAGTGAGCTGAAACATTTCATCAAGAAAAAACAATGGAATTTGGTTTTCAAGCAACATCAAGTCATGAATTATAGTACCGAGTTGCAACTCTTTTCCCATATATGAGTTTTCGCTAAGCAACGGATTAATCTTGATCATGAATCCAAGCATAAAACAAGCATCCATAACCATCATTTCAGCAATTTCAGCATCAGTAAAGGCCTTTGTCCAGATGTAACATCCCTTGATTTTGTTAATTACACTGTAAGCCTTTTGCATGCATGATTCCAATATTTCCTCTTGTGGGGATTTGATATAAGACATTAGATTAATCAGATAACTTATTTTTTGTCTTTCAAATGCTTTTACATTCTCATTTTCTCTGTGTAGTGGTCCAATGGAGACAAGCTGAGGGTTGAAAGAACTTGGGCTGAGATCTCGTAGTATGCTGGGTACCATGTAAATTGATGGTGAAAATTGGTGTGTATGGTTGTCTTCATTATTCACGTGATGAAGAAGACGTTTGACACTCTCCTGAATCATGTCTACGTCTTCACATAGTATGTACAAACAACCCATCAATCAATTATAAATACGTTGTAATGTATTCTTCTTGTATTAAAATTGAAGGGTTGTATCTTAAATTTAAAAATAAAAAAATATATTTATACTAACAAATAATAATATAATTAGAAACTTGTCACTATATTTTCTTTTCTTTTTTGTTTTTTCATATATCTCTCCTTTTTAAAATAACTATATTAAATAATAATTTATTCATCTATTTCAGTTAAAAATTAACTTAAATAATAATTTATTATTTTCTTTGTTAATATTTACTTTATTACTATTTCTATTGTATAATTATTAACTATTTTTCATTATTTTTTATACTTTAATTAATTGCTTAATATTTATTTAATCTGGTGTAATACACGCTCTCACCAGCCACAACAAAAACACTCTTCAGTCCTTCACTACCACTCCACAAAGCGCAAGTTCTTAGTGCAAGGTTCTGGTGTTTTTTTAATTTAGAAGTAAATGCTTTTTTCTTTGTAATTTGTATGAAATTTCAGAGTTCAGTCCTTCAACTAATTTTATTGCTATTTTGTAGCTGATTTTGTGAAATTTTGCCATTTAATTTTTTTTTATGACTGGGGAACCCACTAGCGTGGTAAACCCCGGGTCCCCAATACCCGACTAACCAGGGAACGGGTAAATCGCAGGAGCAAGCACCCGGGTCGGTGGTCTTGTGAAGAAAATGTCACCCTCATGATTAGAACTCACGACCTCAAGATTGAGGCTCCAACACCCATACCACTAGGTTATCTCTACAAGGTTATTTTGTGAGACTAAATATTTACAATATGGCCCTCATGATTATTTAATTAAATAAGATCAATTACTTAAATACCCCTAACAGATAGATAATTATTTGATGGACGTAATTATCCTTATTTATCCTAATTAGGGTTTCCCCTTGGGTGTATATAAAAAGAGATTAAGGCTCCTAATCAAAGGTTACTCACTTTTACAACATCACACACGATTTCTCCTCACCCTAAGTGAAATCGTGACCCCATAACCGAGCCTCTCTTCTCATCTCCATCCTCACCATACACCCTAAACGGGAACCCGATCGGATCGTCATCTCTCAGGAACGATGTCTGGAATCAACAACGCATTCACTGGATTCACAGGTTTCATCTAATCTCTATTTCATTATTGTTTTTCATATACATGTCTAGATCTGAAACAAAGGAATCGATCCAACATGTGGCATCAGAGCAATATGTTGTTTAATCGATTCCTAATCACGAAATTGATTCAAAATCCAAAAACGTTTTACAAAAACGAGTATGAACAGTGGGTCGTTTTTCGAAAAACCTTAAAATTGGTTCTTTTTCGTAAAAACGTGAATTTGGTGCGTTTTTCGTAAACCTAAAAATTTTCGGACTTAAACGTATTCGAAATTATTGTACACGTTTTTAAGAGTACTCGAAATTTTGAGTATTCGAAATTTATTATACTCGAAATTTGAGTATTCGAAATTTAACTTACTCGAAATTATTTTTAGTGTACTCGAAATTTTGGAGTTCACGAAATTTTAGTGTACTCGAAATTCTTAAGTTCACGAAATAAGGTACTCGAAAAGCTGTACTCGAAAATCTAACAGTACTCGAAATCTAAGTGTACTCGAAAATTTGTAAGTACTCGAAATTTCGAGTACATAACCATTTTCGAGTACAATAATCATTTTCGAGTACAAACACTTAACCAATATACAGGGGGCTAAGAGATTAAATAAATAGTTTTGTTAAAACCTTAAACTATTATGTTTTACAAAACCTCAATATACAAAAATCAGCTTAAACTCAGTAACAAGTGTTTCACTTCTGCCTAAAGGTGATGTGTTACATCTTATTATTTGAGTCTTATTAAGCACTGTCGCTTACTTGTGTATATCCTTAAACATTAGATATTCACATGACATCATTTTGCCTTAAAGCATGTATGTTTCACTTCTGCCCAAAGGTGATGTGTTACATATATGTTTGCAAACTTAACATGTGCATAATGCTTACAATGTCTCACTTCTGCCCAAAGGTGATGTGTTACATTCCTAATGCACATTTTACTTTCTAACTAAATTGTTCCTAATGCTTAAATGAATGGTTATTAACCAAAGTGAAACCCATTTGTTTAAGTAGAACCTAACCTAGTCTATTAATTTGATGTTATAGTAGACTCTTTATCACAGCTTCATTACTATAATGGTCCTTATACATGTCTGCCTTAGATCTAAGTTACCCCATAAGATCACTCTAAGTTCTTCTATAGCCTAAGTATATTACTCTTTCTCATCTAATATAATCCACAGCTCCCAATATGGGAATTGAAACCCTTACTGGTGCAAACTACTCTGCTTGGAAAGATTCGCTGATGCTGACTCTTGGGATCACGGAGTTCGACTACGCACTGAGAGAGCCTGCACCTCCTGCCCTCACTGATAAGAGCACTACTGAAGCTAAGTTGCTGTATGAGAAATGGGAGAAGGCTAATCGGATGGCTCTCATGTTTATCAAGAACTCAATTAGCCCAATCATCAGAGGAGCAATTCCTGATTTGGCTAATGCTAAAGCTTACCTTACTGCTGTGGAGGAGCAATTCAAAGGAACCTCAAAGGCACATGCTAGCACCCTTATCATGAAACTGGTGTCTACTAAGTATGATGGAGTCAGTGGCATTCGTGAGCACATCATGATGATGAACGACATGGCCCGTAAACTTAAGGGATTAGACATGGAGATCAGTGACGGTTTCTTAGTCCACTTCATTATGACTTCTCTTCCTGCATCTTATGAGGCTTTCAAGATCAACTACAACACTCAGAAAGAGAAGTGGTTGATGAATGAGTTGATTGCCATGTGCGTACAAGAGGAAGAGCGTCAGAAGCTGGAAAAACCTGATGTTGCTTACCTGATGGCTACTGGTTCGAAGAAAAGGAATAACAATACTCATAAGGATGCTTCTAAAGTCCCTAAGTCCAATGCAGGTGCTTCCTCCAGCTCTAACAATTCCAATGGCAATCCTTACTGCAGGTTCTGCCGAAAGGCAGGACATAAACAAAAAGATTGCCCTAACTTCAAGGAATGGCTGGTTAAGAGAGGTAATCATCTTAATATGATAATTGAGTCCTTTAATTTAAATGTTCCAACTAATACTTGGTGGTTTGACTCTGGTTCTATGGTTCATGTGACCAATTCTACTCAGGGATTCCTTACAATCCGGAGGCTGGAAAGAAACCAAAGAACACTTAAGCTTGGGGATGGAAAGGAACTATCTGTTACTGCCGTGGGAACCTTAGAATTAATAATGAAAACCGGTCTATGTATTAAACTTTATGATACCTTATATATTCCTGAAATTTCTAGGAATCTTGTATTAGGACCAAAGTTAGACATGGATGATTTTTATGTTTCTCATGGTAATGGCAGACTTACTATTAGTTCTAATTCTCAAGTATTTGGTACTGGTCTTTTGGATGGTGGTCTCTATAAGTCTTTGTTGTCATATAACATTAATGAGAACTCAACAAAGACTAAAAGAAAAAGAGACTTAGAAACTTCATCCATGTTGTGGCATCAACGTTTAGGCCACATCTCACGGGATCGCTTATCTCGACTCGTGAAGGATGAAGTTTTACCTTCTCTTGATTTCACTGATTTTGGAACATGTGTCAAATGCCTTAAAGGCAAAATGACAACAGCAACTAAGAAAGGTGCCACTCGGAGTTCTAATTTATTAGAAATTATTCACACCGATATTAGTGGCCCTTACACCATTGCTGGAATAACTGGACATACTTCATTTATCACTTTCATTGATGATTATTCTCGCTACATGTACTTGTATCTAATCAAGGACAAATCTGAATCACTTACAACTTTTAAAGATTATAAAACTGATGTTGAAAATCAACTAGATCTTAAAATAAAAGTTGTGAGATCAGATAGAGGAGGTGAATATTATGGTAGACATACTGATGTGGGTCAGGCTCCTGGTCCATTTTATGAGTTTTGTAAAGGCCAGGGGATCGTGAACCAATACACCATGCCCGGTACTCCTCAACAAAATGGTGTTGCTGAAAGGAGAAATAGAACCCTAATGAACATGGTGCGCAGTATGTTAGCCAACTCAGATTTACCCTCATTCCTCTGGACCGAGGCCTTAAAGACAGCAGTTCATATACTCAATAGAGTTCCTTCCAAATCTGTCCCTAAAACTCCTTATGAACTCTGGACAGGAAGGAAACCGAGTCTTAGATATATGAAAGTATGGGGTTGTCTTGCCGAAGCTAAACTCTATAATCCCTTCTTAAAGAAGCTTGACATGAAAACTGTTACATGTTACTTCATCGGGTATCCCGATCACTCAAAGGGTTATAGATTTTATTGTCCTTCCCATGTCACACGAATTGTAGAAACAAAGCATGCTCATTTCCTTGAGGATTCTAAGGTCAGTGGGAGCAGCGAAAATCCTGACTCTGATTTGCAAGAAGTACAAGACGCGGGGGGGAGACACTCGTCGACTAACTTACCTCCGATTACTCCTCTTGTACACCATGCTACTCCGAACTTCACTGCACCTACTCCGACACAATCAGGACTCACTACTGCTCCAAACGTTACCGAGAATGAAGGCACCTCATCTGATCAACATCAACACAATACCAGCCATGCTGAACCCGCTAATCAGCTCAGGAGGTCATCTAGGCCTAAAGTGCCTACTAGCTTTGATGATTATGTAACCTACCTGACTGAAGCTGAAATGGATTCCGGAAAGTTTACTGATCCTACCTCTTATCATGAAGCCATTACTAGTGATCAGTCTTCTGAATGGAGGATGGCTATGACTGATGAGCTTGATTCCATGAAGAAAAACGATGTTTGGGATTTGGTAGAACTACCCAATGGAGTAAAACCCGTAGGATGTAAATGGGTGTTCAAAACAAAACTGGATCCGAATGGGAACATTGAACGCTTCAAAGCAAGATTGGTTGCAAAAGGTTTCACTCAGAAAGAGGGAATTGATTATCAAGAGACCTTCTCTCCTGTCTCTCGTAAAGATTCCTTAAGGATCGTGATGGCCCTCGTAGCTCATTTTGATTTAGAGCTACATCATATGGACGTCAAAACTGCTTTCCTAAACGGCGACTTGTATGAAGACGTGTTCATGAAACAGCCTGAGGGTTTCATGCCTGAAGGTCAAGAGCATTTAGTCTGCAAGCTAAAGAAATCCATTTACGGGTTGAAGCAAGCCTCACGTCAATGGTATCTAAAGTTTGATAAAGTGATGAAAAAGCACGGTTTCCTGAAAAATCAAGTGGACCAATGCACCTACCTCAAGATGAGTGGGAGCAACTTTACTATACTTGTCCTTTATGTCGATGACATTATTTTGGCAAGTAATAGCTTAGATATGTTGCATGAGTCGAAGCGCTTACTTTCGCATAATTTCGACATGAAGGATCTCGGAGAGGCCTCTTACGTTATTGGCATCGAAATACACCGAGATAGAGTCAATGGACTTTTGGGTTTATCTCAGAAGGCTTACATTGATCGGGTCCTCACACGCTACAACATGCAACACTGCTCTCCCTCTGTAGCTCCAGTAGTTAAAGGAGATGTCTTCGGTTCCTTTCAGTGTCCGAAGACTGAGGCAGAAAAGGCGCAAATGAGAATGATACCTTATGCATCAGTAGTCGGGAGCCTTATGTATGCTCAAGTCTGTACTCGTCCTGATATCGCTTACATTGCTGGAATGCTTGGCCGTTATCAAACTAATCCTGGCCTTGATCACTGGAAAGCAGCTAAGAAAGTACTTAGATATCTTCAAGGGACAAAGGACTTCAAACTGACTTATAGGAGAAGTGATAATTTGGAAGTGGTTGGTTACTCTGATTCTGACTTTGCTAAATGCAAAGATGATAAGAAATCCACTTCGGGGTACATCTTTATGTTAGCAGGCGGACCGATCTCATGGAAGAGTCATAAGCAGCAGCTGACAACAACCTCAACTATGATGGCTGAATATGTTGCAGTGTACAATGCAACCTGTCATGGAATGTTGTTGAGAAACCTTATCGCTGGACTCAAAGTCGTTAACTCTATCTCTAGACCATTGAAGCTTTACTGTGATAACTCAGCAGCCGTTAACTTCTCGAACAGTAACAGTTCGACCGGTGCTGGTTTATATCTTGATACAAAGTACTTGTTCGTTCGCGAGCGAGTTGAGGAAAATAACCTTTGTATTGAGTATATAAGTACTAAAGTTATGCTTGCGGATCCGATGACTAAAGGTCTCCCTCCTAAGATATTCGAAGAACATGTTTCGAAGATGGGCTTATGTAAAGACCTTATGGCATAATTTACTTACTTATGATTAATTAAATTTCCTCACTTATTTGATTTGTTTGTCTCTAAATATATGTTTATGCATGCCTAATGACATATAGACACTAATTACACAAATCATTCGTTAAAAGGCTTACTTGTTAATTGATCCCAACTTAAGTTTTAAATTTGTATTGTAGTATGATTAATGGGGGTCTTGAATTGAATAACTGATTCAATGACTGTATTTCTCTGCTATGATTACAATTTAGAACTAAAATGAGTATTATCAATCTGCAGACTTATTTAATGCTCATAATAAATAATCACTTGGCCAAGTGGGAGAATGTGAGACTAAATATTTACAATATGGCCCTCATGATTATTTAATTAAATAAGATCAATTACTTAAATACCCCTAACAGATAGATAATTATTTGATAGACGTAATTATCCTTATTTATCCTAATTAGGGTTTCCCCTTGGGTGTATATAAAAAGAGATTAAGGCTCCTAATCAGAGGTTACTCACTTTTACAACATCACACACGATTTCTCCTCACCTTAAGAGAAATCGTGACCCCATAACCGAGCCTCTCTTCTCATCTCCATCCTCACTATACACCCTAAACGGGAACCGATCGGATCATCATCTCAGGAATCATGTCTGGAATCAACAATGCGTTTACTGGATTCACAGGTTTCATCTAATCTCTATTTCATTATTGTTTTCTTATACATGTCTAGATCTGAAACAAAGGAATCGATCCAACATATTTAGTTTGCATCCTCAAGCTCAACTTCATTGCTTTGAGGATTAAAATTTCAAAAGGCTTGGAACGTTTAAGGGTCTTGATTTGCAGATTGATTCAAAAGGCTTGGAAAGGTTTCAGTACTTTATTAGGTTAACTAGGTAAACTAAATTCGCATATATTTCTTACAAGTTTAGGGACTAAAAAAATTTAGATGACTTAATTTAACACTTTGATAAACCCCGGCCTCCCAATACCCGACTAACAGGAGGGAACAGGTAAACCACAGGCGCAAGCACCCGAGTCGGTGGCCTTGTGAAAAATGTCACCCCTATGACTAGAACTCACGACCTCAAGATTAGAGGCCCCAATACACTTTTTTTTTTTTGAACAGCTAAACGAGTCCTCGGACCCAACAACCCACGCGCTGCGACCACAGACCGCTACCAACCCCCAGAAACATTTAAAGCCGGGCGTTGGCGAGTGCCGAATCAAGGAACCATCACACCATCTAGGAGGAAACTCACACTGAGAAAACCCTCTACCTCACCCAGAACATTTTTTGTTCCAGGTGAGACTCGAACCCAAGACCTCCCATTGTTGGTGGTCAAGGAGTACCACTAGGCTATAAGCCCAGTGATCCCAATACACTTACCACTAAGCTATCTCCACAAGATTTGTCAATTTAGTCCTTAAACTGATTTTGAATAGTTAAAATGTTATCTCTTACACCTTTTAACCATTCGGATTTTAGGTTAACTCTTAATAATTAAGATGTTATGATCCATTAAATGATAGTCTCTTAATGATCATTAAGAGGCTACGAAGCAACCCGTTATTTTTAATATCTAACTTTTTAATATCTAAGTTTAATTTTTATAATTAATTAAAGTTTTCTTTTAATCCTTTATTTTTATAAGTTTTTATTTTATATTTTTCTTACTTTATTTTTTAAGTTTTTTATTATTATATTTTAGGTGTCGCTCTTTCTTTGTTTTATTTTGTTTCTTTTATAGTTTTATACATCGGTTCCTTTATTAAAGTAATTCTAATTGTCTGGCTCTTAAAATTTAATGGTTTAGCTTATCAACTTTATAAGTTTTATTTTAACCCACTAAGATTTTAGAATTTTTGTTTATTCCTATAATTAATATCAAAGAGTTTTGTGTTTAAGTCCTATATCCCCTCAAATATTTAGAATTGGATGTTTATCCTCACACTTATTATCAAGACTTTTATGTCTAAATCCTGAACTTTTATGTTGTTTAACTGACTCGATATCAAACTTTTTGGTTTTACTTTTAAACTTTTACTTTTCATCTATATACTTTGCACAACGTCACTTTAACTCTTCTCACGTGTTCGGAGTTTAAAGTGTATCCATGAACATAATATTAAAACTTTTATGTTTCGCTCTTAAATGTTTATATTTTATTCCTAAACTTTATAAAACGTTACTTTGACTCTCTTTAGGTATTTTTAATTTAATTTTTATCTCTACATTAAATGTCAATACTTTTAAGTTTTACTTCTAAACATTGTAGGTTTTATCTAAGTTTATACATAGTATCCATAAGCTTTGTAAAATGCTTTTTTGCACAAGTTTTCAGCTGATTTATGAATTAACGTAAGTTTCATTAGGGAATGAGTTAGGTCATATATAATATATTTTCATTCAACATTATAAATTCGAATTATTATATTTTTGACGCCATCGTAACATATTACTAGTCAAATCACTAGTTTTCATTGAATTCTGAATTAGGTGTGTTCAAAATAACCGAAAACCATTTAAAACCGTAATCCAAACCGTATTCGTAATTAATTATATATGTATTTTCATATTTTCGAAACAAGTTACATCAAAACAGCAGGTAAACGGGCAACAAGCTGCGCCGCCACCCGTTTTGAATTGCAAATCCTAACCTTCCAAACACAAACTCCTGCCCCCTTGGGGTTGAACAATTGTTGTGGATGACCCGTTGAACCCTCGTCAATAAGTGAATAGCTTCTGACGCTAGGGAGCCAAAAGTATCAAAGGCAAAAGGGACAAAGACATGCTGGTTCTCTGCACAGGCTTTAGCGTGCTTATCCATTTTCTTTGATTCAGCCTTTCTTGCTGCTTGTCCGGCCACAAATCCATTTTCCCTTAAACCAACCAAAGGGGAAACCCCTGTGAGGTCTACACAAGCATGTTTCCCCCCAGCCCAGCCAAAGACAAGCAGATCCGCTGGCCGCAGAGTAGATCTCCCTTCCATAGGGTCTGTGAGGAAATTCACAGGGACCTCTTTCTTAGCAGAAATCCCAGCTCTTCTTAGGATGTCCCACAAAACATCCCGCACCCAGTCGTGTCGATATTTGAACCCAGGGAGCTCTTTACAATGAACTGCGTGCTCCCCGTATTTATCCATACAAGCTTTACGACATATCGGGCATGTTTCATCTTCCGGGTACATAGGGATCATCAACCGGTATTTAAGAATGGATCTGTATTCTACTGCGGACATGCATTGTCCCAACCCCTCAATCGGGATAACGGTCAAAAATTCCTGAGCATGGGGACCCTTCAGGCACTCAAACACCGCCTTCTGGCGGGGTGACAAATCAAAAGCTTCTCCCAGGCTTTGAGCGATTTTGCTAAACAGAGCATTCGCCAAAGTTTTTTGTGGCTTCGAGGGGGCGGTGTCCTTGTTAGAGAAACCGCCAATATCCAAGTCTGGGAGAGAGACATTTAAGCGTGCGAGCGCCTCCTGATAGTCCGAGTCAAGCCCAACGACCCCACTGTTTCGAAGAATATGATCCTGTAATTCCCAAGATTGAGCTCTAGATGCCACAAAGGCATAAACCCCAACATCTCGAGCTGATAAGAGGCCCAATCCGCCTAAACGCATAGGCAAAGATGCCAAACGCCACTGGAGGTCACCAAAGAAGGGGCCGCCACCCACTACTATGTCCTCTATAGCCTCTCTAAGACCATCATCGAACCGAGATGCCGCATCCTCTATCAAATGGGGTTGACAAGTCCGCAGCCCAAAAAGTAACTTAGCAACCCCCATGCACGACCTTAGCAGGAGGAGTTCACATTGGGGATCCCTCAGACATGATAAGAGTTTCATGAGGTCAACCGCCCCTGAGGCCCGCCGCCCTGCCAACTCCTCAATAAAGCTAGGATCCCGACTAACAGCTCCACCAAGGAGCTTAACCCCCTTCTCTGGTCTACCGATCCCTCTCGGGAAAAGTCCATCCTGAACTTTCCGCCCGTCGCATGTCGGCCAAAAAACCTCCGTTTTCTTAATGTTGAGATAAAGCCCTAGAGATGGCCCTCTCTCGTTGATGATGTCTAAGGCTTTAGCAACCTCAGAGGCGTTGCCAATAATCGTCCCATCATCCAAATACCAAGCATGAAACAGAAGTTTACAGCGGTCCTGAACCCGGAGAATAAGAGGGTGTAAGGCAAGGGCAAAGAGAAGGGGCCCCAAGGGATCTCCTTGTTGAACTCCGGTAGTAGCCCCAATACACTCGTTACCAACATATAACCTAGCAGGCTGGGCGTAAAGAAATTGGACCCACCGATAGATTGACGGGCAACGCTGATGAACCTCTTGGAGAAAGGTTGTGCGGTCGACCATGTTGAAAGCATTGGAGAAATCCACAGTAAGCAAGGCTAAGGAACCATCTGCATGAAACGAGTTGAGAAACCTGTTTGCACTGTGAAGCACTGCCTCTGCTCCATTTGGCACCCCTACCCCAAATTGATGGTCACCCAAGTACTGGGTCATTTCTTTCCCGACCTTCTTCATCGCCACCTTGGAAACTAACCTTCGCCAAATACCCCCCACAGCAATAGGCCGAATTCCTTTATCAGGCTTCAATAAGGGAGTGAGGGGGGCCGAGGCAACAAACTCAGCAAGCACCTTAGGGCAGGATCCCCCAAGCCATAAGTTAACAACTTCGGTAATGCTCGCAAGCAAACCTGAGGAAGTAATCGAGCCCTCCCCACCAACAGCATCTAACAGGTGTTGGGCCCGCAACCCGTCTCTACCACAAGACGTCCCTTTAGGAAAGGATCGAATACATTTGAGCACACACCCCCCATCAACAACAAGAGTGGGTTGGGCCAAAGGGTTGGAAGGTGAGGATGGGGGCGGCACCACCGGGTGTTTATCAATAAGAGCTTTTAAGGTCGAATCACTTAGAGGGGCAACTCCACTAGAGCATAAGACCTTAACTGCAGCCGTGAAATGTCCATCCCTGACTTTCCGAAGACATTGCTTAATATTAGGGTCCCTTTCTTTGTCTTCCTCTCTCCTGCATTCTCCCTTAAGAGCCCCCGTCTCCTCCACGCTATCCAATAGGGAAGAGACTAAGTCATCAAACCCAGACCCATCTTTCCAAACTGTAAGTGCGCGCAAGATGTTACTACACTGCAGAGATTTCCTGTTACCTGATCTCCGCTCTTGTCTGGAGGATGGTCTAACCACCCGCAAGGTGCAACGCGGAAGTAAAAGCAATTGGACCCAATTGTCGACCGATCCTGGCGACGCTACCACTTTGCGCAAAGCACCTGTTAGAACCTGAGCAAACAACAACCGACAACTTGGGGGAATGCTTTTAACAGTCTGAATAGGGAGGGAGAAAACATGCTCAAGGAGGTTAACCTTACCCCCAAGCCCTGCTGGGTGACGTGGGTTTGTGTCAACCACCACTTGACATGGTTTCCGGATCCCAACAATGAAATCTTCGACATCCCCCGAGTTTATGGCAAACAACACAACCTCATTATCATGCTTGCATCCCCTGCTGAGTGCATGCATCACCATGCACTTTCCACATAACCATATACCCCCTGCCCTAAGAACCTCCGCAACATCCAAAAAAAGGTTCAAGTCCTTGGAGATAGCCCCCTTCAAAGATAGCCTTCGGCATTCTGTCTTGAGGTGGGTGCTTTGCATGTGTTCCAGTAGGCGGAAAAAACCCACAGACCCCGGTTTGCCATCTTTACATTCGTGGAAAAATTTGAAAGGGCAGGTCCTTAAGCCACTAGCAGAGCCTTGCACAGGGCCCACTGACTTACCGTTCCGACGCCCCCTCACAGGAGCCATGCGTGTAAGACAAATGCCACCAAAGAAAAACCACACTAACGGTACACCAACCTCGAGATGAGTTGTGGGGGTAGAAAATTGGTAAATTCTATACAAGACTAAGGAGGGCAGCAAAAATGAATTTGAAAATTCGGTTTTCGGGTCGGTTTATGGTTCCAATATTTTTTGGAATTCGGTTTATTTGGTTACTTGTTTTTAAACCGAATTACTATTTAAATATATTATTATTTTTTATTTATTATTCCATCTACCTTAATTTCTTTAAACCCTCGTTCACCCCCACCGCCCACCGTCCTTGATTTCTTTCAAACCCAGCTCCTCTGCCAACCTCCTCACCCCCACCGTCCAACGCCCCACAAAGGCACTGATCTACAACTAGAACTGTATCTCTCGTCTTCATTTCAGTCGACCCCCTCACTGCCACCGGCCACCGCCCCACGAAGGCACCGAATAGCATCACAGGTAATTTCTTCACCGTTCTGCAACTGGATCTGGATCCGGATCTGTGCGTTTCATACAACCACAACTTCAATTCAAGGTTTACCGTTCTCTCTCTCTAATTTCTAGCCATTTTGATCACCTGGTATGTGCATCTGAAGAGCATCACAGGTGATTCATCACCGTTCTGTTGAACCAGTGGGTTTGAATTCCAGATATTGCTTCAGCACATGTGTTACTAACTATTCAAGACGATATCAGGTTAGGTTTTGGTTTGATTTCTCCAATTGGTCTTTCTCTAATATAGGGTTTTTTTTGTTTAGACTTGATTTTGTATGGTTTGTTACAATCTTTAAGTCAATTACATATAAATTAGGTAGTTTTATACTTTTAGTGCTTCGAAATATTGTAATTTAATAAATTAGGTAGTTTTATACTTGTATTATTTTTCGAATTAAGCACTCCGGACATGATAAATTGAAAAAAATTCTCATTTAGATCGAATACGGTTGAAATCGGTTTAAGACGGTTTGTTCGTTTCTTAACCGAATCCGAACCAAATTGAATACGGTTGAATTTGGTCTGGTTTACCAAATCTCGAATACGGTTCTCAGGGCCGGCTCACTTTGAAAATATAAAAGCCCTAGCTTTGGGCCACCCTTTTAAAGGGGCCCCAAATTTAAAAAAAAAAAATTAGTAGCCCATATCCAGTAGCCACAGCCCAGTCGCCCAGATAGCCAGATGTGAAGGCTGTGAAGCGTGAATCGCAATCCTCAATTCCACACAGACGTGAAGCGTGAACAAGAACGAAATAGGGCAACCGGCGATTGGCCATTGTTGTTCAGATGAAGCCGAAGGGTCGAAGATTCGCGATTCACGAAGGCCCCATGATTGCAGTGGAAGACGAAGCGATGAACAGGACGGCAACACTACACTTTGAAATAGAGAATACACTCTCTCAACCGGCCATCAATGATCGACCCATAGTCTCATATTCTCATTTCTCTATCTCCCAATCGTCCATCAATCATCATCTTCGTCTCTCAATTTCAAAAGGTCCGATTGGTAATATATTTAATCTGATCTGTCTATGCATTTCTTAATTTTGAATTTTGATATATGTCTAATAACCCTAACTGACTATATCTTTAATCTCTTTAGATTGTTAATAGGTTTCGATACTTCTTAGTTCATAGATTTATTTGGTCAATTGGTTAATTTGCTTTGTTAGAATATATTTATTCTGAAAGAGCTTTGATAGAATATACAGTTGATAAAGGTTTAATTAAAAGATGCTGCATGATTCCGGTAGCAAACTAAGAAAAAGAGGAGTTTTTTTATAGTTTGCCAATACTTTTTATTGTATTTCTTATGGTTCTTAGTTTGGTAGTTAAACATCAAGCATATTGTTTTTCCCCTGTTTATGGTCTATAATCCTATATCTTTTTTTTTACGTGATTTGTGTTTTTTGGTAAGGTCAAATATCAATTATATTTATATATACAACTTAATGGAGAAAAAAACCCTTTTCAACAGATATATAACGGTCAGGTGAGCATTTTTTCTCCTTGATTTTTGTCAGGTTTGTTAAGATGCTTATGCTAACCTCTTGATTCTCAAACTTGAGCTAATTTGGGCAATATAACTTTTCTTATTCACAGCTAATGGGAAACATACAAAACAAAATGGAAGCTTCTGAATAATCTGCAAAAACAAGCAGACTCTGGCTTTGAACTCGATCTATTTACTGTATAGGTAAGTTTTTTTTTCTCAAGAGGGCCTCAGTTTTGTTTTTCGCTTTAGGCCTCTACAAAGCTAGAGCCGGCCCTGACGGTTCTGTTCAATTTACGGTTGGGCTAAAAAAAATTTCAAAACCGTTTAAAATGAACCGTTTAAACCACAAACCGAACCGTTAAACATCTCTTTTCTAAATGTTAATTGTTGTTTACAGTTGTCATCTGCGGCCTTTATATGAATTGCCGATAACTGTTTTTGAAGAGACGTGCAATGCAACGGTTTATTATTTACATTAATTACATATTTAACATATTAATTTACATTATTTACATAATTAACATTTTTTTATGCGACAGATCATAGTTCGGATCATGGTTTGGGTCATGGGTCGGGTCATTTTTTGAGTCATGGGTCAGGTAATTGTTTGAGTCATGGTCGAGATCTTGGTTTGGGTCATGGGTTTGGTTATGGGTCGGGATGGCTCACACCATGGTTCAGGTCATGGGTCGAATCATGGTGTCTAATCATCGTTCGCGTCATGGTTCGTGTAATGGGTCGTCATGATTTTGGTCATTGGTCGGGTCATGATTTTAGACATGGGTCGGATCATTCTTTCAAGAGAATGAATGAAAAAAACTCTCATACTTAAAGAACGAAAATCATTAAAAGTGAATGAACCATATATTCCTAATAGAATAGTACATTCTATTCATATGTGGTAACCAAACACGTTTCTTTTCATTCTAACATAATGACTTATTACATTCTATCATTCATTAAAGCATACCAAACGCTATCTAAGTGTTTGAAAGTTTAATTAGACAGGTAATGTAGCTTATAAACATAGAGGTTATAAACATATAGTTGTTGAAGTTTTTGGTTTATTATTCGTTGTTGATGTCGATATTCATTGTTAGTATGTGTGACTCTGTAGCTTATGAAAGTTGAATTGGAGAAAAAAAGCTTGTATTTAAGTTAAAATTATTGAATTTCTTATAAGATTGTATTTTATACTTTTTGATTATCGAAAAGTTTTCTATATGTTTAAGTTGAATATAATATATATATATATACATGTGTGTGAGGGGGGATAAAAGTAAAATTGCTTTAATTTTAACGTTAATTTACTTATTTTGTGAAAATAACATTAAAAGTGTTGAGATGATTAACTTCAAATGATAAATTTGAGTCGGAGACTCCTTCGAAATAAGATAGTTTATTGATTAATCATCAAATTGCCATTCCATAATTAAGAGACTTTATTATGTTGTACTATGCTTATGTGATTGATTAACATAGAAGAGATACATAAATTATGTGTAATTTGTCAACATGATAATGGTATGGTGAAGCAAATGAATGATCAAACGCTAAACCCAGAAGTGATTTTATATTTCTTTATTGTAATAATCTTTGTTTAATCAAGTACACTTCAACTAACATCAACAACCAAATATCTCATTCATGAATTTTATTTTTCAAGTTAAACACAAATTAATTGTCAACCTTTGTCTCCCTGTGTGTGACACTTCTCAACTTTGCAGGTTTCAATCTTATCTCATCATACATGTGTTATTTTATCTAGTTATTTTTAACTAAGTTATCGCAAGATAAGACCATTCTTTTTACAAATAAATACAATTTTATTTATTTTGAAAATATACATGTAATCAAACTCATCGTTTTAATAACACGAACATTTGGTTTTAAAAATTTTAATCGAATGGATGCTTATATATATTATTGATACCCAATTATACTCCTATACTCAATTCTATTATATATATATATATATATATATATATATATATATAAGGGATGGTTGTGTACATAACCCACTAAATATACACTAACCCGAAATAACCTGTCAAGCTCAAGCCAAATTTTCGAATTTTTTTTAACATTATTGTAAACACATGTAGAACACTTTCCACCTATTTAGCATGTTTACGACTCTTTTTCATCCCATCAACCCATTTTGATTTGCCAACTCATTTGGTTGACACATTTAACACAAATTAATATTAAAATCATGTTTAGTTCATCAATTTTATGCGTCAACTCATCGGCATACTCTTTGCTGAGATATTTTTCTCAGTTAGCTTAGCACATTCAAATGTTCAATATGAGAAAATAACAAGCCAAAGATTAAAAAACATGGCAAATACAACTTCTTTAACCAAAAAAATCAAAATGAAAAATGCAAGCAGTTAATGAATTAAATAACTAATATAAACTATCTTGCTGTTGTAAAAGGTACTTTTCGATCAACAAAAGTTATGAGTTAAAACCTTGGTGATGTGAGTTGTGATGCATGATTTTGTCTTTTAAAATCTAAGTGAAACTGTTAAAAAAACAAAAAATTAAAGAAAGGGTAAAATTCGAACATACCAAATCTTAGTATCCGGTGGCAAAATGGGAATATGATGGTGTTGATCAGCTGAGTCTTGAGTATTGAGAGGAGACTTGGATATATAAGAGTTGAAGTTTATACATACAAGGCTGAGATGACAATTCCTCTTTTGAGGTTGGTGACGTTTTAAAATTTTGCAATGATGTTTCACGTACAATTTTGAGAGCTCACATTTAAACTTCACAACTTAATATCACATGGAACTTAACGCAGGAATTTAAATCGTTTGTACCATATGTGACCCATCTGTGTACTATTTCAGTTTATTAATATGAATTTGCTTCATCTTTAGTTTCTTCATTTAGGTTGTTTACACGCCTATTTTTTTTAGTTTAACATCTCACTGACAATATACGTTTCGTATAGCCGTATAGGTCTATATATAATAGGCGTATAACCTCCTATGACGCGCATAGTTTCGGAAATGATTGACATTTTATACACCTCGTATAGGACGTATATGTCTCATGTAGGCCTATACGAGACATATACGATGTCAATCGTCAACGCTGAGAATTCTAATAAGTAATGATAGGTCTCTTTATACACCTCATATAAGCCTATATACGACGTATGGAGAGTGTGAAACTTAACGGTGGGGTGTAATTAAAAATAGCAGGATCCACTTTTAATCAAACAGAAAATTCTGCATTCTCTCCTAACATGAAGTAAATTCTTATTTCAATAAAGTAATTAAAAAAAGGGGACATAATGATTTGCCTTGTCGATGTTTAGCATGTAAACGAATTTTTCATTTGATTATTTGGGTTATGATCCTTCAAAAGAAATATGGCAATTCACTTTTATTTTTAAAAAACATAAGCAGAAGATTACCACTAGTTTTTACCAACTAAAGAAAATAAATCTTTTCGATAGAGCATGACTAGTGGAAATTTCCTAATGAATTTGTATGTCCGATTTTGCAACACAGAATAATGTATCATCATTTAGATAACAATTTTCACCAACAAATATTTTCTTTTTTATATATGCAGTGGCGGAGCTTGACAGAAACTTATGGGGGGGCGAAATAAAGGTTTTTAAAAAATTATACACTACGTATCAGAAAATATACACTACTGCACGAAAAAATAGGGGGAGCGGTCGCCCCCCAGTCTTCACTAAGATGCGCCACTGTATATATGTGTGTAGGGAAGGGTTTTAAAAAAACTCTTATTTTAAAGAAAACCAACTTTAATCTAATTGTTGATTTAAATAATCAATGGTTAATAAATAACGGTGACATTTTTAAAAATATTGATATTAAAAATGCCTTAAATATAAATAAAAAGGTTTTGGGCAAAACAAATTAACAAATATTAGAAGGAAATATAATCATCTCTCTTCTAACTTAAGTCACGTTATTTCCCCCAAAAATCTCGTGTCTTAATAAAAATTCTAATTGTCTTCTTAGTAAGGATTACTAAACCAGCGACGTAAGCATGCATCGGGGGCGATCTTGTATACGACATTGTTGTATTGCTATAAAGATATTACAACAGATAAAAACAATTCAAATTGTCAATATGTTTCTTCAAAAAAGCCCTAAAAGATGATTTATTTATGTTTTTGTAAACAATAGTTTTATAAATTTTGATGATTAATTATGATTATCTGATTGAATTGATTCAATATGCTCTTAAATATTGTCCGTATTTAAGGTTAGTCAACATGTGATATCAGCGCAATGGTTGTTGATAGTAATTCAGTCAACTTAAGGGTTTAATTGATGATCTCTCTTGGTTGTTCGTTGTTGGTATCATCTTCAATGTTTCCAGACAGAGAAAAAGAGGGGTTGTGGCTGACATGTTCAATGTTTCCAACGATTACGGGTTTACTTCGGTTTTAACCTACTCAAGTTTTTATAATTTAAAGTTTATCCCTACAAGCTTCTTTACTTCCTCTTTGCTTCTTCTTCTTCATTGTAAGGTCATGATCTCATAGAGAACTTAAGATTAGATATTCACACATCACAAACATAGCTCTTAAACTAAAATATACAAATACATTCATTGGAGCAGAAGATAGTTATATCATTACAACCATATCGAATTTTAGTTGTCTTGAAAGTATTTAAAGATATTCTTATGGAATGGAATGTCAAGTCTTGTAAATGCTCTATAAGCATGTCAAACTGATTTATTAGAGTAGTGGTTGAGGCCAAGTTGGTTATAATTGTGTTGAAAGTATTTTATTAGTATTTAATGGTTTGAGTTTCTTTTATCAATGTATATTTATAAATAGACATTTTTACATGACGAAAATTGTACATTATTTATTAATTTTTTTTATACAATGATTGAGATCATAACATGTATTTATTACAAGTAAAAAACTTTAAAGCGTATAAAAAAATATGTATGATCCTTTTTCTCGGTAGCAATAAGGAAGATATGGAGACCCCGTCCTGACCATGGATGATAATTAGACTAATTGGTATTCTAGTGACGCTCTTAGTTTGTATATGACACTTTATGTAAATAGGAAATATTTAGGCAGCAGCAACATGTTGTTTCTGCTAGATTACTTCTACATATAATACTATTTAACTTTTATGTTTAACTCAGTTTTTAACTTTTATGCTTCCATCACTAACATCTATTCCGGACCTTCCGGTAGTATATATAATAAAAGAAAAATAATATGTCATATATATGGCGTCTTAATATCATATCCACATCACAGTTGTCAGGTGTCGTCTTTCTAGGCTATCCACATAAGATATTTGCCAAAGTAAATATTAATTTTGTTTAATATAATCAAGTCAAACTTTTAAATTAAAAAAAAACTAATATTAATTTTTTAAAAATATTAACAAAAAACAATTATTTCAAAATTTTCATTTTCAATCAATAATTTCAAAAATTCAAAATTTTCAAATTTAATTTGTATTGTTTAAAGTGTATAGAGACGTATCAAATGCAATTTTCTTTTCTTTATTTAAAAATATTAAAAAAATTATGTTATTTGTATATCTATTTTTTATTAGTGATAAATTTGTAATGTTTATTTATTATATAACTCTGTATATCACACAGGTTAATAAGCTAGCTAGCTAGGTTATTATACTTATGGAGATAAGTGTGTTTTTCAGAAGGAAGCATAATTTGTTTAAATTTGTTTTAAGAGACATGTGTTAACTGTTAAGTACAATTGATCAACCATCTTCTTTTGTTTTTGTCCTTAACATTTTAGTTTAGTCCTCGTAAATTTTGTAAAACATATTCCTTTAGTAATGAAATTGTATTTAAATTATTTTATGATAACTTGATAAGTTAAGAACGATTTCCCAACTCCCAATCACGCTAAGCATGAGCTTTTTCAAAGATGACAAATTTTGACACAAACATTTTAACACAACACAACATGAAGTTAAAATTTCGTAAATAGGTTAACACCTTTAAGACACGATAAACATCGTGTCTAAACAGATCAAACACATATTAACATGTTTAAACATGCTAATTTGTTAACGAGATGTTGTAATATGTTTTGAAACATTCAGATTGATAATTAAAAAAGTCTTCAAACATTCAGATTTATAATTTAAAAAGTCTTAGAAACATTCAGATTGAAAAGTCTAGAAACATTTAGATTAATAATTAAAACAGTCTTGAAGGGTTTCCACAAAAGTTGGTGTTCCTTGTCACACCCCGAGCCGGCGGGGTTGGATCGAAGTCCCCGTCGGGCGGAAGGTTCCCGGGGAGTGATATCGTGGGTGATAATCGTGATGATCAGATTGTTTACATAGCATCAATGTTAAGAATAACTAAAGCACAATCAAAAGATAACTAGGATTACAAAGTTAAATTACATTATCAATGTTCTGCAATTTAACTAAGTAAACCTATCAAAAGAATAACTTGTTTATATCTTGTATATGTACAAGATATCAAAAGTAATGTTTATCATCAACAAAAGATGTGCTTCCCAAAAGTCTACTAGGTCCTCTATCTGGGCAGCCTAGTATGCAAATCCAAAAGTCTTAAGTCTATCCCTGTGCGTCACCTGAGAAAACATGTAAGAAAACAAAGTCAACACAATGGTTGGTGAGTTCATGTAGTTTTAGTATTTGTAAAATAGCTTTTGCAAACCTTTTAGGTAAAACCTTAACCTCATTAATAACACATGTATCATCCAACTCGGTATGCTTATATATAGGGCATACCCCTGAGTCGAGCCTACGACCCGCCCAGACGCCGTCCCACCACATACTAAGCCGCATAGGACATTGCTATTAATGATAATTAAGCATTTTACCTACCCTTCGATTCATTTCTCATCATAGCTTTAGTTTACTGTTTCAAAGTTTACAAGTCTATAGCATTCGTATGTAATAGCTTCAGTATTAGTTTAAAAGCATCATGTTTAAAAGTTTATGATATTACCCCAAAAGCATTCAAGCATCCCCTCGGTAACAACCTTAATCTCATTAACACCACCTGTATCATCCAACTCGGTATGCTTATATAGGGCATACCCCTGAGTCGAGCCTACGACCCGCCCAGACGCCGTCCCACCACATACTAAGCCGCATAGGACATTGCTGTTAATGATAATTAAGCGTCTTACCTACCATCCATTTCGTTTATAGCTTTAGCATTGTGTTTAAGTTTATAACATGAGTGAACATTGAGGATTAACTGTATGGCAAGCACTGAATGGCCATCAGTTTACTCCTCAAGTCATGACTATGAAGGTCACCCTATGGCAAGCACTAAGAGGCCGACGGTATGTTCCTTCAAGTCCCAACTATGTAGAACACCCCATGGCAAGCACTGAGAGGCCAATTTAGTATGTTCTATCATAGTTAATAGCTTTAGCATTCAAGTTTATAGCATTTAAATAGTTTAACAACCGGTGAGGCAAGCATTGAGAGGCCAAACTGTTGCTTTTGCATGACAAGTTTATAGCATTCAAGTTTAACAACCGGTGAGGCAAGCACTGAGAGGCCAAACCGTTGCTTTTGCATGGAAAGTTTATAGCATTCAAAGTTTAACAACCGGAGAGGCAAGCACTGAGAGGCCAAACCGTTGCTTTTGCATGACAAGTGTATAGCATTCAAAGTTTAACAACCGGAGAGGCAAGCACTGAGAGGCCAAACCGTTGTTTTTGCATGATAAGTGTATAGCATTCAAAGTTTAACAACCGGAGAGGCAAGCACTGAGAGGCCAAACCGTTGCTTTTGCATGACAAGTGTATAGCATTCAAAGTTTATAGCATTATGAGTACTTCAAGCATTTCGAGCATTTAAGCATGTTAAGCATATAGTATTTGCATTGTAGCATTTGCACGTAGCATTAGCATATAGCATTAGTGTTAAGCATTAGCATGTAGCATTAGTATTAAGCGTTCGCATGTAGCATTAGCAATTAGTATTAGCATATAGTTTGGGCAGTTAATTCACAGCATAGGCATCAAGTCTATATAGTTTAAGAATATAGTTTGTAGCATAAGCATTAAGAGTATAGTTTAAGAATATAGTTTATGGCATAAGCTTTAAGAATATAGTTCAAGAATATAGTTTCTAGCATAAGCATTAAGAGTATAGTTTAAGAATATAGTTTATAGCATAAGCTTTAAGAATATAGTTTAAGAATATAGATTATAGCATAAGCATTAAGCACTTAGTTTAAGCATCAAGTATATAATTTAAGCTTCTAGTTTGCAACATAAGCATCAATCACCAAGTTTAAGCATATTGTTGTTGCATAAGCATCAAGTCTCATAAGCATCCAACATATGTTTTCAAGCCTCAAGTTCAGAGTATAAGTTTCAAGTCTATTGCTTTTCAAAGTATTCTAAGTTCCAGCATAAGTTTCAACATAAGTATCATGTTTATGTTTAAAGCATTTAATAACATTTCAAGAGTTCTATAAAAATGTTTAACATGCTTCTCAGTCTCGAAGTAAAACAAATAAGTTTGAAAAGGGACAAATGAACTCACCTTGTGTCCGTAGTGATTGACTAAGTATGATAAGAATGCACGCTCTCTTTATTTGCAATTGGTATGATATTCATGTTCCTGTATTGATTTCACGTTGAACTTATCGTATAAACATTAAGTATAATTGATTTGTGTGCGTGTGTATGAGTTAGCCATAATATTGGCTAACACCCGTGGTTTCAATCCTCATTCAACCCACATTTTGTTATTATGGTTCCTTGTTATGACATATCCTTGTGTTCTATGTTTAAATCAAACACCGCTCTTGTAGTTTCATCTCTTGTCATTATGTGTTGATAAGTATATTGATAAAATCCTTATAATCGTTATTAAGCGTTTGTTCACCATATTAGAGATGTGGGTCAAATTATTGGATTATGGGTCCAAACTAAATAAAGTGGCCCGCAATGTGGTTAGGGGCCAAGTTCGTGGGCCGGGTGTACACTATTGGGTCATGGATCACGTGGGCCAAATGTTAAGGATGCGGGCCAACCAAATCCTAAATTGGGCCATTTACCCTTGTGTGGGCCTTTTGACTTGGGCCGAACATGAGTATGGACCGAACAAGTCCTTGAGTTACCCAAGTGGCCATGGGCCGTATCCGTTTTGGGCTTGGCCGATCATGATGTGGGCTAAGCAAGAGAATTTGGGCCAAGATAAAACCATATGAACCGTGAAGTGTGTGGGCCGAACTAGGGAATGGGCCAAGCAAGGGAATTGGGGTTGGGCCGTAGCAAGAAGTGGGCCGAATGGAATTATCATGGACAAGCTAATGTAACCGAGTTTAGTGCGGCTAGCCCATGAAATCGAAGTGGCTGCATGATGTGGGCTGGGTAAGCAACAATGGCAGCGAACCCTTGGGTTTATTGGGGTTAGGTTCGCCTAGAGACATAGTTTCGTGAAGCCTTGGCTGGTTCCAAAGGTTCGGTCCCTTGATAGGAGGGTTCGTCGATGGGCATGAAGAGGGTTCGGCTGCTCCTATGGTTCGTGAGTCATGATGAATGGTTCGGTGGCTTGCATGGGTTCAGGTTCGCCCATAGTTCGCCGATCACCATGGTTCGTTTCTCATGAAAGGGTTCGTTGCCAAAACCATGCAGGTTCGACTGAGTGGGTTCGCCTCCCACCTGTACACAACTCACGAACCCTGTGTTCTTCGGTTCCATCATCATCTTCATCATCCCAAGTGCTTTCAGTTCGTTCCTAAGGATGAAGCTACCTTATAGAAGGTCCCTAAAGGTGCGTACATAATGGAGTTAAGCCCAGATCCGGTTTCAAGTGGGTGTGTCGACTAGGTGGGTGAAAACCCTAAATCTTAGAAACTTTGTGGGTTCATACCTCAAATGTGGTCGGTTAAATTCTCGAAAAAACTGTACTTCCGGGTAGAGGGAGTCGAGATCTTCGTTTAGGATCCAAGAACACACGATTTCATCATGTTTTGTTCAAGCTATGAAGCTTGGAAGATGATAACTTTTAGAGAGAGATATATGAACGGGATTTGTTTGTAGAAAGAGAAAGGGTTTGTCAACAAATGACTTAAATGTTCCTATTTAGAGCTTAAATACCCTGTGGGTATCCGGGTTCGTTTCGGTTGCTCGGTTCGTATTTTCGTCGCGTATCCGTCACGTTACGCGCGTATTTTGTAAATTTAAATAAAAAGAGTTTGTTTTAACAAGTTAGAGGTTATTTATTTCTAAAAATTATTTTAAATATCGTTTAGTAAATTTATTTGTCGAAATTCAATATTTTTACGCGTTTCGTTTATTGTTTCGCGATTTAATAAAACAGTTTGATTTAATTTATTTTATGATAAGTTTCAAAATTGTAAAATAGGAAATATTTTATTTCCTTAAATTTATGATTGATCGTATCGTTATTCGTTTTCGTTTTCGTTTCGTCAGATCGCGTCACCATCGCGCGTATGATTCGAACGAACACGTCAATGGTTTGGCTTTCTGATTCTTGTTTTCTAGTGTTAAATCATTATTACAAAACGTTAAACTCTCAGAATCATTCGTACAGATCGTCACCTATACGAATAATTCGTCTGTTTAGCATTCTGTAACAACAACCGTTAAAGTTTTGTTTTGTTTAACCTCACATACGTTTATACACAATAGTATCAAATCAAGTATCTGTGTTTCAACACGGTGTTGTCTGACACGTTTCTGACTGCTTAATCCCTAAGGTTTCAGTCAGATTCAGAAAATCGCATAATAGTTTCATGTTAATCGTAATGTATCAATAGCATAAACACAGTTTCACGTCATGTGTATTTGAGTTACTGTGCAATCTACAGTGCAACTTACTGTTCCGGTAACGATTCCGGTGCAGATGTTACATTCCTGCTCTTTGTTCTCAATCTTCTAGGCCGATTAATCAATTAAAGCAGGGCTGAAACCATCAATTCATCATTAATCAATCAAACATGTTTTTGAATAAAAAAATGAGATTCCAAGTCATTATAAATAAACTCCAGCTGGTTAATAATTAAGCTATGTTAATTAGTATATCTACTCTAAAAGATAATGACAAAAGAATATAAAACTCACGGTAAATATGTAGCCACTTGATCCTTTAAGACTTGATAGTGAAGATGGTTTGAAGTGCCTGTAAAACAAACAGAATGATTCCAGCAACTAGATCAATTTTTCCAACTCTTCTTCATAATAGGAATTATTAACTATGACCTTTTTGCATATTTTGTTGATCATATTAGCAGCTTCTTCATTTGAACCCATAATGTTGACGAGGACTTTTGACTCTACCAACTTGGCAACATCGTCTTGAGTATTTACCAGCATATCCATAACAAACGCATATGAAGAAACATAACATTGAGTTGGAAATGATTGCTCATAAGCAATGAGATTCCTGAAAAGAAGCTCAGTGGAATCATGAACAGATAATACTGGCATTGTAAGAGTAGGCCTATTCCAAGACCAAAAAAAACACGGGTACTGATTTTGTTTCACTTCCATGTCCATCACCCATGTTGGATCTTTGCTAGGTTTGAAGTTGACCCCTGCTCTATCTAGGTCTATAGCCGAATGCATGATTTTGCTCATGAATTCTTTTTTAATATAATTAGCTGGAGGCATGCAACATTGATGCAGAAGGCTGAGAAGATGATCATTGGTACCAAAAGAAATATTGTTGAATTTTAGATCTGCTTCAAAGAGCTTGTGGCTATTTAGAACTGGCTTGATAAGTTGAATAAAGGAGACATTAGAATTAAA
Source organism: Mikania micrantha (assembly GCA_009363875.1). NCBI lineage: Eukaryota > Viridiplantae > Streptophyta > Magnoliopsida > Asterales > Asteraceae > Mikania > Mikania micrantha. Next base: position 146,370 of record CM018695.1, read on the forward strand.
TTTCAATACAGTGCACTGAAACATTTGATCAAGAAAAAACAATGGAATTTGGTTTTCGAGTAACACCAAGTCATTCACTATAGTACGGTATTGCAACTCCTTTCCCATGTATGCTTTTTTATGGAACGAAAAATGTTCATCGATTATGAATCCAAGTATAAAACAAGCATCCAAAACCATCATTTCGGCAATTTCAGCATCACTAAAGTTCTTTGTCCAGATATAACATCCCTTGATTTCGTTCATTACACTGTATGCCTTTTGCATGCATGATTCCAATATTTCCTCTTGTGGGGAATTGATTTTAGACAATAGATAAAACAGATAACTTACTTTCTGTTCTTCAAATGCTCTCACATTCTCATCTTCTCTGTGTAGTGGTCCAATGGAGACAAGCTGAGGGTTGAAAGAACTTGGGCTGAGATCTCGCAGTACGCTGGGTGCCATGTAAATTGATGGTAGAAATTCACGCGTATGGGTGCCTTCATTATTTACGAAATGAAGAAGACGCTTGACACACTAGTACAAAAAGTCTCTTTTAAAACGGTCCAATTTTTTCTTTTAAAACGGTTTTATATTACACCGTTGTTAATGACGAAACAACCGCTTTAAATAATATTCTATAGATAAACAATTTAAATTGATAGGAATTTACGGCGGCTTGTACGTATTTAAGGCGGTTTTCAATTAATGCAATTTTTAAATGTTTTTTTTAATATTATTTAAAGCGGTCTGTTAATTAAGGTGGTTTCTATTTTGGATTTTCTAAAGTGGTAAAGTTGGGTATTTAAAAGAGATTAATTTTAATTCCAGGTTTTAACTTTAATTTGTTAATCAGAATATCAAATTGTCATTTTTTAAGGCTGTTTATAATTTTTTTTTTATCTCATGCTTGATTAGTTAAAATGAAATCTTATCGTTTTTTTTAAATAATCAAATGCTATGATACACATATACATACATATATATACACGCATAAGTATTCATTCTAATAATAGGCAACAAATTGTAAAAACTAAAACAAACATATTTATATCGCATTATTTAAGGGTATAAAAGTAATTTTTCTTAAAAATATGAAAAGTTAATATTATACCTTTTTAACTTTAGGATATAAATGGTTTTTTTAGTTTTTAAATATAAATTGTTTCGGGTACAAATTTACAAGTCTAATTTTAGGCAACACCGAATTAATTAATTGAGGTTTCGTGATTTACAATCAGAAACATGTTTATTTGTATATTTTGAGAAAATTATCCACATGTACCCTTAGGGATAATAAAAATATGAACGAACATAAATAACAGAACACACGAGATTTACACGATCAAAGGCTTTAATCACATACGATTACCGGCATAAAAACCTCGAAAGATGACAATAGTCACACTATCTTGTTTATATTCGAATAATCAAACAAAAACACAAGTATTGGAACTTGAATGATTGTGTGACACCTCGTATTTCCATGTCATCATTACTTTTATTATAATAATGATTTATATTATTATTTCATAAGTGGCACTAGAATTAAGTAATTCAATGTGACATGTGGCACAACAGTCCAAACGTGAACAACTAAGCGATAATTTGTCAAATTATCGGAAAACACACACACGAATCTCGATTAACGAACGTTGGTGAAATTTAACGAACCAAAACGTAATTGAACTATGATTAAGCTTTATACGAACCCATACTAAGCTAGATTATGATTAAAGTCACAAAACGATGTTCACACTTGGGATCGTAGATCCAACAAACTTAACATACCCAGTATATATCTGTTTACTACTTTTAACTATTTAAACATGTGAACTCACCAACTTTATGTTGACACGTTTTCGCATTTATTCTCAGGTAACTGAACGCACCATGCTAGGATGCACATGGAGTAGGACTAATGAGGAGTCTTGCATGCACTCTAACTTATATTTTAAAACATTATCATGATATTGTATTTTGTACAACGTAGTGTTTAGACAATTACATCTTCGCTGCTAAACTTATATTTTCCGCGGAAAAACATTTAACCCATTCCGCTTTTGTATTAATGAAATTTGCATTTACTTACAAAACCGTGTGTATGTACAACTGTGACATCCACTGTCACTTTATGTCCCATCCAGACATTAAAATCATTATTTAAGAAACTATATTTAGGTCACATCAAAAACTTTCGTGTTTTACACATATATAAACATACTATTTGCTAACACGTGTTGAAACAAAGTTTAAGTATGTTTACATACTCCACAAAACATTTGTTACACAAAAGTTTCATACAAGTTTGATTATTAAGTTTAAAAATATCATACGAGTCTCCATGTTCGATTTCCGATCACCATCACCGCTCACCCGACTCTTTAGTACCTGTAATCACCACATTTATATTCACCATTAGTTCGTTATAACTAACTAAGATTACCCCGCTATTTGCTCAAGTGTATTCCATAACATCATATTGATACACTAATGATGTCCCACATATAATTTGGTAACATTATTCAATCAAATACAAAACGATTTACTAACGGGTCGTTTTCACCCAACATCATGTAAATCTCCCATTCATGCACAATCATTATAATTTAACACAACACATATGTGTACACAAAACTCCAATTGTGCATCATATTTCCCAAAAGTCAAACTTAATGTGGGCTCACTTACATTAATAAAAAAAGAAGAAAAACTTGCATCTTTATATTTACTTTAATGCGAGCCCCAAAGTAATAAGATGTAGTTATTTAGTTAACGCAATAAACATGGGTTAACAAAGGAACCACACCCTATATTCCAAAAGAAAACTCCTCACTTTGAAGAAAAGTAAGAAACTCATACTTACCAATCAATTTTTATTTTTTTCCGATTTTTTATTATTAGCTTAGAAGTGTTATAAACAGAAAAACAAAAATAAAAATATGTATATCAATAAAATTACATATATGTAACTCATATATGTAGTTTACAAGTTACATATATGAAGGTCCATGTGTAGGATCTAAATGATTTCGTATTACATGATATCAAGTGCGGAAATCCATAACATCATGTTTGAACTAAAGTAAAATATATCAATGAGTTACATATATATAATAACAAGACTTACATATATATATATATATATATATATATATATATATTTTATTTTTTTCAACAAATTTAACCTTATAATAAAACAAAATGTAAAACAAAAAACGAAAAACGAAAAACGAAATTGATTGATAACAATTGTGATTAGTTTTTAAGTTTTATAAAAAATTAAGGTTTATATTGGAACCTCCCTATATATATCTAACAATTATAATAAATAAACATATTCTTTGACACATGTCAAGTTATTAGACTATTAATGCCACATGTAAATTTTTTAAACTATTATTGCCACATGTTATTTATTTGTACTCTCGTTCATTTTATTTCATATTAAATGATAATTATAATTATTTTTTCTAATTTATCAAATAATTATAAATAAATGATGATGATATTATATACCTTTTACATATTAAAAAATAATTTTAATAAATTAAATATGAAGTTTTTTTTTTTGTAAAAACACACACTTCAAAAAAGTTTACAAAATATAAAACTTTTCAAAAAATCATTTTTTTAAAATTGTTTTAAATTTGGAGTCTCAGGAAAAATAAAAGTTTGTAAAAATAAGTTTACTTATAATAGACGTAACATTTCAGTTTTCAAACCGTGTAACCCACGAGATTTAACCTATTATATGTATATATGACAATTAGACTATGGAGTATGCCTAATGGTTGGAACCACTCCACGTAGGCGTCCACCACAACCACCCACTAAACCATTTGTGGTGGAAATGCCCAAAACCTCCCACGCCCAAGACTGTCACGCCCCTAGGGGGCGGTGTTCCACCCCCATTCACGCTTCAACCACAACTAGGGTTGTTAACGAGCCGAGCTGTAACGACCCGTTTTGATAAATTATTATAATATAATTTAACGGGTGAAATTGTAAGTTAAATACTTATTTAACTCGTATTTGAATTATGTTAGTAAGTTAAATTAAATAACTAAGTTAGTTAACTTGGTTATGTAGTTTGTTAAGTTGAGGGATATAAATTGCCAAACTCTCAAACTTGGAAATTTGTGATAAAACTTTGACTAGAGTCAAAGTTACTAGATATTTATCTAGTGTATATGTGTGTGTGTTCATACGTTGGAGAGCACAAGAAGAGAAGAGAAGAGAAGAGAAGAAAGGGCTTCAAGCCCTAGCTTCCAAAATCGTTGGTTAGGGTGGTCAAAACTAGAGATTGAAGCTTCTAATCCTACCTATAAGTGTTTTCTAACATCTTGTAAGTGATTTTAACTTCATTCTTGATGATTGTTGTGAGTTCTTGAGATGAACAAGTTTGGGGTTAAACTCAAATTTTGAAATTTGTTGTTGAGATGAGTTAGAAACCATGAATCTATGCTTGTTTTGTGTTTAGAAAAACCAAACTACTAGTTATTATGTTATTTGTTGAATTTGATTTGGTATGGATTTGTGTAACTTGAGAAGTTAAGAGAAAATCCATATAATAGTGTTTAACAACTAGTAGGAAGGTTGAAGGCATGGTTTTGATTGTGTGATGCATCAATTTTTACTAATCTTATATAAAAATGATGAATTGGTGATTTTGAGTGGGATTGGTTAATGTTTAAACATTATAGAGATTAGTGTAATAGATTGATGAACACAAAGCGTTTGTAGAAATGCCAATAGTTTGATTTTTAGTCAAAGTTGGTGAAGTGAATCATGAAACTTGTTTGAAGTGATTATCATTGTAAAATAGAGAATTTTATAGTCTATGAATTGACTTAGATAAGTCAATGTAAATCTTAACTAGAATGATAGATAAGAGAATTGAAATTTGTTGTGAAGTAGGTGGTGGTGTTGAAAGTGAAGTCCAAAGGAAAAATCAAAGAGAAGGCAAAGCACTCATTTGCTAATCTTTAATCATGTGCTAAGGTAAGTTATCCAACTTGCTAAACACCATATATGTAAAGTAGTAATAGTCTACTAATTGAATTGGTGTGTCTATAAATGATTTGATTCATAGGTATTGTTTGTTGATGGTGCAGTTTGACTTATTTAGTCAAACTATGCATATCAAGTTTTATGTTTGAATTGTGATTAGTTGCAATGAAATTGAGTGTTAATTGATGAGATAGTCTCACAATTGAATTAAATTGGTTAAGAATTGTTGAATTTATAAAGGAATTGAATTGATTATGTGGTTTGGCTTATTTGGTCAAACTATGAGATTGTGATTATGTGTAGTCCACTAATTGATTTGAATGGACTATGAATTGTTGAATTCATATTTGAATGGAATTGGTTATGAAATGTTGAATTCATATTTGAATTGGATTAATTATGAATTGTTTAGTTCATAATTGAAATTGGTTTGATTGTTAGGTTTGACTTTATTTAGTCAAACTGCTTAAAGATCATAATGTTTGAATTATGACTTGTGTAATTGAATTTAATGTCAATTGGTTGGGTAAATCTATGATAGAAGTATCGGAGGATGAATATCATAGAATCATGGTTTATAAATGCTTATAAAACTATGAATTGTTGGTTGATATAAAATCTATGATGGAAGGACTCGAGTGTGAACATCATAGTATGAGTTGGAAATTGTTGATTACTTCACCACTTGAATGTGGAAGTAAATTTTGGTAAGTTATGATGGAAGTACTTGGGTGGGAACATCATAACTATGTTGAATATCAATTTGCCACTTGAGTGTGGTTTAATTGATTTGAATTGGTTGAAATTTGATTAATTGATAGAGTTGATTTGTAATCTATAATGGAAGTACCTTAGGGGTGAACATTATAGTAATTATTGATGAAATATGTTTGGTTATTGATGGAATAATCAAACGAGTTGATATGAAAGGAAAATCTAGAAGTTAAATCACTTTTGGTGTTTTTGACCCGTTTGGGGAAAATAATGCATAAACTATGTTTGGTGTGCATTTGTATGTTTGAGTTCATTATAATATGATTCAAACATGATAATAATACATATAATATGTATGTGGATGATTTAATGGAGTTTTGGAAGGGTCATAGCGTTAATTGCTTGATTTTGGAATTTTGACCCGTTTGAGTAATTTATTCACAAATTGATTGAATTAGTATCCAATTGTGTTTGGATATGTTATGATATGAATTTGAGGAGTTGCGATTCCATATAATATGTATTGGAAACTTGTGATTTAGTTTCGGGTGGTTTGGAATGATAGAAAGTGGTTTAAAAGGTCCAAAACGCGCAAAATGGAGGAAAAACATACACCCAGTGGCGTAGGCTACGCCCTGGGCGTAGGTTACGCTGAGAAGGTTCTGTCCCACTGGGCGTAGGCTACGGCCAGGCCGTAGCCTACGGCTCGGGCAATCTAGATTTGTCCGTTTTTGACGTTTTAAACGAGTTTTAAAGCCTAGAACCCTTCCGTTTCGAACCATAACTTATATTTGGATAATCTTACTTAGTTCTTATGAACTAATGGTGAAATTATATGTGGTGTTTGCAGGTCGGAAGTAGATGATGCGTTAAAGCTCATGATCGGGCGCGTAAGTGAAAGTTCAAACGTTTTGGAAAATTTTGGTTGTTAGGTCTTCATACAAACTATTGTTTGATGATGTTTGAATGAAATTAGTAACAAATCAAGTATATATTACTTGTGTAAATGTTTTTGACGCTTCCGCATAAATCTTTGATAAAGTTTTGAGTTAAAACTTAACTGGGACCTAAATTTGACACGTGTAAGCGTGTATGGAATTTGGGTGTTACAAGTTGGTATCAGAGCCAATGGTTTGAGTGAATCAAGTGCGTCGCGAACTCTTGATCTCAAACTTTTGTGCTCTTGATATGAATTGATAACGTTTGAGTTGAAGACCCGATCATGAAGCTAAATGCATGAGGTTAGCACATCTAATACCTGCATGACATTGTTGAATTGATTGTTGAATATTGAAATTGAATTGATTTTGAATTGTTATTTGGAACCTAAATCTTTGTTCTAAGTGTGAAATGGAGGAAATAAGGAAACGAATATATGATGTATGTATCATTACGTCTGGCCAACGTATTAGTACACACATGATATAAACGACGAAGCCTTATGGAAACCATTTGATATTTAGGTCATTGAAATTAGGTAAGGTGTTAGAAATTGGTTTGAAAAGTGATTGTAGGATCACTAAAAACTTGGTTTATGGTTAGTAGTAAATAGTGCACTTGTGCACATAAATTTGAATGTTGTGAATTGAATGTTGACTTACTAACTGAGTCTTGATGAAATTGGTGAATGTTATAATATAGTTGCATAACTTGTGATAGTGTTATTATATGTTTTATAATAATTGACACAGGGAATTGGTGAGAAATTTAATAAAAGACCATTGTGAATGGTAATTGAGTGATAAACCACAGTTGTGTGGTGAAACATGTAAGACCATTGGTTAGTGTCATTGAAATTGTTATGTAAAACCACTGATGAGTGGTGTTAAAATTGAAATTTGTTATGAAAGACCACTGGTGAGTGGCATTGTATTTGTCATGTAAGACCACAGGCGTGTGGCATTGGTTTATCATGTAAGTCCATATTGAAATGGCATTGATTTGACATGTAAGTCCACATTGATGTGGCGTTGGAGTAATCCACGAACGGGTGGGTTAAATGGTTAATTTAATGAGTTGATTTTGGTAATGGGGGTGAGAAATTAGTCAGATGAATTGACAATGGTGTTTGTTTACACTATATGGTCAAAGAAAAAAAAATGACCAGTTATGATGTAAACAATACAACATGACAATGTTGTAAATGAATGTGTTTATATGGGAAAATATGACCCATTGACTTGCATAATGATGCAAGTAATTGAACATGTCATTTAGACATGATGTTTGTTTGTGAATTGTCCACAAAGGTGTGGGCATATCTTTACGAAAACATATGTTGTGAGAAGTTGATTACATGATTATATGTAATGATGTGTTTAATTAGAATTTGTAGTTCTAAAGAATTGAAATTTGACAAATAGTTGAGTTATGATATATGTCTTAGGATACTTTGATTATCCTTAAAGACATTTGGGATGTAAGTATATGTTAATATACCTAATAAATCATTTGACCATTGACATGTGAAAATGATTATGTGATTAAAATTGTTGGGAACCTAATATATTAGCAAAGATGAGGTAGAATGAGAAATGACTTATACATTTTGGCATAAGTGTCATAAGTCATTATTGATTTAAAATTTAAACTGTTATGGGCTTGATATGCCTTAAGTAAAATAAAGTGTTTCAACACTTGATGTTGTGATACACTATTTCATGTTTTGACATAAGTGTCATAACAAATGAAATTGTTAATATAAACATGTGATTGTGAAAGCTGCTTATGCTTTACTTGAAAGAAGCTATAGCTAACACATGTTTGTAGATTGATGTGATTATTTGATTTGTATAATAAGAAGTTTGTGAATTTCTTGAATTGAACTATCCTTGTGTGATAGGATGAGGATATAAATGAGTGATGTATTCTGTAGGTGATAACATTATCATGAGTTGAAAAAAGAGTAATCACATCTCGTGATATGGGTTTAATACCTTAGTAAATCACTAAAGAATACAAATAGGGTTGTTTAAGACAGTTTCGTTGTTATATTGATATTTTCAACTGGTTATGACATTATAAAATAATCAGTGCCTGTTAACATCATCCATATAACATTGGACTTTCAGGAATTGATATATTATGCATCAATGAAGAAAACCATAGTGAATATGACATGAGGATAAAAGAAACAAGTATAGACATAATGAGATTATGTGGTAAATACTTGTGGTACATATTCATTTATGCTAGTGAATTGGTTGTTGGTGATATAATATAAATTGATTTAGTTTATGGGGCAAAGCAAATTGCTAAAGCTCCGTATTGGTTGGTATAGATCGATATGCAAGAATTGTTGTGTTGAGTAAATGACTACTTGATAAGTGTTTAGTAGTGCCTTGAACTTTGTAAATTGAACATCCCATAATGGTGATGGTCATAGTTGGTTATGCAAATCCTTGGGTTCATAATTACTTGATTCTATTGATTTAAGTACACATGATCCATTGGTAACAAGCAAAACGAAATACTAATATATTAAGTGTATTAGTATGAAATGTTGAATCGATTGATATTATATGATGGAAGTACCGGAGGGAGAACACCATAGATGAAATAGTAAGTTACTTAACTTACAAACACTATATATGTATAGTAGGTTAAGCCTACTAATTGAAATTTGATTTTTATCATTTGGTTGTAAGATATATGTTTGACTAATGAAAGTCAAAGTAAAAAGTTGATTATGTGAATAATTGATGGTAGTAGTATGTATGATATGAGTGGAATTAATCATATGGTATATAAAGTTGGTGAAGATAAGAAATCAAACCAATTAACCATATGATCATTAAAAAGTAGAACAATTCATATGATAAGTTATATGATTGTTGAGTGAGTCAAATTGACTTTATGTGATGTTCGACTTTATAAAAAAGTCAAAATTAAGCCTATTTATAATGAAATAGGATAACTAAGATATGTATAAATGGTATTTATACATATGATGGAATGAATAATTAGGAGATTGTTCAAATGAGAGGTGAAAGAGGTGTATAGAAATACACTTGAGTGTATGATGTGGTTTGAATTAATAAAGTCAAACCAAATAACATGTTACGGGGATTGATATGAAAATCTTAAGTTTGATGATTTCATATATGTATGAAATACTTAAGAAAGGTAACTGATATGTGATAGTTCTGTGTAAGGGGGCAATGCATGTATAGAGTTATGTGATTGATTAAATGTGTAGAATTGGATTTGATCATAGTTTGACTTTATAAGTCAAACTGCACAATTTATGGATGGGTTTGTTGAAAACTCAAGGAATAGTACTTGAGAATAAGTAAGGATTTAATCACAACGATGTGTGATAATAGAGGTTGGAATGATGACTTTTGAGTTCTAATTAGTTGAGAAACTCAAATAGTAAGTTGTTTATAGTTTCCATTGGAGCTATGTTGGGGTTATGAACAATGAGAAGTTAAAGTCTTTAAGAAGACTAATTTGATTATGCTATCGAATGATTTCGTAGCATGTGTTGTAGTTGAGAAAGTAATTGGCGGATGAATCTGCTTATATACTAATTGATTAATTAGAAGTTGAATTATGTTGTAGACAAAGGGTGAGATAATAAAATATTATTCACTTATTCTTTGATGTGTAAACGGTTTCGGGGACGAAACCTTTGTAAGGAGGGGAGAATAGTAACGACCCGTTTTGATAAATTATTATAATATAATTTAACGGGTTAAATTGTAAGTTAAATACTTATTTAACTCGTATTTGAATTATGTTAGTAAGTTAAATTAAATAACTAAGTTAGTTAACTTGGTTATGTAGTTTGTTAAGTTGAGGGATATAAATTGCCAAACTCTCAAACTTGGAAATTTGTGATAAAACTTTGACTAGAGTCAAAGTTACTAGATATTTATCTAGTGTATATGTGTGTGTGTGTTCATACGTTGGAGAGCACAAGAAGAGAAGAGAAGAGAAGAGAAGAAAGGGCTTCAAGCCCTAGCTTCCAAAATCGTTGGTTAGGGTGGTCAAAACTAGAGATTGAAGCTTCTAATCCTACCTATAAGTGTTGTCTAACATCTTGTAAGTGATTTTAACTTCATTCTTGATGATTGTTGTGAGTTCTTGAGATGAACAAGTTTGGGGTTAAACTCAAATTTTGAAATTTGTTGTTGAGATGAGTTAGAAACCATGAATCTATGATTGTTTTGTGTTTAGAAAAACCAAACTACTAGTTATTATGTTATTTGTTGAATTTGATTTGGTATGGATTTGTGTAACTTGAGAAGTTAAGAGAAAATCCATATAATAGTGTTTAACAACTAGTAGGAAGGTTGAAGGCATGGTTTTGATTGTGTGATGCATCAATTTTTACTGATCTTATATAAAAATGATGAATTGGTGATTTTGAGTGGGATTGGTTAATGTTTAAACATTATAGAGATTAGTGTAATAGATTGATGAACACAAAGCGTTTGTAGAAATGCCAATAGTTTGATTTTTAGTCAAAGTTGGTGAAGTGAATCATGAAACTTGTTTGAAGCGATTATCATTGTAAAATAGAGAATTTTATAGTCTATGAATTGACTTAGATAAGTCAATGTAAATCTTAACTAGAATGATAGATAAGAGAATTGAAATTTGTTGTGAAGTAGGTGGTGGTGTTGAAAGTGAAGTCCAAAGGAAAAATCAAAGAGAAGGCAAAGCACTCATTTGCTAATCTTTAATCATGTGCTAAGGTAAGTTATCCAACTTGCTAAACACCATATATGTAAAGTAGTAATAGTCTACTAATTGAATTGGTGTGTCTATGAATGATTTGATTCATAAGTATTGTTTGTTGATGGTGCAGTTTGACTTATTTAGTCAAACTGTGCATATCAAGTTTTATGTTTGAATTGTGATTAGTTGCAATGAAATTGAGTGTTAATTGATGAGATAGTCTCACAATAATTTGGAGCATCGCAAGAAGAAGCAATATTTACAACACCATATTTATCAAGGTGTTATTACTTATTTTTATTTTTGCTGCTTACAATTTTTATATTTATTTCATTTATTTAATATCAAAGTATTAATCTTCAAAATTTTGATTTCTGTAGGAATCATTGGTCATTATTTATGATACATTGCAATCCAAGGATCATAAATTTTGTGGACACATTATCAACTTAATTAGTAAAAGAAAGGGTGTCCAGTGTTTACGTTTATAGCTGAAATTAGAAAAGGTTACAGGAAAAGGTATTTTGTTGCACATGGTTAATATAAGTTTTTATTGGTTTTCATGTTGTACTTGTTACATTTAGTATATTATCTAATTAGTTATCAATTCTATGTATTTAGTAGTATCAACAGATATGACACATAAATTAACACACCAGCATGTCTTGAATAGTGTTAGGGCAATTAATTGATCTTTTGAGATAATATTTGTTTGTCCATTTAATCTTTTTTTCATTAGGGTCATCATCTGTAGAACCTACTTTAACGTTGTAATTGCTGATTATTATTAGTAAGTGTTTTTATTTTTTTTTTGCATAGCTTCTTTTTAAATGCAGCTACATTTTTTAAAAGTCATATATTAATATAGGTTTGCAGAGTTGTAAATTGTATTATATGGTTTTAATTTTACTTGTTTTTCATTCATTTAGGGCCTAACACATAAGTAGTAGTAATTGTTGTCAATGCTTTTATTTGATGCATGCAGGTGCTTCTTGAGTCCGGAGCTGATATACACTCTTGTAAGTTGATTAAAGAAACAAATATATGCAAGTGTGTATAATATTATAATTCCTCTTATTAATAGTTATCGTTCTAGCGTTTACATTTGCACTTCAGGTGGTCACTGGCTTGGCACCTCAGCAGAACCTGTCATCTATAAAACTTGCGGTCAAATTGAATCAAAGACACGAGGCTAGTGAAAGTATTATTAAAATCTTGGAGATATTGAGTTACAAGAAGTTGAGTTAGCAAAAGTTAAAAATAGCACGTGTGTAAAAAAGTGGGAGATGTTTGTATTATTATTTGTAGAAACTATTTATGTTAAATGGTTGGTTCTGATGTATATATAATGATAATTTTGGGTGTTACTACCTGATTTAATATAATTGGTTCAATTATTGTATTTTTAGTTATTAATTAATGGTTTATATAAATAAAAATAACCAAATTATTTGATTTGCATGGAAATACAAACAACCGTTGTAATTGCTTGGATCGTGACGGTCATGTTTTTAAGACGGTCATTCTAAATGTTTTTAAAGCGGTTAATTTATTCTTTTAGAGCGGTTTAATTAAATTACAAATAATTTTATTTATTATTATATAAGATGTTTTTAAAACGGTTCCCTAAACACACATTTACAACGGTTAAGGAACCGTTCTAAAAGGTTTAAATAACCGTTCTAAATGTGTTATTTTTTGTACTAGTGACACTCTCCTGAATCATGTCTACGTCTTCACAAAGTATGTACAACAACCCATCAATCAATGGATTAATAAATATGTTGTATTCTTATTGTATTCAAATTGAAGGGTTTTATCTTAAATTTAGAAACAAAAAAATATATTTATACTAACAAATAATAATATAACTAGGTTTACTCCCTCCGTACGTTGCGGCGGGTTATCACAGTACACTCTCGAAAATGAATATTATATATCATTTGCAAAAGCATAAGCTACATAACAAAATCAAATTTTTAATCACGAACTAAATCCTAATCTTCAAGGAAGTGGTGTAATGGTTAAAGTGAAGGAGAAACAACCTAAAGATCTCAAGTTCAATCCCCACGTAGAGCAATTCTTTTAGTAGGTCACCGATCCAGTTGCATACAGCCGCGCTTTATATGTTTTCCTCGGTTAGTCGGAGGTTTACCACGCAGGTGGGTTCCCATGATTATAAAAAAACCTAAACCCTAAACCAAAAGAAACCCAAATCTCTCAAATTTAATAAATTCAAAACTCTATGCAAATATCTCAAATTTAATACCATCATTACTGTATATTATTGTTCAAATTAAAAAAAAAAACTTTTGGTGATCTAAGTTTAAATTTTCAAAATATTACTACATGAATCAGATACATATGCATTATTATTAATTTTACTATGCATTATATATTTATATATATACACACACACATACTATTCAATATTATATTTAAATTTACTATTCAAACCGTTTAAATCGCAAACCGAACCGTTGAACATCCCTATTCTAAATGTTAATTGTTGCTTACAGTTGTAATCTGCGACCTTTATATGAATTGCCGATAACTGTTTTTGAAGAGACGTGCAATGCAACGGTTTATTATTTACATATTAATAGGCCTGTAAACGAACCGAACGAACACGAACACAGGCATGTTCGTGTTCGTTCATTTAAACTTAACCGAACACGAACACGAACACATTAACGAACATGAATTTTGTGCTCGTGTTCGTTTATTAAGAAAATGAATATGTTCGTGTTCGTTTGTGTTCGTTCATTAATAAACTAAACGAACTGTTCATGAACATAAATGAATACAAACGAACTAAAATAAACGAACAAACATAATTCAACATTTTTTTGACACCATTGAACAATCATAAACGAATTTGAATACTATTGAACAAACGTAAACGAACACAATTGAACAAGTATAAACGAGCACAAACGACAAGTTCTTAAATGTAAATACATATCATTCGTAAATTAGGCAGTTAACCGAATAAAAACTAACATTACATAGTTAACGAACATAAACGAACACAAATAAACGAACATAAATAAATGAACATAATCGAACTGTTCATGAACATAAACGAACGAACACTAGGTGTGTTCATGTTCGTTCATTTAATTAAACGAACACGAATTTTGTGTTCGTGTTCGTTCATTTATTAAATAAACGAACATAAACGAACTTCTTACCGAACAGTTCACGAACAGTTCATGAACAGTTCACGAACAGTTCATGAACAGTTCACGAACAGTTCACGGTTCGTTTACGGGCCTACATATTAATTTACATAATTAACATATTTTTTTATGCGACAGATCATAGTTCGGATCATGGTTTGGGTCATGGGTCGGGTCATTTTTTGAGTCATGGGTCAGGTAATTGTTTGAGCCATGGTTCAGATCTTGGTTTGGTTATGGGTTGGGATGGCTCACGCCATGGTTCAGGTCATGGGTCGAATCATGGTGTCAAATCATCGTTCGTGTCATGGTTCATGTAATGGGTCAGGTCAAGGATCGGGTTATGATTTTGGTCATGGGTCGGGTCATGGTTTTAGACATGGGTCGGGTCATTCCTTCAAGAGAATGAATGAAAAAAACTCTAATACTTAAAGAATGAAAATCATCAAAAGTGAATGAACCACATATTCCTTATGGAATAGTACATTCCATTCTTATGTGATAACCAAACACGTTTTTTTTATTCCAACATAATGACTTATTACATTCTACCATTAATTAAAGCATACCAAACACTATCTAAGTGTTTGAAAGTTTAATTAGACAGGTAATGTAGCTTATAAACATAGAGGTTATAAACATTTAGTAGTTGAAGTTTTTGGTTTATTATTCGTTGTTGATGTCGATATTCATTGTTAGTATGTGTGACTCTGAAGCTTATGAAAGTTGAATTGGAGAAAAAAAGAGTGTCTTTAAGTTAAAATTATTGAATTTCTTATAAGATTGTATTTTATACTTTTTGATTATCGAAAACTTTTCTATATGTTTAAACTGAATATAATATATATATATATATATATACATGTGTGTGTGAGGGGGGACAAAAGTAAAATTATATTAATTTAACATTAATTTGCTTATTTTGTGAAAATAATATTAAGTGTTGAGATAAAATGATAAATTTGAGTCGGAGACTCCTTCGAAATAATATATCTATTCCAACTGAGATATGGATAATGTTTGTCTTTATTCTTCTCCTCAGACTTTATTGAAAAGTAGAAATGTATAAGGTAAGTGTGTTTGTTTCTTTTGTTGTATGTATCATTTTGTCTTTCTATGTGGGTGAACTTGACGTTCATCATCACTTGTGTGATTATGCATTAGTTTTCTATTTACCTTTTTTATTCCCTCTTTATAGTCAAAGCTGCAAAGCACACACAAGTGGAAAGGGTTTACTTTGATTGGAAAAAAAAATTGCATTGTACTAAAACAAAACAGGTTAACTAATTTAATTTAATAAAATTTACATTTTATAAATATATTAAATTTACAAGTTCAAGCAATTTACAACCACCTTTAGTCTTTTTCACAACTCTATTAATACCAGGGGCGGTGCTTTGAGGGGGGACCGGCCCCTTCTGTTTTTTCGTGTAATATTATACATTTTTCGATACGTAGTGTAAAATTTTTTAAAAATTTTTATTTCGCCCCTGAAAAAAAAAATTCCGCCCCCCTGAAAAAAACATATAGAACCGATTCGATTTAACCTATAATTCTATAAACCAAACAAATTTATTGGTTAGCACTTAGAGCCCAATTGATCAAATACAATAAATGAATTAAGCCCAAGTTGCTTCAAGATCCAACCCAACCTAATTGCCTAAAATAAAATTTTATATGTTTAGTGAAGCTAAAAGAAAAGAAAAAAAAAAGATTGTCGCCCCTGCGGCCTGCTTCTTCCTTCTTGCATGAAGCCGTGGACTAGGTAACGAATTCAGCCTCTCACTTGTTACTTGCTTTGATTAAGTATTTAAGTGGTTTACTTGTTACTTTGTTAGTAAATCTAAATATTTAGGGTTTTGATTTTTGTTCAAATTTTTTACAGAATTGTTGGTATAAATGGGGAAAGGGAAAACTATTGAATTATTTTTTTAAAAAAACAAGTTGTTGATGAAGAGATAGATAAGGCTCGTCAAGAGAAACAAAATCGTTAAAGATGTTCAACTAGTGAGCCGG
Organism: Mikania micrantha; assembly: GCA_009363875.1. Lineage (NCBI taxonomy): Eukaryota > Viridiplantae > Streptophyta > Magnoliopsida > Asterales > Asteraceae > Mikania > Mikania micrantha. The sequence continues at coordinate 162,962 of CM018695.1, forward strand.
ATCATCCGGTTAATGAAGTGAATCTTAACTATTGTATTTTAAATGGTAATGAAGTGGTTGTTAACAATTTAGAAAGAGATCAGGCTAAACGAATACAATTTAGGTCTTTGTTTGTTCTAAAAAAGGTAGTTTTTATTATTTGACCCGACCCGACCCGAATTGCCAACCCGAACATTTAACCTAAGATATACTGTGTTAGCGTTAGGGAAAAAAATTTTAAATGTTTCAAAGTTTTGCCTCTTTAGACTTTTGGTCAAGCTCGGCCACTGATTAATACTATACGTTTTACTTGTTTAAAACCCTTTTTCAACGTGGCGACCCATTTTGATTTGCCAAACTGTTTGGTTGATAGGTTTTAACACGAATAAATATTTAATCTTGTTTAGTTAATCGATTTCACTCGTCAATCCACCAAGCCTACTCTTACGGTAGATATTTTTCTTTCAGTTAGCTTATCACATTCAATATGAGTAAATACAAGCCAAAAAGAAGAAAATATGTTAAATACACCCATTTTAACCAAAAAAAATAATCCAAAATCATAAATGCATGGAATTAACGAAATATAAGTTATATAACTAATATGAATTACTATTATCACCAATGATTTAAATCATTTTTTGACAGTAAGTGATGTACTTTACAACTAAAGTTATATGTTCAAATTTTACGAACGTAAGTTGTGATGATCTTAAAAATCTAACTGAAGCTTTAAAAAAGATAAAATTATCAATCACATACCAGATATATCTTAGCATCCACTGGCAAATGAGGTCGTGAATACGATGGTGCTGATCAGCTGAGTCTCGACTATCGATCTAGAGGAGCCTTGGAGATATAAGAGTTGGGAGTACATGCAAGTCTTTGGTGACAATTCGTCTTTTGGGTGGCCAACGTTTAAAGTTCCACAATTTGGACTTAGGAGAGCCCACATTTCAACTTCACAACTTAATATCCACATGGAGATGGAAGATTTAAATTAGACTTACACAAACCGGTTTATTTTTTCAAACCGGTTCAGTTTAGAAACCGGTTTGAGATAAGGGGATGCTGAACCTATAGGAACCGGTTTGGAGAGTTTGAACCGGTTTGGAGGGGTTTGAAACCGGTTTTGGTCGGTTTGTAAAACGGTTTTAACGACAAAATCCCGAACCTATGCCAAACCGGAGGTTCAGACCGGTTTGACAGGAACCGGTTTGAGGGCGATTGAATACCGGTTTGTAAACCGGTTTATTTGAATTGAACGGGTTTATGTGTGCACCTCTGATTAAAATTTTTATATCATACGCACTTACGCAGAAGATTTCCATTAATAAATACCGACTAAAGAAAATAAATGTTTTAGATAAAACATGACGAGTGGAAATTTCCTAATGAATTTGTATGACCGCAACACGGAATAATGTATCATCACCATCACCCAGTTGACCATAAATAAAGTCTCCAAGAGTGTATTTAATGAGACCAAAAGTAAAAATGCCTAAAAAAAAGAGTAAAATAAAAAAGGTATGGGATAAAGGGCTACCTTTTTTGGGATGATATATGAACCAAGAGAAAGAAGAAATTTACACATTTCTTATCACAGTCTACTATAAAAAGACTAATACAACCCGTCAGGTGTTTTTTCAGACGACATTTTGTCATCGGAATAAAATGCATCCTACGACAACATATCATTGATACGAGTCCTGACATATTTTTTGATGGTCTATAAGCAAAACAACAACGTTTTTTTTCTTCCTTTTTCTTCTCTTTTTTTACGCATTGTTGACGTATAGCAAATCTGTTAGTGTTTAATGAGAACATGTTTGAGGGGCAATTGTGTCATTTTCAATTCTTCCAAGTGGTCTACGCATGTTATGCAGAACGTGGATTGCATGGAAGTTTTTATTGTTTACGTGCATTTTTTTTTAATTAAGTAAATGTAGTTTGTTTCTTTTTCAGTAGAGTAATGCGTATTTTCCTTTGTAATCTCCTAGTAAGTTTTTCAGTTTAATGAGAAGAAGAAGATTGCCCAGAATTGTGTGTTGAGTTTTCACTTTCTTGATTGTGTGTGTTGTCATTTGAATCTCTGATTTCCATCACTTGGTATCAGAGCGTTCAAGGTTCGTTGTATGCCCAAGTACCTTCGATTTAACACAATGTCTGTGGTAAACCCGGCTGCTGCTCCAAAAGAGGCGAGTTCCGTTTCTCTTCAAATCCTGACGTTAACTGCCACAAATTACACTACATGGTCGATCAAGATGGAGGAGATCATGGACGTCAAGGTTTGTGGGAAACCATTGAGACACCGCCGGGTATGGCGGTGGACGAGAAGAAGAGTAAAACTGCCCGAGCCTTCTTATTTCAAGCGATTCCAGAAGATGTGTTGTTGCAAGTTGCGAAGAAGAAAACGGCAAAGCATGTGTGGGAATCGTTAAAACTCAGGTATCTGGGAGCAGACAGGGTGCAGAAGGCTATGAGGCACTACGAATGAAGGATGGCGAGACAATTGATGAGTACCCTGGGAAACTTTCTAGGATGATGTCCAAGCACAGTAGTTTGGGAGTTACATTGGCAGATAGTACTGTGGTTCGTAAGTTCCTTGACACAATACCAGATAAATATCTGCAACTGGTTGCGTCAATAGAACAAACCACCGATTTGGATACGATGTCGTTTGATGAAGCAATTGGCAGGCTAAAGGCATATGAGGATCGTTTGAAGTCTTGGCAAATGGCTCTGAGTGGTGAGAGCAGTTTGCTACTGACCAAAGCAGATGGCCAAACTGAAAGCAAACCGGAGAAGCGGTTCAGCTCAAGAGGCCGTGGACGCGATGGCTTTCATGATCGGGGAGGCCGGAGTAGTTCACGGGGTAGAGGCAGTTACCGTGGACGTGGTGGTCGTGGGAGTAGTTTTGGGCATCAAGATTTTTATTACAACAGAAAGCCTAGGGATAGGAAGGATGTATGGTGTTACAAGTGTAATCAAATGGGCCACTACGCAACCGAGTGTTCTTCTGAGAAAAAGGCAGGAGACGAGGTGCATTTGACTCAGAAGGAAGCAGACGAACTGACTCTTCTCCTAAGTGTGCATGGAGAAGATACTCCCACGATGGTCCTCCTGAATGAAGAAAATGTGATACCAGGCCGAGTCTCAGCAGCGTGTGAAGGAGATCACAACGTGTGGTATCTAGATAACGGAGCTAGTAACCACATGACCGGGCTCAAGGATGTTTTCGCTGAGATTGATGAACAAGTTTCGGGGCAGGTTAAGTTTGGGGATGGCTTGAAAGTTCCTATTCGAAGGAAAGGCTCAATGTTATTTGAGTGCAAAAATGGAGACCAATTGCTGATACAAGATGTGTATTACATACATGCCTTGAGTAGCAACATAATGAGCTTGGGTCAATTGACAGAAAGAGGATATGAAGTCTCAATGCGTGACTCATATCTCAAACTTGTTGATGAACGGGGGAGACTCGTTTTGAAGGTATCTCGAGGAAACAACAGATTATTTAAAGTATCCCTAAAGGCATCACAGCCGGTGAGTTTGATGGTTAAACTAGAGAATGAAGCCTGGCTTTGGCACGCCAGGTTGGGACATGCAAACTTCAATTCAATTGGGAGTTTGGCAGTAAAGGATTTGGTACAAGGTGTGCCAAAGATATCTCATCAAAATCAACTATGTGAAGGTTGCTTGGTGGGGAAGTAGTTAAGAAAATCATTTCCCAGTGAGACAAATTGGCGGGCCAAAGTTCCTTTAGAACTTGTTCACGCAGATCTTTGTGGTCCGATTAATCCACCTACATTGGGAGGTAACAGCTACTTCCTATTGATTGTTGATGACTATTGCAGGTTTATGTGGGTTTATTTACTCAAAACAAAGAGTGAAGCGTTTGAAGCATTCAGAAGATTCAAGCTCCAAGTTGAAAAGGAAAGCTCTTATGTGTTGAAAGCGACCAGAACAGATCGCGGGGGAGAGTTTAACTCTGACCAGTTTCGAGATTTTTGCTTGCAAAATGGTATACATCGACAGCTTACAGCGCCCTACTCTCCTCAACAAAACAAAGTTGTAAAGCGCTGTAATAAAACCGTTATGGAGATGACCAGGTCGATGTTAAAGGCGATGAAGATGCCAGATTACTTGTGGGGTGAGGCAGTTCGACATTCCGTATATTTGTTGAATCGAATCACAACTAAGGCACTTAAAGATATGACACCCTACCAAGACTGGAAGGGTCGGAAGCCAAACCTTGGTCACTTGAAGGTATTCAGTAGTGTGGCTCATGTGAAGGTACCATCCCATAAGGTAACAAAGCTGGATGATAGGAGTGTAATGATGGTGTATCTGGGGGTCGAAGAAGGAAGTAAGGCACATAGATTCCTAAATCCCAAAGACAAGAAAATAGTTGTTAGTCGTGATGCAGTGTTCGATGAAGGCAAGAATTGGGACTGGAATGTAAATCAAATGGCCCAACAAAGTGTAACCAGGAGTGACACATATATTCATTTTGAGAAAGACAACACAAATGAAGAATATGAAGCCCCACTAACACCGATGTCAGTATCTCATGATGAACAAATTCATGTAACACCATTGAATCATGGTGTACTCTCACCTGCTACACCCACTCCACTAGCCAGAGCATCATCCTCTCATGAGTCAATTTATGATCAGACTCATAATGATGCATCTAGTAGTGATTCTCGAATTGATCACACACCAGTCCGTGGCTTCTCCTCAATACAAGAGCTTTACGATAGAACTGTGCCAATCAAAAACCCTGAGTTGATGCTCATTGATGGCGAGCCACTGACGTTTGCTGATGCAGCAGTAGAAAAAGAGTGGATGGATGCCATGAAGGCAGAGATTTCCTCTATAGAAAGAAACAAGACATGGACCTTGGTTGAACCACCAAAGGGCCATAAAGTGATTGGTTTGAAATGGGTCTATCAGCTGAAAAGGGACCCGAAAGGAGTTGTAACTAAGTACAAGGCTAGGCTTGTAGCAAAGGGTTATGTACATCAAAAGGGGATATATTTTGAGGAGGTATTCGCTCCAGTTGCCCGAATGGAAACTATACGAGTCTTATTAGCAATGGCAGCAAGTAATGTGTGGTTTGTACATCATTTAGATGTCAAATCCGCTTTTCTGAACGGAGAATTGAATGAAGAAGTTTATGTGTCTCAACCCACTGGACTCGAAGTGAAGGGAAAAGAAAGTATGGTTTACAAATTACATAAGGCGTTGTACGGATTAAGACAAGCACCGAGGGCATGGAATGCCAAGCTTGACAAATCGTTAAAGCAGTTTGGTTTTTGCAGGTGTATTCATGAGCAAGCTGTCTATAAAAAACATGGTGATCGCTCCAGTCTTATTGTTGGGATTTATGTTGATGATCTCATTGTTATGGGGTGAAATGAAGATCAGGTCAAGATCTTCATAGATCAGATGAAGAAGGTTTTCGACATGAGCGATTTGGAAAGGCTGTCATTCTATTTGGGCATGGAAGTAGTTCAGCAAAGAGAAGGAATTATCAAAAGGCAGCAAGCCTCTGCGAGAAAGATACCGAAGGCATTTGGAATGGAAGATTGCAACAGTTCAAAATGGCCTATGGATCCGAAACAACAATTGTCAAGAGATGAAGATGGTAAGAACATCAATCCGACTGAGTACAGAAAATTGATTGGGAGTCTCCGGTATTTGACTCATACTTGTCCGGATTTGAGTTATGTTGTGGGAGTTGTTAGCATATTCATGGAGCGGCCGAAAGAGTGTCATCTTGTGGCGGTGAAGCATATACTACGATATGTAAAAGGAACATCGAATATGGGCTTGTTTTATCGAACGGGTGGTGATGGTATGCTGGTTGGTTTAAGTGACAACAGTCACGGAATGGATGTTGCTAATCGAAAAGGAACAAGTGGTATTGCATTCTATTATTCCGGAATGCTGATAACTTGGTCGTCATAGAAGCAAAAGACGGTGGCACTGAGTTCGTGTGAAGCGGAGTTCATGGCGGCAACATCAGCATCTTGTGAAGCGTTGTGGCTGCGAAATTTGATTGCTGATCTGACTGGCAGTGCAGCTCAGCAAGTGAAGTTGTTTGTAGATAACCAGTCAGCTATAGCTCTTTTGAAGAACCCGGTATTTCACGGTCGAAGTAAACATATCGATACCAAGCATCACTTCATAAGGGAATGTGTGGAACGTGGTCAAATTGTGGTTGAACATGTATGTGGTGAGTTACAAAAGGCCGATATACTCACCAAAGCATTACCTCCGGTCAAGTTTGCGGAGATGAGAACATTGCTTGGAGTGGAGGATCTTGGAGGTACATAGAGTTCTCATTAACGGGGGAGAATGTTAGTGTTTAATGAGAACATGTTTGAGGAGCAATTGTGTCATTTTCAGTTCTTCCAAGTGGGCTACGCATGTTATGCAGAACGTGGATTGCATGGAAGTTTTTATTGTTTACGTGCATTTGTTTTTTAATTAAGTAAATGTAGTTTGTTTCTTTTTCAGTAGAGTAATGCGTATTTTCCTTTGTAATCTCCCAGTAAGTTTTTGAGTTTAATGAGAAGAAGAAGATTGCCCAGAATTGTGTGTTGAGTTTTCACTTTCTTGATTGTGTGTGTTGTCATTTGAATCTCTGATTTCCATCAAAATCACCCTAAAAATGATCTACAACTTCTTTCCTCATTCTGCACTAACACTCTTTACACTCAGACTCTCTCTCGAATTAATCAAATTCTCCCCAAAAACAGCTTCATTCACTGTCATCCTCCACCAATATTGTTTGCCGTCATTGGTATCTTCTTTAAACAATAAGCAAACATGTTCTTATTTTTTTAATATTTTTTACGCAAATTAATGATATTTGATTAAATAAACTAAATGTAGGTGTTTTTGGTTGAAGTAATTTGAATAAATAAATTTATTTCAACATCTCGTCTCCGAAGCAATTTTAAGAAAAAAATTGAAGGTTTTTTTTAAATACATGTTTAGTTTGGTTATATACACATGTGTGTATAAAATTTGTGTTCTTAGTATTAGTGATTAATTATTGTAAAATGTCATTTTAGTCCCTATAATTTGACAACTTTTGTCATTTTAGTCCAGTAGTTTAAATTTTGTCATTTTGGTCGGTATGGTATCATTTTATTGTTATTTTGGTCATTATGGTTTTCATTTTATTGTCATTTTAGTCCAATTAAATTTAAACTTTTGGACTAAAATGGCAAAATTGACCAAACCACATGGACAAAAAAATTTTTATATATATATATATATATATATATATGATTGAGATCAAATAATAACCCACTCTTAAAGCAATAACCCAGATAACTTTGCAAGATGAAGCTAAATCTTGGATATATATTTTTTGAACATCATTGTAAAACATTTAGAACACTATGTTCTTTTATGAGTTTGCGAAAATTCATCAACGTTTGAGAGTTTACATCGTTGTTGGATCGGGTTGCTTAATCTAAACAACACTTCACAAGTATTTCTTCATACAATCTAACAGATGCGGAATGTTCTGTTAGAATAACCTCACAAGCACTCAAAATGACAAAGTAATAATCCTTGAACACTAATAGGAACACAAGAATAATTTCAAGCTCAAGGATATATTTCTCTCAAAGTCAGAAGTGTTTTTGCATCATATACAATGGGAGGTTATATAGCCGAGGCTACAACCGTATACTCTTAGGAATACAAGTTGGGTATACTAGACAAGTACATAAAGTAAAGCTTATTCTAGTATGTTGAGTGTCTTAACAGGCTAAGACACTCAGTCATAATCATTACATTAATAGACATTGACTTTACAAAGGACTATTAAATACAAAAGACATTTAATGTTGTTGATCTTCAAGGCTTCAGATGATCTTTTGCATTTAATGCAGCATGGGAGAGGTAAGGCGCTTTATCTGACTCATTACATGTTGTCTTTGTCTTTACTCAGACCAGCATGTCTTGTGTCAGTACCTTTTGTACTATGAGAGTAATCTGCTACAGTCTTTGTTAGAGGATAAACCTCGGAAGTCTTTGTCTTCAGTGCATAAGAGGATTCCTCAGAAGCAGTTGTCTTGTATAACCTTCGGCAGGAACTAGTTACCCTTCGGAAGCAATGCTGCTTCCGAAGAATCACTTCTTCCTTCCGAAGGTTTTTATTCAAAGAGGCTTCTATACTTGGACAAAATAAGAAGTTTGGTGAGCATCAGCCTTTATTAGTCTTTACAGTCTCCCCCTAGGCTGATGCTACCAAAACTTCTAAGGAAGGAACCTTGGCTTCCATGTACCCCTCAGTACCTGTGCCCTTTTTCTTATCAATCTGATGCCTGACCTCCCATCTGCTCCATTGTCAGGATTATTGAGAGGGAGCTTATCTAGATCAAAGATATAGGGTTTTGCCAACATTATCAGATGCACAAGATCCACCAGTTTTATTTCTCCATTGTAGTCGGTGAGGATGAATATCCTTTCTTGTGCATTGAAGCTCCAATTTACTAAGGGGATGTATGAGTGCTCATGCATTAATCTACGGATATCCCTCATATCTTCTCGAGATTGTGTAGTTTTAGGAGCTGCTTCTGGTGTGACTTCAGGTACTGAGAGGGATGCATCAGGCTCAGAGTCGAAGGAGACAGTTTTTGTTTTCTTTTTCCTTCTAGCCATGCTCTTTCTTCTTATGAATCTTGGTTTGTCTTGAGCAGTGGCCTGACTCCTCAGAACTCTAGTCTGTTGGGCTTCCACAGTTGATTCTACTGCTGCACCTGTTGTTGCAGTAGGCTGTGACCCAATATCCTCAGCACTTGAGGGTTTTGTTCTCCTCTCATCAGCCTGTGAATGTCTCTCAGGATCAGGGTTTGGTGTTGATTGTTTCCTTTTAGTTTGCTTACCCTTTTTGATCTTGATCACTGAAGAGATTAGCATGTTATCCATTGATGGACTTGATGGAGGAGATATTTGTTCTTCCTTAGGGTTTAGGGGGAACATTTTGGGAAACATGGCTTTGGTAGCTTCCCTACACATAACTTCTTCTCCCTCTCTGATTCCTGTACCAGAGAGGGGAAATTCTATTCTTGCTCCTCCCCCTAAACCTAAGCCTCTCATTAGGCTTTCCTTTCTTGCCCTTATCTGTTCAATTGAAGGTAACTCACCTCTGGAAACTTTAGCTTTTATATCTCTGATATGCATATCCATGGTTGAGTTCTTCATTGGGCCTAGCTGCCGAGCATGGAATCCATACTCCAGAAGAAAGGCTTTGCACGTGTCTCTGTAAGCCTTGTTCTTCTGAGTCTTTGTTAGAGCAATCTGGACTTTGGATGCAGCAGCTTCCTGTTCCTGCTGCTGCATTTTGTCCAGCTCGGCAGCCATTCTAGGTACCGACCAGTTAAGGACTTCATCAAAGTCATAGCCTCTCTCTTCGAGCAAAGCGGAGAGTCTAGCTCGCTCTTCATCTAGAGAGGTATTTGGCCGGCCCTTTATTTTCTTTGGTCTTGTCTCCTCCAGTTGTGCTTCCTCCTCTGGGGTAAGCTTTCTTTTTCCTTTGTCATCAACTGTTACATTTACCCCAGAGGAGATTTCTCCTGTAGCCTCACCAATTGGTTCATCGGCAGATAGCTCCTCTGTGGAGGAGTCATCAATAATGACTGGGCCTTTGGAAACAGCTGCAGCTTCGGAATTAACCTCAGCATTCACTGTCTCCTCCAGTTGACCAATCACCTTGGATGATTCCTTATTAGTTTCCACAAAGGGCTCAGGAGAGGAGGAGAGATCTTCAGCCGCTTCTGTCCCAGAAGGGGACACAGGTTCCATGGATATTTGTTCTTCTTGTGTTGCTTCTTCCATGGTAACCTGAGCTGCAGTCTCAGAAGGAGACTTAGTCCCAGAAGGGGACTGAGGTTCCACAGAGACATTTGATATTTGCTTTTCAGTCTCTGTGGCAACCTCCCTTGTATCCTCAGAAGAAGAAGAAGAGGAAGTAGAAGAAGAATCTTGAAAATAAGTACCCAAGAAGTCATCCCATTCAGCAGTCAAAGTGACTATGGATGGATTAACTTCCTGTGCACCCTCCTCTTCTCTTGCTTCTGATCCTGACCCTGCAATTGGTACATTCTCCCCCTTTTTGGTAGCATCAGGGGAGGTGAAAGTGGAAGTAGCAGGATCAGGATGAAAAGGATGTAGAATAACAGGTGGACGCCTCCTGAGATCCAAAATGGTTGCTTCTTTGGTCTGGATCTCAAACCGCAGGGTAGCCACCTCAGCTTCTAAATGAGCTACCCTGGCTTGGAGGGAAGTTATTGTAGCCGTCAATTCCTGTGTGGGTGTGCCCTCTTCTACCGGAGTAGAATCATGGGGCGATGGAGTACTGAGCCGAGCTCCTGCACCTCCACCACCAGATGTGGTTTCTTGGCACCCTGGATTCCCTGCATTGAGAAGAACCTCAAAGAAGTCCTCCCCAACATAGGTTGCCACAGGTGAGGTCCTAGTGCCTGTACCACTGTCCTGTGGATCTTGATTAAGATCAACAGTAGTGGCAGCCTCACCTGCATTGACTCCTTCAGAACTACTGGGGCCAACCTCTGATATAATAGGCTCTAGGTCACGAAACCTTGCCTGTAACTGTGTCACCACTCTCATTAAAGTTTGGGTAGTGGGAGAGAGTGGTTCCTCCACAGGTACGGCAGAAGTTCCAAGAGCCGGGGTAATAGTATGGGAGGGGGGCATATCTGGGTGATAAGAACCTGGAGACCTGGGAGACAGTCTCTGATCTAAGGGAGTTGCTTCATGAGAAGCAGACTCAACTATGGGTGTATCCCTTTGAATATTCTCAGTTATGTATTGTGACATATGCTGAGGGCTTGCAGGTTGGTTAAGGGCAGCCACATGCTCCAAAGGAAGAACCTGTGGATAAACAAGGGGTGTGGCTTTCACCTTAGGTAGAACTGTGCCCTGAGCAGTCCTTTTAACCTTTTTCTTTTTGGGTTCGGTAAAAGGAGCCTGAACAACTGTAGAGAGTTGCACAGGGTTTCGTTTGCGTTTGTAAGTGATTTTTATGGGGTGAGGAACAGAAGTGGAAGGTGTGGGTTCAGCATCTGTGGGGTTAACAGAGCTGTCACCTTCTGGAGTATGGGACACCATAGAGGGAAGAAGGGGAGTGAAGTTCCCAGAGAACTGGGCACCCTTCTTCTTAAGTTGTACAAAAACCTTGGACGAGACCAAGGGCATTTTATATGTATTCCCAGTTAGAGAGAGGAAAGTGCCCAATTCCTCATTGAAAATCTGTTGCAAAAACCTGGGATACATACAAAATTTCTTTGGTGACGAAATATTGTCAACCAAATTATTGAAAATAAAAGCAGAAAAATTAAACAGTTTGTTAGAGATCAAACCATGAATAGCCGAAGCTAAGTCAGATGGCATTTGATCCCAACCACCAGCTTTATTGGAAAGATAGTGTAGGAACAAATGTATGAGGTACTTGTAATTATAGGACACTCTACCCTTCAAATAGGTTGTTGAAGGGAGAGGACCTTCGTACCCCATCGACTGAAATGTCGATGCTACCTCATCCTTTGTGAATGAGACCTTTCCACCGGCATCATTTAGTTTGAGATGCCGACAAATGGTCTCCACAGAAATAGCAATAGGATGAGCATCAATGGTGGCTACAAGAGACCGACCATTGGGAGACGAAGAAACAGAACAAGATGCCCAAAACTGTTGGTGATGAGATTCATACACCAAGGGCTGAACGGTTAATGCAAAGAAATACCTGCTCCTTTGAAGAAAGGAGATTATTGGGGCGAAGTCAGCATCATGTTCCGCTGATAACTCCGCAGGTACGTTGTGAGCAGGTTTGAAAGCAAGAAGATCCATGGCAGTTTGTGATTTTAGGGCACGATTTGGGAGATCAAAGAAAAGAAGAGTTCAAAGTGAAACGGTTTGTGAGAATTTGAATGAGCGGGAGACCTTTATATACCTTCGGATTTCAGCATTAAATATAGAGACACATTTAATTTTGAAATCCGGATGTCAGAAAAAGGTCTTCCGATGACAGCTGGTTTCATAATAAATGTAGGAATTTTCATTAAGTTCAGAATTGCTTCCGAAGATGTGGCTTTCGGAAGGAGTGAATTAGAGCAAAAAGTTTTCTGAGGAGTTTTACTTCCGAAGAATAAGATTTATACTATCGGAAGCACTGCTTCTGAAAGATCAGAAGCAATAATTTAGAAGTATAAATTTAATACATCGGAAGCAAGTGCTTCTGAAATGTTAGATAATTCATCAGGTAGAATGTTCTTCGGAAGACACCTTCTTCTGAAGAGTACCTTGAGAAGCCTATGCTTCCGAGGATAATGTATAGGAAGAGTATTACCTCAGAAGGTAATTTAGCTTCTGAAGTGTGAGATCTTCCGACTAAGGAAGAAATAATGCTTCCGAAGACTTAACCTATCTTCTGCTGAGTAGTTACTCATCGGAAGATAATTTAAGTTTATCTTCCGAAGAATTATATATTCCTTTTCAGTTAATTTATTCAAAGTTAAGCATCCCAATGGATGTTATTAAGTACCTGAATCTTCCTTCATCAAATGCCTTGGTGAAGAGATCTGCCAAATTGTGTTCTGAATCAACTTTGACCAAATGAATCAACTTCTTTTCTGCACAATCTCTGATGAAATGGTATCTGATGTCAATGTGCTTGGTCTTGGAATGCTTGACAGGATTATTGGTGATGGAGATTGCACTGGAATTGTCTATCTGAATAGGAGTATTGAACAGATCTACTCCATAATCCTTCATCTGATTCTGAATCCAGATGACTTGTGCACAGCAGCTAGAAGCAGCTATGTATTCAGCCTCTGCAGTAGAAGTAGAAACACATGACTGTTTCTTGCATTGCCAAGACACAATTCTGGATCCAAGAAATTGGCATCCTCCTGATGTGGATTTCTTGCTGATGTTGCACCCTCCATAATCACTGTCAGTGTAGGCCATGAACTGAAAGTCTTCATTTCTAGGATACCATAATCCTAGACTTGATGCTCCTTTGAGGTATCTAAAGATTCTTTTCACAGCTAGCATGTGTGAGACTTTGGGATTGGCCTGAAATCTTGCACATACACAAGTTGCAAACATGATATCTGGCCTGCTTGCTGTGAGATACATCAAAGAGCCTATCATTGCTCTGTACTGGTGCTGATCAACATCCTCCCCCTCAAGATCAGGGCTAAGAGATGTTGTTTTGGACATAGGAGTTCCCAGAGCTTTGCAATCAGAAAGCTTGAATCTTTCAAGAATGTCCTTGACATATTTCGATTGACTAATGAAAATCCCTGTAGGAGTTTGTTTCACCTGTAATCCAAGAAAGAAGGTGAGTTCTCCCATTGAACTCATCTCAAATTTGGATTTCATTAGAGATTCAAATTCCTTGCAGAGAGATTCATTAGTAGAGCCAAAGATAATGTCATCAACATAGATTTGAACTAGCATGATGTGTTGATTAGACTTCTTGAAAAAGAGAGTTTTATCAATTGTTCCTCTCTTGAATTTGTTTGCCAACAGAAAAGAAGATAAAGTTTCATACCATTTTCTGGGAGCTTGGTACAACCCATAAAGAGCCTTATCAAGCTTACAGACATGATCAGGAAACTTTGGATCTTCAAATCCTGGAGGTTGACACACATATACTTCTTCATCAATTTTTCCATAAAGGAAGGCACTCTTAACATCCATCTGAAACACTTTGAAATCTTTTGCAGCTGCAAATGCCAAAAATATTCTGATAGCTTCAATTCTGGCAACCGGTGCAAAGACCTCATCATAGTCAATGCCTTCCTCTTGAGTGTATCCCTGAACAACCAATCTTGCTTTGTTCTTGATGACAACACCTTTGTCATCCTTCTTGTTTCTGAACACCCATTTGGTTCCAATGGCATACTTTCCCTTAGGCAAAGGGCAAGTCTTCCAAACTCCTTGTCTTTGAAACTGAAGAAGCTCCTCTTGCATAGCTTCTACCCAACTGTTATCTTTTAATGCCTCTGCAACCTTCTTAGGTTCTATTTGGGATAGAAAACAGGAGAACAAGCAAACATTTGCTTCATGCATAGATCTTCTAGTTCTTACACCTTCTTCTACATTGCCAATGATGTTCTCAACTGGATGAGTGTTGTGAATTCGAGTTCTTGGAATCACATCCAGTTGAGAAGCTTCATCCATGTTGAGTGACTCAAGGTTAGGCAATACTACCTCAAGCTGGATCTCTGGCAGATCTTTTGGATTCTGAATTTGGACTGTGGATGGTTGGTTTTCTCTGGGAATGATGATCTGCTGAGTATTTGCCTCTGCTGAAGGGCTTCCTACTTCTTCTAGATGTTGTAACTCAGAAGTAGATTCAATTGACGGACCTGCCTGAGACATAATTACTGTTTCAGATTGTGACATACTGTTTTGTGCTGAAGTGGATTCTGCCAAGATTTGTCTTGAAGCTATTGGCAGTTCAACACGAAAGTCATCTTCTCTTGAGCCTTTGGAGGTGTCTGTGGTAGCTGACTGTGAAACTGGAACATACTCTTTCACCAGATTAAATGCAGATGTAAAACTATCAAGATCAAACAACCAATCAGGGCCTGTTCCAGGTTTATTGAGAGTATGTTCATTGAACTGAACATTTGCAGACTCTTCAATAACTCTGGAAGCTTTGATGTATACTCTATAAGCCTTAGCATTTGAAGAGTACCCAACAAAGTAACCCTCTGCTGATTTCTCAGCAAACTTTAGTATTCAAGATGGTGCATTGACATCCAAATGGTTTGAGAAATCCAATGAATGGCTTTCTCTTATGCCAAATTTCATAAGGAGTCATACCATGTGACTTAACTACCAATATTCTGTTTTGGACATAACAGGCAGTGTTGACTGCTTCTGCCCAAAAAGTTATTGGGAGTTTGGCATCTGACAGCATGGTCCTTGCAGCCTCAATTAGTGTCCTATTCCTTCTCTCAGCAACACCGTTTTGTTGTGGAGTCCTAGGAGCACTAAATTGTCTTGTGATACCCTTAGATTCACAAAAAGAATTTAAAATCTGATTCTTGAATTCTGTTCCCTGATCTGACCTGATTATTTTTACATGATGATCAATTTCATTCTCCACCCTAAGTATAAATGACTTTAGGATCTCCGCAGTTTCATCCTTGGTATTCAAGAAAAATACCCAAGTATACCGAGAGAAATCATCAGTGATTACCAAACAATATGACTTTCTACCAAGACTTTTAACACTTGTGGGACCAAACAAGTCCATGTGCAGTAAATGCAGGACTGTTGTAATTGAATTTATCTCTTTGGCATGATGAGATGACTTATGTTGCTTACCCTTTAAGCATGCAACACATTTATCAACACAAATAAATTCCTTTGTTGGTAAACCAGTTACTAAGTTATTTCTGACAAGTTTATTCATATTTTTGAGGTTTACATGACAAAGTCTTCTGTGCCAAAGAGATGATTCATCAAGTGAAGCTTTTGAGACAAAGCAGCTTATATTACTAAGAGGTGCAGCTGTGCTCATATCTAGCATATACATGTTATTTCTTCTAGGAGCTCTGAGTAGAATTTGATCATTTGGTATCACAAATCCTGGTTTCAGGACAATGCATTCATGCTCAGTAAACAACATGTTGTGCTTTTGATCACACACCTGTGATACACTTAGTAAATTGTAGTTAAGTTCTTTTACAAAATGCACATTCTCAAAGCTTACCTTACCATTTGTGATTGTGCCCCTACCTGTTATGTAACCTCCTACTGGATCACTTCCAAAAGCAACAGATCCTCCAAAGAATGGTTCATATTTGTGCAAGAGGGTCTTGTTGCCTGTCATGTGCCTGGAGCAGCCACTGTCAACTATCCACAAGTTGCCTTTTGATTCCTGCTGTCCCTGCACATGACCAGAAATGAGTTAGTTTCTGATGGGAACCCAAGCCCATGTGGTCTTGGGTTTGCCATTTGCATCATTGTAAGTAAATTTCTTTGATATCATCCTAGATGGGACAGATGATGTGCTTGCTTCTGATGGGAGTGATGGCTTATCAGTTGATTCCTTCTTCTTCCATACTTGTTTTGCCTTTTGAGTTGTCGGAAGACTTGGTTTCTTTTGATAGTCATCGGAAGCTACTTTTCTTTTTCCTTCCGATGGTCTTCTTCCGAAGAAAAATGATTTCTTTTGTTTGTTGAAAGCATTCCTTTGATGAGCTTCCGAGGTTCCTTTTCTATCGGAAGCTTCCTTTTTCTTTGCTTCCGATGCTTTCTTTTCAAAAGCCCTTTTATTTTGTTTCTTCCTATTATCGGAGGTACTTGCTTCCGACACCCTCTTGACTGAATTTCTTCTCTGTTCTTCCGAAGAAGTAGATGACTGACTCCAACTATTCTTTCTTCCTCTTCCCTGTAATTTTGAGAAAATTCTGCTTCTTGGATTATAGAAGCAATCAGCAACGAAATGATTCTTTTCACCGCACATCAGACATAGAGTTTGACTGTTGGGAGAGTGTTGTTGCTGATTCCTTTTAACGAAGTCTGAGCTTTGATCCTCAGAGAGTGATGATTTGGATGTTCCAACATACTTGTTAGTCTTAGACTTTGCCTGTTTCCCTGGAGAATTGATCTTTCTCTCCATTGATCTACCTCTTTTTGACTTGTCAGATGGGCAAGTCACATACTCATCTGAGGAGATATTTTCTGTGGTTTTAGCTTTGATAAAAACTGTTGAATGTTTCTTAGTTTTCTTATTTTGTTTCTTAATTTTCAAAGCTTGTTTTTCTTTTACTGATTTAATAGGAATATCATCCTCATCTGAGCATGTTGAGGTACTTGGATTAGAGAGATTATCCGTTTGAACCACCTTGTGTATATCCAATTCCTCATTGTACACAAGGTCAACTAGTGGTTTACACCTAACATCTGCTATGGAAGTATAAGCAGATGGAGGTTCTACTCTGTTATATTCCAAACCAGCCCCATGTTTATTCAATAGTTCAGTTGTGCTGCTTATCCCTAAAAGTTTTTCATATTTTTCACCTTGGCTTAGAAATTTGTCTCTATAAGACTCAGCCAATACAAGTTCAGTCTTGGCAGTGGTTAGTCTTTCTAAAAGATTTTTAATTTGACACTGTTTGTTAGTATCTTCATGTTTTAAACTTGAAATAGTCTTTTCCATTTCTTCAATCTTTTCTTTGTAATTTCTTTCAACCTCAAAGAAATTTGCCTTGACAACTTGTAGAGACTCAAGCTCGTTACAGAGTTGAGAATTTATTTTTTTATAAATAGTTAATGTTTCTAAGCATTCATGTGAGCACATGTTATCAGTTACCTTGCTTGAGGAAGATGAGTCATTTGCCATCAAAGCACTGTTGGAGATGGAAGAATCCTCAGCTTGAAAGCTCCAATCTGAAAAGTCTTGTTCTGCAATGTTTGCATTGTTTGTTGAGCTTGATGGTCTTTGTTGTGATTGCCCAGACGGTGTTGGCTGAGTTCCTGTGGTCTTGCATTCCCTGGCGAAGTGGCCCAATTGTTGACAGTTGAAGCATTTAAGCTTGGACTTGTCAAGACCAAATCCAGTTTTCATATTGTGTTTTTTAAACTGCCTTCCAGTTCTCTGATAGAACTTCTTTGCTCGATAGGAAATCATGGCCATCTGGTAATTTATGTCCATTTCTTCTAAGTCATCTGCAGGAATACCATCTAAATCTTCTTGACACAGTTGGAAGTAGTTGGTTTCTTCAGCCATAAAAGCTCCTTGCCCAGATGTTGGTAGTGAAGTTGGGTTTGAGAGATGATTTGGGTGAGTTTGATGGAGTTAAGGTTTCAGGAAGTGTGACATTGGGTATGGATGTAGGATGGTAGATGGGTTGGAAGCTTTGATATGGAGGATTGTTGATGGGAGAATAAAGAGCGGCTGAACCAGATGGTAAATGGGAGACTTTAGATTCTTGAGCATCTAGTTCCATCTGATAGGCACTGAGAATACCAAACAACTCGCCCAGAGTTAGAGTCTTCAGGTTTTCTGTTCTTCTTATAGTAATAGAATATATGTTCCATGCCTTTGGAAGGGATCTAAGAAATTTTCTGAGTACATCTTGATTATCCAGAATCACACCTGCAGTTGTCAATTCATCTACAAGTTGGACATACCTTAGATACTGAGATGACATATTCTCATTGTTTTGTTGACAAAAATTCTCAAACTTTTGTTTCAGCATATCTTTCTTGTTTTCTTTGACATCATCTGAACCTTCATACATCTGCTTTAAGGAGTTCCACAGTTCTTGAGCAGACTTGCATTTCTTGAATGCATGTATAATGGAGTTCGGTATTGACATCTGAATGAGCCAAAGAGCTTTAGAATCAACTTCCATCTTCTTGTAATCTTCGTCTGAGTACATAGATGGATCTTTTGGTACTGCAGCAACTCCAACACCAGTAGCAGCAACTGTAGGAATGTAGGGACCTTCAAGAACAGACTTCCAAAGTTTGAAGTCTTGGTTCCTGATGAACCCTTCCATTCTGACTTTCCAGGTATCGAAGTCTTCAGGTGTGAACATTGGTGGCTTGTTGAGAGTGCCATTTTCTGTATCATGTTTGTTTAGAGCAGCCATCTTAGACAGACACAGAAAATATGAGTGTTAAAACGATGAGATTTTATAAGAAATAGAATTTGTAACTTGATGATGATTAGTCAGTCAAGTTCAAGAGCCAAAGCTCTGATACCACTTGTTGGATCGGGTTGCTTAATCTAAACAACACTTCACAAGTATTTCTTTATACAATCTAACAGATGCGGAATGTTCTGTTAGAATAACCTCACAAGCACTCAAAATGACAAAGTAATAATCCTTGAACACTAATAGGAACACAAGAATAATTTCAAGCTCAAGGATATATTTCTCTCAAAGTCAGAAGTGTTTTTGCATCATATACAATGGGAGGTTATATAGCCGAGGCTACAACCGTATACTCTTAGGAATACAAGTTGGGTATACTAGACAAGTACATAAAGTAAAGCTTATTCTAGTATGTTGAGTGTCTTAACAGGCTAAGACACTCAGTCATAATCATTACATTAATAGACATTGACTTTACAAAGGACTATTAAATACAAAAGACATTTAATGTTGTTGATCTTCAAGGCTTCAGATGATCTTTTGCATTTAATGCAGCATGGGAGAGGCAAGGCGCTTTATCTGACTCATTACATGTTGTCTTTGTCTTTACTCAGACCAGCATGTCTTGTGTCAGTACCTTTTGTACTATGAGAGTAATCTGCTACAGTCTTTGTTAGAGGATAAACCTCGGAAGTCTTTGTCTTCAGTGCATAAGAGGATTCCTCGGAAGCAGTTGTCTTGTATAACCTTCTGCAGGAACTAGTTACCCTTCGGAAGCAATGCTGCTTCCGAAGAATCACTTCTTCCTTCCGAAGGTTTTTATTCAAAGAGGCTTCTATACTTGGAAAAAATAAGAAGTTTGGTGAGCATCAGCCTTTATTAGTCTTTACAATCGTTTTAACTTTTGAGCCTAAAACAATTACAGTGCTGCTGTAAATCAAAAACTTACAACGATGATATCTCTTAAACGGTGATGAATTTTCACAAACTCATAAAAGAACATAGTGTTCTAAATGTGTTACAATGATGTTAAAAAAAAATTCAATATTTGGTTTCATCTTGGCAAAGTTATCTGGGTTATTGCTTTAAGAGTGGGTTATTATTTGAACGATTCCCTATATATATGTATCGTATTGCTTAATAGAGGGAAAAAAAAAGAATATGCCCAAATGTGTTGGGAATCAGGGGTGAACCGACTAACGAACAAGAGTGTTTGAATGCGTCCTTGACAATAGACGTCATTGGAGCCTAGTTGATGTGCAAAAAGTCATAGATGTCAAATTTTCAATCACAAATGTATGAAATGCAAAAATGATCCGCCAAATGAATGGAAATATGTAACGTTGTGTGATTTTCACCCCGATAATGAAAATAAAAGGAGTAATTGGGTTATGAAACTCACCTATGATGATGAGTAGCACGAACACACTTAAAAAATTGTTGCACAGTCAAATACTTACCATAGAGGTTATAAGCATTTACTTGTTGCCTCTATTAATGGTAAATATGTTTTAATTAGGCTAACCGTGAACAATAGAGGTTATAAACATTTACTTGTTTCCTCCATTTACAGTAAAGATGGTCTGAACCATAGTTAGAGCAAATAAGATGCTTCCAACAACTAGAGCGATGATATTCCATGGACTACTGAAATAAGTCCTCCTCATCCAAGCTATATGTTTTGGCCAGTAATTATTTGAATACTTATCCAATGTTTTCCATTGTTGAGTGTAAAACGAGTCTACAAGTGCAACATGTTTGCATATATTGTTGATCATATTAGCAGCTTCTTCGTTTGAACCCATAATGTTGTCGAGGACTTTAGAATCTACCAACTTGGCAACATCATCTTGTGTATTTACCAATGTATCCATAACAAAAGCATATGATGTGATATACTTACGAGTTTGTTTCGACTCTAGCTCATAAGCAATTAGATTCCTTAAAATCAACTCGGTGGAATCATGAACATTTAATACTGGCATTATAAGAGTACACTTATACCAAGACCAAAGAAAACATGAGAATTCCATTTCCATCCCCAACACCCATGTTTGACTTCGGTTACGTTTGAACTTCACCCCTGCCTTGTCTAGATCCACAGCAGAATGGTTTCTTGTGCTTAAACAACCTTCTGGAATAATGTCATCTTTCTGGGGTTTGTAACATTCATGAAGAAGGCTAAGAATATGATGAGTATTATCGATGGAGATGTTTTCGACGATACCTAAAATTGCATCTGAATCAAAGAGGTTGAGGAACAATAGAACTGGAACCATAAATGTAACAAGAGACATGCCTCGATCAAGTTCTACTATGGTGCACTTAAATATTTCACCGAGAAAAAAGAAAGGGATTTGATTTTCTAATAGCACCAAGTCAACAAATATATCTCCTAAATAAAACACGTTTTCTAAATTTTATTCCACATAAGATACGAATACCTGGAGGATGAATCCAAGTATGAAACAAGCATCCATAACCATCATTTCGGCAAATTCAACATCATCATATGTCTTTGTCAAAACATAGCATGCCTTGATTTATTCCATCGAAGCGTACACCTTCTGCATGCATGAATTCATTATAATCTCTTGTTGGGAAATCATATGACTCATTAGATAAATAAGATAAGTTGACTTATGTCTTTCGAATGCCTGCACGTTGCTGATATGTAATTCAAACTGCCACGTTGCATGCATGACCAAGTCTAGTCGTTTGTTTTGAATTCAAATAAGAACGTTAGTCAGTTGTTGAGTCAGTCCTAGTCAGTAGCCTATTTTCAAGTATTTTCGTTTAAGTTCTTTGTTATTTAAATGTTTGATGTTCTTTGTTATGGTCATGTAATTCTCAGATTATCAAAAGCAATAAGAAAGTTGTGTGATTTTGAGTATTCATCGTACTGTGTTATTTTAGCTCATACCAACACGTGGTATCAGAGCTATAAGAGCTCGATTCATCAGGTTAATGGCAGAAGCAAGCAATCTCACCGATACTCCTCACACTCCAATCCCTATCTTTAAAGGGGATGGGTATGAGCATTGGAGTGTGCGGATGAGAACAATCCTACGATCCAGAGAGCTGTGGGAAATCGTGAATCTGGGAATGACAGATCATGGAGATAATCTGGAACGAAATCGAAAGGAGGCAAAGAATGATGCGCGTGCCATGGCGGTGATCCAGCAGGGAGTGCATGACATGCTATTTTCTCGAATAGCATCAGCCGACACAGCACAAGAAGCTTGGGAAATTCTTCGATTGGAATTTCAGGGAGACTCGCAAGTTAAATCTGTGAGGATACAAGGATTGAGACGAGAATTCGAAAACCTGTCTATGAAGGACGGAGAGGTTGTTGGTGAATACTTCTCACGAGTCATGGCAAACGTGAGTCAACAACGCGCCTTCGGAGAAGAAGTTGTGGATCAAAAGATAGTTGAAAAGATTTTACGAAGTCTCACGGAAAAATTTGATCATGTGGTTCCATCGATAGAGGTGGCCTACGACCTTACCCAGTTGAGCCCCGTCAAACTGATGGGTTGCCTTCAATCACAAGAAGAGCGTCTGAATTGCAGATCAACCGATCAGAAAGGTATAGACAAAGAAAGATCTGATGAACAGGCCCTCCAAGTTATTCAACAAAACCGTCGGCAGAATAATGAAGGCTATCAGGCAGGTCGAGGACGGGGTCGTGGGTTTGCTCGAGGACGAGGAAGGGCCGCTCTGTTGATCGAAGTAAGATACCCCAATGCTACCAGTGCAACCGGCTTGGTTATCTCAAACGTGATTGTTGGCTCAATGATGAAGAACAAGTGAATGTGGTTGCTAACCAGGTAGAAGATGAAGCAGTTAATAACGAAGTACCTCATTTATTCATGGCATTTGAAGCACCTGCCATGTCTCAACAACACTCCTTAGCAACTTCTAGTGCATCTGGATCAACAAATCCAAGTCTGTGGTTTGTCGACTCTGGATGCTCTCATCACATGACAAGTGTCAAAGGAAGCTTCACTCTGCTGGATGATTCCTTCAAACTATCTGTAAAGCTTGGAGATAGGAAGAATTTACAAGTTGAAGGAAAAGGAACAATCAAGATACTGATGAAGGATGGAACATTCAAGTTGCTGGAAGATGTTTATTATGCCCCTAATCTTGAGTACAACTTACTTAGTGTAGGCCAGCTCATGAGAAAGGGGTATACCCTAATCTTCGATGTTGATGCATGCACCATAATTCACAAGGAGACAAGGTCTGAACTTATGAAAGTTATGTTAGCAACTAATAATATGTTTCCTCTTGATGCAACCCAGGTGAAGACTAGCAATTCTGGATCACAAGTACATGCAACAACAAAATTGTGGCATTACAGGTTTGGCCACCTTCACTCTAATGCACTTCAACAACTTTATAACAACAAAATGGTGCAAGGATTACCACAGATGAAAGAAGTGAAAGAGTGTGAAGCTTGTGTTTTGGGAAAACAACATAAGCTACCATTTCATGCAAGTACAAGGAGAGCCACACAGATACTTGAAATAATTCATTCAGGTGTATGTGGTCCTATGCCCGTCAAAAGTCTTGGGAAAAGTAAGTATTTCTTACTGTTCATTGATGATTATTCACGCATGACCTGGGTCTATTTCCTTGAAAATAAGTCAGAAGTATTTTCAAAATTTAAAATGTTCAAAGCCATGGTTGAAAAACAAAGTAGTCGATTTATTAAAATTCTGAGAACTGATCGAGGTGGGGAGTATTGTTCTCATGAGTTTAATGCATTTTGTGAGCTTCATGGTATTAAAAGGCAGTTAACAGCACCATACACTCCTGAACAAAATGGAGTGAGTGAAAGGAAAAATAGAACCGTGGTGGAAATGGCACAGTGCATGCTGCAAGCCAAAAGTATGCCAAGTTACTTTTGGGCAGAAGCTGTTGCAACTGCTGTATATGTGCTAAATGTGTCTCCAACCAAGGCAATAGAAAACAAAACTCCTCTTCATGTGTGGTCTGGAGAAAAGCCTTGTGTTGAAGAATTACGTGTGTTTGGCTGTATAGCGTATGGGTTAACCCCATCGCAACACAGACACAAATTTGAGCCCAAGTCAGAGAAATGCATTTTAATAGGTTATTCAGGTCAAACAAAGGGGTATAGGCTGTACAATCCCAAAAATAAACAAATAATTACAAGAAGAGATGTTATGTGCTTTGAAGATAGTGGTTGGGATTGGCAGCAAGAAAAGGATGCTCAAAATAGTAATTTGTGGGACCTAAGGGTGTTTGATCATGTGGGTCACGCCAGTGATGGACCTAATGGGCAAAATGAGGCTATTTCTACCCCTAGTACAGAATCAGTACAAGAAACCATGACTAGTCAAAATCATGATGGAGCTAGTACAAATAATAGCTCTCAGGTCATTACTGATTCGAATAGTCCTCCAATAAAAATTAAAAATCTCAGTGATGTCTATTCAAGGTGTCCTGAAATTGAAAAACATGGCACATGTCAATTTGCTTTAAATATAAGTGATCCAACTTTGTTTAAAGAAGCAGTACAGATGGATGAATGGAAAGAAGCCATGAATGAAGAAATAAGAAGTATTGAAAAGAATGGCACTTGGAAGTTAGTGGAGGCCC
Organism: Mikania micrantha; assembly: GCA_009363875.1. Classification (NCBI taxonomy): domain Eukaryota; kingdom Viridiplantae; phylum Streptophyta; class Magnoliopsida; order Asterales; family Asteraceae; genus Mikania; species Mikania micrantha. The sequence goes on from CM018695.1 coordinate 187,246, forward strand.
CACAAGGTAAAAATATTGTGGGGTTAAAATGGCTGTATAAAACCAAAGTTGGTCCAAATGGAGAAATCTTGAAGTATAAAGCAAGATTAGTTGCCAAAGGATACTCACAAAAGAAAGGTGTTGATTTTCAAGAAACATTTGCTCCGGTAGCTCGGTTTGAAACTATTCGAACCATTATTGCTGTAGCTGCGAGTCTGGGTTGGAAGGTCTTTCAACTAGATGTGAAGTCAGCCTTTTTAAATGGTGACCTGCAAGAAGAAACATATGTACAACAGCCAGAGGGGTTTGAAATTGAAGGTCAGGAGAACAAAGTCTATCGTTTATACAAAGCCTTGTATGGGCTAAAACAAGCCCCAGGAGCTTGGTATTCTCGAATAGATAATTACTTTACAAGTCATGGTTTTATCAGAAGTTATAATGAGCCAACATTGTACGTGAAGAAAGTGAAGGAAGGAGGAATCATTTATGTATGCTTGTATGTAGATGATATTATCTACACCAGTTGTGATACTAACCTTCTGTTTGAATTTAAGAAAGGAATGATGCATGAGTTTGAGATGACTGATATGGGTCTTCTTAAATTTTTCCTTGGCCTTGAAGTAGTTCAGACAAAGGAAGGTGTGTTTGTGAATCAATCAAAGTATGCTGAAGAATTATTAAAGTATGGGCTGTATGGGTGTAAAACAGAAGACACTCCAATGAATTCTAATGAGAAGTTCTTTAGTGAGGATGGTGCAGACAAAGTTGATGACTTAAAGTACAGAAGCTTAATTGGTGGCACTACAAATAAAATGCCATTTAATGGCATACAAGAAGTGCCTCAAAAGACCAAAAAAGTGCCACTATAAACCCCTTAAAGATTGTGTGGCATACAAAAAAAGTGCCGCTAGAAGTGGTGACGCTAAATCCTTTTAGTGGCACTTTTTCAATGTGCTGCACAAAGTTATTAGACTTTTAGTGGCACTTTTTTTTGCCACAAAAGAAAAAGAGACTTTTGTAGCACAAGTTTTGTGCCACTAAAAATTAATTTTATTTAATTACCCATGGTGCTTTTAGTGGCACTTTTATTTTGCCACAATATAAAAGCATATATAGAGGCTTAAATTTTGTGTCGGTAAAGAGTTCTTATAGTTTGTTGTATAGCATATTGTTACAAAGACACGTTATTAATAATATAATAATAAACAAAAGTTGAATAAGATTGTAAATAATAACATTAATAAGTTTGATCCGAAAAATAATACAAAAAATGTCAAAAGCAATGTAATATGCAACATCTGTCGGTTTCTAAATGTTTACACATCACACGTAATTTAATCATTGATGAAAATTCTCCTTCCATGCGACTTAGCTCGAAAACTTCTCATGATATCAGCCCTTTAACTCGAAAACTTCTCATGATATCAACCCTGCTATCATCAACCATATAAAGAAGCATTATTAATTTACGTATATAAAAAGCTCTCACTATGTTATGTGTATATATATTTGATACTCAAGTCATTGAAAAGGTTAAAACAAGATATTAAGTTAAGAATAATTTACCTAAACTGCAGTGTCCACAAGATTTGAAAAATCAGTCACCCGAACGTCTTTCCTGCCCTACAAAATGGAGAGTTTTGGCTAGTCAATTTCAAATCAAGAAACGACATAAGCACAACATATAACACTTCAACATGGTTAAAAATTAACAAGTTACCGTTATCATTTTGACTCTTTGAAGAAGATATTTGATTAACTGATAAAGAGTTGTTACGGGGTGAAGAACCAACGCCAGGAACCTAAAGCATAAAAATGAAACAAATGGCAGTACATACACACGTAATTGTAAAAGAATAAATAATTGTTCAGGTAATTACCTCTACGTTTAGACTGCTCAGGACCGGTGTCAAGTTTGCATTGGGGATATGATCTTGAATGATCATAGCCAAAGCATTAACAGCACTCTTTAGCTTACCAATAGTCTCTGATTCTGCTGAAGGACCATTATTTTTTTCGGTTGACATCCTTCCAACTAATCGAATGTATCCTCTTTTCTCTGGACCTTTAACTTTTGAGTAAGCGTCGTTTGTAATATCATTTTGATCATCGGATGTGTTTGTAGACTTATTTGCAATATCTTTTAATGCAGCCTAAGAACATATTTAAATAGTTAACCACACAATATATTAATGTTGTCAATGATATATAGGAACATTAAAATACATTACCACAACATGAGAAGCTTCATCATCAACAATAGTTCCATCTTTACGGGTCCGAGTTTTGATATACATTTCTCCTCTAGATGGATATACATCATCATTCTTCATTGCCTGCATTTATGTTTCATGGTTAGTAAGGGAAATAAAAAATAATGATAATAAATGTCAATAATAGATATAATAATACCATTTCATGAGCAAGTCTCGCAAAAGACTTTGCGCCACTGACATGAGGCTCTTTCATCTTTGAGCGGCTCATTCTTTTAGCCTTGCATGTACTCTGTGGTTAATAGTAAATTAATATATGATAAGAACTTTTATTTTAATTATATAATTAAATATATTATATAACAAATCAAAGTTAGAAATCTTTTTTACCTGAAATTTGGGAGTGACCCAACGAGTAGCAAGTTCTTTAAACTGAGTTTGACTCACTCTATTGTCATGTTTAACTTGTTGAGCCACGATTTCATCAACAGTAAGGCTTGGATCATATAAACGCGCCTTTAACGAACCTTTCCACGCTCTCCATTTTTTTCTCATGCTATACAAAATCCATTTTTTGATATCATTTGTTTCATTTGGATGAAAAACAAATTTAGTCTGCAAAAAATATCTATACTATTAGCAAAATATATTTATCTAAACCCACAACATATTTATAAGTTAAGTGTACAAATGTGGAATGAAACAAGCTGGAAAAGAACATATGTTTAAAAAAGTTAATGTTTGGGGATTGGGATATAAAAATAAAACATTTTGATGGGTTTGTGGAGATAGTGACTAACTCATCAATGTGGTCAAATTCATAGCTAAATTGTGCAGCAAGGAAGGGGTCAAATTCAGAATTGAAAAGGTCAATGGCTGTGATGTTATGGAAAGTTCATGGTTGCTGCAAACACTTAAAGAGGCTGGTCAACATAAATTTTTTGCTTTTTTTATGCAAATTTGTATGCAGCTCATGATTTATAGCTTTTTTTATCCATTGTTAGCTTTACACACACACACACACTAACTCATATCTTTAACTTTATAGAGTGAATACATTCAAAAACCTTATAAAGACATACCTTAACAAGCGAATACATGTCCTCTTTGTTTTGTGCAGGAACCTTTCTCCAATCCGGATATTCAATAGAAACGTGATCAGGCATCCTCACAAGGGTCCCAAGAAACTGAGCAAGTTCATTAGCTTCATCCCCACAGGCTTTCCAAACTTGTTGAACCTTACAACTATTCTTTGGGTACTATTCATTTTCCAAGTTTGAGCTTTTGTTGTATAGCCTCTAACCTTTTTAGGAGCATCTAAACAAAAATATTTTAGTAACAGTTTATATGTATTAACATAATTACAAATTGTTTGTAGTCATACCTGGTATATCACTGGTTTGATGAACTTGAGTTTCAGATACCTGGTTATCTTCACCATGGTCATCATGAACAGGGTCTCCAATAAGCTCGTCGAATACGGTAGGAGTTGTTACCATTTGTAGCCTTTTGCGCTTACAAATACCATTATTTTTTGATTTAAAACATTTTGCCATCTCTGTCTCATATTGATTATTTCTTTGTAGTGCATCGCTTATTTCTTGAGACTCATCGTCTTGAATATCATGATCCACTTAAAGCATAAATAAATATATAAGGTACTTTTAATTGATTAACTAAAAATTAAGAAAAAAATACCTTGAAAGTTCTCATCATCCTCGTCATCATACTCATCAACAAGAACCAACTTTCTTTTTTCTCCTTTATTATCTTTGGTAAGTGGAAACTTTTGGGGGGCATTTGAACCAACCGGTTGACGCAACTTCACTTGGTTAACGACTCTATTCATGTACATTGGTGGAATAAAATGTGGCCTCACTTTTGTTTGCTGAATTTTTTGACTTTCTGGCTTACTTTTCAAAGACATGGCAATGTTTGTAATTCCTAGAGCTTTCATTTTTCTTTCGTTCTCTAGAATCCTCATTCGTCTAGCATTCTCGTACGAATTCTCTGTTGATAAGGTTAGAAAAGAGAGCAATTAAAAGTATGTTTCACAAATAAAGTTTAACTACAGATGCTGCTAGTTAAATTAATACGAACTGCTGATAGAGGGCTGATAATTGGCTGTTACAGGGCTGTAATCAGCCCTAAACCAGCCTAATTTGAATTATCTAATGTGTTCAATTAAGTTACAATTTGGATGGGTCAACAAGGTTGTAAAAAGGCAAAAAAATGGATGTTATAGGGCTGTCACGAGCCTGTTAAATGGCTGAAATGTGGGTTTAATCATCCCTAAACGAGCAGCTAGTCGCAATGATAAAGGTTGTTAATAAGTTGTAACTAGGACGGATCAACATAGTTGTAACAAAGCTCATAGAGGGCAGATAATTGGCTGTTACAGGGCTGTAATCAGCCCTAAACCAGGCTAATTTGAATTATCTAAGGTGGTCAATTAAGTTGCAATTTGGATGGGTCAACAAGGTTGTAAAAAGGCAAAAACATGGCTGTTATAGGGCTGTTTTATGGCTGAAATGTGGGTGTACTCAGCCCTAAACGAGCAACTAGTCGCAAGGATTATGGCTGTTAATAAGTTGTAACTAGGACGGGTCAATATAGAGAGCTAGTCTAACATTACGAGGATCACTAGCAAATTCACTAAACTTTTGATCAAAATCTTTCCAAACTAATCCATCAGCTGGATGCCGTAATTTTCCATCTTTGACACGCTCTGTATGATGCCAAGTCATCAGGTTAGACGTCTTAGAAGACATAAACAATCTTTGAAGTCTAGGCTTTAATGGAAACCACCGTAATATTTTTGAAGCCTTCTTCTTGGGAGGACTCGATTCGTTTTCAGAATTAGCTTCATGAGCTTTCCATCTTGAAGAGCCACAAAAAGAACAAACTTCATATTTCTCCTTGTCATTCCAAAACAACATGCAACCATTAGGACATGAGTGGATTTTTTCATATCCTAATCCCAAGCCAGACATGCTTTTTTTCACTTGTTGTGTTGTTTTGGGTAAAATATTTCCTTCGGGTAATAAATCATTTAGAAACTCTAACAACATAGTAAAAGATTTGTTACTCCAGCCGTTGAGACATTTAATATGGTACAAATGAACCACACAAGATAATTTGTTGTATTTGCAATTCGGGTACACCTTTTCTTCAGCATCATTGACAAGGTCATCAAAATTGCTTCCTTTATTGTTCGTCTCTTTACTACTATTCGAAGCATTCTCATGCACATCCATTCCATCTTCACCTTCTGCTTCAAAAGCATCATTTAACAAATCACACATTTCATGGTGAAGTATGTCTTCATCTTTATTAAGAGTTGTGCTATTTGATGCTGGTGTTGTGCCCTCACCATGATATACCCATTTCAAGTATTCTGGCCGAAACCCTGAACATATGAGATGATCTAGAACACTTTGCCTATTTTGATATTTCATATTTATGCAAAATGTGCAAGGACACTTTATCATCCCCATTGTTGCATGTTCTCTCAAACGCAAAATTCAAAATGTTTTGCACCCCCTTAACAAAAATTTTACTTGATCTTGGAGCGTTATACATCCACGATCTATCCATGACTTTGAAGTTTAGGTTTCTATTGGCTGTGAAAGTCAACAAAGTAAACAAGATATCTTAACTTTCGCTTAACACATCTTAACTTTTACCAATCATGATTCTGACTATTTAGGTTAATGCAACCATGCATGAATTATGAACTTATAATTGTATATCTAGCTTTAATTTCTTTAAAAAAAAATCCTAAATTTCATTTTCTCAAACATCAATTTAATATTTAGAAACTCTAATAATATACATGAAAACCCTTGAGTAAGGTACAAAGTCAACTACGGTAGCTAACACATTTTGAATCCATGAGTTAAAAGTGTAATCTTGAGCAAAATCTAGTGCAAATCAAGTGTAAATATTTTCTATAGTTGTGCTAGTGGTATTACCTATGCTATTAAAATCCAATTTGTCAATAAATAACATGTAATTTTTTGAATTCTAAAGTATTAATATGAAAAACATAATAAAAGAAGTTTCTAACATTTTAAAGGTCACACGAATTGTGTCCATGTCAACTTACGATTACAAGTATCATATTCGGGTTCAATTTTTAACATTTAATGTTTCGACATAACATTATCAAGAACTTAAAATTAACTTAAAGATAGCAATATTAAACATTAACTTTATTCTATACACGCATTGTACACAAGTCAAGTAGATTTCACCTTAAACAAAATTCTACATTCTATTATCTTTTTTAGGCAACTAAAACTGATAAGCACAATGTAAAGATGAATAACGACCAAAAACTACATGAAAATGCTAAAGTGTTGCCTAAAGAAAACAATGAAACAAAGAACATATATCATTTCTCATGCTAACACCAAACCTCTAAAATCAATACAAACTAATTTCCATGAACCAAACTAGTTGTTGAAGTGTACGCTTGTTTAAGATTTCTCAACTCCTGACCAAGCGGGGGTCAAGGGGGTCGCGACCCCTTGCGGGGTCCTAGGGGCAGCGCCCCTGGCGGGGTCCAAGGGGCAGCGCCCCTTGTGGGTTTCGGGGCAACGCCCCGAAACCTAAACGAAATTTACTTATTTCTTATGATCAGAATTTCTATCACAAACACAATATCAACAAACCATTTGTTATAAAAAATTGAACGATGGGCAGAATTTAATCACTTACTGATTGTAATAACAAAGACTAGGGCGTTATAACTATCAATCAACTGCTAGGTAGAAATTTAGGAGAATTAGTATAAAAATCGTAATAACAAAATCCTAAAGAACGATTGGGACTATTTATTCATTGGGGACTTTCATCAAACACGTGGAATGCATATAAGGTTAAGAGAATTTCATACACAAAACCCAGACGAAAACGATTTGCAAATTACCTGCTTACTGCCATACACAAAACGATTTGAACGATTTGCTACTATTTAAATTCAATCAAGAATTTGTAATAACGAATTGAACAATGGGGCAGAAACTAATTACCTAGGCTTTAACTCACTAATACGATCACGATCACCAAGTATGCTGAAATCGTGAGAATTCGTGAAGCAGAAGTTGAGTAGAAATCGTGGAGGGCCTGCTATTGTCACCATGACAATACAAAATCAACAAACCATTTGGGTTAACAGAATGAACGATGGGGCAGAATTTAATTACCTAGGGTTTAAAGTCACTTACACTAATGATAGGTCACCTGTTAAGTTGAAACCGTGAGAAGAGAAAGACTGAGGATCGACTGAATGTCTTGTTGTGAGGACTCGTGGCAAACCAGAAATCGAGTATAACTCGTGATGGGGCTGGTGCAATCTTCGTTCAATAGCTTAATGTCTTTTTGTGAGGATCGACTGAGAAGAGAAAGATTGGGGGGGGGGGGGGGGAATGTTTAGGGTTAACACAGATTGTGAGGGAATGAATTTTTAGGAGGGAAGTTTAATAAAATTATAAAATTTTGGTAGGAATTATTTTATTAAAATGATAAAATTTTAATGAAAATACTAGATTGATTTAGTGGCATAAACTAAAAGCCACAAAAATATATATTAATTAAGTGTGGCATACTTAAAGTGCCACTAAAGTTATAACTTAAAGGCATAAGTTATAAGTGTCACTAGAGATATGACTCAAGTAAATGTGGCACACACAAAGTGCCACTACACCCTATATTTGTGGCACAAAAGATAAATGTCACTAAAAGTGTGTGCCACTAAATGACATTTTATTTGTAGTGTGGGTTAATGTATTTAACTCATTCTAGACCAGACATTGCATTTCCTGTTAATGTTATGTCTAGGTTTATGCAAAGTCCTTCAAAAGATCATTATGGAGCTGCTAAAGGATTCTTCGATACATTGCAGGAACTGTAAAGTTTGGGTTATGGTATACAAGACAAGATGAAGTTGGTTTGATTGGTTTTAGTGACAGTGACTGGGCTGGGAGTTTGGATGATAGGAAGAGTGTTTCAGCTAATGTGTTCACTATTGGAGGTGCAGCTGTGTCATGGAGCTCAAAGAAACAAACTTCAGTTGCCTTGTCTAGTACAGAGGCTGAATATATTTCAGCCACAGGTGCAACATGTCAGGCAACATGGCTCAGACGTATATTGGAAGATTTGGGAATAAAGAACAAGGAAGCTACAGTCATTTGGTGTGATAGCAGATCTGCTATTCATTTGTCAAAAAATCCTGTTCTCCATGGTCGATCAAAGCATATAGAGTTGAAGCATCACTTTATACGTGATATGGTAGCACAAAAGCAAGTTTCTCTTGAGTTCTGCAGTACTGAGGAACAAGTGGCAGATATTCTTACTAAAGCACTGGTTCGTGAAAAGTTTGTGAAGTTCAGATACAAGTTGGGAGTTCAAGAGTTTGAATTAAGGGCGGGTGCTGATATGTAATTCAAACTGCCACGTTGCATGCATGACCAAGTCTAGTCGTTTGTTTTGAATTCAAATAAGAACGTTAGTCAGTTGTTGAGTCAGTCCTAGTCAGTAGCCTATTTTCAAGTGTTTCCGTTTAAGTTCTTTGTTATTTAAATGTTTGATGTTCTTTGTTATGGTCATGTAATTCTCAGATTATCAAAAGCAATAAGAAAGTTGTGTGATTTTGAGTATTCATCGTACTGTGTTATTTTAGCTCATACCAACACACGTTTGCATCGTCCCTGTGTAGAGGTCCAATAGAGACCACCCGAGGGCTGAATGAGTGTGGGCTCAGGTCTCGTAGCGTACGAGGTGCCATTTAAATTGATGGTGTAATTTGTTCATTGAGGCTATGTTCTGTTTTTACACGATTTAGAAAACGAAGGACCCTCTCTTGAATCATGTCTACGTCTCCAAGCTCCAAATCTTTGTTTTCCATAATGAAGGTTTTTGCTCTGATCTGCATGTATAATAACACACCAAATTTGAGATAAAACTCAAGGGGGTGAAATTACAATATGTAAATTGAAAACTGAAGCATATAATTATACAAGAAAACTTGATCAAATGCTCGCTAGATATGTGACGTCCTAGCTAGCTAACTAGCTTATGCTCTACTATACAATATATTCGTGTTTCTTACACATGTTAATTATATGTATGTGTATAACGCACCAAATTAAGCATATCACATGCTAATTATTTCCATGCAAATCTCTTGCTATTCTAATTTTAACTAATTATATTACCCCAAGGAAATTAGAAATATAAAGTTAAAAGTCAAAGAATTAATATATGTTTCGTGTAATCGGGTATACTTAATTAATAATAAACAATCCTACTTTGTAACAATATAGATCTTAGAAAATCGCAATATAGTAGGTTGAACACATAAAAATACATATATAAGGTAGTGTTTGTTTTTAAGAGGTAAAATGTATGTAGCGGTGGTGGACAATGGTGCTGGACGGTGGTGGTGGACGGTGGGTAATCAGTGGAGGTGGTGGTGGTCAGTGGTCTGTGCAGACCTTTTAAAATCTTAGAAGTACTTTTAAGATTGGCACCAAGAGGAGCTGACGCAGACTTTTTTAATGAAATATCTTCGAAAACATACGCAGCGTGCATATGACAATGTCTACGCGCGGTTTGCGCGACGCAGACGCAAGAACATGCGCAGACCTTTTGGGAAGAAACAAACACCACCTAAGTGTTGGGTAGTTGTTTATATATATATATATATATATATAGGGGTTGGTTTAAAAGAAACCTATTCACTTCGGAGAAAAGTAAGAAAACCCCTACTAACCGATCAATTTTTAAAAAAATTTCATGATTTTTTATTATTAGCTTAGAAATGTTATAAACAAAAAATAATAATAATAAAAATATGTAGATCACGAAGTTACGTATATGTAACCTATAAAGTTACATATATGTAACTCATATATGTAGTGTACAAATTACATATATGTAATCAATGAATTATATATATTTAATTAAATGAGTTACATATTTTTTTAAATTTTTTTTTATTTTTGTTGACAAATCTAACCTTATAATAAAACAAAATGTAAAAACAAAAAACGAAAAACAAAATTAATTGATAATAATTGTGATTAATTTTCAATGTTTTCTCCAAAATGAAGGTTTTAATTGGAACTCTCCCCTATATATGGCCCTGTTTGGGATTTCATCTAAAAATGACTTATTGGTCTTTTCAAAATGTCAATAAGTCAAGAAGTTGTTTGCCAAACCTAAAAAGACTTTTGAAAATTACATTTTGTAAAAAGGTGATAAGTTGTTTTTCAAAAGTTTAAAATTATAACTTTTCAAAATGACTTATGACTTATTGATATAAAATTACAAATCTACTCAAATATTTACCCTTTACCCAATAACATTAAATAGTGTCGATAAAAAAAATGTCATTTTTGGTCATTTTGAAAATAAATTTTGAAAAAATAATCCAAACACATTTTTAAAAACTTCATTTTAAAAAAGTTATAAGTTAATAAGCACTTTTAACAAAAATCCTTCTAAAGTTAAATAAGCAATCCCAAATAGGACCTATGTGTGTGTGTATGGGCATGAAAGTATACATAACTCACTAAATGTGCAATAACCTGAAACAATCCGTCAAGATCAAGCCAAATCTTTGATTTTCTTTAACATCATTGTAAACACATTTAGAACACTTTCTTATTTTATGAGTTTTCGTAAATTCATCACCGTTTGAGAGTTAACAGCGTTGTAAGTTTTTAACTTACAACACCGTAAGTGTTTTTGACCCAAAACTTACAACATTGTTAACTCTCAAACGTTGATGAATTTACGCAAACTTAAAAAATAAAAAAGTGTTCTAAATGTTTTACAATGAGGTTAAAAAATTTAAATATTTGGTTTGATCTTAACGGGTTATTGCATATTTAGTGGGTTATTTTTTTATCTTTCCCCTATATATACATACACACATAAACTAGGTTAAAACATGTGTCTTACAAATGTTAAATATTTAAATTCTAAAATAATTTATTTATAATAACATACCATATATTTTTTAAAGACGTTTTATAAAAAAAATCAAAGAATTTATTTATTAAGTAATCATATTTTTTACCAAGTTTAATAAAATCATTAATCTTATATAATCTTTCTATTCTAATCTATGTCTATGTATTATAACAAATTAAGGTTATGTTTCTCCACGTGTCAATCAATAAAGCAACTCTTGGCTTCAAAATCCCGCTCAAAGAATTTTACATTTCTTGCACGCGGGTCATGGGTCAAATCTTGTATTTGTTAACCCGAGTATAAAATATATCTTCACCCGACTTCGTCACTTTTTTTCTTCCACGCAAACCCTAGATCACTTTCACTCCATGGCAGCCATTTCCATTAGCAACTATCCACATTGATTGGTGTTTTGTGAAATGTATCGGATATGTAAGTTTCATCAATCTTTCTTATAATTGATTTTTCGAATGTTCTTTCGGTTTTGATTCCATAAATTGTGTGCAATGCAAACCCTATATGTTCATCTACTTTGCCATATGAAATCGCTCTCATATGATAATCATCTTTGATATAATTTATTATTCTAATATTTATATGTTCTTCCGATTTTGTTTAATTTTTGGTTGTACAGCAAACCATAGGTTATAATCGCCATCACCATTGAGTGGAATTCTCTGTAATCGACATCATAGGTAAGTTTAATCCGTCCAATAATCATTTTTGCTATTAATCATGTTGTTCGCATGTGAATACGATATTCCGATTTTGGTCCTATTTTGTTTGTAACTTCATGTTCTTCTTCTTGACAATAATATTTGATTAAAAACCCAAATTCCAATTATTCCGATTTCAAAAGTCCCAAAATTATGTGTATTTCATAATTTTACTTATTTTCTTCTTTGATGATTTGCATATCTCTTTACCTTATTTTTATTTGTATTACAATTTTATAATCATGAAAAATACATGCAAGTTGCAGAAGGCCAGAAGAATTGCCTGTAACTGATGCTTTCGGATCACTAATCTCTCTATTATCATATATCACAAATGCCTTTACCAAATCAAAGTTCATTTTTAAGGCCCTTCATGATTATAGCAACAACAATTTTGAAGTAACATTTTATATCTTTGGATATCTTTTTATATTCTCCCTTGCTTTGGGGATTATGGATTTTTTGATTTTGAATATGCAACAAATTTTGACTATAGAGTATAGACTTGCAAGGTCATAATAGTAGTTTATGATGTGCTTAATTAAGGGAGCTTGAGATTGATTTTATAAAGTCTGATTGTTGGTATTCAACATCTTAATAATCACTTTAATTAATTGTGTATATTGAAAGTTTTATGTTACACTTTTTTTTAAAATGACACTTTTTATTAAGCTTATAGGTTATAAGTCGCAATTTTCTTTTTGTAAATTTGAAAGGTATGCTGCAAATATCTTAGTGATCAGAGTTGAAACATAACATAACTCAAATATTACAGCAATGCAGCTTCTGGTTGTTGATGTTGACCGTTGACCCGAATACAAAGATGCAAAAATATGCTCAACATGCAGCACAAGCTTTAGATTTGCCTACAACAAAATTCATATTCGTTCATGTTGTATGTGTTTTTCATGATTTTCACTTATTTTCTTCGTTATTTGCAAATCTTAATTACCTTAATTTTATCTATATTAGAAGTTTATAAAGATGAGAAATTTATGAAGGTTGCAGAAGCATTGTATAAAACCCATCAGTTATAGTGCATGGCTCTTCTAATCCATTTTCAAGTTCATAAACTACTACCATTCCAGGTTGCTCAATTGCTCATTCATCTTACAACTCATTTTTTGGGGATGCTTGCTTTTATTATCATTTTTCTAATTATTAACTTCAGTTATATCTAACTTATGTCTTTTGTTATGTTATTTATACATACGGACACTTTTAAAAGGTTAAAATATTTATTATACATACATTGTTAACAATATTTATGAACAAACTATCCTTAATCCGTTTCAATAATTGACAGCTTTTAATAATATTTATGTTAAATTAAGATTTGTTTTATTTTCACATGTTTTGACAAGCATTCATATTTCATGCGTTTAAATACAACTAAATGGAATTTATCAACATATCTATGTTGAATAAACTTGGTGCTTATGATTCTTCTATAAAAGCTCAAATAATATGCCTTTGGGGACCACATGTGAACCCTGATTGAAATATATTCAATTGAGATGGTTTTAATTGATGAGCAGATAATATAAAATTTTAACTTTACTAAAGAATATTGCTATTATTTTATATTTCTTTTCAGGTAAACCAAATGCAAGCAAGTGTGATTAATTAATAGGTGGTTTACACACTTTGGAAAATTTCTTATGGGACAGGTTTGTTTGTTGATTATGAGCCCAATCACATGTGAAATTTATAACAAGCACAAATGTGTTAGTAATCCACTCAAAACTATCTTCACATCTAAAACCATTGTCACCAAATGCAATGATGTTAGCGGTGCCCTCTATGGATTTAGTTATATCACCTTTGATTTGCTTACAACAAATGTCATTGCTGAAAACAAAACAGTTAATAAGTCACCATAGTTTAATGGAACATATTTTAAAGTTATATTAAGTTTATTTACATTTTTTTAAATTAAATATGGAAACATTTTGTGTTATATAAATACCATTGGTTAATTACATTGATTCTTATTTTCTAATTATGGACTGTCACTAAAAAACATGGCAAGAAATCAAAGAAAATCTCTTCAAGTAAAAGATACAGAGTAATTACATTTTATTTCTATTTATTTTATATATGAAATATTCTTCTATATTTTGATAATTATTGATTTTTAACTTTCTTATTTTATACAGAAGGAGAGAAATATAATTAATCTTATGGGAATCTTACGCCAAACAAATGTCAAACTATCTTTTAACACACAAAGTAGAGACTCACTATGTAATTAAGAAGTGTAATGCCAAACTGACCCACAAAGTGGATATTCCTGAAATGGTTTTATTTAATATAAAGTATGACCCAATATAAATCACACAACACGTTTTCTAGATACTATAGTTCATGTTTTACATACAGAAAATCATACATACTTGATCTCTATGTTTTGTTATCAGCTTTCTTGCTATTAATGGAAATCATGCATTATCAAGTATTCTTTCAAAAGGTCCTTCCATGAAGTTATCCTTATATGATGAATTTATTACAAACACTAAATTCAAACACATTGCTGAAGTGGATGAAATCAAACAGGTACACTTATTTTTTTTACTAATGTATCTATTACTACTGCAAGTAAACTAAATTTATTTATGCATTTCTGGCATGCCAAGCCGGATACAATATTTGTGCTGTATTGTCTATTCCTCGTGCTACAAAGTGGTACTATAATGCTTGCAAGATCTGCAACAAAAAAGTTATAGAAGTACTAGGTGATCACACAATTGATGGAGATGGTACCAATGAACCAAAGGTGTATGATGGCGAAACAATGTAAACAAAATATGTTTGAATCTATTAAGAGGTTTATGAATACTTAACTTATGCTTCATTTATAATTTGTTATAATGGAATATAATAAATTTGTTACTATTATATAATTTGTTATAATTTAATATAATAAATTTGAAAATAAATTTACGTTCATATTTAATAGAAATTTCAATGTTTGACAAATCTTAGGATACCAACTGCATTAAAATAATTAAAATCTTTTAATTTAAATTAATTTATTGCAAAGACTAATAAAGGCTGAAGCTTACCAAACTTCTTATTTTGTCTAAGTATAGGAGCTTCAATGACTAAAAGCCTTCGGAAGGAAGAAGTGATTCTTCGGAAGCAGCATTGCTTCCGAAGGATAACTTGTCCCTGCTGAAGGTTTTACAAGACAATTGCTTCGGAAGAAGAACTCAAAGGATTAAAGCTTCAGAAGACTACAAGCTTCCGAAGAAGCTTCCCAGCTTCCGAAGACTCTCCTGTGCACCAAGGATAAAGACAAAGACTTCCGAGGTTTATCCTCTGACAAAGACTGTAGCTGATTACTTTCTTAGTACAAAAGGGACTGACACAAGACATGCTGGTCTGATGAAATACAAAAAGAACATACCGAAAGTCAGACAGCAGCTTACTTCCCTTCCTCAGTATTAAATGCAAAAGATTATCTGAAGCCTTGAAGATCATCAACATTAAATGCTTTGTGTATCCAGCTAGTCTTTGGTTAAGTCAATGTCTATCTTTGTAATAATTGTAATTGAGTGTCTTAGCCTGTTAAGACACTCCTCATACTAGAATAAGCTTTACTTTATGTACTTGTCTAGTATACCCAACTTGTATTCCGCGTCTATTAGATTGATTGTGAGAAGATCCTGTTTGTGTGTTGTTTGAATTAAACAAACCGATCCATCAAGTGGTATCAGAGCCTTGGCTCTGACCGACGTCGAAGTACCGATCAAATAAGAGTAAATGAGAGTGTTCCTAGCTACCTTAACTAGTAGGGTAAGTAGGGTGTCGAACCACGAAGAGTTTAGGTGGATGGTGTAGCGTTACTTGATTTGACCTAATTTAACTAGACGAGAAATTGTAAAATTGACTTGAAAGGTGTTTGAACTTTAATAAGAAAACGATCTTGTAACAAATTAACAATGAAAGCAAATTGAATTTTAACTTAATTATGAAAACGAATCACACCCGGGTCTTTAATTATATAGGAAATTAAGCACCTTTATGATTTACATTCTTAAGGAAGCCACATCGACATGACTTGCTCATAATCCGCAAGGACGAGCAATTACAATTTAAAGGATTGATTTTGTAAATTGATTGATAATAACCAATCAATGTTAAACCTAATGCTTCAATTGCAAAAGCCAATTTGAAAGAAATAATCAACCTAAAGTTCAATGTTTTACAATAACTACTGAAAAATGATGAAACCCTAGGTCAACCATAAGAATCAAATCGTTCAATCTCATACGAATCAAAGCATACAAACATTCAAAGATCATAAACCAAACAAAGTTTGCATCCCAATACAATGAAAACCATAAAAATACTTAACCCTAATGAACCATTCACCCGGGCATGATCTCAAGAAACTAGCGTTGCATCTTCAATTGGTTGCGCACTATCATCAATTCGGGAATCACCGTGGTGTTTGGAAGTGTTAATTGATGAGTTCCTAAGCCTTGGAAACCCCCTAGAACCCCAAAAAGTCGTCCAAGTCGAAGTTCTCTCGAAACCCTAGGTTCTTGGGCTTAAATATGTGGCAAAACGGAAAAAATCCGCAATTCAAGCTGCCCCCGGCGTATCATACGCCTCCCAGGGGCGTATGATACGCCCCACCTGCTTTCCTGGGTAGTTTGGCTCTGTAATACGCCCCAGATACGCCATGTTGATACGCCACTTCGTGAAAACCTTCATTTTTGGATGTTTTGGCCTCCCAAGCACCATTTCTTAGCCACCCTTTGATTCTTGAACATCAACCACTCATTTTCTTCACCCGAAAACCTGCAAAGCATCAAAACACACAACCAATCACCATATTCCATGAATTTAAAGCATAAAAACGCATCATTACACACCTAAATCACATGAAATTACCCAAACCATCAGGCTCTTAAACTTAAGTGACTAACCATTCTTAAGTTACCAGTTGTATATCTTCTTACATCTTACTACTACGAATCTCATAATCTGTTGTTTGTTCAAATGGCTGCATTAAACAAGCATGATACAGAAAATGGGACACTCAACAAGCCACCGATGTTCACCCCTGAAGACTTTGATACGTGGAAAGTCAGAATGGAAGGGTTCATCAGGAATCAAGACTTCAAACTCTGGAAGTCTGTTCTTGAAGGTCCCTACATTCCTACAATTGCTGCTGCTGGAGCCGGTGGAGCTGCTGTACCGAAAGATCCATCCATGTATTCGGATGAGGACTATAAGAAGATGGAGATGGATTCAAAGGCACTGTGGCTCATTCAGATGCCAATCCCCAACTCTATTATACATGCATTCAAGAAATGCAAATCAGCAAAGGAGTTGTGGAACTCTCTGCAACAGATGTATGAGGGTTCGGATGATGTCAAAGAAAACAAGAAGGATATGCTGAAACAGAAGTTTGAAAACTTCTGCCATGAAAACAATGAGAACATGTCTTCTCAGTACATAAGGTATGTCCAACTTGTTGATGAGCTAACCACTGCAGGGGTAACACTGGATAATCAAGATGTGCTCAGAAAATTTCTGAGATCTCTTCCAAAGGCCTGGAACATCTACTCAGTCACAATAAGAACTGAAAACTTGAAAACACTAACTCTTGGAGAATTATTTGGTATCTTAAGTTCGTATCAAATGGAGATTGATTCACAGGAATCAAAACCATCAGCTGCATTTCCATCAGGATCAGCTGCATTGTATGTTCTTACTCAAAACTCATCCTTTGAAAGTTATCAGCCTATGTTTCATTCAAATGCACCACCAAGCCAACCCAACACCACATATCCTGAAACATCCACACCATCAAGTTCAACTACCAATCCATTTGCACAATCTGTTCCTTTGGTTACCTCTGGCCCAGGAGCTTTACTAGCTGAAGAAACAAATTATTTCCAGTTATGTCAAGAAGATCTGGAAGGAATTCCTGCTGATGATTTAGAAGAAATGGACATCAATTATCAGATGGCCATGATTTCTTTCAGAGCAAAGAAATTTTATCAGAGAACAGGGAGGCAATTTAAGAAGCATAACATGAAGACCGGTTTTGGACTGGATAAATCCAAAATCAGATGCTATAATTGTCAGCAACTTGGGCACTTTGCAAGAGAATGCAAAGCACCAAGAAATCAGCCTACAACAGTAGAGCGGCAAATCAATCAGCAAGCAACCAATCAAATCATCAATGCAAATGTTGCTGAGCATCATGATTTTTCAGACTGGAGCTTTCAAGCAGAAGATGCATCAACCTCAAACAATGCCTTCATGGCAAATGATGCCAGCTCATCATTCAAGGTAACAGACAATATGTGTACACCTGAATGCTTAGAGAAACTAAATGCTTATAAAAGAGTTAATGAACAAGTATGTAATGAACTTGAGTCAATACAAGTTGTCAAAGCAGAATTTTACAAAGCTGAAAAGGATTATAAAGAAAAGATTGAAACATTAGAAAAAGCAGTTTCTAGTCTCAAACATGAAGAGACTAACTATATTTGTCAAATAAATGATCTTTTAAAAAGATTAACAACTGCTAAGACTGAACTTGTATTGGCTGAATCATACAGGGATAAATTTCTCAATCAAGGTGAGAAGTTTGAAAAAATGTGGAAAATGAATAGCACTTCTAATCTAGCTAAAGGGAAAACTGCTGGGTTGGGATATAGCAGTGTGGAACCACCAGTTGTATATACTCCACAGGTAGATGTTAAGTGCAAACCAGAAATCAAGCTTGTATTTGATGAGAAACTTGGAATCCACATGGTGGATAGTGAACCAGAAGTGTCTGACAACACTTCTGCTGAGGAGACCACAAAGGAAGAGGTGGTGGTACCAGAAATCAAAACCAAAACAGTTTCTAAAAGAAAGAACCATAAATCAAAACAAATCAACACAACTGTTTTTGTAAAATCAAAACAATCCATTGAACATAACAAAGGTACCATCTCTTCTAAAGAAAATACAACTGACTCTCAAAATTCAAAACAAAATAAGTGTGCGAGCAATCCTTCAGTACACAATAGAAAGAATGGTAATGGACCATCAAAATCAAACCTTAAATCCGGTCCCAAAGACAAGGTTTCTCAGGTAGAAAGGCAACAGCTCATAAGTTGCCTAATGTGTGGAGATTCTGATCACTTTGCTGCTGACTGTCTCTATAATCCAAGTAGACGCAGTCAACGCATCAGGCAATCAAAATCATCATACAGACACTTTAGACAGTCATTTTCTTCATCGGAAGATAACCAAAGTGTCTCAGAGAAAAGAAAATCAAAGAGTCGGAAGAAACCATCGGAAGCTGCACCTGCTTCTGATGAGAAAAGAAAAGAAAAGCATTCTAAGTCTTCAGAAGCTCTACCCAGATCATCCCTACATAATCAAAAGACAAGACGATCTCCTAGAAGATCATCGGAAGCATGTCACAAAAGTACTTCCGATGAGAAAATAAAGAAGCCAAACCCCTTTATGTCTACCAGAAATGGTAACATGACCAGGACAAGAAAAGAATCTGAACCACCTTTGACCTCATCTACCAGTGCATCATCTGTTCTACCTAACCTGCATTTAAAACGGTTCACTTACTATGATGCAGAAGGCAAACCCAAGACCACTATGGCTTGGGTTCCCAAAAGACACTAACTAAATTTGTTATGAGGAGCAACAGGATGCAAGAAGTAATCTTTGGATAGTGGATAGTGGCTGCTCCAGGCACATGACAGGCAACAAGACTCACCTTCATAACTATGAACCATTTTTTGGAGGATCTGTTGCATTCGGTGGAGATCCAGTAGGAGGGTATATCACAGGCAGAGGATCTATTTCAAATGGGCGTGTAAATTTTGAGAATGTGAACTTTGTTAAAGAACTTAACTACAATTTACTGAGTGTATCACAGGTGTGTGATCAAAAGCACAACATGTTATTTACTGAGCATGAGTGTATTGTTTTAAAGCCAGGATTTGTTGTTCCAAATGATCAAATTTTGCTCAGGGTTCCAAGAAGAAATAACATGTACATGCTTGATATGAGCACAGCTACACCACTCAGTAACATAAGTTGCTTTGTCTCAAAAGCTTCACTTGATGAATCATCTCTTTGGCACAGAAGACTTTGTCATGTAAATCTCAAAAATATGAATAAACTTGTCAAAAATAACTTAGTAACTGGTTTACCAACAAAGAAATTCATATGTGTTGACAAATGTATTGCATGCCTAAAAGGTAAGCAACACAAGTCATCTCATCATGCCAAAGAGATAAATTCTATAACAATAGTCCTGCATCTGCTTCATATGGACTTGTTTGGCCCCACAAGTGTGAAAAGTCTTGGTAGAAAGTCATATTGCTTGGTGGTTACTGATGATTTCTCTCGGTATACCTGGGTATTCTTCTTAAGTACCAAGGATGAAACTGCTGAGATCCTAAAGTCATTCATACTTAGGGTGGAGAATGAAAGTGACCACCATGTAAAAATAATTAGATCAGATCAAGGAACAAAATTCAAAAATCATGTTTTAAATTCATTTTGTGAATCTAAAGGTATAACAAGACAATTTAGTGCTCCTAGGACTCCACAAAAAATGGTGTTGCTGAGAGAAGGAATAAGACACTAATTGAGGCTGCAAGGACCATGTTGTCTGATGCCAAACTTCCAATAACTTTTTGGGCAGAAGCCATGCAGGAGGAGCTTCTTCAATTTGAAAGACAAGGAGTATGGAAGACCTGTCCTTTACCTCAAGGTAAGTATGCAATAGGAACCAAATGGGTGTTCAGAAACAAGAAAGATGACAAAGGGGTTGTTATCAAAAACAAAGCAAGACTGGTTGTTCAGGGATATACTCAGGAGGAGGGCATAGACTATGATGAAGTTTTTGCTCCAGTAGCAAGAATTGAAGCCATCAGAATCTTTTTAGCGTTTGCAGCTGCCAAGAACTTCAAAGTGTTTCAAATGGATGTCAAAAGTGCCTTTCTCTATGGAAAGATTGATGAGGAGGTTTATGTGTGTCAGCCTCCAGGTTTTGAAGATCCAAAGTTTCCTGATCATGTCTGTAAGCTTGATAAAGCTCTCTATGGGCTGCATCAAGCTCCCAGAAAATGGTATGAAACTTTGCCTTCCTTTCTGTTGTCTAACAATTTCAAGAGAGGAACAATTGATAAAACTCTCTTTTTCAAGAAGTCCAATCAACATATCATGCTAGTCCAAATCTATGTTGATGATATCATTTTTGGTTCAACTAATGAATCTCTCTGCAAGGACTTTGAATCACTGATGAAATCCAAGTTTGAAATGAGTTCAATGGGAGAACTCACCTTCTTTCTTGGACTACAAGGGAAACAAACTCCTACAGGGATTTTTATTAATCAATCAAAATATGTCAAGGATATTCTTGAAAGATTCAAGATGTCTGATTGCAAAGCTCTGGGAACTCCTATGTCCAAGACAACATCTCTTAGCCCTGATCTTGAAGGGGAGGATGTTGATCAACACCAGTACAGGGCAATGATAGGCTCTTTGATGTATCTCACAGCAAGCAGGCCAGATATCATGTTTGTAACTTGTGTCTGTGCAAGATTTTAGGCCACTCCCAAAGTCTCACATATGCTGGCTGTGAAAAGAATTTTTAGATATCTCAAAGGAGCACCAAATCTAGGATTATGGTATCCTAGAAATGAAGACTTCCAGTTCGTAGCTTACACTGACAGTGATTATGGAGGGTGCAACATCAGCAAGAAATCAACATCTGGAAGATGTCAATTTCTTGGACCCAGGATTGTGTCTTGGCAATGCAAGAAACAATCATGTGTATCTACCTCTACTGCAGAGGCAGAATACATAGCTGCATCTAGCTGTTGTGCACAAGTTATCTGGATTCAAAATCAGATGAAAGATTATGGAATAGATCTGTTCAACACTCCTATTCAAATAGACAACTCAAGTGCAATCTCCATCACTAAAAATCCTATCAAACATTCCAAGACAAAGCACATTGACATAAGATATCACTTCATCAGAGATTGTGCTGAGAAAAGGTTAATTCATCTAGTCAAAGTTGATACAGAAAACAATCTGGCTGATCTCTTCACCAAAGCATTTGATGAAGGAAGATTCAGGTACTTAATAACATCCATTGGAATGATTAACTTTGAGTAAATGAAATGATAAGGAATAAATAATTCTTCGGAAGATAAACTTAACTTATCTTCTGATGAGTAACTACTCAGCAGAAGATAGGTTAAGTCTTCGGAAGCATTATTTTTTCCTCAGTCGGAAGTTCTCACACTTCAGAAGTTAAATTATCTTCTGAAGTAATACTCTTCCGATACATTAACTTCGGAAGCTAAATCTTCTGATGATACTCTTCAGAAGAAAGTATCTTCCGAAGAACATTTTATCTGATGCACTTATCTTATACTTCAGAAGCAGTGCTTCCGATGTATTAACTTTATACTTCCTAACCATTGCTTCTGATACTTCAGGAGCAGTGCTTCCGACAGTATAAACTTTATACTTCGGAAGCAAATCTCTTCTGAAAACTTTTTGGTCTCTTAAACTTCTTTCGAAAGTCACATCTTCGGAAGCAACTCAGCCCTTAGCAAATATTCAAACATTTATTGTGAAACCAGCTGTCATCGAAAGACCTTTTTCTGACATCCGGATCTCAAATTTAATGTGTCTATATATTAAATGCTGAAATCCGAAGGTATAAAAAGGTCTCCCGCTCATCCATCTTCTCTCACCGTTTCACTTCAAAATTGCTTTTCTTCTTTCTCTCAAATCGTAACCTAAAAACCACCGATTGAAATGGATCTCCTTGCATTCAGACCTGCTCACAACATTCCAGCGGAGTTGTCATCAGACAATGATGCTGACTTTGCTCATATCATTGTGTTTCTTCAGAAGAGTAGGTATTCATTTGCACTCACTGTTCAGCCCTTGGTGTATGAGTCTCATCAACAATTTTGGGCATCCTGTTCTGTTTCTTCTTCGTCCAATGGTCGGATTCTTAATGCCACCATTGATGCTCATCCTATTTCTATCAATGTGGAAACCATCTGTCGACATCTCAAACTCAATGATGCCGATGGAAAGGTTTCATTCACAAAGGATGAGGTAGCATCGACTTTTAAGTCGATGGGGTACGAAGGTCCTCTCCCTTCAACAACCTATTTGAAGGGTAGAGTGTCCTATAATTACAAGTACCTCATACATTTATTCTTACATTGTCTTTCCAATAAGACAGGAGGTTGGGATCAAGTTCCATCTGACTTAGCCTCGGCTATTCACGGCTTGGTCTCCAACCAACTGTTTAACTTTTCTGCTTTTATTTTCAATAATTCGGTTGACAATATTTCGTCACCAAAGAAATTTTGTATGTATCCCAGGTTTTTGCAACAGATTTTTAATGAGGAGTTGGGCACTTATCTCTCTCTAACTGGGAGTACATATAAAATGTCATTGGTTTCTTCCAAGGTTTTTGTGCAACTAAAGAAGAAGGGTGCCCAGTTCTCTAGGAAATTCACTCCCCTTCTTCCATCTATGGAGTCATATACTCCTGAAGGTGACAGCTCTGTTAACCCCACAGATGCTGAATGTCACACCCCCACCTCTCGTCACCTGAGATGATGTCATATGTCTCATTCTATTGGTTGCGGAAGCATAGTGGTGATGTCTCAGAGATGAGGTGTGACTTACTTGAACCAATATCACAGCACACAGATTCACTTAAAATAAATACCACAAAGGTTTCGTCAATACAGTAATATAACAACATAGTTATTACACAATCTAAACTTCTTAATTACACAAGTGTGACGTGCATCCTCACCGTATTATCACCGCTGCCCTGCAAAAATGTTAAGTTTAAAACGTCAGCACAAAGCTGGTGAGTTCGACAGTTTAATTTAAAACCAATATGGTATGATAAGTATGTTCTCAAAGTTTCAGTTCATGATAACCATGGGACCCGTATCTAGTTCCTTTCGGACAGTTGTTCGTTCACGAAGATACTACCCGTCGGTAAATATCTTAATGCCTCATAATCTTAATGTCTATCACTAACATTAAGAAAGCGTTTCGTAACCAGGTATCAAACATTCACACCAGGGGAGATGCAATCCTCCCAGCGAATGGGTTGTCAGCCAATAGTACTATCAATGATTCCTGTTCGGCCCCACATGGGTTCACTAGATACAGTTCAGGAGATGAGGACTTTTGATACTGTGATAGAGATACTAACGGCAAAATCCCATGAAATCACACAAAAAGTCACATGAAATCACACAGATATCAGTGATGCATATCATATGTTCAGAAAATAGTTTGCAGAGTTACCCCGATGTTTATAAAACAATAAAGAGAAAAGGGGTTGTACGAAACTCACTTGATGTCTCAAATTGTAGAAACACACGCAACTGGTGCTAATGATGAGATTCTGCATTAGTTTATGTTTGATATGATATTTATGTTTTAACTTGCTGATTAAATCGTTTTGAACGTCCAATGTCCAAGACATTGCCTTAACAGTCATCAGCCCGATGTTTAGTATTTAATTACATATTTCAATGTAATATCATACAATGTATGATAATGTAGGAACCTATACTGATTCAGATTCCCAATACTAGGTTGATGACACCCCTTGATTAATCAGTATGATCTCAGATTAATCAAATAGTTAATGTTGTTGATTATAATGCTTAAGCAGTTTCTAGACAGTTTAATGGCTTAGGAGTAACCAATCCTTGTTATTGATGACCCGAATATCATGAAATATCACAATGTAGTATTAGAATAGGTTTAATAACCATGTTTAACATACTAATCTGACTGTTATCAGAAACATCAGATAATCGTTCCAACGAGTATGTTAATGACTGTGATTAGTTTGAAACACCTGGTTTTCACGTTGCATGTCAAGGATTAATCAAACTAATCACCTATATTGTCACAACCAAATGGTTTAAACCATTATAACCATTGTTATGATTTCATGCAAACCGGGCATTACAACGGCTCAAAACAAGGATTTATCCGTTAACAGTTCGAGTTTGTCATTCAAAATCAATCCTAGCCATCATCTAGGCAATAATCAACAACCCTAACTATATCATTACGTTCAAAAACAAGATTTAATCATTCATTATCAAAATAGAAGGTTAGAATGAACCATTACCTAATCTGGAGAAGTTCTGCGGGTAGAAAGATGATCTGGACTCGTATAAACGTTCCCGGATGCGATCTAAACGTTCCAGAGGCTTCAAAACAGAGATTGGATGTGTTGGATGGTGAAAATTTCGAAGGTGATGGTGGTGTCTTCGGCTGGAAGAAAAAGAATGTGATGATGATGATGATCTGATGAAATCTGATCTTTTTAAGCAAGTTGGCGACATCCCCATCCGTCGCGTACCGCGGAGAAACAAAAAGTAGGCTTCGCGTACCGCAGAGAAATCCGGAGAAATCTCAGATATTTTCAAGCATCGCGTACCGCGAAGAAACCTCAACTTCTCCATCGCGTACCGCGAAGACCAATTTTTCCATTTTTCGACAGAAACTTCGTTTTGCGATTCCGGACCATCCGTAACTCCGTTTTGTACGCAGTTTTCGCCCATGTTCATCATTTCTCACATACTATCATCCCATAATAACTTCGATTGTCAACTCCACGTGGATTCTAAGAACGATCAACTGTGCTCAATTCGTTGCTGACGTAATTCCTCATACGCAATTATCACACTGAACCCACACCTTCCACTTTTGTTGGTCATCCCATTAAAATCACATACAAACGCAAACGAACCCCTGTACAGCTCTCTACAGCTGTTCAGGCCCCTTTCTCAAAACCCAGCAAGAAAAAGGTTAAAAGAACTGATATGGGCACAGTTCCACCTAAGGTGAAGCCACACCTATAGTTACTCCACAGGTTCTTCCTCTAGAATCTGTGGCTGCCCCTAACCTGCCTGATAGCCCTCAGAGTATGTCACCATACATACCTGAGAATATCCAAAGGGATTCTCCCATCATTGAGTCTGCTTCTAATGAAGCAACTCCATTAGATCAGAGACTGTCTCCCAGGTCTCCAGGTTCTTATCATCCAGAAATGCCCCCCACCCATACTACTTCCTAGGCTCAAGGGACATCTGCTATAGCTGTGGAGGAACCACTCTCTCCCACTTCCCAGACACTTATGAGAGTGGTGACACAGTTACAAGCTAGGTTCCCTGACCCAGAGCCTACCATATCAGAGGTTGATCCCAGGAGTGAAGAAGGGATCAATGCAGATGAGGCAGCCACTACTGATGAACCTTCTCAAGTTCTTCAGGACAGTGGTACAGACAATGAGACCTCATCTGCGGCAACCAACATTGGGGAGGAATTCTTTGAGGCCCTTCTCAATGAAGGGAATCCAAGGTGCCAAGAAACCACATCTGGTGGTGGAGGTGCAGGAGCTAGGCTCAGGACTCCATCGCCCCATGATTCTACTCAGGTAGATGAGGGCACCAAAATACAGGAATTGGCGGCTACCATCACATCCCTCCAAGCCAGGGTAGCTCATCTGGAAGCTGAGGTGACTACCCTGCGGCTTGAGGTCCAGACTAAAGATGCTACCATTCTGGACCTCAGGAGGCGTCCCCCAGTTCTGTTTCAACCCTTTCATCCTGATCCTGCTACAACTACTTTCATCTCCCCTGATGCTACCAAAAAGGGAGAGAATACAACTTCTGCAGGGTCAGGATCACAAGCAAGAGAAGAGGAAGCTGCTCAGGATGTCAACCCATCCATAGTCACTTTGACTACTGAATGGGATGACTTCTTGAGTACTTACTTTCATGTTTCCTCCATTTCCTCTTCCTCTTCTTCTGAAGCAACAGAGGCTGCCAAAGAGACAGAGCAAGAGCCTAACACAACAAAGGTCTCTTTGGAGTCTCAGTCCCCTGTTGGGACTCACCTGTCCCCTTCTGGGACTAAGTCTCCAACTGAGACTCAACAGTCCCCTACTGGGACTAAGTCTCCTTCTGAGACTGCAGCCCAGGTTGCCATGGAAGAAACTATTCAAGAACAATCTACAATCTCCATGGAATCTGTGTCCCTTCCTACTGGGACAAAGGCTACTGAAGACCTCTCCTCTTCTCCTAAGCTCTCTGGGGAAACTAATAAGGAATCAACCAAGATGGTTGGTCAACCGGAGGGGGCAGTGAATGCTAAGGTTGACTCCGAAGCTGTAGCTGCTTCCGAAGGCCCAGTCATTCTTGATGATTTCTCCACAGAAGAGCTAAGTGCCAATGAACGCGTTGCGCCGGGTCCATTACACTGACACGAAACATGTTTTATTTATACTGATGCAGGTAGAAGACACTTTACTCTTAAATCCCACTTAAAAGATCATAATTTTATATTCAATTAAAGTTTGTACAGATGGATTTGAATAACTATGTTACCCATTCTAGCTTAAATGCATGAATGTATCATTTGATTTATGTGCTATTCAAGAGTAATTACAGGTTACTAAACCTAGAACGATGTAGAAACAAATATAAGAATCAATAATTAAACAAAGAAGTTACTCGATCATTAAAAAAATATTACAGAAAGTGGTTCGAAGCTTAGATGTCAAATGCATGCAGTCAACAAAAGTCGGAAAGTAGGATTTCGATAACTTAGATCAGGGCTTAAAATGCACCTCAAACGGCTAAAGATACAATCATCAACTTAAAAAAAGAAACACAACGTTAACACTTCAATATGTTTAAATATGTTTAATAGTAAAATATATGACATCTCCACTAAGCTAAAGATACAATCATTCTTAATACATAGGTGATACTTCTATTGATGCTAGTTGGTTAAAACATGTTTTTAAAATGTCAGCTTCATCGTAATTTGTTTAAGTCAACTTCATTAAAACTCAATCTACCACAAAAGACATGAGTAAACAACCAACAAAATAATAACACAATAATAATAGCATAAGAACCTTCTATACATTCAAAATGTTTAATCTGCTTCACCTAATCCTACTGCACATAAAAGTGTTGAATTTTCAAAGTCAAATGGTCCAGATTCATAGCTGCATTTCTTCTTAGTTTATCACATAAAAGTGATAATTTTTTTTAACACAAATGACCAAAAGTTATAGTTGTATTTACACTTTTTTAGCATATAAAAGTGTTGAATTATTTAACACAATTTTCATGAACATATTAAAGGAAAACAAAACTAAACCTACGCAGACATTTTGACAAAGAGTTGGGAGGCATACCATGACAATAGCAACATAATATACACCAAGAGGCACGCTATATCTCACATAATCTCTTGTCTGGAAAACAACAGTAACACAAACCATTAGACAACACAATGGCACAGTTCATACGAAAACCCGAATAATTAACAGATGTTCATACTCTTTTTAACAAATGAGGTGTTGGATTCCCTTTTTTTAAGTTCGAAGTTGTTGGATTTTGAGGAATCGGACCCTTGGATACGTAAAAGCAATTGGACTAAAACCCCATTGATGAACTAAATTTATATTAAATTATATATATTATAATAGTGTCTAACTAACATTTTCCCCAAATTAAACCCCTACATCAGTGGATAGTTGAAACAAAATCATATACAGTTCTAATTACCATATAAAGATTCAAATGGAATTAAGGCAATTAACGGTTACCTTTGAAAAACATGTCCTCAAATAATATTCAAGTTTTCGCAAATTGCAATTATGTATCGATCTTTGAACACAGAGACACGGACCTAATTTTAGGTTATAACATTGGTTATAAAAACAAACAAAAGGAGGCCTCCTAATCAACAACTTAAAGTCGACCTAACTACATAACCATTTCAAATTAATATATAGGATCGACCTAACTACATAACCATTTCAAATTAATATATAGGATCAACAAATCCATTCAAATTAAGCATCAAATTCATGTAATTCAAAGCACATATATAAAATTTTACAGGGTTAGACTGTGCCTCATTCATAATCCATGCTTCACATGAGCATATGTAGCATACCTACTTTCCCTTGCCTTATCTATTTTCTCTCTCTAGAACGGCTTTCACCGAATGCTCCGGTCACCACCAACATTCCTATTCTTCCTTTCCCTCTCTAGAACGGACGCCGTTAGATTCCTCATCAGAAATCACACCAGAGAAACCAGCGGATATGGCAAGAAAGAGAGATAATCTCTCTAGAACGGCCTCACCGAACCCCCGAGAAAGACGTCTATGGATATCACACCAAAAAAAAGATGAATAAATCGTAAAAAAAGGTGAATCAGTCACCAGCAAGAAAGGAAAGGAAAACCTGGAATTCAAACTGTGAAAGTGAAGGCAGAGGAATACCCATGTTCATCCCTGATAGCTTTGTATATACAAAGAAGAGATTTGTAGAAAGAAGGAAGGAAAGATCGTAGCTCTTAAGACAGCCACAAAAAAGAGAGAATAAAACCTAGAATTGAAGCTGGTAAGGAAGGATCATGATTCATGAACATGTACCATGTGCATAAAAAATGTAGAAAATGAACAGTGTTTCTCTGAGGAAGCAAAATTTTGCAATTCAATATATATATTAGTATACAAGACCCGCGCGTTGCGGCGGGATCTGATATACTGACGTAAAAAAAAACCAACAGAACATGAGGTTAAAATCGTGTACAATAAAATGTACGAAAATACCCTATACAACATCTATAATGTAAGCTTTGAAACTAAGGGTTGAAGATTAAGAATAGTAAAGAATGTGATTACAGAAGACTTAAAAAAAAGGTCTTGCGTAAATGTAGAATTTATAAATGATACAAATATTATAAAATTATTAATTGTAAATCGTATATATATATAGTATATATAATACTCATGGTTTATAAAATTATTAAATCTAAATCGTTTGTGAACTAATTACGATACAAATATTCGATAATGTATGGATGCGTTATAGGCATGTAAACAACGCTCAAAATTTCTGTGACCATTTGGGTTAGAAATTTATATAAATGTTCATGAGGCCATTGCGATCAAATTAATATAACAATGACATTTATCATATAACCTAATGACGCGTTAAAATCATGTGAACATTAAAAATATGTGAGTAAAGTGAGAGGGGCCTTTAAAAATAAGAGTTTAAAGTTCAGGGTTATAAACGAAAATTTCAAATTAATTGAAAAGTATTTAAATATATCTTTTAATCTTTAGACGCGGTAGTGAATGGTGATTATGTGAGGGTTTGTATCCTGTGAAAACCCGGTATAAGAGAGAAAACCCTTAAACCCTATCTGGACCATTGATTTGGACTTTTGAAAATAAAGTATGTGGTACACATTAAACTTGAATAAAAAATTAGGTTTTGGATAAACAAATCAGTTTTAATGTGGGTTAATGTAGACCACATGTTTATTTTCAAGATTTCAAATCAAGACCCAGATAGGGTTTAAGAGTTTTCTCTTTAAGACCGAATTATCACATGATACAAACTATATATATGTGTGTGTGTGTGTGAGATGTTGGGGCCCACCATGTGTGTGATGTGTGTGCGTGTGTGTGATGTTGGGTGTGTGTGATGTGTGTGTGAAAAAGTAAATAGTGTTTATGTGAGGGGGAGAATATTTGCAAATTAATATATATAATAATTAATCACAATAACCAATTAAAAACCCAAAAAATAGGCAAAGCATTATTTGCAGGCCTACCCGGCCCGGCCCAATTTAATCTGCACGATAATTAATAATTGCACCGGTTTTTCTTTTGCATATGAAACCCATTTTGGTTCCTTAGCAATAGCCGACAAGAACAAGTAACTAATGGATCTCTTTCCAATTGTCCATGCCTTTATAGGAGGCTAATTGAATCAATTTAAATAAATTTTTGAAAAATCATAAATATTATAGGCAAAATAAGTATAACCCCAAGTTGTTTGATGTAAGGGTGTTCAAAATATCCGAAACTCGAAAAAATTCGTAATCCGAAACGTATACAAAACCTGAAAAAACCTCATTCGAAATCTAATTCGGGTTGTTCCGGTTATTCGGGTAGGATAATATATTTTTGATTCGGGTCGGGTTTCGGATATGCAAAAACTAGTTTTTTCGGGTCGGATATCCGAATAAAACTGGTTTATTCGGGTTATTCGGATGTAAGAATTCGGGTTTTCGGGTTGATCGGGTCGGATAATATATTTTGGGATTCGGGTTGGGTTTCAGATAGACAAAAAAAATTCAAATCCGAACAACTCGATTCAAAAAACCCGAATAACTCGTTATCCGATCCGATGAACACCCGTAGTGCAACAAAAACAAACAGGGAGCACGATTCTTCAAAATGAAAACCTAGATCCACACTTCACAGGAGCAATCGTCTGCCCGCCTGCCGTCCTCTAGCAGACTGCGCCGACCGTCGGCGCCACCACCTGCGCCGAACTCCACCTGCGCGTCAACACCACCTACGCCGAACACCACCTACGTCGAACACCACCAGCGGGACCTCTGTCGACGCTACCTTCACGATTGTCGACTGCCGTGAGCTCCTTTACCCTTCCAGGTAAACTAAAAATCCCTCTAGTTGAAACTTGAAATCTTCTTTTATTTGTCACATCTAGTTGGTTCGGATCTGTTGAAGTTGTAACAATTGAATATCAAAAATCCCTCTAGTTGAAATCTTCTTTTATTCCAGGAACTTCAGTCAATGAATATAGTTCCACTTTTTCAATTGGCTGATTCGATGAATAAAGTTTTTCGGATTTTCGGGTTATTCGGATACATTTCGGGTTATTCGGATATATCCGAATCCTATCAGAATCCCAATTCGGATAGATTCAGATCGGATAGGATATTCTCCAGATCGGATTGGATTTCGGATAGGGTCTCAAAAATTTCCAATCCGATTAACCCAATCCGAATAACCCGATAAACCCGATATCCGATCCGATGAACACTCCTATGTTGCAATGGAAGAGTAGACTGTGGAAGAGTGGGAAGGAAAATGGGCTTGGGCCACAAACTAAAACATTGAGCTCGGTTTCTATTTTGGTTTATTCGGATATCCGAATAACCCGAACAACCCGAAATTTTTTGAATGTGCTATCCGAATCTGACCCAAAAATCCGAATTAGTTAATCGGATTCGGATATATCCGACTCGAATATCTGAATCTATATTTTGGATCGGTTTTTCGGATTTCGAATACGGTTCGGATTTCGGATTTGTTCGGATTTCGGATTTTTTGAACACCCCTAGTGAGCTATTAAAGTGCATGTTTGAGATTGCTTTTTAAGTTTAAAAGGACTTTTTGTTAAAAGTACTTATTAACTTATAAGTTTTTAAAATAAAGTTTTTAAAAAAGTGTGTGGATTAATTTTTGATATGTGAATAGTCAAAAAGTCATTAAGTTGTTTGGATTATCTTTTGAAAAATATGTTGAGATTAGTTTTAGCTTATTTCATCAAAAGGTTAAAAAGTCATTCAAAAAGCTATAAATTATAGCATTTTAAAAACAATTTTTTAACATTACTCAAAAAGTTAAAACAAAAAGTCCTTTTGGCATTGTCAAACATCTTTTTAACTTATTGACTTTTTTATAAATCAAATAAGTTAATAAGTTAGTTTCAAATGTAATCTCAAACATGCGCCAAAAAGTCCCAATCATATGATATTTATTTAAATACAACCCCTAAGTACAATACAATATTGCTTTAAAGTTTAAATGTTGAACTAGATAATAAGAGTTTGGAAGATTTTGTAAATTGACGTGAAATAAATAAAATTGAAAATAACTAATTACTAGATGTGAAAAACTAGATATAAAAAGGTGCAAATGAAACACCCTAAAATCAAAGAAAATTATTAAATAGTTAATTGGTTTTATAAAGACAATCAAGAATTCATAAAGTGAAAAGATAGGTCCCAAATGTTTACAAAAGTCTTCAAAATATATTACAAACATGTCAAAAGATGATAATAAGCTAGAAGCCGACATCAAAACATAGTTCAAGTACAAATATTACACAAATAGACAACACATTGCAGGTATTCGTCCAAATAAGCATATCAAGATGAAAGTTTCTTCCCAACTCAAGATTATCATTCACCTAAAAATACAACAAAACAACTCGTTAGGGCAACGCCAAGTAAGATTACAACCGTATTATAATTATCATGTTCAAAAAATATTTAAATACATTTGCCGAAAATCCTTTAGAAATCAAATATTGGGTTCTTCATATTTATACCTGGCAAAATGGACAGGTTGGATAATGGGTCCAAACATGTGCGGTTGGGATGTGTGCAGGTCATGATGACTTTTAAGCAAAATTAGTTTGAGTCTGAATGGTTAGTATTTAAAAAAAAACATTAATTTACTTAAAGAAAATTAGAGAAGTTGAAAAGGCAACTGGACACAACCACATCCACAAACGTGGAAGCAAGAAAAGAAAATAGTGACCGCTAAAGCAAGAAAACAAATATGTCGAAAACAATTGGTCTTTTGAGCCACATAGGGAACGCATAAAGTTAACATGCCAACACTTGAGCAACTTACCAAATGAAAGGTCCTTCGAGTCATGAAGGGACCGCATTAACACTTGCCTACGCTCGATAAGCTTACCGATTGAACTGGGGGACATGATGACATTATTGTGACACCTCGCGAATTCCAGGTCAGCAACTCTAATATTTTTAATAATAATGTTTATTATTATTTCATACGTGGCACTAGAATAAATGCATTTAGTGTGACACGTGGCACAACAGTCTGAACACGCCGATAATTCAGGGAATTATCGCACAACACTCGCATGTGTCTTGAATAACGAACGTTGGTGAACGGATCAAACTGTAACACAAAACACTGCACTCAGGTTCGGTGAACCTAAATTAGCTAGAACAAGACCGATATGTCGAGAAACGACGAATGTATTCGAGAAATATGAAAGAATCGGTTCAAACATGAAAATAGGGCCTATTGGGCTCAACCGGGACCCATCGCGGTACGCGATGGGCACCCAATTGGGCCTTCGCGTTACGCGAAACTCGAGCGGGAGAATTTGAATTCTCCGAAAGACGTCGCGGTACGCGACGACCGATCATCTTCCACGACCGCGGTACGCGGCGTGTTTCGGGAACAGAATTATTATTTTAATCACCGCGGTACGCGGGGTTGCTTTTTGTGCAGCCTTCGCGGTACGCGACGACCCCAACACGCCAAAGCTTTATAAAACCAAGACTAAATCATTTCTGCCGAACCCTTAACCAAATTTCCGAACTACCAGCGATCACTCTTCGCCATTATCACCTGCAAACCATCCTCTAGCCTCTGGAAAGCCATTTGGAGGCCTTAGAGACACCACTGGAGGCATTTGGAAGCTTGGAGTGAACTAGAAAGCACCAACCATCACCTTGCACGAGTTGAAGCTACTGTGGGGATTATTTCTGGACATCTTGAAGCCACACACACCTGTTCCAGCTCTATCTTGATCACCTTGCACCTTCTAAGGTAGTTTCCTAATACTATTTCGGGTTTTAACCCTTGAAATCACACATGCAATGGGAAATACCCACATGCATCACCATCACCACTTTAGTCACGAAATTTCTATGTTATGGATCTATTATTTTGTGGTATTGTTACTGATTTGATGATCTAATATCGATCTATGATGATTTTGAAGTGACTTGATGACTATTTGTTGATTTTGTCACAAAATGGCTACTTTAAACAACATGCATACATGATCTATAATGTTTTATGTAAATTTCAGTATTTAAATGTTCTTAGAATTGATATGTGAGATGTTCTACATGATTTAGAATGATTGATTATATCAAATATGGTCATTTGGTGATTATTGCTAAATATAGTAACTTTAGTGTTACAAATTGTGCATTTTTGATGAAATGGTATTAGGCATGTGATTTGATCTAAGGTTTATGCTTAAAATGATGTTTAGGAACTATTGTGATGATTATGGGGTGCATAGGAATGGTTAAAACTGTTAAAAGCATGATTTTTATAACTGTTACTATAAATAGTAACTTTTTGTCACAAGATTGCAACTCGATAATATGTATAATAATGTCTTGAGACTAACATGCTCATTTAGTGATTATATGATGATATTGGAAGGAATATGTTATTGGGAAACTTGAATTTGTGTTATTTTCATAAGTTACTAAATATAGTAACTTTATTTTGCTAAGTTAATGATTCGTCACATGTTAGGTGGAATGATCATGATTAATGGGTTATTTAGAACTACGATAATGATGTTAGGCGATATTGATTGATTAACTTGATGAAATATGCTTATTTTAGAAACTTTCCAAAAATGGAAACTTTTACGCGCAAACTATGCTAAACCGACTATGTGTAACTATGTGCTATGTGATAACATGCTCATTTAGGATAAATATGCATGTTAGAATAATCGGAATATGAGCTTATGCATAACTTGCCAAATATGGAAACTTTCCTAAAATAGAAACTTACCATAAATAGTAAGTTTCCTCATAGGAATGGTTTTGGTATCCGTACACTTCACACGACACTAAACCGCACGATACACGAACACATGATCCAAAACCGTCACCAACGGGTCGTTAGGTCAAACACGGTCAACACGGTCAAACACGGTCAACATGACCTACTTAACAACTTGGTGTTGTTAAACACGAACACGGTCCTGTGAGGCCCACACGTATGCAAACACGAACTTATAGTACCTATGTGATATAGGTGACTACTAGCCGGCGAGCTACACAAACCCTTTGAGCAAACGCATTTCACAAACTCAGGTGAGTTTACGGCCCCACTTTTACTCTTTAACTGTTTTACTAAACTTTTGGGGTGAGAACACAATGCAACTGTTTTAGATATATGACTGGTATGTTGTGAAAACCATTTTCGAGTGTAACTATTATCGCTTAAAGTCCTCACTTATCCTTACCGTTAGTTGTATATTCAAACGAGTCGTAATTACGTAGTACTACTGGGTTTGACTAACCCCACTCGGCACCAATGTTGACTGGAGGTCATAACGAGTGTAATTTCGATGGGAATGCGGGTTCAGCGATGACCTGCGGAGGCAAACGGGAACAGTCTAGTTTCGGTAAGATGAACTGACACACTCCACGGATCGTAGTATCCAACAACTAAACTTAACATACCCAGTATATGTCTGTTTACTATTTCTGTCTGTCTAAACCTGTGAACTCACCAACTTTTTAGTTGACACTTTCGCATGTATTCTCAGGAAATTGATGGAGCATACGCTAGGATGCGCACTTGGACGTACTAAGGAGTCAAGCTTACATATAGACTCATGTCCTAGGCTTGTGTGCATTTGTTATGTCTTGAAAACAATTTAATCTTTGTAGTGTCTTGAACAATTTACCTTTCCGCTGCAAACATATGTATTTCTGATGTTTAACTTTTCCGCTGCATACTTATGAAAACTTGTATTGCTTTACAAACTGTGTGAATGTGTAACTCATATAGAGTCGTTCTATATGACCATGAGCTATGATCCTGGCCACGTCACATCCACGTGGACTGACACCAC
The DNA here is from genome assembly GCA_009363875.1 of Mikania micrantha. NCBI lineage: Eukaryota > Viridiplantae > Streptophyta > Magnoliopsida > Asterales > Asteraceae > Mikania > Mikania micrantha. The sequence goes on from CM018695.1 coordinate 223,713, forward strand.
GAGTGGGAATTTGGGGGTGTGACAATTATCGTTACTATGAAAATAATAAATCAAATAAATAGTCGCAAAAGTCCTATTCTTGAAGGTACGAGGTCATTAATGCAAAGATAACTGGAAGTAAAAGCAAAACGTAAAACAAAGGGTAAAACATAAATCAAGCGAGTAAGGTCTTTTTCTGCATGACAAGGATCGTAAATGTGACATGTGACATGCATCACTAGGATACCGGCAGAACAGTGATGATGGAGGAGGAGAAACCCTTTCCGGGCATTAAAAGGGGATCGAGAGAAAAGAAGAAGGCATTGAATGAACTCAACTAACAAAGCCTGTTTCATTCATTCCACATTTACTCTAGTAAGAGAGGGTCCCTAAGGACCTTACGATGTTTAGGTAACACCGATCTTATAATCCAAAGTAGTGTAAGCTGTTAAAACAGTTTGTTACTCAATGTTTCTTGAGATTATTTACGGTAATACAACAACCTTTCCTTTTGTTTTTTTGCAAGAATGAACACTGACTCGTGACTTCAAATCACTCGAAATTGTCCTTCTCGCAATCGATTCACTCAATTTTTCAATAGACATAATTTGTTTATTCAAATACTCGAAAATTTTCACTCAATTACATTAAATTTAATTTGTTTATTCAAAACCTAATTTTTTAATTTAAGTTTATGTGAGCCACATATTTATTTTCAAGATTCCAAATATATATAGCTCAGATAGGCTTTAAGGGTTTTCAATTTTTCATCCTTACACACACACACACACTAGCCTAGAAACATGTGTATTACACAAGTTGAATAATTAAAAAATATATAATTCAATAATATCAAATTATAATAAGTATTTAATTGTTATAAAATTATATTTTTAAATAAGATATAATTAAACTATTCTTATAGTTTATTAAATTTTCATAGATTAATAAATTATTAAAATTAGAAGAGTTATATTTTTTGGTATTTAATTAGTAAAGATTATTAGTATTTATTATGAGAGAGACGTGAAAAAATTAGATTGTATTATAAGGTGACATATGTCTAATAAAAATACTCATTTATTATAACAGGTAAAACAAGACAAAAATCATGTAAAAAAACATATTTTTTCAAATTTTTTACAGTTTTGTAACACTATTGGGGCAAATTTTTATAAAAAAAATAAAAAAAGCTTCGACCAATTATTTTTAAAAAAAATATTTTATATACTCATGTAAAACATGCGTAACGTTGTGTCAGATCTGACGAAATTTTTTTTACGTTTTGTTATGTATGTTTTACATGATTTTATAAAATACTTTTTTACATAAATTTTGCCCTTGTTTTCGCACGAAAAAGTGGTTTTTAAATTATCCTTACCCTATATATATATCGTCTAATAAGTGTGAACAACAAAACATAGAGGTTATAAGGATTTACTTGTCTTTGATGGTAAAGATGGTCTGAGCGATAATTAGAGCAAATGCGATGCTTCCAACAATTAGGGTAATAATATTCCATGGACTGCTGAAATAAGTCTTCCTCATCCAACCTATATGATTTGGCCAGTAGCTATTGTAATAATTATCCAATGTGTTCCACTGTTTACGGTACAACGAATTCACATAAGCAAGTTCTTTGCATATCTTGTTGATCATATTAGCAACTTCTTCATTTGAACCCATATCATTGACAAGGACTTCAGAATCAATTAACTTGGCAACATCATCTTGAGTATTTACCAACATATTTATAACAAAAGCATATGATGTAATATAATTTTGAGTTTGCCTCGATTCTTGCTCATAAGCAATGAGATTCCTTAAAGTCACCTCGGTGAAATCATTAACATAAAATATTGGCATTCTAAGAGTACACTTGCACCACGACCAAAGAAAACATGGGAGTTCCATTTCCATCCCCAACACCCATGTTTGACTTCGGTTAGGTTTGAACTTCACCCCTGCCTTGTCTAGATCCACAGCAGAATGGGGTTTTGTGATTGAAAATTCTTTTAGAATAGTGTCATTTTTCTGAGGTTTGTAACATTCATGTAAAAGGCTAAGAATATGATGAGTATCATCGATGGAGATATTTTCAAGGATATTTAAATCTAAATCTGACTTAAAGAGGTCGAGGATCAAGAGAAGTGGGTACATAAATACAACAAGAGAGGTGTTTGGCTTTAATTTCACTATGGTGCACTCAAATATTTCTTCGAGAAAAAAGAAAGGGATCTGATTTTCTAGCAACACCAAGTCATGAACTACATCTTCTGCATGAAACATGTCTATTGATTTTTTTTCGAAAGTCAGGTAAATGAATCCAAGTATGAAACAAGCATCCATAACCATCATTTCTGCAAATTCAACTTCATTATATGTCTTTGTCAAAACATAACATGCCTTGATTTTTTCCATCGAAGCGTACACCTTCTCCATGCATGAATTCATTATAATCCTTGGTGAGGAATTAATATGATTCATTAGATTAGTCACATAAGTTGCTTTCTGTCTTTCGAATGCCTTCACTATCTTATTGTCTCTGTGCAGAGGTCCAATAGAGACCACCCGAGGCCTGAAAGATTGTGGGCTCCGGACACGTAGTGTACGAGGTGCCATGTGAATCGATGGTGTAATTTGTTCATTGAGGTTGTGTTCTTCTTTTACACGATCTAGAAAAAGATCGACTCTCTCTTGAATCTTGTTTTCATTGAGGTTGTGTTCTTCTTTTACACGATCTAGAAAAAGATCGACTCTCTCTTGAATCATGTTTTCCATGCCTCCAAGCTCCAAATCTCTGTTTTCCATACTAATGTGTTTTTGCTCTGATCTGCATGTATAATAACACATGCATCAAATTTATGAGATAAAGTCAAGGTCGTGAATATGTAATATGCCAAATGAAAACGAATGCATATAAGAAAACTTGATTAGATGCACGCCAGGTATATGACTTCGTCCTGATCTTATAATATTACTATACTCATAAGCATCACATCTTAGCAAGTTAAAATTACCATATATTCCCATGTATATTTCTTGCCATTCATATTTTAAAATAATTAATTTACCGCAAGGAAATTAGTGTTGGAAATAATTAGATAAAAGTACTATCGAATACAAGGATTTTGTAGAAATTTCACGACTCTATTTTATTAATCAACTCAAACTATAACTTGAATCAAGAAATTACATATTCCTACCAATCTATTTATAATAAAACTATGACTTACTTCACAATTTAGTTATTTAACTCTAACACTAATTACTAATAAAATATTGTAAACATTATCTTAATATTAAATAAACTTCAAATTAAAAAAAAAAAGTAATTATCAAGATTAATCCTTCAATTAGAAATATAAAAACTTAAAAGGCAAAGAATTACACTATCACCTAAGGATAAAAATAATCTGATATTCAAATATCCGGACAGTGCAAACAATCCGAATTACTAAGAACCAAAAATCTGAATCTGACTCGAATAATTTTTTTTTGAAATACATATATCCAACCCGAGCAACCCGAATCAAGATTCTAATCATTTTTTCCTGTTTCGAGCACGATTTGGGTTTCGGTTTTTTAAAATTTTAAATTCATACTTCTTTCTTCGGGTATTGACCGACCCATAATTTAGATGTTATTAGGGGAGTTTAGAAAAATCGAAAATCGTTATCCGAAACAAAAAAATCGAACAGAATTTTCGGTTCCTAACCTAACCGTATTCGATTACAAATTCGGTTTTTGTTTTGGTTATTGGGTTCATTATTTTGGTAATTCGGTGAAATCGTTTAAGCTGATTTGTAGTTTAATATATTATTTTTTTATTAACTACATATACTCTTAACTTTTAAACCCAAATCCTAGAAATCAGCCCCCCCCCCCCCCCTCAAAACCCAAGTCCTCTCGGCCTCACATCCTGTTTTCCTCGGTGCCCGATGGTCTACATCCGATGACCACATCTCCGGCGACATCTGAGCGAAATTTCCGTCCCCTCAACCCTAGCCCTCTCCGGCGACATCTAAGCGACATCCGACGACTTCCTCGCTTGGCTCCTCGCAGACCGCAATACTCGCACCCTCACTCAGTCTCCGATCACCTCCTACCTCTCTCCGGCAGCATCTGAGCCATCCGACTTGCACCCACTCAGTCTCCGGTCGCCTTATAAATCACATACGTATGTTTTTCTTTCAGATCCAACTTGAGACTTATTAATTTTATTGGATTATTTTCTTGTTTATTCAAAGACCAAATTCGATGTCATGAATGGTGCTATACGTATTCAACCAGCCATCTGTCTCCTTTCCTCTCACAACAGTTTCTGTTGGTGTTCATGATTAGTATTTGGTAGTGTGTTTCCAGTAAATTTGCGAATTTGTTTCGGATGCAATTCTAGGATACGACCTAAAGTCAGCTAGAACTCGAAATATAGTTTTCATTTAATCTTCTTATTATTCTTCATTATTATCCGGATTTTTTTTTTTTTATGAACGGCATTATTATCCGGATTAAGTTTTGATTTGAAAGCTTTATAGTTTTTAATCTGTATCTTCAAATTTTCTTGATGGTAGTCATATATGTGTGAAACTTGATGCATCTGTTGTTTGAAGGTTTCTACATGGTTGCTCAGTGCAGTTTTGAGACTAATGACTAAGGGGCTGTTGGGTAACATCTGAATCATTAAGTGCTGAATGGTTAAGTGTTGAATGGTTAATATGTCTGAATGATTAAGACGTCTGAATGGTTAAGAGGGTCTGAACTAGTAAATGTTGAACCAGTTAAGACTGTTTGGGTTAATATCTGAATGAAAGATACAAAATACCAATCACTCAAAATTTAAGCTTTTTTTTAACAGCCCTCAAAATGCTAGCTGCCCCCCTCAAAATGTTAAACCCTTTTTAGTTTTTACCCAAATTGGATACCATCGTTCCTTCGTTCCTCCTCTGCTTGTACGATACTTCAATTTTTTTAGTTCCATTTTGTCTTTTGTTGGGTTTAGAAAAGTCAAGACCAACGGTTAATTTGGATAGATGGAATGTAAACAAGAAGTATTATGTATTTGTTGATTAGGGAGCAACGAGTCACCGCGAAAGCCACTGAAAAGCTCAAGATTATGAAGACACTCGAGATGACCCGAAGACTTTAGCAAATGATAATACGATTTATTTGTTTATTATTTATTATCATTTGTTGCACTTTATTTATCTTCTAGGGTTTGGGTCATGTGACATATAAATAGAGGATGTTCTCTATTTTGTCAAAATAACACAGACAAGAGAGTGTGTGAGGGTGTGCTTCAATGTAGTCTTGAGAGCTCTCCCCCATGAACTCCATGGATTCTTTATCCATGGAGTTTGAGAGCATGTGAGGGGTAGGTAATGTAATCTTGTTGACTAATGAATCTTATTTCTTTACATTGTTAGTCATTACATTACATCTCAGATTTGTTCTTGGTTGTGTTCTTCAACATCTTCACCCATCTTCAAGACTTTCTCTGTTCTTCATCTGCTTAAACTTCACAAATCGGGTAGGTCCTATTCCGCAACCGTTTTTACAATTGGTATCAGAGCCAAGTTCTCGAGATTATCATTCTAACCATTGATTCTCTCAAACTTGTGCTCAATACCCTGATTTTGTGATTTTTTTTGTGAAAGTTCTTTGAAGATGTTCTTGTTCTGGGTTCTCCGTTCTTCAATTTATTTGGGTTATATTTTTTGTGTTTTGATATGGTAAACACAAGTGGGTTTTGACTCTCCCTATTATATGTCAAAACCCCACCCAAATGTGATCTTTATCGGACGAGTTATCAAATTTTTGTTCATTTGATAAAAATGGAGGCGGATGAAAAATTTTAGGGCAGCTGGGTTTATTTCAAGAAAGAACATAATGATGATGACGGCGTTCTTGAATTTAGGGTTTTCAGAAGGTTTTATTTGATTGGTTTTCGGAAGCTCACCATGGACATTCTTTAAAAATATAAGCTTCTGATGGCTATTGCTTCCTATGGCTATTGCTTCCTATGGAAATTGCTTCCTAAGCACAAAATTGCTTCCGAAGTACAAATTTGCTTCCGAAGCATAAAAATTGCTTCCTAAGTACAAATTTGCTTCCGAAGAACAATTTGCTTCCGAAGCACAATTTGCTTCCGATGCACAATTTGCTTCCGAAGCACAATTTGCTTCCGAAGCACAATTTGCTTCCGATGCACAATTTGCTTCCGATGCACAATTTGCTTCCTAAGCAAAAGTTGCTTCCTAAGCATAAGTTGCTTCCTAAGCATAAGTTGCTTCCTAAGCATAAAATGCTTCCTAAGCATAATTTGCTTCCGATTGGAAACTACTTCCGAAGCATCTTCTGAAGACATCTCCTTCTGATGAGTGAAGCTTTTTATGAAGTTGAATTACTATTGCTTCCGAGAGTTACTTCCAAAGAGCAGAGGTATTATTGGTATGTAAGAAGTTAGTTTCTTATGTGTTAATTTGTGATGTCCAAGTTCTAATGCATCTGCAAATTAATACTACTGAAGTTAACTAAACTGTTTAAAGAACCAAAGTTTTTGGTATAAAAGGAGGTTAGTGTCTTAAGTGCTAATTTATGATGTCCAAGTGCTAATGCATCTATAAATCAACACTTATGAATTTAACCAAATATTTCTTAAGTAAAATTATCTCTTGATATGTAATGTCTTATTTCTAAGTGTTAATTTGGATGATGTCCAAGTGCTAATGCATATTCAAATCAACACTTTAAAATTTGACAACATATAATTTTACTTTTGAAACACATTAGCCTTTGGTTCGCTCATTCGATTTCATCATTGGAAGTACTTTACTCTTTGGCATGATAGAGCTGAAACTTATACATCATCAGAAAATCAAAATAAGTTAATGATGTCTATTCTATAAGTCCAATTGGTGTTCCAGATCTGCTGCATGGAACATATTGCCGGTTAGCAATGATTGCTTCCGAAGAACACTACTTGTTTTTGAAGACATGGTGGTTTTCACACATCAGTTATCTATAGCATCAGCTTAGGGGGAGTTTGATGGATTGAAACTGATGGCAAGTGTGTTATCAGTGGTTTATCAGTGAAGACTTCGGTTTCATTGATGTGAAGATTTCTTATTCTGCTTTGAAGACTCTTAACTTTCAGATTGTTGGGATATGGTTTTCTTTTATCTTTGAGCTTGCATTTGTCATATGTTCATTACAAGGATTGGTTGGAGTCCTACACTTGAACCGACATCCTATATTCTTACATCTTTTGGGTTGGGATGAAGATTAAGATTACACTCTATATGCTTCCATTCTTGGTGTTGGGGATGAAGATTGAGATTAGTTAATCGTAGGAGGAGCTTAATCGGAGGGGGAGAAGATAAATGAAGGCCATAGAAGTTCAAGATGGTTGTTTTGGGTTTGAGAAGCGGATAAAGGAAGATTCACTTTGTTTTGCGGTGAAAGAAACATGAATTGCATCTACACAAGTTCAATCTTATTATTCATGTTTGTTTCATCATACTTCTGCATTGGCTTACATTCATCTAACCAAATAGGGGGAGACTGTTGGGTTTAGAAAAGTCAAGACCAACGGTTAATTTGGATAGATGGAATGTAAACAAGAAGTATTATGTATTTGTTGATTAGGGAGCAACGAGTCACCGCGAAAGCCACTGAAAAGCTCAAGATTATGAAGACACTCGAGATGACCCGAAGACTTTAGCAAATGATAATACGATTTATTTGTTTATTATTTATTATCATTTGTTGCACTTTATTTATCTTCTAGGGTTTGGGTCATGTGACATATAAATAGAGGATGTTCTCTATTTTGTCAAAATAACACAGACAAGAGAGTGTGTGAGGGTGTGCTTCAATGTAGTCTTGAGAGCTCTCCCCCATGAACTCCATTGATTCTTTATCCATGGAGTTTGAGAGCATGTGAGGGGTAGGTAATGTAATCTTGTTGACTAATGAATCTTATTTCTTTACATTGTTAGTCATTACATTACATCTCAGATTTGTTCTTGGTTGTGTTCTTCAACATCTTCACCCATCTTCAAGACTTTCTCTGTTCTTCATCTGCTTAAACTTCACAAATCGGGTAGGTCCTATTCCGCAACCGTTTTTACATCTTTGATATCATATTTTCCCAACGCAACACTGGTATGGAAAAGGAGATCTAATCGGGCCATCAGCTCCGTTCCACAAATCTTCAGCCCCTTTTTTCATGAAACGATATCCACAGAGCGCGACAGCGGCAGATGGGCGGCAGCAGTGGTGGGGCGGGATGGGGCTGGACGGCGGTAAAGAGACCGGTGGAGGGGCGGCGGGGGCGGAGGTTGACGATCGAGAAATGAGAGATGGACTAATGGAGTGGAAGCGATGCCATTGAGCCCTCTTTTCTTCTCATTCAGACTCATTCCTAAGTCTGAATCATTCAGACCTCCATTTAGATGTTACCTTTCGTTCAGACCTTCATTCAGACGTTGAAACAAACGGTCTGAATCTGAACTATTTAGATTCATATCCTTTTAGACCCAAACAAAAAACCCCTATGAGTCTGGTTGGTATGAATGAATGAAATGGGCTGGGGAATGAAATGAACGGAGGATTGGAATTGATTGGAATTGACACGAGAATGAAATAGATCATTACCATTATATTGTCATGTTTGGTTTCATATGGTAATAAAATGATTCATAATTCATGTTGTTTGATAGACATGAAAAAATGAATGAATGAAATATAATTTATGGGTCTAGTTGTAGTTCTAATCATTGCTCGAATCATGGGTCGGGTCGTGTGTCATTGGTCGAGTAACGGTTCGAACCATCGGTCGGTTATTGTTTAGCTCATGACTTAGATGATGAGCTATAGACATAAACGCGCCTGTCTCTAGGGCTCTTACCCTGGATGCCGAAGGCGTCCTTTGGGTAAAGCTATGATTTATACTTGCTCTCCCTGAAGTGCTAATGCAAGGATAAAAGGAAAGGAGGTATGATTGAATAAACTTGTGTATTATTTGGATTTTTTTAATATAACATATTTTTCAATTATTTTACATATTTTAATTTTATCATTATGAATGTAATATTAAAATTTTTGGAAATGACTCATAAAAAACAATTAGCTAGTATCATGATTCTTCTTTAATTTTAAACAATTTAACAAACATAATTTAAACTTATGATATTTAGAAACTTAAATAAAAGTTTTTAAATAAGAAAATATGTTTATTTAGTAACTTCATAATTAATTTTATATTTAATTATGAAAACACATGCAACCTAGCGATCAATGGATAAACAAACGTGCTGTATTATAATTGTAATAAAATCAAATGGGTTTACCTTAAATTTAGAATTTAAAAAGATAGAAAATATATAATTTATAGTTTGGTTTAAACCCGGCCTGTCAACCTAGCTATTTACAACTTAGCTGCAACATGTTTAGGGTGGTGACGGCTTAGAGCTTGAACCCCCTTGGTACCGATCAAGCGCTCAGGAGAACATCGACGCAAACTATGCGGATTGTGCCCCTCGGCTTTAACAATGTGTACTACAAGCTAATTTATAAAGCCACTTTGTTTGACCTTCAATTGTTATTTTGACAGCTGGAAATAAAAGAATAATAATTTAAATATTTTAATGTATTTTATTTTTATTTATTAGTTTTGAAGTTAACTACGTATTTTATTTTTAATTATTGAAAATGATGTTGATATTAATTTAATGGTTTTATTGTTGTAATTAATAAATAACTAGGAATAACGATCCACGCGTTGCGGCGGTTATCTAGATATAGAGGTTGCATATGTTATTTAGCTTACATCAATATTTGTTTTATTCTTTTTTTAATAGTTCAAAATGTATGGCTTTAAGCATTCTTGTCGTGAAATGTTGTTTTACTTATACCTCTTGTCATAGATGAATTTATTATCTAGAGTTAAAGAAATCCCAAGAAAGCTAGAAATGCAACATAAGCTTGTACCACAGGCATGAATGTTTGTACCAAAATGAACAGTGTTCGTTCTTAAGACACAAAGTATATTTTCCTATGTAATATATATACTAATAATATTTGTTGTATTTTTTTTTGAACGGCAATTTGGATCACTGACGGGTCATAGACCCACCCGATCATATCCACACCCCATAGGAGGAAACCCACCATAGGTGAGAGAAAGATCCTTGCCTAGCATGGAACCCCTATTTTGTCCATGCCAGGACTTGAACCCGTGACCTTCCCAATATTGAAGTCACAGGGTACCTCCCCTCAACCGCTTGAGCTAAGGATCATTGGTATTTGTTGTATTTAAGGGCAGGAGCCAAAAAATGTGACGTATGAATCCAAATAGTACGGATGGAGCGTCCAAAAAGAAAGCAAAAAGGATGAAAGAAAGTGTGAAAGCATGTGATTGGGGGATGGCATTGGTTTCTTTCCCCAACGTTATCGTCACCCAATTGGAGCTTTCCCTTTCTACCAAGGAAACATCTCCCCTTTTTTCTCACCTCTCCCACGTGCAATGTTCTAGGGTTGTACCACATGCAATAATGTTTGTATCAAAATGAACAGTATTTTTAACACACAAAGTATATTTTCCTATTTAATATATAGGGGTTGGATCCACTAAGAAGGGATTTTTGCCTAAGAAGAGTAAGAAGCAATAGAAATTTGACACGTGTCATCATAATACAGTAATACAGTACAAAAAACGAAATACAGTACAAAAAGAAACAAAATCCAGTACAAAAAATCAAAAATCCAGTACAAAAAATCAAAAATCTAGTACAAAAAAAATCCAGTTAAAAAAAAAATAAAATATAGTACAAACAACAAAAATCTAATACAAAAAACCACAAAAATCGATTATAAAAAAAATATAGAACAAATCTAGTACAAAAAAAATAAAAATGTAGTATAAAAAATACGATTTTATACCTAAATTATGTGACACGTGTCAAATTCTTATTTGTTCTCACTCTTCTTACACAAAAAGCTCTTCTTATTTGATCCTTCCCCTCAATATATATACTAATAGGGGTTTACCCTCATATTGCGATGGGAACCTCTCACTGAACATGATAAAATCACGATCTCAAATATTAGAATTCTGATCAGATTAAATTCGTTAGTTTGTCGTAAAATCATAAAATATAAGACACAAAAGTTTTAAAAAATAATAGTGAAGAAATAAAACTGATTTATTAAATTTCTGTTAAAAAAAGATTGAATTATACCATGTGACAGTTGCATACGAGAATTTACGTCATCAATGATGTGAGCACATTTGATCGTTATAGAAATCCATGTTGATTTAATAATTGTAATTATTACAGGTTGATAGTAGGTGAGAAATGATGAACTTGGGTGAAAACCGTGTTCAAAACGGAGTCCTGGATTGTCCGGAATCGAAAAACGAAGAAAAATCACTAAGTGTTGGTCGATTGGACTCATCGCGGTACGCGGAGGTGGGCTTGGAAGTTCTCCGCGGTACGCGATGCACGATAGAAATCTGAGATCTCCGGATTTCTTCGCGGTACGCGAAGCCTTTTTGGGCTTCTGGTCGCGGTACGCGACGGATGTGGCGGTGCAGAAATCTGATCTATTTCATCAGAATTCATGCAAGAAGAAATTATTTTCTTCTTCTTGCTTCTGTTTCGCAAACCAGACGAAGAACATCAGCTTTTCACCATCAAAACTCATATCTTAAGCCTTCTGAAGCCAAGGATCGCACCAGGGATCATCATAACAAGTTCTGATCGTTATTTTGAAGTCAGAAATCCGTCTGACTAGGTAATGATCCGTTTAAACCTTCTAGTTTGATTTTGATTGATTAAGTCTTGATTTTGAACGTAATGAGATAGTTAGGATTGTTGATTATTGCCTAGATGATGGCTAGGATTGATTATAAAAGAAGAACACGAAGTTCTAACGGTTAAATCCTTGTTTTGATCCGTTGTGATGCCCGGTTTGCATGAAATCATACCTATGATTATAATGGTTTAAACCATTTGATTATGACAATGTAGGTGATTAGTTTGATTAATCTTTGAAATGCAAAGGTTAAATCCAAATGTTTCAAACTAATCATAATCATTAACATACTCATTGGAATGATTATCTGATGTTTGTGATAACAGTCAGATTAATATGTTAAACCTGGTTATTACACCTATTATGATACTACATTGTGATATCTTATGATATTTGGGTAATCAATAACAAGGATTGATCATTCCTAAGCCATTAAATTATCTAGAAACTGTTACAGTATCATAATCAACAACATTAGCTATCTGGTTAATCAGGGATTATTCTGATTAATCAAGAGTGTCATCAACTTTGAATTAGGAATCTAATGCAATGTAGGTTCCTACATTATCATACATTGTATGATATAATCTTAAATTAATTAAATACATAATTAATATCGAGTTGATGATTTAGTAAGCAATGTCTTTGACATTGAACGTTCAGGAAGATTTAATCAACAAACTAGAACAGAAATAACTCATTGAATATTAATAAATGCAGAATCATCTCTGTACTATCAGTTTGGTGATACTCTGCTACACCTATACTATCAGGTGAGTTTCGTACAACCCCTTCTCTTTATTGTTTTACAAACATCGGGGTAACTCTGCAAATTATTTTCTGAACATATGATATGCATCACTGATATCTGTGTGATTTCATGTGACTTTTGTGTGATTTCATGGGATTTTGCCGTTAGTAACAACTATCACAGTATCAAAAGTCCTCATTCGTGAACTGTATCTAGTGAACCCATGTGCGGCCGAACAGGAACCATTGATAGTACTATTGGCTGACAACCCATTTGCTGGGAGGATTGCATCTCCCCCTGGTGTGAATGTTTGGTACCTGTTTCCATAACAACTTCTTAATGTTAGTGATAGACATTAAGATAATGAGGCAATAAGATATTTACCGACGGGTAGTATCTTCGTGAACAAACAACTGTCCGAAAGGAACTAGATACGGGTCCCATGGTTATCCAGAACCGAACATTTTGTGAACAATACTTATCATATCATATTGTTTTAACTGAACTGTCGAACTCACCAGCTTTGTGCTGACGTTTCAAACTTAACATTTTTGCAGGACAACGGTGACGACACAGTGAGGATGCACTTCACATAGTTGAACCCTAATGTAACATATTGTGTAATAAACTAAGTTGTCATGTTACTGTATTGACGAAACCTTTGTAATGTATTATCCTTATTTTAAGTGAATCTGTGTGCTGTGATATCGGTTCAAGTAAGTCACACCTCATCTCTGAGACATCACCACTATGCTTCCGCAACCAATAGAATGAGACGTATGACATCATCTTTGGTGACGAGAGGTGGGGGTGTGACAGGGTGGTATCAGAGCCACAGGTTATAGAGAATTTAGGTGGATTTAGAGACCTAGACTATAACCATAGGCTCGTATAGTGACACAGAGAGCACCGACACATTAATAACGAACAAAACTTGTTTTGAATTAAGTTAGGATAATCAGGTGGTATGGATCTCAGTTATGAGTGGCCAGCATAACTGAAATTTGTAACACGTGTGCATTCTAGTTTGATTTAATTCAAGCAGAACACTAATAACAGAGAACGAGTAGTTGGGTTAGGAAAGGGAGACGTCTCATATTATGTGCATGTTGAATGTTATTATTCAATATTTATCTTATGACACTGACCAGAGGTTTCCATATGTGACTCTGGATGATACGCTGAGTCTCAGCTCAAGTTCTGACTCAGATCCGTCAGAAGCATCTTCTGCAGCATCCTTGGTGGTACCTCAGATTTTACACCCGCCACAACATCCACAGATATCTGATAAAGATACCTATGCGGGAAAACTGGCTAGAAGGCCATTACCTCAAAGAGTCCAGATTTATACAAGAATTATAGAGGATAGGATGAGGCAGGTTATGGAGTATATAGTGATCTCACTTATTGTCTCTGAATACCTATTGAGGTATCATTTCTGAATACCTATTGAGGTATCATTTCTGAATAACTATTGAGGTATCATCTCTGAATATCTATTGGGGTATCATCTTTGAATACCTCATGTGTGAACAATTCTGTGTGAGAACATATCTATCGCTAAAATACAGTATTGGGACAATACTGTATGCGAACAGATTTATCTATTGCCTATACGGCAATGTATCGAAGTACAGTACGAGAGTCATGCTGTACAAGAACAAATCTCTTGTTTGTGTGAGGACAAATCTAGTGCATGAACTGAGAACATATCAGAGAAAATGTGCGAGAACATATCAAAATCCTGTGTGGTAATGTTTCAAAATCCTGTGTGGTACAATTTCAAAATCCTATGTGGTATTATATCAAAATCCTGTGTGGTACAATTTCAAAATCCTGTGTGGTAACGTATCAAAATCCTGTGTGGTACAATTTCAAAATCCTGTGTGGTACAATTTCAAAATCCTGTGTGGTAACATAACAAAGTCCTGCGTGGCAACATTTCAATTGTCTGTGTGACAAACATATCAAAGTCCTGTGTGGCAACATTTCAATTGTCTGTGTGACAAACATATCAAAGTCCTGTGTGGCAACATTTCAATTGTCTGTGTGACAAACATATCAAAGTCCTGTGTGACAACATATCAAAGTCCTGTGTGGCAACGTTTCAAGTCCTAAGTGATCCTATATCAAAAACATGTAAATATTAACGTATTGATGTCACAATGATGTGAGTTGTGAAATATTTTGACATGTTTTGAATTATTAGGACTAAGTATAACTACAAACATTTGTATGATCACTGTGTATTGATCATCTATCTGGACTGTGCCAGGTAGTTATACTGTATTTATTATAATCACATTTTCAATTTCATAAAGTTTCAGTATAACTGAACATGATTGAATTTATGTGATTTAACGGGTTATATATATCTAATGTTCTTGAACTGATCTGAGTTGTCTGCATGTGAGCAGAAAAATGGCTCCGAAACGAGGTCGACCGACCAAGAGATCTATGAAGAACATTACTAACCCGGAGTCGAATCAAGTTCCACCAGTAAATACTGAATCAAATCCAGATCCGCAAGTTAATCTGGAAACAAGTACTGGTCCACCTGTGAACCCGGGAGCAAACCCTGTTCCACCTGCTGGTGCAGGCGGATCTGAATCAAACGAAGCAATGATAGCACGGATTGTGCGTGAACAGCTATCGGCTTGTGGTGTTTTGATACCACATCAACCTCATATCGCTTCGGGTTCTGGTGGGGATCATACTCACACAGAACACAATGCTACCGGTGGTCATGCCGAAACTCATCATACCACTGGTACAGCTATAACTGTTCCTGATCCACCACGACAGGGATGCACTTATAAGTATTTCGCTTCCTGTAACCCTCCTACTTTCACTGGTAAAGAGGGAGCGGCCGGATTGCTAAGGTGGATCGAGGAAATGGAAACGAAACTGAAAATCAGCCAGTGTCTAGAGGAGCATAAAGTGTCTTATGCTGCCTGTTCTTTCAAAGAATCAGCTTTAACCTGGTGGAATACCCAGGCAAAAACGTTGGGCTCAGCTACAGTCGACTCAATGGGCTGGAATGAATTTAAAACTCTGATTAGATCAGAGTACTGCCCACTCACCGAAATACAAAAGCTCCAGGAGGAATTCTGGAATCACTCGATGATTGGAGCTGACTGTTTAGCGTATACTCATCGTTTTCATGAACTCACATGTTTACTTCCCGATATGTTTCCTACTGAAGCTGCGTTAATCGAGAAGTATATTAAGGGTTTGGTTCCCCAGATTCGGGGAATGGTAACTGCAGCAGAACCCACAACCCTCAAACGTGCAATTCTGTTGACCACTAAGCTTACCGATGAGGCGGTAAGGAGTGGTATGTTGGTAACAAAAACTCAGACGGCCGTGGGCCGTAGTGATGTCGGTACCTCAACTGTTTCTAAAGGTACCAAACGAAAGTGGTTTGGCAAAGCTAAGGCGAGAGCCCCGGCTGAGATCAACCAGAGCAAACAAACTGTGAAAAACTATGCTGCTGTTACTCCTGAGAGGAGAAACTATGTTGGGCAAGCACCTAAATGTACTCGGTGTTCATTTCATCATACGGGACAGTGTCCTACTTGTGCCAACTGTAATAGAGTTGGGCACTACACCAAGTATTGTAATTTACCTGCTCGCCAACCAAATCAAGCACCACAACAAACCACTCAAACAAACAGGTCGTGTTACAAGTGTGGGAGTCCTGACCACTTGATTAGAAACTGTCCAAACAATAACAACACCAATCCGGGGAATGAAGCTAGAGGTAGAGCTTTCCAGATTGGTGCTACCGAGGCGAGACACGATGCTAACATTGTTACTGGTACGTTCTTACTCAATAACTTATATGCATCAGTTCTCTTTGATACGGGGGCAGATAAGAGTTTTATCTCTCCTGAATTTGCATCATTACTGTCATTGCCTGCGGTAGAATTAGAAACTCCTTACGTTATTGAACTTGCTAATGGCAAGTTAATCAAAACTAACAGTGTCATTCAAGGATGTTCCTTGAATCTGAATGATCATCTTTTCAATATTGAATTACTTCCTATTGAGCTTGGGAGCTTTGATGTCGTTGTTGGTATGGACTGGCTTTCTAATAACCAAGCGGAAGTTGTCTGTCAAAACAAGGTGATCCGCATTCCATTACCTAACGGTAATACACTGATAGTTCAAGGAGAACGAGCTGGTAGAAAACTTGGTATCATATCTTGTATGCGAGCTCAGAAGTTCTTAAGGAAAGGTTGTTATGCTTTCCTAGCACATGTGACTGAGCACAATTCTTCACCCAAACAAATCACAGATATCCCAGTAGTCAAGGATTTTCCTGAAGTCTTTCCTGAGGACATATCAGGATTACCCCCAGTGAGACAAGTTGAATTTCGAATCGACTTGATTCCAGGTGCAGCACCTGTTGCTAAAGCCCCGTATCGGCTTGCACCATCCGAAATGCAAGAACTTTCAGGTCAATTACAAGAACTGTTAGACAAAGGTTTTATCAGACCTAGTTTCTCACCCTGGGGAGCACCTATTCTTTTTGTGAAAAAGAAGGATGGTTCATTCAGAATGTGTATTGACTACAGGGAACTCAATAAACTGACAATCAAGAACCGTTATCCACTACCTCGTATCGATGATCTGTTTGATCAACTACAAGGTGCTACTTATTTTTCAAAAAATCGATTTGAGATCTGGATATCATCAGTTACGTATTCATGATGATGACATTCCTAAAACTGCTTTCAGAACTCGATACGGACATTACGAATTTCTAGTAATGCCGTTTGGTTTAACAAATGCACCAGCAGTTTTCATGGATCTGATGAATCGAGTATGTAGACCTTATCTGGATAAATTTGTGATTGTGTTTATTGATGATATTCTTATTTATTCTCGAAATCAACAAGAACATGCTCAACACTTGAAATTAATTCTAGAACTTTTGGCACGTGAAAAATTATATGCCAAATTCTCCAAGTGTGAGTTCTGGTTACGAGAAGTTCAATTTCTTGGTCATGTAGTAAATCAAAACGGTATTCAAGTGGATCCCAGTAAGATTCAGGCGGTGAAACAGTGGGAGACACCACGAACCCCGACTGAAATACGTCAATTCTTGGGGTTGGCAGGTTATTATCGTCGGTTTATTAAGAACTTTTCAAAGATAGCCTTGCCACTGACTACATTGACACAGAAAAATCAACCGTTTGTATGGAATTCGCAACAGGAGGAGGCGTTCCAACTGTTGAAACACAAACTCTGCAACGCACCTATCTTGGCACTACCGGAAGGTATTGATAACTTCACAGTGTATTGTGATGCTTCTTGTCAAGGTCTTGGATGTGTTTTAATGCAGAACGACAAAGTAATTGCTTACGCTTCTCGACAGCTGAAAGTACACGAGAAGAACTATACCACACATGATCTAGAACTTGGTGCAGTGGTATTTGCACTCAAGATTTGGAGACATTATCTATATGGAACTAAGTGTATTATATACACCGATCACAAAAGCCTCCAACACATTCTAGATCAGAAAATGTTGAACATGCGACAGAGGCGTTGGGTTGAACTGTTAAACGATTACGACTGTGAGATTCGTTATCACCCAGGTAAAGCAAATGTTGTAGCTGATGCTTTAAGTCGCAAGGAACGAGTCAAGCCTTTACGTGTGAAAGCGTTAGGTATGACTATTCAAACCAGTCTAATTCCTCGAATCAAAGACGCTCAGCAACAAGCTTTACAAGCAACGAACTATTCTGCTGAGGGATTGAGAGGATTAGACAAGAAACTCAATACTAAGGCTGATGAACTATTGTATTTTAAAGACCGAATGTGGGTTCCTCTATTCGGTAACTCTCGAACTATTATCTTGGATGAGGCGCATAAATCCAGGTATTCTATTCATCCAGGTGCTGATAAAATGTATAAAGATCTTAAAGATTTTTACTGGTGGCCTGGAATGAAGAAACACATAGCTGAATACGTGGATCGATGTTTAACATGTCTTAAAGTTAAGGCTGAACATCAACGACCTTCTGGGTTATTGCAACAACCTGAGATTCCCATGTGGAAATGGGATCAGATCTCTATGGATTTCATTACTAAATTACCCAGAACATCACGTAATCATGACTCTATATGGGTTATCGTTGATCGCCTTACTAAATCTGCGCATTTCTTACCCATCCGAGAAGATTATTCTATGGATAGACTCGCTAAACTTTATGTTAATGAGATTGTATCTCGACATGGAGTACCGATCTCTATCATTTCTGACAGAGATAGTCGATTTATGTCACGATTTTGGCAAACTCTTCAGAATGCTTTGGGCACTCAAATCAATATGAGCACTGCTTATCATCCTCAAACAGACGGGCAGACTGAACGAACAAATCAAACTTTTGAGGATATGCTTAGAAGTTGTGTGATTGATTTTGGAGGTAGCTGGGATATTCATCTTCCACTTGTTGAATTCTCATACAATAACAGCTACCATACTAGTATTCAATGCGCTCCATTCGAAGCACTTTATGGACGCAAGTGTAGATCACCTATCTGTTGGTCAGAGGTAGGTGAAAGTCAAATCATAGGCCCAGAACTTATTCAGGAAACAACAGATAAGATCGCACTCATTCAGGAACGAATCAAAACTGCTCGCGATCGTCAAAAGAGTTATGCTGATAATCGCCGTAGACCACTCGAATTCCAAGTAGGTGATCGAGTAATGTTGAAAGTGTCACCTTGGAAAGGCATTTTCAGATTTGGGAAAAGAGGTAAACTTTCACCAAGATTTGTAGGACCATTCAAAATTCTTGAACGAATTGGGTCAGTAGCCTACAGACTTGAATTACCTCCTGAACTCGGTAACATTCACGATGTCTTTCATGTATCAAATCTGAAAAAGTGTTTAATTGATGAATCATTGATCGTACCTCTAGAAGAGATTCATATTGATGAAAAACTTCAGTTCAGTGAAGAACCAGTAGAGGTAATGGATCGAGAAATGAAAGTGTTAAAACGTAGTCGCATACCAATTGTTAAAGTGCGGTGGAACTCGCAACGTGGACCCGAATATACGTGGGAACGTGAAGATCAAATGAAAGCAAAGTACCCACATCTATTCTCATAAACGACTGTCATAATGTAAGTCTTCACTAAATTTCGGGACGAAATTTCTCTAACAGGAGGAGACTGTGACAGTTGCATACGAGAATTTACGTCATCAATGATGTGAGCACATTTGATCGTTATAGAAATCCATGTTGATTTAATAATTGTAATTATTACAGGTTGATAGTAGGTGAGAAATGATGAACTTGGGTGAAAACCGTGTTCAAAACGGAGTCCTGGATTGTCCGGAATCGAAAAACGAAGAAAAATCACTAAGTGTTGGTCGATTGGACTCATCGCGGTACGCGGAGGTGGGCTTGGAAGTTCTCCGCGGTACGCGATGCACGATAGAAATCTGAGATCTCCGGATTTCTTAGCGGTACGCGAAGCCTTTTTGGGCTTCTGGTCGCGGTACGCGACGGATGTGGCGGTGCAGAAATCTGATCTATTTCATCAGAATTCATGCAAGAAGAAATTATTTTCTTCTTCTTGCTTCTGTTTCGCAAACCAGACGAAGAACATCAGCTTTTCACCATCAAAACTCATATCTTAAGCCTTCTGAAGCCAAGGATCGCACCAGGGATCATCATAACAAGTTCTGATCGTTATTTTGAAGTCAGAAATCCGTCTGACTAGGTAATGATCCGTTTAAACCTTCTAGTTTGATTTTGATTGATTAAGTCTTGATTTTGAACGTAATGAGATAGTTAGGATTGTTGATTATTGCCTAGATGATGGCTAGGATTGATTATAAAAGAAGAACACGAAGTTCTAACGGTTAAATCCTTGTTTTGATCCGTTGTGATGCCCGGTTTGCATGAAATCATACCTATGATTATAATGGTTTAAACCATTTGATTATGACAATGTAGGTGATTAGTTTGATTAATCTTTGAAATGCAAAGGTTAAATCCAAATGTTTCAAACTAATCATAATCATTAACATACTCATTGGAATGATTATCTGATGTTTGTGATAACAGTCAGATTAATATGTTAAACCTGGTTATTACACCTATTATGATACTACATTGTGATATCTTATGATATTTGGGTAATCAATAACAAGGATTGATCATTCCTAAGCCATTAAATTATCTAGAAACTGTTACAGTATCATAATCAACAACATTAGCTATCTGGTTAATCAGGGATTATTCTGATTAATCAAGAGTGTCATCAACTTTGAATTAGGAATCTAATGCAATGTAGGTTCCTACATTATCATACATTGTATGATATAATCTTAAATTAATTAAATACATAATTAATATCGAGTTGATGATTTAGTAAGCAATGTCTTTGACATTGAACGTTCAGGAAGATTTAATCAACAAACTAGAACAGAAATAACTCATTGAATATTAATAAATGCAGAATCATCTCTGTACTA
The DNA here is from genome assembly GCA_009363875.1 of Mikania micrantha. Taxonomy (NCBI): domain Eukaryota; kingdom Viridiplantae; phylum Streptophyta; class Magnoliopsida; order Asterales; family Asteraceae; genus Mikania; species Mikania micrantha. Next base: position 244,763 of record CM018695.1, read on the forward strand.
TCAGTTTGGTGATACTCTGCTACACCTATACTATCAGGTGAGTTTCGTACAACCCCTTCTCTTTATTGTTTTACAAACATCGGGGTAACTCTGCAAATTATTTTCTGAACATATGATATGCATCACTGATATCTGTGTGATTTCATGTGACTTTTGTGTGATTTCATGGGATTTTGCCGTTAGTAACAACTATCACAGTATCAAAAGTCCTCATTCGTGAACTGTATCTAGTGAACCCATGTGCGGCCGAACAGGAACCATTGATAGTACTATTGGCTGACAACCCATTTGCTGGGAGGATTGCATCTCCCCCTGGTGTGAATGTTTGGTACCTGTTTCCATAACAACTTCTTAATGTTAGTGATAGACATTAAGATAATGAGGCAATAAGATATTTACCGACGGGTAGTATCTTCGTGAACAAACAACTGTCCGAAAGGAACTAGATACGGGTCCCATGGTTATCCAGAACCGAACATTTTGTGAACAATACTTATCATATCATATTGTTTTAACTGAACTGTCGAACTCACCAGCTTTGTGCTGACGTTTCAAACTTAACATTTTTGCAGGACAACGGTGACGACACAGTGAGGATGCACTTCACATAGTTGAACCCTAATGTAACATATTGTGTAATAAACTAAGTTGTCATGTTACTGTATTGACGAAACCTTTGTAATGTATTATCCTTATTTTAAGTGAATCTGTGTGCTGTGATATCGGTTCAAGTAAGTCACACCTCATCTCTGAGACATCACCACTATGCTTCCGCAACCAATAGAATGAGACGTATGACATCATCTTTGGTGACGAGAGGTGGGGGTGTGACATACCACTTTAACGATATGGGTACTCGATTACAAAAGTAGTGACATCATCACAAATATGAAAAACATAACAAAAAATGGCTAAAACATTTGTCAATTTGTCTTAAAACACTAAATCAAACCCTCTCACAAAAGCAATGTCACTCTCAAGAAACAAGAACTCAAACATAAGCATGAAATGTTAAAAATCGTTAAACTCTTGCCACTCATGGCATACGCTTTATAGTCACAAACCCTTACCATTTGATCTAGGTAATTTTTCAAGAAACGTTATTTGAAGAAACTATATTTAAGTGTAAAAGGAGTAAATAAAAAATATTACTACTATTTCTTAAATTCCCATTTGTGTACATGGCAACTTGGTTAGCATTGGGCTTAAAGAAAGATGGCTGCCTCCTCTATTTTGGATTGTTTTGAGAAGAAATGAGAGGATATATTCTGGTTGCTTGCTTCTTTTGGTGGTTTTGAACACTTTGTAAGAACATTCCCACCCACCACAACACACCCGTGAGCCGTCCGTTAATATTTTGCAATCGTTCCATTTAAATTTGAATAATCAAATTGATGATAATAATTTGATTAATAATTGTATTTGTTTTGTAAAAAAAACTTTACTTAGGAAAGTCTTCCTCAATGATGTTTTTGATAGATTTCAAAAATTGAAAACTCATAGAGAACAAGTTTAAATGTATTGTATTTCATTATTTTTTTATATCAAATTTAGTTAAATTTTCTTTTTTAGCATGACACGACCCGAGCAGACCCAAACTGACCTGAACAAAATAGAAAAAAATTACCATATAACGATGCTTAAACATTCCTAAAAATAATTTGCCCCTAATGAAAACAATTTCTAGGTTCATCACTCTCTCTTGCATAACATATATACCAAATTTATTGGTTTTGACTAACAAATTCATCACACATTATAGTTTTTAAGCCCAGATATTGGATAAACCCAATAACAAAACACAGACAGTGTTGATCACCTGATCCATCCACCTTTCATAAGAAAACTTACCATCCGAAAATTTAAACTTTTTGCCATTCATAATGCGACGGCTCATTTTAGGATTTTATTAATAAAATAATGCATTGTTTTAAATTCTAAATTACAAGATGTGTTAGATAAGTATATGTTTTAAACAAAGTGGGTTGTTAAATAACTAGTAATCGACTTGGTTAGGTTAGTTAAAACTAGTTAAATAATATTTTTTTTGAACGGCTAAGCTTACTCCACCTAAATTACACCATATTTACACCTTGCATGGGATAGAACCCATGACCTCCCATTCTAAGAGGCAAGCCTCTACTAAGTGGGAGTTAAATAATAATTAAAGGTTGTAGGGACCAATGTTGCTAATTGGCTAAATTTCACATGAAGGCTTATATAGTAAAATGGTCAAACCAAGTCAACACAATTATGTTGCCCGGTGATCGACATCAAGAGAGGAAGAAAGGGCGAAAAACCCTAGCTCTCATCATCTTGATCAAATCAAAGTGTTCTTAAGCTGAAATTTGAGGATTTGAAATAGAAATCAACATCTAAAGCAAGTTCTAACAAGTGGTAAGTGTTATGTTCTTGTTTTGGTTGGTTTTTCGTGGGATGAAGACGAAGCCATGAACGAGTTTTCATCTAAACTCTGAATTGGGTGTTAGTAGCAAGAACATATTAGTTGACCTTGCAAACATGTTTTCTACACCCAAACACATGATTCTTATATAAAGAATCAATAGGTGAGGATATGGGTGTTGGATAAACCATGTGGGATGGGTTTACATGTAAACTTGATGAATTTGATTATAAGTGGTCGATATGTTAATGTTTTAGAAACAAAAGTGTTATCAAAATTCAACAAACATACATAACTTATGACTTTACTGAAATTGGATAAAAGATGGAGTTTTGATAACTTGAAATTAAGAACATGGGTAGATGAAATTCTGCACATAAGTTGTTTGATAAAATACCTCAATGAGGTTTTGATTAAGTATGAAGTATAAAATGGTATGAATGATTAATAAACATATATATATATATATATATGATCAATTGATGTAAACTTTCGATTAGTTGGGTGAATCAAAAGTAAAACGGGTCAAATGGATTGGATTATATAAATAACACAAGTTGTGTGTTCATGTTATTGAATTATGTTATATGTGGATATACAATAGGAAGTGGTGGTGAATCTAGTTCTAAAAGGCCCGGAAATGAGTTGGTGATTGTTTGTAGTTCTCCAAATCAAGATAAGTTACCCATTTTTACTTGAACACTATGACAACAATATTCTTACTTGAAGTGAAGTTATTTTAACGAGTTTTTTTAAGATAATATGTCGTCAAGATAGGTTTTCCCGACGACAAGTCGTATGATAGGCCGACCTGTCAGAGAACGTTTTGTTGTATTGAACTCTATAACCACCTATTTGCTAATGTTTATGACTCATTTACAACCCACCAACCTATTTTGACTTGCCAATTCATTTGGTTGACACATTTAACATGAATTAATATTAAAATCATGTATAGATAATCAATTTTATGCATCGACCCATCAAGCCTCCTCGATCTTATCGCTAGATATTTTTATTTCAGTTAGCTTAGCACATTCAAATGTTTATATCAGTAAATAACAAGCCAAAAATCAGAAAACATGGCAAATACACCATTTAAAAAAAAAACTCAAAATAGAAAATGCATGGAATTAATGAATTATATGACTATGTGTTGTGATGATATTATCTTTTAAAATATAAGTGATATTGTAAATATAAAAAAATAGTTAACATATATTCTGACATACCTGATGTTAATAGGATCCAGTGGCAAAAGAGGGAATATGATAGTGATCAGCTGAGTATTGACTAACGAGAATGATGAGCTGCTGGTAAAATGATATGCTTCCCAACCAGAGTTATGGGTTCAAATCATGCTGATAAAGTTGTGATGATTTTATCTTTTAGAATCTAAGTAAAATTGTTAAAAAAAATGTTAAAATTATAACATACCTGATCTGTGGCAACATATGATGGTGCTGATCAGCCGTGTCTTGACTATTGAGAGGAGACTTGGAGATAATTAATCTTTTGAGGTTGGTGACGTTTTAAATTTTTGCAATAATGTTTCACGTACAATTTTGAGAGCCCGCATTTTAACTTCACAACTTAATATCACATGGAAACGCAGGAATTTAAATCGTTTGTACCATATGTGACCCATCTGTACTATTTCAGTTTATTAATATGAATTTGCTTCATCTCTAGTTTCTTCATTCAGGTTGTTTACACGTCTATTTTTTTTTAGTTTAACATCTCACTGACAATATAGCCGTATAGGTCTATATATGCTAGGCGTATAACCTCCTATGATGCGCATTGTTTCGGTAATGATTGACCTTTTACACACCTCGTATAGGACGTCTACGTCTCGATCATATAGGCCTATACGAGAATATATGATGTCAATCGTTAACGCTGAGAATTCTAATAAGTAATGACATGTCTCTTTATACACCTCATATAGGCCTATATACGACGCATGAAGAGTGTGAAACTTAATGGTGGGGGTGTAAAAATAGCAGGATCCAATTTTAATCAAACAGAAAATTCTGCACTCTCCTAACATGAAGTAAATTCTTATATATTTGAATAAAGTAATTAAAAAAAGGGACATAGTGATTTGCCTTGTCGATGTTTAGCATTTAAACGAACTTTCCATTTGATTATTTGGGTTATGATCCTTCAAAAGGAATATGGAAATTCACTTTTATTTTTAAAAATCATAAGCAGAAGATTACCACTAGTTTTTACCAACTAAAGAAAATAAATCTTTTCGATAGAGCATGACTAGTGGAAATTTCCTAATAAATTTGTATGTCCGAATTTGCTACACAGAATAATGTATCATCATTTTAGATAACAATTTTCACCAACAAATATTTTCTTTTTTATATATGCAGTGGCGAAGCTTGACAGAAACTTCAGGGGGGCGAAATAAAGGTTTTTAAAAAATTTTACACTACGTATCGGGAAATATAAACTACTGCACGAAAAAACAGGGGGAGCGGTCGCCTACCCTCCCCCCCCCCCCCCCCCCCGGGGTCTTCACTAAGATGCGCCACTGTATATATGTGTGCAGGGAAGGGTTTTAAAAAAACTCTTATTTTAAAGAAAACCAACTTTAATCTAACTGTTGATTTAAATAATCAATGGTTAATAAATAATGGTGACATTTTTAAAAATATTGATATTAAAAATGCATTAAATATAAATCAAAAGGTTTTGGGCAAAACAATTTAACAAATATTAGAAGGAAATATAATCATCTCTCTTCTAACTTAAGTCACGTGATTTCCCCCAAAAATCTCGTGTCCTAATAAAAATTCTAATTGTCTTTTTGGTGCATGTTTGGGATTACATTCAAAATTTATTTTTTAACTTATTGACTTAATGAAAAAGTTATTAAGTTAAAAAGTTGTTTGGTAACTTAAAAAACACTTTTAGGGCACGTTTGGGATTGCTTATTAAGTTTAAAAGGACTTTTTGTTAAAAGTGCTTATGAACTTATGACTTTTTGAAATGAAGTTTTTAAAAATATGTTTGGATTAGCTTTTGTGTATAAAAAGGTCAAAAAATGACTTTTTAGTCATAAAAAGTTAAAAAGCCAGAAAAAGTAGCTTCTTAAAAATGACTTTTTAACACTGCTCAAAAAGTTAAAACTAAAAGTGCTTTTTAAATTACCAAACAACTTTTTAACTTAATAACTTTTTCATTAAGTCAATAAGTTAAAAAGTTAATTTTGAATGGAATCCCAAACATGCACTTAGTTTTAACTTTTTGAGCAGTGTTAAAAAGTCATTTTTAAGAAGCTAGTTTTTCCGTCTTTTTAACTTTTTATGACTAAAAAGTCATTTTTTGACCTTTTCATACACAAAAGCTAATCCAAATATATTTTTAAAAACTTCATTTCAAAAAGTCATAAGTTCATAAGCACTTTTAACAAAAAGTCCTTTTAAACTTAATAAGCAATCTCAAACATGCCCTTTAGTAAGGATTACTAAACCAACGACGTAAGCATAAATCGGGGGCGATCTTGTATACGACATTGATGTATTGCTATAAAGATATTACAACAGATAAAAACAATTCAAATTGTCAATATGTTTCTTCAAAAAAGCCCTAAAAGATGATTGATTTATGTTTTTGTAAACAATAGTTTTATTAATTTTTATGATGAATTATGATTATCTGATTGAATTTATTCAACAATCTGCTCTTAAATATTGTCCGTATTCAAGGATTAGTCAACATGTGATATAAGCGCAATGGTTGTTGATATCAATTAAACTTAAGGGTTTAATTGATGATCTCTCTTGGTTGTTTTTTGTTGGTATCATCTTCGATGTTTCCAACGATTACGGGTTTACTTCGGTTTTAACATACTCGATCAAGTTTTTATAATTTAAAGTTTATCCCTACAAGCTTCTTTACTTCTTCTGTGATTCTTCTTCTTCAATGTAAGGTCATGATCTCATAGAAAACTTAAGTTTAGATTTACACACCTCAAACATAGCTCTTAAACTAAAATATTCAAATACATTCATTGGAGCAGAAGATAGTTATATCGTTACAACCATATCGAATGTTAGTTGTCTTGAGAGTATTTAAAGAGGTTCTTATGAAATTGAATGTCAAGTCTTGTAAATGCTCTATAAGCATGTCAAACTGATTTATTAGAGTAGTGGTTGAGGCCAAGTTGGTTATAATTGTGTTGAAAGTATTTTATTAGTATTTAATGGTTTGAGTTTCTTTTATCAATGTATATTTATAAATAGACATTTTTACATGACGAAAATTGTACATTATTTATTAATCTTTTTTATACAATGATTGAGATCATAACATGTATTTATAACAAGTAAAAAACTTTAAAGCGTATAAAAAAATATGTATGATCCTTTTTCTCGGTAGCAATAAGGAAAATATGGAGACCCCGTCCTGACCATGGATGATAATTAGACTAGTTGGTATTCTAGTGACACTCTTAATTTGTATATGACACTTTATGTAAATAGGAAATATTTAGGCAGCAGCAACATGTTGTTTCTGCTAGATTACTTCTACATATAATACTATTTAACTTTTATGTTTAACTCAGTTTTTAACTTTTATGCTTCCATCACTAACATCTATTCCGGACCTTCCGGTAATATACGCTCCTTTATTAATTATACTCATATAATAAAAGAAAAATAATATGTCATATATATGGCGTCTTAATATCATATCCACATCACAGTTGTCAGGTGTCGTCTTTCTAGGCTATCCACATAGTATATTTGCCAAAGTAAATATTAATTTTGTTTAATATAATCAAGTCAAACTTTCAAATTAAAAAAAAAACTAATATTAATTTTTAAAAATATTAATAAAAAAGAATTACTTCAAAATTTTCATTTTCAATCAATAATTTGAAAAATTCAAAATTTTCAAATTTAATTTGTATTGTTTAAAGTGTATAGAGACGTATCAAATGCTGTTGGATCGGGTTGTTCAACCTAAACAACACTTCACAAGTATTTCTTACTTGCAATCTAATAGATGTGGAATATCTATTAGAAGGATCTCACAAACACTCAAAGGTGATCAAATAACAATGAGAACACAAGAAATAAATTCAAGCTCAAAGATATATTTCTCTCAAAGTATTACACCCTACCAGCACACACACTTAGTCGGTTTACAATGAGAGGTTATATAGCCAAGGCTACAGCCGTATACACGTAGGAATACAAGTTGGGTATACTAGACAATACAAAAAGTAAAGCTTATTCTAGTATGTTGAGTGTCTTAACAGGCTAAGACACTCAATCACAATCATTACATTCATAGACATTTGACTTAACAAAAGACTACTAAATACAAAGAACATTTAATGTAGATGATCTTCAAAGTTCAGATGATCTTTTGCATTTAATGTTAAAGTAGGGAAGTAAGGTGCTTTCACTGACTCTAAGTGTGCTGTCTTTGTCTTTACTCAGATCAGCATGCCTTGTGTCAGTTCCTTTTGTACTATGAAAGTACTTCAGCTATGGTCTTTGTCAGAGGATAAACCTCGGAAGTCTTTGTCTTGTGGAAGCTGGGGAGGTTCTTCGGAAGCTTGTAGTCTTCGGAAGCTTTAAGTCTTCTGAAGCTTTAAAACCTTTAAGTGTTATTCTTCCGAAGCAGTTGTCTTGAATAACCTTCGGCAGGAACAAGTTATCCTTCGGAAGCAATGCTGCTTCCGAATAATCACTTCTTCCTTCCGAAGGCTTTTAGTCATTGTAGCTCCTATACTTAGACAAAATAAGAAGTTTAGTGAGCATCAGCCTTTATTAGTCTTTACAATCTCCCCCTAGGCTGATGCTACCAAAACTTCTATGGAATTACCCCTGGCTTCCTTTCACCTCTCAGTTCTGTACCCTTGCCCTTACCCACTTGCTGCCTACCCTCCCATCTGATCCATTATCAGGATTGTTGAGAGGAAGCTTATCTAGGTCAAGGACATAGGGATTTGCCAACACCATCAGCTGCACAAAATTCACCAACTTTATTACTCCATTGTAGTTGGTGAGAATGAAGATCTTTTCTTGTGCATTGAAGCTCCATTTCACTAAGGGGATATATGAATGCTCATGCATTAGTCCATGAATGTCCCTTAGATCTTCCTGAGATTGTGTAGTTGCTGGAGCTGCTTCTGGTGTGACTTCAGGTACTAAGATTACTGCTTCAGGCTCAAAGTTAGGGGAGATAGGATTTGTTTTCTTTTTCTTTTTAGCCATGCTCTTTCTTCTTCTGAATCTTCGTGAGTCTTGAGCCACAGCTTCACTCCTCTGTTCTCTGGCCTGTTGATCCTCCACATTGGATCCCACTGGATCATCTGCTCTTGCAGTGGGCTCTGGGCCTGCAGCATCAGTTCTTGGAGGATTTGGTCTCCTCTCATCTGCCATAGATTGTCTCTCAGGATCAGGCACTATAGTTCTTTTAGCTGCCTTTCCCTTTCTGATTTTGATCACTGAAGAGATTGGCATGTTATCCATTGAGGGACTAGATGGAGGAGATGTTTGTTCTTCTTTAGGGTTGATAGGAAACATGTTGGGGAACATGGCTTTTGTTGCTTCCCCACACATGACTTCCTCACCCTGTCTGATCCCTGTTCCAGAGAGGGGAAATTCTATTCTTACTCCTCCCCCTAAGCCTAAGCTTAAGTTTAGGCTTGCCCTTTGAGCATGTATTTGCCCAATTGAAGGTAACTCACCTCTGGCAACCTTAGTCTTGATGTCTCTGATATGCATATCCATGGTTGAGTTCTTCATTGGGCCTAGTTGCCGAGCATGGAAGCCATATTCCAGGAGAAAGGCCTTTGACTTGTCTCTGTAGGCCTTTTCCTTTTGCTTCTTTGTAAGGACAATCTTGGCCTTGGATGCAGCAGCAGCAGCCTGTTCTTGCTGCTGTACCCTGTCCATCTCGGCAGCCATCTGAGGCACCGACCAGCCCCATACTTCATCAAAGTCATAGCCTCTCTCTTCAAGCAGAGCAGAGAGTCTAACTCGTTCTTCATCCTGAGAGGTGTCTGGTTGGCCCTTCACTTTCTTTGGTCTTCTCTCCTCCTGTTCCGCTTCCTCCTCTGGGGTAAATTTTCTTTTTCCTTTGTCATCAGCAGTTAATTTTGCCCCAGAGGAAATGTCTCCTGTTGCCTCACCAGCTGGTTCATTGGCACATAGCTCCTCTGAGGAGGAATCATCAAGAATGACTGGGCCTTCGTAAGCAGCTGCAGCTTCGGAGTTAACCTTAGCATTCACTGCCCCCTCCGGTTGACCAACCATCTTGGTTGATTCCTTATTAGTTTCCCCAGAGAGCTCAGGAGAGGAGGAGAGGTCTTCAGTAGCCTTTATCCCAGTAGGAGGGGACACAGGTTCCATGGAGATTGAAGGTTGTTCTTGAATAGTTTCTTCCATGGCAACCTGGGATGCAGTCTCAGAAGGAGACTTAGTCCCAGAAGGGGACTGTTGAGTCTCAGTTGGAGACTTAGTCCCAAAAGGGGACAGGTGAGTCCCAACAGGGGACTGAGGCTCCAAAGAGACATTTGTTGTGTTGGGCTCTTGCTCTGTCTCTTTGGCAGCCTCTGTTGCCTCAAAAGAAGAGGAAGAGGAAGTGGAGGAAACATGGAAGTAAGTGCCCAAGAAATCATCCCATTCAGTAGTCAAAGTGACTATGGATGGGTTGACATCCTGTGCAGCTTCCTCTTCTCTTACTTGTGATCCTGACCCTACAGAAGGTGTATTCTCCCCCTTTTTGGTTGCATCAGGGGAGATGAAGGTGGTTGTAGCAGGATCAGGATGAAAGGGTTGAAGAAGTACTAGGGGACGCCTCCTGAGGTCCAGAATGGTAGCATCTTTAGTCTGGACCTCAAGACGCAGGGTAGCCACCTCAGCTTCCAGATGAGCTACCCTGGCTTGGAGGGTTGTGATGGTAGCCGTCAATTCCTGTGTTTTGGTGCCCTCATCTACCTGAGTAGAATCATGGGGCGATGGAGTCCTGAGCCTAGCTCCTGCACCTTCACCACCAGATGTGGTTTCTTGGCACCCTGGATTCCCCTCATTGAGAAGGGCTTCAAAGAAGTCCTCCCCAATGCTGGTTGCCACAGATGAGGTCCTATTGCCTGTACCACTGTCCTGAAGAACTTGAGAAGGTTCATCAGTAGTGGCAGCCTCATCTGCATTGATCCCTTCTTCATTCTTGGGATCAACCTCTGATGTGGTAGGCTCTGGGTCAGGGAACCTAGCTTGTAACTGTGTCACCACTCTCATAAGTGTTTGGGAAGTGGGAGAGAGTGGTTCCTCCACAGCTATAGCAGAGATCCCTTGAGCCTGGGAAGTAGTATGGGTGGGGGGCATTTCTGGATGGTAAGAACCTGGAAACCTGGGAGACAGTCTCGGATCTAATGGAGTTGCTTCATTAGAAGCAGACTCAATGATTGGAGAATCCCTTTGAATATTCTCAGGTATGTATGGTGACATACTCTGAGGGCTATCAGGCTGGTTAGGGGCAACCACAGATTCCAGAGGAAGAACCTATGGAGTAACTACAGGTGTGGCCTTCACCTTAGGTGGAACTGTGCCCATATCAGTTCTTTTCACCTTTTTCTTGCTGGGTTCAGAGGAATGGGCCTGAACAGCTGTAGAGAGCTGTACAGGAGTTCTTTTGCGCTTGTAGGTAATCTTTATGGGATGAACAACAAAAGTGGAAGGTGTGGGTTCAGCATCTGTGGGTTTAACAAAGCTGTCACCTTCAGGAGTATGTGACTCCATAGATGGAAGAAGAGGAGTGAAGTTCCCAGAGAACTGGGCACCTTTCTTCTTTAGCTGCACAAAAACCTTGGAAGAAACCAAGGGTATTTTACATGTATTCCCAGTTAGAGAGAGGGAAGTGCCCAACTCCTCATAGAAGATCTGTTGCAAAAACCTGGGGTACATACAAAATTTCTTTGGTGACGAAATATTGTCAACCAAATTATTGAAAATAAAAGCAGAGGAGTTAAACAGTTGGTTGGAGACCAAACCATGAATAGCCGAGGCTAAGTCAGACGAAACTTGATCCTAACCTCCTGTTTTATTGGAAAGACAATGTAGGAACAAATGTATGAGGTACTTGTAATTATAGGACACTCTACCCTTCAAATAGATTGTTGTAAGGAGAGGACCTTCGTACCCCATCGACTTAAAGGTCGATGCTACCTCATCCTTTGTGAATGAGACCTTTCCACCGGCATCATTGAGTTTGAGATGCCGACAGATGGTCTCCACATTGATAGAAATAGGATGAGCATCAATGGTGGCATTAAGAGTCCGACCATTGGAAGAAGAAGAAACAGAACAAGATGCCCAAAATTGTTGGTGATGAGATTCATACACCAAGGGCTGAACAGTGAGTGCAAAGGAATACCTGCTCCTTTGAAGAAACGAGATGATCGGAGCAAAGTCAGCATCATTGTCTGATGACAACTCCGCTGGAAGGTTGTGAGTAGGTTTGAATGCAAGGAGAGCCATTTCGATCGGAGGTTTTTAGGTTACGATTTGAGAGAAAGGGAAAATCAGTTTTGAAGTGAAACGGTGAGAGAAGATGAATGAGCGGGAGACCTTTTATACCTTCGGATTTCAGCATTTAATATATAGACACATTAAATTTGAGATCCGGATGTCAGAAAAAGGTCTTCCGATGACAGCTGGTTTCACGATAAATGTATGAATATTTGCTAAGGGCTGAGTTGCTTCCGAAGATGTGGCTTTCGGAAGGAGTTTAAGAGACCAAAAAGTTTTCAGAAGAGATTTGCTTCCGAAGTATAAAATTTATACTGTCGGAAGCACTGCTTCTGAAGTATCAGAAGCAATGGTTAAGAAGTATAAAATTAATACATCGGAAGCACTGCTTCTGAAATATTTAGATAAGTTCATCAGACAAAATGTTCTTCGGAAGATACTTTCTTCTGAAGAGTACCTTCAGAAGGTTAAGCTTCCAAAGTTAATGTATCGGAAGAGTATTACTTCAGAAGGTAATTTAGCTTCTGAAGTGTGAGAACTTCCGACAGAGGAATAAATAATGCTTCCGAAGACTTAACCTATCTTCTGCTGAGTAACTACTTCTGCTGAGTAGTTACTCATCAGAAGATAAGTTAAGTTTATCTTCCGAAGAATTATTTATTCCTTATTATTTCATTTATTCAAAGTTAATCATCCCAATGGATGTTATTAAGTACCTGAATCTTCCTTCATCAAAGGCTTTGGTGAAGAGATCAGCCAGATTGTGTTCTGTATCAACTTTGACTAGATGAATTAACCTTTTCTCAGCACAATCTCAGATGAAGTGATATCTTATGTCAATGTGCTTTGTCTTGGAATGTTTGACATGATTGTTGGTGATGGAGATTGCACTTGAGTTGTCTATCTGAATAGGAGTGTTGAACAGATCTATTCCATAATCTTTCATCTGATTTTGAATCCAGATAACTTGTGCACAGCAGCTAGAAGCAGCTATGTATTCTGCCTCTGCAGTAGAGGTAGATACACATGACTGTTTCTTGCATTGCCAAGACACAATCTTGGGTCCAAGGAATTGACATCCTCCTGATGTTGATTTCTTGCTGATGTTGCAACCTCCATAATCACCGTCAGTGTAAGCCATGAACTGGAAATCTTCATTTCTAGGATACCATAATCCTAGGCTTGATGCTCCTTTGAGATATCTAAAAATTCTTTTCACAGCCAGCATATGTGAGACTTTGGGATTGGCCTGAAATCTTGCACACACACAAGTTGCAAACATGATATCTGGCCTGCTTGCTGTGAGATACATCAAAGAGCCTATCATTGCCCTATACTGGTGTTGATCAACATCCTCCCCCTCAAGATCAGGGCTAAGAGATGTTGTCTTGGACATAGGAGTTCCCAGTGCTTTGCAATCAGACAGCTTGAATCTTTCAAGAATGTCCTTGATATATTTTGATTGATTAATAAAAATCCCTGTAGGAGTTTGTTTCACCTGTAGTCCAAGAAAGAAGGTGAGTTCTCCCATTGAACTCATTTCAAACTTGGATTTCATCAGTGATTCAAAGTCCTTGCAGAGAGATTCATTAGTTGAACCAAAGATAATATCATCAACATAGATTTGTACTAGCATGATATGTTGATTGGACTTCTTGAAAAAAAAAGTTTTATCAATTGTTCCTCTCTTGAAATTGTTAGACAGTAGAAAGAAAGACAAAGTTTCGTACCATTTTCTGGGAGCTTGATGCAGCCCATAGAGAGTTTTATCAAGCTTACAGATATGATCAGGAAACTTTGGATCTTCAAATCCGGGAGGCTGACACACATAAACCTCCTCATCAATTTTTCCATAGAGAAAGGCACTTTTTACATCCATTTGAAAAACTTTGAAATTCTTGGCAGCTGCAAATGCTAAGAAGATTCTGATGGCTTCAATTCTTGCAACTGGAGCAAAAACTTCATCATAGTCTATGCCTTCCTCCTGAGTGTATCCCTGAACAACCAGTCTTGCTTTGTTCTTGATGACAACACCTTTGTCATCTTTCTTGTTTCTGAACACCCATTTGGTTCAAATTGCATACTTACCTTTAGGTAAACGACAGGTCTTCCATACTCCTTGTCTTTCAAATTGAAGAAGCTCCTCTTGCATGGCTTCTACCCAACTGTTGTCTTTCAATGCCTCAGCAATTTTCTTTGGTTCTATTTGGGATAGAAAGCATGAGAACAAACAAATGTTTGCTTCATGCATATAGCTTCTAGTTCTTACTGCTTCTTCAACATTTCCAATAATGTTCTCAACTAGATAAGTGTTGTGAATTCTAGTTCTTAGAACCACATCCAATTGAGAAGCCTCATCCAGATTGATTGACTCAAGGTTAGGAAGTACTACCTCAAGCTGAATTTCTGGCATATCTTGTGGATTCTGAATTTGGACTGTGGTGGGTTGGTTTTCTCTGGGAAAAGTAGTTTCCAGAGTGTTTGCCTCTGCTGATGGACTTCATACTTCTTCTTGATGTTGTAAACCAGAAGTAGATTCACTTGAGGGACCTGCCTGAGATGTGTTAATTGTCTCAGGCTGTGACACACCATTTTGTGCTGAAGTGGATTCTGCCAAGATTTGTCTTGAAGCTATTGGCAGTTCAACACGAAAGTCATCTTCTCTTGTGCATTTGGAGGTATCTATGGTAGCTGACTGTGAAACTAGAACATACTCTTTCACCAGATTAAATGCATATGTAAAGCTATCAAGATCAAATAACCAATCAGGGCCTGTTCCAGGTTTATTGAGAGTATGTTCATTGAACTGAACATTTGCAGACTCTTCAATAATTCTGGAAGCTTTGATGTATACTCTATAAGCCTTAGCATGTGAAGAGTACCCAACAAAGTAGCCCTCTGCTGATTTCTCAGCAAACTTGGATAAATGATCTTTAGTATTCAAGATGGTGCATTGACATCCAAATGGTTTGAGAAACCCAATAAATGGTTTTCTCTTGTGCCAAATTTCATAAGGAGTCATACCATGTGTCTTAACTACCAATACTATATTTTGGACATAACAGACAGTGTTGACTGCTTCTAGCCAAAAAGTTATTGGAAGTTTGGCATCAGACAACATGGTCCTTGCAGCCTCAATCAGTGTCCTATTCCTTCTCTCACCAACACCATTTTGTTGTGGAGTCCTAGGAGCACTAAATTGTCTTATGATACCTCTAGATTCACAAAAAGAATTTAAAACATGATTCTTGAATTCTGTTCCTTGATCTGACCTAATTATTTTTACATGGTGGTCACTTTCATTCTCCACCCTTAGTATAAATGACTTTAGGATCTCAGCAGTTTCATCCTTGGTATTTAAGAAAAATACCCAGGTATACCGAGAGAAATCATCAGTGATCACCAAGCAATACGATTTTCTACCAAGACTTTTAACACTTGTGGGGCCAAACAAGTCCATGTGCAGTAAATGTAGGAATGTTGTGATAGAATTTATCTCTTTGGCATGGTGAGATGATTTGTGCTGCTTGCCTTTCAAGCATGCAACACATTTATCAACACAAATGAATTCTTTTGTTGGTAAACCGGTTACCAAGTTTATTCATATTTTTAAGGTTTACATGACAAAGTCTCCTATGCCAAAGGGATGATTCATCAAGTGAAGCTTTTGAGACAAAGCAATTTATGTTACTGAGTGGTGTAGCTGTGCTCATGTCAAGCATGTACATGTTATTTCTTCTTGGTGCCCTGAGCAAAATTTGATCATTTGGAACAACAAATCCTGGCTTTAGAACAATACATTCATGCTCAGTAAACAACATGTTGTGCTTTTGATCACACACCTGTGATACACTCAGTAAATTATAATTTAGTTCCTTAACAAAGTGCACATTCTCAAAGCTTACCTTGCCATTTGTGATAGTGCCCCTACCTGTTATGTAACCTCCCACTGGATCACTTTCAAAAGCAATAGACCCTCCAAAGAATGGTTCATATTTATGAAGGTGAGTCTTGTTGCCTGTCATGTGCCTGGAACAGCCACTGTCAACTATCCACAAGTTGCCTTTTGATTCCTGCTGTCCCTGCACATGACCAGAAGTGAGTTAGTTTCTGATGGGAACCCAAGCCATTGTGGTCTTGGGTTTTCTATTAGCATCATTATAAGTAAATTTCTTTGACATCATTCTAGTTGGAACCAATGATGTGCTTGTTTTTGATTGGACTAATGGTTGAGTAGATGGTTCAGAGATTTCCTTTTTCTTCCATATCTGTTTGACTTTTGTCGGAAGAGTTTTCTTCTTTTGATGATCATCGAAAGTTCTTTTACTTTTTCCTTCTGATGACTTGAAAGTAGAGTTTTTCTTCTGATGATCTTCTTTCGGAAGTAGGAGTTTTCTTTGGTCTGTCGGAAGCTCTTTTTTCATGTGCTTCCGATGCTTTCTTACCTTCGGAAGCCTTCTTGTTTTGTTTCTTTTGACTATCAGAAGTACTAGCTTCCGATAGCTTCTTGACTAATTTCCTTCCTGTTTCTTCTGAAGAAACAGATGACTTGCTCCAGCTCTTCTTTCTTCCTCTTCCTTGTATTTCAGAGATGATTCTGCTTCTTGGATTATAGAAGCAAATAGCAGCGAAGTGATTCATCTCACCACATATCAGGCACACGGTTTGATTGTTGAAAGATTGTTTCTGCTTATCCTTTTTTATGAAGGTTGAGCTTTGGTTTTCAGAGGTTGATGGTTTGGATGATCCAACAGGCTTGTTGGATCTAGGATTTGCCTGATTTCCTGAAAAATTGACGTTTCTCTCCTTTGATCTACCCCTTTTGGACTTGTCAGATGGACAGGTCACATAGTCATCTGAGGAGATACTCCATGTCTGTATGTTCTTAGCTTTAATAAAAACTGATGATTGTTTCTTAGTTTTCTTAGTTCTTTTCTTATTTCTTAAAGCTGATTTTGTTATTTCTGGTTTGATAGGAGTATCCCTCTCATCTGAGCATGTTGAGTTACTTGGGTCTGGATCAGAGAGATCATCACTTTGATCTACCTTGTGCATGCCTAACTCTTCATCATACACAAGATTAGTTACTGGTTTACATTTGATTTCAACCATAGGATTATAAGCAGATGGAGGCACCATTTTGTTATAACCCAAACCAGCTCCCATTTTTCTTACAAGCTCAGATGTATCACTCATTCTAAAAAGTTTTTCATACTTTTCACCTTGGCTTAAAAATTTGTCTCTGTAAGACTCAGCCAATACAAGTTCTGTCTTGGCAGTGGTTAGTCTTTCTAAAAGATTTTTAATTTGACATTGTTTGTTAGTGTCTTCATGTTTTAAACTTGAAATAGTCTTTTCCATTTCCTCAATCTTTTCTTTGTAATTTCTTTCAGCCTCAAAGAAATTTGCCTTGACAACTTGTAAAGACTCAAGCTCATTACAGAGTTGAGAATTTATCTTTTTATAAACAGTTAACTTTTCTAAGCATTCAGGTGTGCACTTGTTATCATTTACCTTGTTTGAGGAAGTTGAGTCATTTTCCATCAAAGCACTGTTGAAAATGGAAGCATCCTCAGCTTGAAAGCTCCAATCTGCAAAGTCTTGCTCTGCAATGTTTGCATTGTTTGTTGAGCTTGATGGCCTTTGTTGTGGTTGCTCAGAAGTTGATGGCTGAGTGCTTGAAGACTTGCACTCCCTGGCGAAATGCCCTAATTGTTGGCAGTTGAAGCATTTGAGCTTAGATTTATCAAGCCCAAACCCAGTCTTCATGTTGTGCCTTTTGAATTGTCTGCCAGTTCTTTGATAAAACTTCTTTGCTCTATAGGAGATCATGGCCATTTGATAGTTTATATCCATCTCCTCAAGGTCATCTGCAGGAATGCCATCTAAGTCTTCTTGACACAAATGTAAGTAGTTGGTTTCCTCATCCATAAAGGCTCCCTGCCCAGAGGTTGGTAGTGGAGTTGGGTTAGAGATGGGGTTTGAGTGTGTGTTTGATAAACTTGGAGTTTCAGGAAATGTGACAGTGGGTGTGGATGTAGGATGGTAGATGGGTTGATAACTTTGGTATGGATGATTGTTGATGGGTGCATAAAGGGCTGTTGAACCAGATGATATATGGGAAGTTTTAGATTCCTGGGCATCTAATTCCATCTAGTAAGCACTGAGAATACCAAACAACTCTCCTAGAGTCAGAGTTTTCAAATTTTCTGTTCTTCTGATTGTGACCGAATAAATATTCCAAGCCTTTGGAAGAGATCTCAGAAATTTTCTGAGTACATCTTGATTATCCAGTATCACACCTGTAGTTGTTAATTCATCCACAAGTTGAACATACCTTAGGTACTGAGAGGACATGTTCTCATTGTTTTGTTGACAGAAGTTTTCAAACTTCTGTTTCAGCATATCCTTCTTGTTTTCTTTGACATCATCTGAACCTTCATACATCTGCTTCAAGGAGTTCCACAGTTCTTGAGCAGACTTGCATTTCTTGAATGCATGTATAATGGAGTTCGGTATTGACATCTGAATGAGCCAAAGTGCTTTAGAATTAACTTCCATCTTCTTGTAGTCTTCGTCTGAGTACATAGATGGTTCTTTTGGTACTGCAGCTCCACCAGCTCCAGCAGCAGCAACTGTAGGAATATAAAGACCTTCAAGAACAGACTTCCAAAGTTTGAAGTCAAGGTTCCTTATGAATCCTTCCATTCTGACTTTCCAAGTGTCAAAGTCATCAGGAGTGAACATCGGTGGTTTGTTGAGTGTACCATTCTCTGTATCATGTTTGTTTAAAGCAACCATTTTATCAAACATACAGAGTATGAGTTCAGAAGCAATGAGATATTATAAGAAATCGAACGGTTAACTTAAGGATGATTAATCACTTAAGTTTGAGAGCCAAAGCTCTGATACCACTTGTTTGTAACGACCCGTTTTTTTATATAGTATAAACATGTTTGAAATAATCGTCAATGGAACGATTGTAATTATTAAAAATTGAAAGTATGTGAGAAATTATGAACGTGGGAGAAAACCGTTCGCGAAACGGGGTTACGGATTGTACGGAATCGCGAAACAAAGATATTATGCTTGGAATTTCTTCGCGGTACGCGAAGGCTTCGTGAGCTACCTTCGCGGTACGCTAAGAACATAAAATATCTGAGGATCCCGAATTTCTTCGCGGTACGCAAAGAGTTCTTGAACCCTTCTTCGCGGTACGCGACGGGTGTGGCGGCTTGGCAGAAAGCTTATCTTCTAAGGAATTCACTCAAACACACATATCTATCTCTCTCTCGATCTTACACGTACACATACTCACTCAACAAAAAATTTTACCATCAAAACTCAACTTTTAAGCTATCCAGACGTTCGGATTGAGCTGGGGATCGTTTCTACACGTCCAGATCGTTGTATTTCATTCAAGAATCCGTTTGAAGGGTAACGATTCGTCTCATTTCATTTATTTTGATAATATACGGATTAAATATAGTTTTGAGTATTGTATAATGATCTGGGATGATTAGGAACGAAGGACTAGGTGTTTTAACGGTGGAATCTTGATTTTGATCCGTTATAATGCCCGTTTGTTATGAAACTTTTATTACTAAGTACGATTATTAGTGGGGTGATTAAAGAGTGGTTGTGATGGTCTTGGATCATTCTTTAGAATGATAAATTAACGTGTAAAGTTGAGAGTTAATGATTGTAGCGTAAAACTATGTTATGAGGATTTAAATATGATAAAGAACATGTGTAGATTAATTTCTACACATGGGTTACTGATAAAAGCCTCAACGAGGTTTTGATTGAAAATAAAGAATGAAACAGGTCAAATGAATTAGATTATATAATAACACAAGTTGTGTGTTCATGTTGTTAAATTCTGTTATATGTGAATATATAATAGGAAGAGGAGGTGAATCTAATTCTAGAAGGCCTGGGAAAGAGTTGGAAATTGTTGATAACTCTTCAAATTAAGGTAAGTTACCTATTTGATTGAACTTGTAGTTAAGGACTGGGTGAGTCCATACTACAAGTGATTGTGTTATACGAGATTGTGGTTATTGTTGTTGCATGATTCACAAGGTGTGTGAACATGTGGTGATCTACGAATGCGTAGATGTTGAATTGGTACTGTGCATGTTTAGATTCACAAGGTGTGTGAACGTATAACTTGCACATTCCAATGTAAAAGATTCACAAGGTATGTGAACATGTGGTGATCTACGAATGTGTAGATGTTGAATTGGTACTGTGCATGTTTAGATTCACAAGTGTGTGAACGTATAACTTGCCATTCCAATGTAAAAGATTCACAAGGTGTGTGAACATGTGGTGATCTACGAATGCGTAGATGTTGAATTGGTAATGTGCATGTTTAGATTCACAAGGTGTGTGAACGTATGACTTGCACTGTCACACCCCGAGCCGGCGGGATAGGATCGGTTGTCCCGTCGGGCGGAAAGTTCTCGGGGCGCGATATCGTGAGTGATAATCGTGATGATCAGATTGTTTACATTGCACATGATACAAATGAGAAATGCTAAACATAATAGAATTACAAAGTTAAATTACATCAGTATTGTTTATAATTTAACAATGTAAATCTACCATTAACATCATGTATTTCTATCTTGTATTTACACAAGATATACAAAATAATTTGTATAATGATGTCTTCAAAATATATGCAGGTCCGAAAAGCTAAGTCTTCTATCTGAAGTCCTAGTCCCAAAAGGAATAACTCCTTAGTTAACCTGTTCGTCACCTGAGAAGTCATGCAAAGATCAAGTCAACACATGGTTGGTGAGTTCATATAGTTTTATGATTTGAAAATGATTTGAACACCTCTTTCGGTAAAGACCCTAACCTCATTAACATCAACTGTATCATCCAGATCAGTATGCTTATATATAGGGCATACCCCTGGGTCAAGGCTACAACCCCGCCCAGACGACGTCCCACCACATATTAATCCGCATAGGACATTGATATTAATGATAATTAAGCATTTTTACCTAACACTCTTCTGATTTAGATTATGATTTTGAAATCTGATTTGCCTTTGATCCTCTTGATTTTGATCATAGATATATGATTTCCCAAAAGTCCGTGATAATAGCAAAATGTCAAATATTTAGTTAAATAACTAAATAAAACATTTAAATCCAACTAAGACATGATGATTGGGTATGATTTTACTCAATCATTTAGACTTAGTTGTTGGTGGTTGTCCAAGTTGTAACCTCTCACACGTGACTCATACCAGGCATAACTCACAAGGAGTATACCTGGGCGTGACGGGATTTTAATGATGCCCATACAGCCTGACCCGAAGGTCTTCTGTACATGCGGGGACTTTAATGTTTTGCCCTTACAGCTTGACCCCAAGGTCTTCTGTACATGCGGGGACTTTAAGGATATCCTTTGATTCTTGATCTCTTGATTCTCATGATTTTGACTTTGATATTGATTTCATTTGATCGCTCATGTTATTGCCCGTATAGCCTGACTACAAGAGTCTTCTATACCTGAGAGGGACTTTATATGTGTGTTACACGTGGTCTTGATTCCATATACAACTGACATCCACCTTGACTTGAGTATTAATGAGTTCATTAGATCATAATGATTTCATTATTTCAATGATTCACACACATTTCTGATATCTGATTTCTTGAGTCTCATGATTCTTGATTCTTTGAATTCCCATGATTTTCAATGATAGTTGGGTCTCAGATCACACACTGAGTTATGATTCCCTTGAATATGGTCTCTTGATTATGTTCATTTGATTTCACTTTGAATTTAGATTCTTGAATTTGAACTTGATGGACTAAGGGTTGATTTAGAAGTTAAATTTAAGGTATTACTCATAAGAGTACTTAAATTTATTTGATAACTTGATTTGTTTAATAATTTCCTAGACAGGAGTCTAAGAGTATCAACAACATATATATGTAAAACATATAATAAATCAAAGCATTTAAATAAACAGTTTAAATAAAAACAGTTTACGCATGCTTCTCAGCCCCGCGTTTTAAAACAAAATGTTAGAAAAGGGGCAATGAACTCACCTGTGTTGCTTTGTATAGAATTACCACAAAAAGCGCTCTTGTTGTTGTAGCTTAAGTATCTTCTGTTCCTGAGTTGTTTTAAGAGAATTCGCAGACGATAAGTATTTATAATAAACGTCCTAACTAAGGTTTGGTCTGGGTGTGCAACTACGTGTCTTAGATTACTAATGCGTTTCTATGGTTTTCTCTAACTAAGCTAACCTTATTACCCATTCATAACCAAAATCCCACATTAATCATTTAAAGACTTAAAGTAGACATTTTCCATTTAATTTATTTAAATTACACATTTATTTAGGAAAGTCATTTAATTACTTTAAGAAAATTTATAATTTAATTTCTTTATGACGAGTATAATTTATTTAAGAAAAGTGAACTTATTCATGATAACGGGCTTAGATTGAGCCCGTTGAGCCCAATCTTGACCCACTTGATTTGAACTTTGTTTTTAACTTGATCCTCATCATAGTTTTGATGAACTAACACCCTTGATAGTTTTTAATAACCATCTAAGTTAGTTATATTGTTATAGAGCATCCTAGGGTTTAAGTGTTAATATTTAAATAACACCTGAATCTTAGGTTATTGTTTTTAATCCATATGACAATATGATGAAATCCCGATGTGTTAGACTTGAGTAACGAATCTTAGTGATCCTCTTTAGTTGTGTGAAGGAACTAGAAACCCTAATATTCTCCCATGCATACACCTTGTTTATGCATGCAAAGGTGGCACTTTGATTGTGCATGGCCGGTTGGGGTGTGGTTTAGCCCAAGGAATGAAGTAATCGACATATCCCATCATTACCCATGAGCTCTTAACATCAACCTTAGTAAGTCCCACTTCCCATGTTGCAACCCAAATATCAAGTCCATGCAACTAATTCTCATAAACCACATGCATGTTATGTTGAATCATTAATTCATCACGTGCATAACTTGTACCCTAGCCCATGCACACACGTATATCCCATATATATGCAATAGTGGTTGGATTCAAGGATAGCCGAATAAGGGTTCGATCGAATGACTTTAAGTCGAATGAGGGATGATTGTCGAATGGGAGATTGGTCGAAAGAGGTCATTCGCAGCTTGTTAAGTCGAATGAGGTAGGTCGAATGAATCCTGGTTCGGCGAAGGAGGAGTTAGTCGAATAGGGACCTTGGTCGAATAGGTACTAGGCCGAATCAGTTGAGTTAGAGTATGTGCATGCCGATCGAATAGCCTGGTCGAATGAAGTTGGTGCGAATGGTGGTTGGCCGAATGAGTTTATAGCGAATAACGGGTATTAGCCATTCGGCGAAGGACAGTGAGTATGGTGAGGTGCCATTCGGCGAATAGGGTGATGTTGGTTGGCTGGTTCCTTTCGGTCGAATGAAGGTGGGCTGCTTCGGCGCAAGGCCATTCGGCCTGCACTCATACGGCGGCCTGAACCAACTCCATTCGGCCATCGTGCCTTGACTCCATAACAAACACAATCCACCCTAGCTGACCAGATCTAGTTGCTACCGTTCCTACTCTCTTCTGGATGTGTTTAGTGTAAACCCTAAGTGTTGAGGTGGTCTAGAACCGGCCAAGAACAAGGGGCGGCTTTAGGGTTTTCAAAACCCTAAAACCGAACAAAAACGCGATTTTTACCTTGGATTGGCTGGATGGAAGCTTAGATCGGTTGTACTTCTATGATCTACTAGTGATTGTGGTGATTTTGACACCAAAAACACAAGAAATGGTGAAGATTTGAGCTCAAGATCTTAGTGGAAGTGGGTTTTCTAGTGAGAGTTTTAGGAGAGAGAGAGATGAACGAGTTTGATGATGATAGCTGGTGGTTGTGACATTAATGCCACAATAAATGTGGGGAATATACCGGGTTCGTTCGGGTTCGTTCGGTTTCGCATGGTTTCGCGTAAAAACGTCGTTTTCGCGTCGTTCTCGTAACGAAACGACTCGGTTTTAAAATAGAAGTCGTAAAATTATTTTAGGTTGTGATTCCTAATAAATTAACTAAATATCTTTTAATTATTTAATTTACAAAATATTTATTTAACGTTTAAATCGAATCGCGCGGTCATCGCGCGTATTTGTTCGAATCAAATACGACGATAACTACACTTTTCAATATTGTTTTCTAATTATCGAATATCATTCAGAACGTTAAACTTTTAGATTTATTCGTACAGATCGTCACCTATACGAATAATCTGTCGGTTTAGCATTCACTTAACGATATTCATGTTGTTTTGTCCTGTAAGGCCTCACATACGTTTATACATAATAAGATCCTAACAAATAAATCACATGATGATTCTGTGTTGCCAGATAATTATCTGACTCAAGAACCATTGTTCTGAATTGATTTCTCTGAAATGACTGTGAATTCACTGTTTTGTTAGCATGAAATGATACTGAGGTTTGATATGAACATGAAATACACTGAATTACATGAAAATTGTACCTGATTACTGTTCACGCACTGTTACGATCACTGTTCCGGTGACGGCTCCGGCACTGATGTTACAGTCTCCCCTTGTTAAAGAAATTTCGTCCCGAAATTTAAGAATTGTTATCGGGTACAGCTTCTTCTTCAAACAGTTGGGGATACTTTAACTTCATGTGATCTTCACCTTCCCAAGTAAACTCGGGTCCGCGTCTTGAATTCCATCGAACCTTTACTATCGGAATACGGCTTCGTCTCAGTTGCTTGACTTTGCGATCCAAAATCTCTAAAGGTTCTTCGACAAATTGTAACTGATCATCGACTTGAATCTCTTCGAGTGGAATGACGAGTGATTCGTCAGCAAGGCATTTCTTTAAATTCGAGACGTGAAACACGTCATGCACACCACTGAGTTCATCTGGTAATCTCAGTCTATACGCCACAGGACCAATACGTTCGATGATTTCGAACGGTCCTACGTATCGTGGTGCTAGCTTGCCTTTTGTTCCAAAACGTACTACGCCCTTCCATGGAGAAACCTTCAACATGACACGGTCTCCCACTTGGAATTCCAACGGCTTACGCCGCTTATCAGCGTAGCTCTTTTGTCTGCTTCTTGTAGCTTGCAATCTTCTCTGAATCTGAGCTATCTTGTCAGTGGTCTCCTGAATAAGCTCTGGTCCAGTTATGCGATTATCTCCAACTTCAGTCCAACAGATCGGTGATCGACATTTCCGACCATAAAGAGCCTCGAATGGTGCACATCCGATACTGCTGTGGTAACTGTTGTTGTAGGAGAACTCAATCAGTGGCAAATGAGAATCCCAATTCCCACCGAAATCCAAGATACAGGTCCTTAACATATCCTCTAGGGTCTGAATCGTACGTTCGCTTTGGCCGTCCGTTTGTGGATGGTAAGCTGTACTCAGATTTAACTGTGTCCCTAGAGATTTCTGCAGTGATTGCCAGAACCTTGAAGTAAATCTGCTGTCTCTATCAGAAATAATTGACAATGGCACACCATGGCGTACCACTATCTCATTGATGTATAATCTTGCCAGTTTATCCATCGTGAAGGTTTCACGCATCGGCAAGAAGTGAGCAGATTTTGTTAAACGATCAATGATCACCCAAATCGTATCGTGACCACTGGAAGTGCGGGGTAGCTTGGTAATGAAATCCATAGCTATTTGTTCCCACTTCCAGAGCGGAATCTCGGGCTGTTCCAGTAAACCAGACGGTCTCTGGTGTTCCGCCTTTACTTTTGCACACGTAAGACATCGACCGACATACTCGGCTATATCTTTCTTCATTCCCGGCCACCAATAAAATCCACGCAAGTCTTGGTACATTTTATCAGAGCCTGGATGAACCGAATATTTAGTCTTGTGTGCCTCATCGAAGATAAGTCTTCTCAATTCATCTACCGCCGGAATCCATATACGATCCTGATAGTAGATCATTCCATCAGACTTGGTCTCTAAATGTTTCTCTGCTCCGCAGTCAAGTTCTTTCTTCAAGTTTCCTCTATCAACTGATTCCTGTTGAGCTTGAATGATCCTGTCTTGTAAACGGGTCTGCACAGTCATCCCCATAGCTCTAACGCGTAAGGGTTTGACCCG
Source organism: Mikania micrantha (assembly GCA_009363875.1). Taxonomy (NCBI): domain Eukaryota; kingdom Viridiplantae; phylum Streptophyta; class Magnoliopsida; order Asterales; family Asteraceae; genus Mikania; species Mikania micrantha. The sequence continues at coordinate 270,804 of CM018695.1, forward strand.
TTCCTTCCGGCTCAAGGCATCAGCTACGACGTTTGCCTTTCCCGGATGGTACTTGATCACACAATCATAATCATTCAGAAGTTCAACCCAACGGCGTTGTCGCATGTTGAGCTCCTTCTGATCAAAGATGTGTTGCAGACTTTTATGATCAGTGAATATGGTACACTTAGTGCCATATAAATAATGTCTCCAGATCTTCAGCGCAAAGATCACTGCTCCCAGTTCAAGATCATGAGTAGTGTAATTCTTCTCATGAACTTTCAACTGTCTTGATGCATAAGCGATAACTTTGTCCCGTTGCATCAGTACGCAACCAAGTCCCTGATGGGATGCATCACAGTATACAACAAAGTCATCACATCCTTCCGGGAGAGATAGAATTGGAGCATCACACAATTTCTGTTTCAACATCTGGAAGGCATCTTCTTGTTTCTGCTCCCAGACAAACGGTTCACTTTTCTGAGTTAACTTAGTGAGAGGCAAAGCTATCTTAGAAAAGTTCGAGATGAACCTTCTATAATAACCTGCCAATCCCAGAAAAGACCGTATCTCCGTTGGCGTTCTCGGAGTGTCCCAGTTCTTTATTGCTTCAATCTTGGCAGGGTCTACGTGTATTCCCTCACTGTTGACTACATGACAAGAAATTGAACTTCTCTTAGCCAAAATTCACATTTTGAGAACTTGGCATAAAGTTTCTGTTCCTTCAACAGTTCCAAGATCTTCTGAGATGTTTCTCGTGTTCTGCTTTGTCTTGGAATAAATCAGTATGTCATCGATAAAGACAATGACAAACTGATCTAAATACGGCTTGCACACTCGGTTCATGAGATCCATGAAAACTGCTGGTGCTTGTTAATCCGAAAGGCATCACCAAAATTCGTAATGCCCGTATCTGGTTCGGAATGCCGTCTTCGGTATGTCTTCGTCTTGAACTCTGAGCTGATGATAACCAGACCGCAAATCAATCTTCGAGAAGTACTGAGCTCCTTGCAGTTGGTCAAACAAATCATCGATCCTCGGCAATGGATACCGATTCTTGATGGTTAGTTTGTTCAGCTCTCTGTAATCTATGCACATTCTGAATGATCCGTCTTTCTTCTTCACGAACAAGACCGGAACTCCCCAAGGTGAGTAGCTCGGTCTAATGAATCCTTTATCCAATAATTCCTGCAACTGGTTCGACAATTCCTGCATCTCCGAAGGTGCTAACCGATAAGGAGATTTAGCAACAGGAGTTGCTCCAGGAACTAAATCGATTCGGAACTCTACCGGTCGCTCAGGTGGCAAACCTGGTAGGTCTTCAGGAAACACTTCTGGATACTCTTTCACTACTGGTACATCTTGTATCTTCTTCTTGTCTTTCTCTTTTTCCACTACATGAGCCAGGAAAGCTACACACTTCTTCTGTAAACACTTACGCGCCTTTATGCAGGAAATGATTTTGACACTTCGTTTTGCTTGATCCCCTCTGACTTCCAATACACGATCATCGGGCAATGGAACTCGAAGCAGCTTCTCCGAACAGACAACTTCCACTCGGTTAGAGGAAAGCCAATCCATTCCAACAATGATGTCGAAACTACCCAACTCCATCGGTATCAAGTCGATAGAGAATGTATGACCGTTAAGTGTCAACGGGCAATTTCTATAAACTGTACTAACTGTGATCTGTTTTCCGTTAGCTACTTCTATGATGTAAGGGGAATCTAACTGTTCCTCTATAGAATCTAGTTGGCATGCAAAATCGGCAGAGATAAAACTCTGATCCGCACCAGTGTCAAATAGAACAGATGCATAAAAGTCATGTAAGAGAAACGTACCAGTGACCACATTTGGGTCCTGGCGTGCAGCTGGTGCTCCAATAACAAAAGCTCTTCCACAAGGAGCTTGAACTGCTTGTTGTGCTTTCTTCGGGCAGTTCTTTGCAAAGTGGCCTTGTTCGCCACAGTTGAAGCATCCACCATTGTTCTGATTGGCTGGTGGAGGGAGAGCTAGAGCAGCATTATTGACTGCTGGGTTAGGTGTCATCCGGCATTGCTGAACCCAATGGCCCTTCCTTCCACATCCCGTGCATTGTCTGCAGGGAGTGTTAGCATTGTGATGATACTGACACTTAGTACACAAAGGATGTGGGCCAGTATATTGTCTCTTGGGCACATTTTGTTGTGCCGCTGCTACTTGATTCAGAGGAGTAGCCACAGTGTAGTTCTTGATAAATTTCTGCTTCTTCTTTGGGTGTTGCTGATGTTGTGGCTTCTTTGAAGACTCTTCCTTTCTCTTGCCAGTGTCTGCCTCTTTCTTCAGAACTCCAGAGGCAACCATCAAATCAGTGAGTTTTCCAGACAGTCTCACTGCAGATTCAACAGTAGGAGGGTTGGCTGAAACAACCATTCCCTGAATGTAGGCGGGAAGTCCACCTACATATCTGTCGATTCTCTTTTCTAAAGTCGGTACCATGTCTGGCACCAGGGCAACCAACTCGTGGTAACGAGTAGTATACCCCATGTGATCAGCCCCCTTCATCACATGGTTAGACAATTCAACCTCTAGTTTCTGCAGCTCATTTTTGGGGCAGAATTCTGTTCTCAGCAATGTTTTGAAATCTTCCCATGTCATGCCCATAGCTTCTTCTCTTCCTCGGGCGTTGATCTGACCATTCCACCAGGTCAGAGCCCGCTTGTTGAATGTTCCAGCAGAGTAGCGAACCTTGTGATGCTCTGGACAGCTGCAGAGATCCAGAGTGGTTTCAATCTTCTCGATCCATTGGATTAATCCAACGGCTCCTTCAGATCCGCTAAAACTAGGCGGTTTGCATTCCACAAAAGACTTGTAGGAATAGTGAGAAGTACCACCAGTATTTCCACTGGCTTCTCCTGATGAATTGCCAGTGTTGTTCATTTCATTACGGAGAAGGTTGAACATCTCCGGTATCGCCGCCTTCATCTGATTGGTCATCTGGCTGCTCAGTAGTGTCACCAAAGCGATGGTGGTAGGATCCAGTATAGGAGTTGTTCCCGAACCTGATGCCTCGGTGATCAGTGGAGGCGGTGGAGGAGGTGGCGGTGGTGAGTCATTTGGCGATGGCGTCGAGGAGTGTGGAGCTTGGTCTTGTGTTGATGTCAACAGCGGAGGTTGTCTTCGTGGCGGCATTCTGATCATAACCAAATGAATATTGGTTAGTGCAATGATCGAATGCAGAAGACGCAATGCAATAAGTCTTAAACCCTAAGTTCTCTACATGCAGGGTCCCTAGGTTATAGTCTAGGCCAAACCGTTTAAACAAATGACCTATATTTCTCTATAACCATGGCTCTGATACCAATCTGTCACACCCCGAGCCGGCGGGATAGGATCGGTTGTCCCGTCGGGCGGAAAGTTCCCAGGGCGCGATATCGTGAGTGATAATCGTGATGATCAGATTGTTTACATTGCACATGATACAAATGAGAAATGCTAAACATAATAGAATTACAAAGTTAAATTACATCAGTATTGTTTATAATTTAACAATGTAAATCTACCATTAACATCATGTATTTCTATCTTGTATTTACACAAGATATACAAAATAATTTGTATAATGATGTCTTCAAAATATATGCAGGTCCGAAAAGCTAAGTCTTCTATCTGAAGTCCTAGTCCCAAAAGGAATAACTCCTTAGTTGACCTGTTCGTCACCTGAGAAGTCATGCAAAGATCAAGTCAACACATGGTTGGTGAGTTCATATAGTTTTATGATTTGAAAATGATTTGAACACCTCTTTCGGTAAAGACCCTAACCTCATTAACATCAACTGTATCATCCAGATCGGTATGCTTATATATAGGGCATACCCCTGGGTCAAGGCTACAACCCCGCCCAGACGACGTCCCACCACATACTAATCCGCATAGGACATTGATATTAATGATAATTAAGCATTTTTACCTAACACTCTTCTGATTTAGATTATGATTTTGAAATATGATTTGCCTTTGATCCTCTTGATTTTGATCATAGATATATGATTTCCCAAAAGTCCGTGATAATAGCAAAATGTCAAATATTTAGTTAAATAACTAAATAAAACATTTAAATCCAACTAAGACATGATGATTGGGTATGATTTTACTCAATCATTTAGACTTAGTTGTTGGTGGTTGTCCAAGTTGTAACCTCTCACACGTGACCCATACCAGGCATAACTCACAAGGAGTATACCTGGGCGTGACGAGATTTTAATGATGCCCATACAGCCTGACCCGAAGGTCTTCTGTACATGCGGGGACTTTAATGTTTTGCCCTTACAGCTTGACCCCAAGGTCTTCTGTACATGCGGGGACTTTAAGGATATCCTTTGATTCTTGATCTCTTGATTCTCATGATTTTGACTTTGATATTGATTTCATTTGATCGCTCATGTTATTGCCCGTATAGCCTGACTACAAGAGTCTTCTATACCTGAGAGGGACTTTATATGTGTGTTACACGTGGTCTTGATTCCATATACAACTGACATCCACCTTGACTTGAGTATTAATGAGTTCATTAGATCATAATGATTTCATTATTTCAATGATTCACACACATTTCTGATATCTGATTTCTTGAGTCTCATGATTCTTGATTCTTTGAATTCCCATGATTTTCAATGATAGTTGATTTGATTTGATTATGATTATTGGGTCTCAGATCACACATTGAGTTATGATTCCCTTAAATATGGTCTCTTGATTATGTTCATTTGATTTCACTTTGAATTTAGATTCTTGAATTTGAACTTGATGGACTAAGGGTTGATTTAGAAGTTAAATTTAAGGTATTACTCATAAGAGTACTTAAATTTATTTGATAACTTGATTTGTTTAATAATTTCCTAGACAGGAGTCTAAGAGTATCAACAACATATATATGTAAAACATATAATAAATCAAAGCATTTAAATAAACAGTTTAAATAAAAACAGTTTACGCATGCTTCTCAGCCCCGCGTTTTAAAACAAAATGTTAGAAAAGGGGCAATGAACTCACCTGTGTTGCTTTGTATAGAATTACCACAAAAAGCGCTCTCGTTGTTGTAGCTTAAGTATCTTCTGTTCCTGAGTTGTTTTAAGAGAATTCGCAGACGATAAGTATTTATAATAAACGTCCTAACTAAGGTTTGGTCTGGGTGTGCAACTACGTGTCTTAGATTACTAATGCGTTTCTATGGTTTTCTCTAACTAAGCTAACCTTATTACCCATTCATAACCAAAATCCCACATTAATCATTTAAAGACTTAAAGTAGACATTTTCCATTTAATTTATTTAAATTACACATTTATTTAGGAAAGTCATTTAATTACTTTAAGAAAATTTATAATTTAATTTCTTTTATGACGAGTATAAATTTATTTAAGAAAAGTGAACTTATTCATGATAACGGGCTTAGATTGAGCCCGTTGAGCCCAATCTTGACCCACTTGATTTGAACTTTGTTTTTAACTTGATCCTCATCATAGTTTTGATGAACTAACACCCTTGATAGTTTTTAATAACCATCTAAGTTAGTTATATTGTTATAGAGCATCCTAGGGTTTAAGTGTTAATATTTAAATAACACCTGAATCTTAGGTTATTGTTTTTAATCCATATGACAATATGATGAAATCCCGATGTGTTAGACTTGAGTAACGAATCTTAGTGATCCCTCTTTAGTTGTGTGAAGGAACTAGAAACCCTAATATTCTCCCATGCATACACCTTGTTTATGCATGCAAAGGTGGCACTTTGATTGTGCATGGCCGGTTGGGGTGTGGTTTAGCCCAAGGAATGAAGTAATCCGACCATATCCCATCATTACCCATGAGCTCTTAACATCAACCTTAGTAAGTCCCACTTCCCATGTTGCAACCCAAATATCAAGTCCATGCAACTAATTCTCATAAACCACATGCATGTTATGTTGAATCATTAATTCATCCACGTGCATAACTTGTACCCTAGCCCATGCACACACGTATATCCCATATATATGCAATAGTGGTTGGATTCAAGGATAGCCGAATAAGGGTTCGATCGAATGACTTTAAGTCGAATGAGGGATGATTGTCGAATGGGAGATTGGTCGAAAGAGGTCATTCGCAGCTTGTTAAGTCGAATGAGGTAGGTCGAATGAATCCTGGTTCGGCGAAGGAGGAGTTAGTCGAATAGGGACCTTGGTCGAATAGGTACTAGGCCGAATCAGTTGAGTTAGAGTATGTGCATGCCGATCGAATAGCCATGGTCGAATGAAGTTGGTGCGAATGGTGGTTGGCCGAATGAGTTTATAGCGAATAACGGGTATTAGCCATTCGGCGAAGGACAGTGAGTATGGTGAGGTGCCATTCGGCGAATAGGGTGATGTTGGTTGGCTGGTTCCTTTCGGCGAATGAAGGTGTGGCTGCTTCGGCGCAAGGCCATTCGGCCTGCACTCATACGGCGGCCTGAACCAACTCCATTCGGCCATCGTGCCTTGACTCCATAACAAACCACAATCCACCCTAGCTGACCAGATCTAGTTGCTACCCGTTCCTACTCTCTTCTGGATGTGTTTAGTGTAAACCCTAAGTGTTGAGGTGGTCTAGAACCGGCCAAGAACAAGGGGCGGCTTTAGGGTTTTCAAAACCCTAAAACCGAACAAAAACGTGATTTTTACCTTGGATTGGCTGGATGGAAGCTTAGATCGGTTGTACTTCTATGATCTACTAGTGATTGTGGTGATTTTGACACCAAAAACACAAGAAATGGTGAAGATTTGAGCTCAAGATCTTAGTGAGAAGTGGGTTTTCTAGTGAGAGTTTTAGAGAGAGAGAGAGATGAACGAGTTTGATGATGATAGCTGGTGGTTGTGACATTAAATGCCACAATAAATGTGGGGAATAATACCGGGTTCGTTCGGGTTCGTTCGGTTTCGCATGGTTTCGCGTAAAAACGTCGTTTTCGCGTCGTTCTCGTAACGAAACGACTCGGTTTTAAAATAGAAGTCGTAAAATTATTTTAGGTTGTGATTCCTAATAAATTAACTAAATATCTTTTAATTATTTAATTTACAAAATATTCATTTAACGTTTAAATCGAATCGCGCGGTCATCGCGCGTATTTGTTCGAATCAAATACGACGATAACTACACTTTTCAATATTGTTTTCTAATTATCGAATATCATTCAGAACGTTAAACTTTTAGATTTATTCGTACAGATCGTCACCTATACGAATAATCTGTCGGTTTAGCATTCACTTAACGATATTCATGTTGTTTTGTCCTGTAAGGCCTCACATACGTTTATACATAATAAGATCCTAACAAATAAATCACATGATGATTCTGTGTTGCCAGATAATTATCTGACTCAAGAACCATTGTTCTGAATTGATTTCTCTGAAATGACTGTGAATTCACTGTTTTGTTAGCATGAAATGATACTGAGGTTTGATATGAACATGAAATACACTGAATTACATGAAAATTGTACCTGATTACTGTTCACGCACTGTTACGATCACTGTTCCGGTGACGGCTCCGGCACTGATGTTACATGCACTTCCAATGTAAAAGATTCACAAGGTGTGTGAACAAATGGTGGATTTGAAATGTGCATGTTTTGGTGCAGACATTTGAAATTCAAATGTCAAATTGTTAATTTTGAAATTTGTGAAATATGATGCATAATTGGTGTTTTGTGTGTTTATATATATGTGTTATATTAAGTTATAATAGTTGTGCATGAATGGGGGATGTATTGAGGTTTTTGGTTGAAACGAATCGTTACTAAATCGTTTTGTATGTGGTTAAATGTTGTCATCAATATTTTATTTGAAACCTCATTAGTGTATCCATATGGTGTTATGGAGTACACGCGGTGAATGACGAGGTAATCTTACTTAGTTCTAACGAACTAATGGTGAATTTAAATGTGGTGCTTACAGGTACAAGGGAGTAGGGTGAGCGGTGATGGTGATCGGGAATCAAACGTGGAGGCTCGTGTGGTGGTTTAATATATAAATAATTGAACATGCGTGAAGCTTTTGTGTAATAAATGTTTGGTGGAGTTTGTAAACATACTTAAACTTGTTTTTAACAGATGTTGGTAATAGTATGTTTAAAAATTTGTAAAACACAAAAGTCGTTTTTGTTTTGACTGGGACCTAACGTAATTTATTACATAATGTTGTAAAATGTCCTGAGGGGACATAAAAGTGACTAGGGTTTCACATGGATCGGGTTGTTCAACCTAAACAACACTTCACAAGTATTTCTTACTTACAATCTAATAGATGCGGAATATCTATTAGAAGGATCTCAGAAACTCTCAGCGGTGATCAAATAACAATGAGAACACAAGAAATAAATTCAAGCTCAAAGATATATATTTCTCTCAAAGTATTACACCCTACCAGCACGCACACTTAGTCGGTTTACAATGAGAGGTTATATAGCCAAGGCTACAACCGTATACACGTAGGAATACAAGTTGGGTATACTAGACAATACAAAAAGTAAAGCTTATTCTAGTATGTTGAGTGTCTTAACAGGCTAAGACACTCAATCACAATCATTACATTCATAGACATTTGACTTAACAAAAGACTACTAAATACAAAGAACATTTAATGTAGATGATCTTCAAAGTTCAGATGATCTTTTGCATTTAATGTTAAAGTAGGGAAGCAAGGTGCTTTCACTGACTCTAAGTGTGCTGTCTTTGTCTTTACTCAGATCAGCATGCCTTGTGTCAGTTCCTTTTGTATTATGAAAGTACTTCAACTATGGTCTTTGTCAGATGATAAACCTCGGAAGTCTTTGTCTTGTGGAAGCTGGGGAGGTTCTTCGGAAGCTTGTAGTCTTCGGAAGCTTTAAGTCTTCTGAAGCTTTAAAACCTTTAAGTGTTATTCTTCCGAAGCAGTTGTCTTGAATAACCTTCGGCAGGAACAAGTTATCCTTCGGAAGCAATGCTGCTTCCGAAGAATCACTTCTTCCTTCCGAAGGTTTTTAGTCATTGTAGCTCTTATACTTAGACAAAATAAGAAGTTTAGTGAGCATCAGCCTTTATTAGTCTTTACAAATGCATTTTTCTTTTCTTTATTTAAAAATATTAAAAAATTTATGTTATTTGTATATCTATTTTTTATTAGTGATAAATTTGTAATGTTTATTTATTATATAACTCTGTATATCACACAGGTTAATAAGCTAGCTAGCTAGTTTATTATACTTATGGAGATAAGTGTGTTTTTCAGAAGGAAGCATAATTTGTTTAAATTTGTTTTAAGAGACATGTGTTAAGTACAATTGATCAACCATCTACTTTTGTTTTTGTCCTTGACATTTTAGTTTAGTCCTCGTAAATTTTGTAAAACATATTCCTTTAGTAATGAAATTGTATTTAAATTATTTTATGATAACTTGATAAGTTAAGAAAGATTTCCCAACTCCCAATCACGTTAAGCATGAGCTTTTTCAAAGATGACAATTTTTGACACAAACCTTTTAACACAACACAACATGAAGATAAAATTCCGTAAACAGGTTAACACCTTTAAGACACGATAAACAACGTGTCTAAACAGATCAAACACATATTAACATGTTTAAACATGCTAATTTGTTAATGACATGTTGTAATATGTTTTGAAACATTCAGATTGATAATTAAAAAAGTCCTCAAACATTCAGATTGAAAAGTCTCGAAACATTTAGATTAATAATTGAAACAGTCTTGAAGGGTTTCCACAAAAGTTGGTGTTCCTGCTCTTTGTTCTCAATCTTCTAGGCCGATCAATCAATTAAAGCAGGGGCTGAAACCATCAATTCATCATTAATCAATCAAACATGTTTTTGAATAAAAAAATGAGATTCCAAGTCATTATAAATATCTACTCTAAAAGATCATTACAAAAGAACATAAAACTCACAGTAAATATGTAGCCACTTGATCCTTTAAGACTTGATAGTGAAGATGGTTTGAAGCGACTGTAAAACAAACCGAATGATTCCAGCAACTAGAGCAATGATACTCCATGGACTACTGAAATAAGTGCTTCTCATTTTGGCTATATGCTTTGGCCAGGAACCATTGCAGTACTTATTCAATTTGTCCCACTCTTCTTCATAATAGGAATTACTAACTATGACCTTTTTGCATATTTTGTTGATCATATTAGCAGCTTCTTTATTTGAACCCATAATGTTGATGAGGACTTTTGACTCTACCAACTTGGCAACATCGTCTTGAGTATTTACCAGCTTATCCATAACAGACGCATATGAAGAAACATAACATTGAGTTGGAAATGATTGCTCATAAGCAATGTGATTCCTGAAAAGAAGCTCAGTGGAATCATGAACAGATAATACTGGCATTGTAAGAGTAGGCCTATTCCAAGACCAAAAAAAAACACGGGTACTGATTTTGTTTCACTTCCATGTCCATCACCCATGTTGGATCTTTGCTAGGTTTGAAGTTGACCCCTACTCTATCCAGGTCTATAGCCGAATGAATGATAATATTGGTCATGCGTTTTTTTATAATATAATTATCCGGAGGCATGTAACATTGATGCAGAAGGCTGAGAAAATGATCATTGGTACCAAAAGAAACATTGTCGAATTTTAGATCTGCTTTAAAGAGCTTGTGGCTCTTTAGAACTGGCTTGATAAGTTGAATAAAGGAGACATTAGAATTAAATTTCAATACAGTGCACTGAAACATTTGATCAAGAAAAAACAATGGAATTTGGTTTTCAAGTAACACCAAGTCATTCATTATAGTACGGTATTGCAACTTCTTTCTGCATATATTTTTTTGGTACAACACACGTTCATAGATTATGAATCCAAGTATAAAACAAGCATCCAAAACCATCATTTCGGCAATTTCAGCATCACTAAAGGTCTTTGTCCAGAGATAACATCCCTTGATTTCGTTCATTACATTGTATGCCTTTTGCATGCATGATTCCAATATTTCCTCTTGTGGGGAATTGATATAAGACATTAGATTAATCAGATGACTTATTTTCTGTCCTTCAAATGCTTTCACATTCTCATCTTCTCTATGAAGTGGTCCGATGGAGACAAGCTGAGGGTTGAAAGAACTTGGGCTTAGATCTCGCAGGATGCTGGGTGCCATGTAAATCGATGGTGGAAATTCACACGTATGGTTTTCTTCATTATTCACACGATCAAGAAGACGTTTGACACTCTCCTGAATCATGTCTACGTCTTCACAAAGTATGTACAAACAACCCATCAATCAGTGGATTAATAAATACGTTGTATACTTCTTGTATTCAAATTGAATGGTTTTATCTTAAATTAAACTATAATATTTATCCTAATAAACATTAAAAACTTGTCAGTGAATTCTTTTTATTTTTATGTCTCTCATTCTTTTAAATAACTATATTAAATAATAATTTATTTATTTATTTCTGTTAAAAATAATGATATTAAAAAATATATTTCTAGAACTTAAATAGTAGTTTATTATTTTCTTTATTAATATTTGCTTTATAAATATTTCAATTATATAATTATTAACTTAAATTTTCTTTATAAATAGTAGTTTAATATCGCGTAATACACCGTGTCACAAATTTAGTTTCGCCAGTGCCCACTAGCCAAATAAAAACACCCTTCGCTTAGCACAACTACCACTGCACAAAGCGCAAGTTCTTAATGCAACATACGTTCTGGTGTTTTTTTTAATTTATGGAATTTCAGTTCAATCCTTAAACAAATTTTAAAGTTTGTTTGGTAACATCTTAATAGTCATTAAGAGGATACCTTTTAATTGTTTATAGTCTCTTAATTATTAATAACTAACCTTAAGTTTGGGTTAAAGTCTAGGGTTCAAAGCCTGACACCACCCAATTTTCCTTCGGTCAAACGATTTATCTCCCTCATGTTGACTGTGAGACCGGTCGGTGAGAGACACCTAATGGTGATGTTCACCAATTTTTTTAAAGCTTGGGTTAAAAGGTTACCTCTTAACCATTTGCTCTTCTCTATTGCTTCTATGATTTGGCATATGATATCCATTCTCGATGAAAGACCTATTGGAGATACATAATATAGGCTCTTGGAGTCAGAGGAGGAAAGAAGCGGTGTATGCGGTGACATTAACAACAATGTGGTGTATTTAGAGAGATCGGAATGAAATGATATTTAAGGAAAAAAAATGACCGTATCATAGTTTATTTGGAAAGATCGGAATGAAATGATATTAACACCAATGCGGTGTATGCGGTGATATTAAACACTCAATTTTGGCTTTGTTTTTGTGTTTCTTTCTGTGTCTTTGCGGCACAGCAAGCAATGCGCGGCGTGGACGACCTTCTGGTTAAACCGCCACTAGCATTAGGTCAAAATTCTTTTTAATTTCCAAAACAAAAATAATATTAATATTAAAAAATTTATTTTCGGGGAAAGTAAATTATTAATTTATTTTTCTTTTAGTTTTTTTTCAAGAATATACCTTAATGACCACAAGTATCGGTATAAGTAGAGGTGTACAAAAAAACCGGACCCGGATCCGGAACCGACAACCCGAACCGGAACCGGTCATACCCGAACCGGTGGGTACGAACGGGTACGGTTTTTCAGACAAATTAGAACCGGAACCGGAACCGAAACCGGAAAACCGGAACTGGTTCCACCTGAACCCGGGCAAAACCCGAACCAGAACCGGCCAAAACCTGAACAGGAACCGGTCAAAAACCAGTTGGAACCGGTTAAAACCCGGAACTGGAACCGGAACCGGGTATTGACTTTGTTGACTGGAACTGGAACCGGAACCGATTGGAACCGGAACCGGTTCCAAAAAAACCCGATTTGTGCACCTCTAGGTATAAGTAACCCGTCTCAACGAACACTAAGGTGGTGTTTGTTTTTTCAGAGGTAAAACGTCTGCGGTCTGCGGACCACATCTGCAAACCTCTTTTGCAGAAGAGGTGGACCAAACCTCTGCAAGAAAAGGTTTTGAGGGTGTTTGTTTTTCAAAAACCTCTTCAAACAAAGAAAACCTCTTCAGTCTTCCCCAACCCCACCGTTGACCAAGCCACCACCGTCCACCAATGTCTTCATCTCCGATCGTCCTCCTCCACCTACCGTTGAGCCACCACCATCCACCACTGTCACCATCAAACCCTTGCCGTCGATCGAAGGAACCAGAGGCAGAGGAGGAGGAGGAGACCGCGACTAGGGTTTCGACCGCGACTAGGGTTTCGATCGTCTCCCCTTTCCTCCGATCGAACCAGGGTTCGCGACTAGGGCTCGCGACTAGGGCGGTGGAGGAGGAGACCGCGATGGTGGAGATCGAACGACCTAGGGTTTCGATCGTCTCCCCTTTCCTCCGATCGAACCAGGGTTCGCGACCAGGCCTCGCGACCAGGGCGGTGGAGGAGGAGACCGCGACTAGGGCGGTGGAGGAGGGCGACGGCGGCGGAGATTGGTGGAGGAGGGCGGCGGTGGTGGAGATCAGTCGCCGATGGGAAGAAGAGAAAAAGGGTTTGAAGAGGTTTGAAGAGGCTAGAAGATGATGGTCCATGTCTTCTCCAAGAAGAGGTCTCGCAGACGTTTTTTAATGAAATGTCTGCGAGAAAACAAGCACCCTACATCTTTCCTTGGTCTGCGGGGCGCAGACAAAAGAGGTCTCACAGACCTTCGCAGACGTTTTTGTAAAAAACAAACAACCCCTAAGACTACAACATTCTCACTTGTGGCGTTAAAGTTATTTCAACAAGATTTTTTTGATGACATTGTCAATATGGGTTTTCTAGAAGATAGGTCGTATGATAGGCCGACATATCATAACACTTTTTTAGTAGTGAACTCTTTTACCAGTGGTGGGCCAATAGACTTAAAGAGTAATGCTAGGGTTTAGGGCTCCCAAAACCTTAGGTCCATGTTTCTTAGCAAATTTTCTATATATATTGGATTTTTGTTAAATTGATCCAAAATGAAAAAATCAGAGTGAAAAAATACAACAATTTTATACTTTATGGTGCGATAGATTTGAGTTTTTTTTTTGTGAAAAAAATTTAATCACGCATTCATAAATTTTTTCAGTCATTTAAAAATTGAACTTTTAAAGTACTTTTGATTCTTACATTCTTTTTTTGTTTGCTTCTTTATCTTGATTAATATGATATTTTGCATTTTTTATTGTAGTCATCGATTGAATTTTCTAGGTGTTTATTTATCTTAATTTTTGTGATTTTTGTTGTTATTTATTTATTTATTTATTTGATATTTGATACCAATTGATTTATTTCATTTTTGAATTCTTCACTTTTATTAAAGGCTAATTTTATTTTTTGAACATTTATTGCATATAGGCTTTTAAAATTGTGTATGACTATATGTTTTGTTACAATCTTCAATTATTATTTGATATGTTAATAATAAATTATCATTTTTAGTTGCGTTTTTTGATGTATGTTCAACATTTATTAGAATTGAAAGCAAAATATTTATTTACTAAAAATGCGTACTTTTATTAGTTGTTTTGGACCCCAAAAATGCTTGAACCGACCCTGTTTTTTACCACTTATTTAGCATGTTTACGACTCATTTGCATCCCATCAACCCATTTTGATTTGCCAACTCATTTGGTTGACACATTTAACACAAATTGATATTAAAATCATGTTTAGTTCATCAATTTTATGCGTCAACTCAACGGCATATTCTTATTGCTGAGATATTTTTCTCAGTTAGCTTAGCACATTCAAATGTTCAATATCAGAAAATAACAAGCCAAAAATTAAACATGGCAAATACAACTTCTTTAACCGAAAAAAATCAAAATGAAAAATTCAAGCAATTAACGAATTATACAACTAATATAAGCTATCCTACTGTTGTAAAAGTTACGTACTTTTCAATAAAAAGTTAAGAGTTCAAATCTTGGTGATGTGAGTTGTGATGATTTTGTCTTTTAAAATCTAAGTGATATTGTTAAAAAAACAAAAAATTAAAAAAAGGGTAAAATTCGAACATACCAAATCTTAGTATCCGGTGGCAAAAATGGAAATATGATGGTGTTGATCAACTGAGTCTTGAGTATTGAGAAGAGACTTGGAGATATAAGAGTTGAAGTTTATACAATACAATGCTGAGGTGATATAAATCTTTTGAGGTTGGTGACGTTTTAAATTTTTGCAATAATGTTTCACGTACAATTTGAGAGCCCACATTTCAATTATGATAAACATAACAAAAAAACGGCTAAAACATTTGCCAATTTGTCAAGAAACAAGAACTCAAGCATAACCACGAAATGTTAAAAATCGTTAAACTCTTGCCACTCATGACATACGCTTTATAGTCACAAACCCTTACCATTTGATGTAGGTAATTTTTCAAGAAACATTATTTGAAGAAACTATATTTAAGTGTAAAAGGAGTAATAAAAAATATTACTACTATTCATTAAATTCCCATTGTGTACATGGTAACATGGTTAGCGTTGGTCTTAAAGAAAGATGGGTGCCTCCTCTATTTTGGATTGTTTTGAGAAGGAAGGAAAGGATATATTCTGGTTGCTTGTTTCTTTCGGTGGTTTTGAATACTTTGTAGGAACATTCCCACCCACCACGATACACCCGTGAGCCGTCCATTAATATTTTACAATCATCCCATTTAAATTTGAATAATCAGATTGATGATAATAATTTAAATGATAATTGTATTTGTTTTGTAAAAAAAACTTTACTTAGAAAAGTCTTCATATATGGTGTTTTTGATAGATTTCAAAAAATGAAAACTCATAAAAAACAAGTTTAAATGTATTGTATTTTCATTATGTTTTTTGTATCAAATTTAGTTAAATTTTCTTTTTTAACATGACGTGACCCAAGCAGACCCAAACTGACCTGAACAAAATAGAAAAAAAATTTTCTATATAACTATGCTTAAACAGTCCGAAAAATTATTTGCCCCTAATGAAAAAAATTTCTAGGTTCGTCATTCTCTCTTGCATAGCATGTTTACCAAATTTATTGATTTTGACTAACAAATTCATCACACATTATAGTTTTTAAGCCCGAATATTAGATAAACCCAATAACAAAACACAGACAGTGTTGCTCACGTGATCCATCCACCATCCATAAGGAAACCATCCGAAAATTTTAACTATTTGCCACTCATAATGTGACGACCCATTTTAGGATTTTATTAATAAAATAATGCAGTGTTAATCTCTAAATTACAAGATTTGTAAGATAAGTATATGTTTTAAACAAAGTGGGTTGTTAAATAACTAGTAATTGAATTGGTTAGGTTAATTAAAACTAGTTAAATAATAATTAAAGGTTGTAGGGACCAATGTTGCTAATTATTATATATATTATAAAGCATGAAAATGAATAATAAATTTATGAGGTTTTACACTTTTGACACCTTGAAGAAAAAAATTGACTAGGGTTAAATTTGTCTTCTACCACGTCTCTACATCCCTATCTTTATTATTATATATATTATTAATAAGTAGGCCCCATTTATTATTATATTATATATATTATATATTATACTATTTAAGTGTTCGATTCATGTAATGATGTTTTGAAAATTTAAACTTATACAATTAAAAGTTTTTTAATTTTAAAAAGTAGTAAGCAGAAATAAGGTCCTTAAATTTGAGATATTTACTTAGAGAGTTGAGTTTTTTTAATTCAAACGATTGGTTGCCGGTGATACGGATTTTGTAAGTAATTTTTTCTATTATTTTTATAACATATTTGTGAGGATATTGTATAATTTTATGTTTTTATAAAAATTTGTCTAAAGTTCCAGTTCGTGATGAGAGATTTGATTTAGTTATGTAACTTATGCTTTTGCAAATGATATATAATACTCATTCTTGAGAGTAAACTATGATAACCCGCCGCAACGCGCGAGGCGAATAAAACTAGTTGGCTAAATTTCACATGAAGGCTTATCTAGTAAAATGGTCAAACCAGGTCAACACAATCGTGTTGCCTGGTGATCGACATCCACAGAGGAAGAAGGGAGAAAAACCCTAGCTCTCTATCATCTTGATCAAATTGAAGTGTTCTTAAGTTGAAATTTGAGGATTTGAGATAGAAATCAACATCTAAAGCAACTTCTAAGTTCTAACAAGTGGTAAGTGTTATGTTCTTGTTTTGGTTGGTTTCTCGTGGGATGAAGATGAAGCCATGAACAGGTTTTCATCTAAAACCCTAGCTCTCTATCATCTTGACCAAATTGAAGTGTTCTTAAGCTGAAATTTGAGGATTTGAGATAGAAATCAACATCTAAAGCAACTTCTAAGTTCTAACAAGTGGTAAGTGTTGTGTTCTTGTTTTGGTTGGTTTTTCGTGGGTTGAAGATGAAGCCATGAACGGGTTTTCATCTAAACTCTTAATTGGGTGTTAGTAACAAGAACATATTACTTTGACCTTGCAATCATGTTTTGAACACCCAAACACATGATTTTTATATAAATAATCAATAGGTGAGGATATGGGTGTTGGATAAACCATGTGGGTTTGGGTTTACATGTAAACTTAATGAGTTTGATTATAATCGGTTGATAAGTTGATGTTTTAGAAACAAAAGTGTTGTCAAAATTCAACAAACATACATAACTTATGACTTTGCTGAAATTGGATAAAAGATGGAATTTTGATAACTTGAAAGTAAGAACATGGGTAGATGAAATTCTGCACATGAGTTGTTTGATAAAATGCCTCAAAGAGGTTTTGATAAGTATGAAGTGTAAAATGGTATGAATGATTAATAAACTTAGATGTATGATCAATTGTAAACTTTCGATTAGTTGGGTGAATTAAAAGTAAAATGAGTCAAATGGATTGGATTATATAAATAACACAAGTTGTGTATTCATGTTATTGAATTATGTTATATGTGGATAAATAATAGGAAGTGGTGGTGAATCTAGTTTTAAAAGGCTCGGAAATGAGTTGATGATTGTTGATAGTTCTCCAAATCAAGGTAAGTTGCCCATTTTTACTTGATAGTTCTCCAAATCAAGGTAAGTTACCCATTTTTACTTGAACACTATGACAACAACATTCTTACTTCAAGTGTTGAAGTTATTTTAACGAGTTTGTTTTAAGATAACATGTCGTCAAGATAGGTTTTCCCGAAGACAAGTCGTATGATAGGTCGACCTATCAGAGAACTTTTTGCTGTATTGAACTTTATAACCACCTATTTGCTAATGTTAATGACTCATTTACAGCCCACCAACCTATTTTGACTAGCAATTCATTTGGTTGACTCATTTAACATGAATTAATATTAAAATCATGTATAGTTAATCAATTTCATGCATCGACCCATCAAGCCATCAAGCCTCCTTGATCTTTATCGCTAGATATTTTTATTTCAGTTAGCTTAGCATATTCAAATGTTTTTATCAGCAAGTAACAACCCAAAAATCAGAAAACATGGCAAATACACCATTTAAAAAAACAAACTCAAAACAGAAAATGCATGGAATTAATGAATTATATAACTATGTGTTGTGATGATATTATCTTTTAAAATCTAAGTGATATTGTAAATAAAAAAAATAGTTAATATACATTCTGACATACCTGATGTTAATAGGACCCAGTGGCAAAAGAGGGAATATGATGGTGATCAGCTGGGTATTGACTAATGAGAATGATCAGCTGCTGGTAAAATGATATTCCCAACTACAGTTATGAGTTCATATCATGCGGATAAAGTTGTGATGATTTTATCCTTAGAACACTATCCGGTTTTGGTACGAGTACATTACTGGTATCGATACCAATCTTATCTCTAAATTGGTATGAACTGTAGAGAATTTCCAGAACACGAACGCAATTGAATTACCAGACGAATTGAAAGTCATGGATAACACTTTCAGATCAAACTATTTGTGTTTCACTCAAATGTTTGATCGGATAAAATTCAATTCGATTCAAGAATGAGTATATGAATTTTGTTGTGTATTCGAGAGAATGAACCAATGTCTGTTTTCATCGATCAATTTCTGGAACAGGGGTTTGGAAACTGCCTTCAGACAGTTTTTCAACTTTTATTTTTCACAATTTTGCCACGAAAGTTGTAAAACGAATTTTATGTAAAAATTCGTAAAATCAATTTTTCTATTGATTTTTCAAGCTGACCTGGCAGCTCGACCCTAGCCAGGGGCTCTGCCCTTGACCCGCCAGGGGCTCTGCCCTTGACCCGCCAGGGGCTACCGCCCCTTGGACCCCGCTAACCGGGGGCGCTATCCTCGGACCCCGCCAAGGGGGTGTTGCCCTCTTGGAACCCCCATTGAATTATAGAACATTAAACAAGCGTGCACCCACACCCAACTTATTTAATGAATTTCATAATTCGTATTGATCGATAAAATTAATCCAATTACACTAAAATATCTAACATGAACTAATTAGGAACTTTAATTTGGGCTGAAATTCTCTTCTTCTTCCATGTTCTCATTTCTTCCTTGAATAATACACTAAGATTTGAGTCTAGCTTTTGAGAACATACATGGCCTTCACTTTCACTATCCATGGATTTAAGTACAAGTTATACGGTTATACCCCCATGGTCTAGAGTTGGGCAAACAGGTTTTTTGGCTCTGTAACCAGTTACGGTTTCAAAATGTTTCCGGACAACAAAGTCAAAAACTGATTCCAATTAGGTTGGGGTTTCTGACCGGTTTCGACCAGTTCTTGGCCGGGTAAAGGTGGAACCGATTTCGGTAATTCCGGTTCCAATTTTGATGAGAAATCAGAACCCTGTTAAGGTAATCCAGTTTTTGCACATCTCTTCCATGGTCAAATGCACATTAATTATGTTTTTAGCCCAAACTCAACATATTTAAAATTTTAGTCTAGCTTACGCAATAAAAAAGTATAAATGTCGACAAAACAATAACATATTAATTGTAATTGTTAATAATAGTGTTTGGGTAAAAACTGTAATATTGGAAAAGTTTGAGGTTTGAGGTGTTAATTGTCTATTAACAACTAATCGGTGGTTAGAAGTTGGTTAATCAGTTGTTAATATTCGATCAGTATTTTAGGTCTTTTTGATTGTATTCTGGTTTAGACTTTCTCATTTTTCTCTCTGTAATCAATTCAATCGTGTTCTTAATAATAGTTGTTGATCGATTGTGAAATCTTCTTGTGTGATAATTGTTTTGTCATTCACAATTGGTATCAGAGCCAGTGTTGGCTCGATTAAGAAGATTGAAGGTCGATTGAAGGTCCGGTAGCAGATCGCGATTGTGCGAGGAATGGGGACGACAACTAAGTTTGATCTTGAAAAGTTCAACGGGAAGAATGATTTCAGTCTCTGGAGACTAAAGATGCGAGCACTGTTGGTGCATCAAGGGCTGGTGGATGCCTTAAAAGGTGAAGTAGGGCTTCCGGCTGGGTTATCAGAATCGGAGAAGAAGCAATTGATGGAAAAAGCCCACAGTGCTATAATTCTGAGTCTAGGCGATCGAGTTCTTAGAGAAGTTTCTAAAGAAACAACGGCTGCTAGTGTGTGGACGAAACTAGAAAGTTTGTATATGACTAAATCTTTGGCCAATCGTTTGTATCTAAAGAAAAGGCTGTATACATTTCAAATGACCAATGGTAAATCATTAGAAGATCACACAGATGAGTTCAATAAACTGATATTGGATCTTGAAAACATTGAGGTGGAGTTAGAAGAAGAAGATAGAGCCGTAATCTTCTTGTCTTCTCTGCCTCAGACGTATGAACATTTTGTGGATACTTTAATGTTTGGAAGAGAAAGTTTGTCCATGGAAGAGGTGCTGGCTGCGTTAAATTCAAGAGAGCTCAAGAAGAGAGGTGATGACAAGGGAGAAAGTTCTGATGGGTTATTTGTAAGAGGAAGAAGCGAACAAAGAGACAGCAAGGGCAAGGGCACTTACAGGTCGAAATCTAAAGGAAAACTCAGATGTTTTGTTTGTAATTCAGACAAACATTTGAAAAGGGCATGTCCTGAATGGAAGAAGAAGAAGGCTGAATATGCAAAGGGAAAGGGTCAAGCAAGTAATGCTGATTCTGAAGGTTCTGTAGATGGATATGATAGTGTTGATGTACTAGTTGTCTCAAAGACTTGTATTGGTCCTGAATGGGTGATGGATTCAGGTTGTTCGTTTCATACGACCCCTGCAAAGAATATTTCAAGAATCTAGAAGTTAAAGATTTGGGAACCGTTCATCTGGGGGATAATAGGCCTTGCTGTGTTAAGGGTACAGGAACTGTATCTTTCAAGTTGGTCAATGGCTCTGTAATAGAATTGCAAGATGTAAGGTACATTCCTGATCTTAAACGAAATCTGATTTCCTTGGGTACGTTTGAGAGTCATGATTATCATGTCAGTATGAAAGGTGGAAAGGTTAAAGTGATAAAGGGCTCTATAGTTGTTTTGACTGGGTCTAGAAGAAACAATAACATTTATTTCTTGGATGGTGAAGTAAATGTGGGCTGTGTTTCAGTGGTGGAAGGAGATACTTCTAAGGCTAAGTTGTGGCACATGAGAATGGGTCACATAAGTACACTTGGTTTGCAAGAACTGAATAAGCAGAAGGTGTTAGGTGATCTTGATAGTTGTGATCATGGTTTCTGTGAAAATTGTGTACTTGGGAAAGCTCATAGGGTAAAATTTAACAGGAAACTCATGTAACCAAGGGTATTTTGGATTACATTCATGCTGATCTATGGGGTCCTTCCAGGGTACAGTCACTAGGGGGAGCTAGATATTTTTTGTCTCTCAATGATGGATATTCAAGGAGAGTATGGGTTTTCTTGCTGAAAAGTAAGGATGAAGCTTTTGTCAAGTTCAAAGAATGGAAGGTCATGGTTGAGAATCAAACAGAAAGAAAGGTGAAGAAGCTGCGTACAGATAATGGCCTTGAGTTCTGTAATAGCTATTTTGATATGTTCTGTAAGAAGCATGGAATAGGACGGCATCTTACTGTGGCAGGTACTCCTCAACAAAATGGCTTAGTAGAAAGAATGAACCGAACTTTGCTTGATAAAGTCAGATGCATGTTGTTTAATGCTAGTCTGCCTAAGCAGTTTTGGGCTGAAGCTCTTTCAACTGCTGCTTATTTGGTGAACAGGTCTCCATCTTCTGCCATAGGGATGAAGACACCAATAGAGTTGTGGTCAGGTTTTAAACCCAAGTATGATCATCTTAAGGTTTTTGGGGCAGTTGCTTATGCTCACATTAAGGATGGTAAGCTGGATCCGAGAGCTTTGAAGTGTGTATTTCTTGGGTATCCAGAAGGAGTAAAGGGGTATAGGTTATGGAAGGTTGAAGGTGGAAGCCCTAAGGTTGTTATTAGTAGAGATGTGACTTTTAGAGAAGATGTGTTCTATAAGGATGTTGTGGGAACTGATGAATTGAGAAGTCATGATGATGTTCATAATTCTAGTAAAGTTCAAGTTGAGGTGGAGTTACTAGATAATGATAAAGTAAGTGGTCATGAAGGTGGAGTTAGTCATGATGGTTGTGAAGCTGGTTCTAGTCATACTAGACCTTATAGTATTGCTAGAGACAGAGATAGAAGAGTTGTTGCTCCTCCTGCTAGATATAGATCTAATGAGGACATATCAGCTTTTGTGTTTAGTGTGGCTGAACATGAAAGTATCTATGAGCCTTTGTCCTATCAAGAAGCTGTTGAATCTGATGATAAGGAGAAGTGGTTATCTGCTATGAATGAAGAGATGGCTTCTTTACATAAGAATCAGACATGGGTTTTAGTTGATAAACCTAAGGATCAGAAGTTGGTTTCTTGCAAGTGGATTTTTAAGGTCAAGGAGGGAATGACAGGAGAATTGCCTAGATATAAGGCTAGGCTGGTGGCTAAGGGTTTTACTCAAAGGGAAGGAGTAGATTATACTGAGTTGTTTTCTCCTGTGGTTAAGCATACTTCTATCAGGATCATCCTTTCTTTGACTGCTGTGTTGGATCTGGAGTTGGAGCAGTTGGATGTCAAGACAGCTTTTCTTCATGGTTTTCTAGAGGAAAAGATTTATATGAGGCAGCCATTGGGTTTTGAGGAAAAGGGACAAGAGGATAAAGTCTGTTTACTCAAAAGGTCACTTTATGGCTTAAAGCAATCTCCCAGGCAATGGTATCTCAGGTTTGATGAGTTTATTGTTTCTGTTGGTTTTATCAGAAGTAGCTATGATTACTGTGTCTATTTTAGAGAATATGAAGCTGGTAGATTTATTTACTTGCTATTATATGTGGATGATATGTTAATAGCTTGTAAGGATAAATCTCAGATAGAAGCTGCTAAGTTGATGTTGAAAATGGAGTTTGAGATGAAAGAAATGGGTTGTGCTAAAAGGATTTTGGGCATGGAAATTCATCGTGACAGGGCTTCTGGTTTGTTGAAATTATCTCAGGAATCTTATGCTATGAAGATTCTTAAGAAGTTTAATATGGATGCTAGTAAGGTTGTTTTGACTCCTTTGGCTATGCATTTCAAGTTGTCTGGGCAAGATTCTCCATGTACTGAAGAAGATCAGGTGGTTATGGAGTCTATTCCTTATGCTAATGCTGTGGGTTGTTTGATGTACCTTATGGTGTGTACTAGGCCAGATTTGGCTTATGCTGTTAGTATAGTCAGCAGGTTTTTAAGTAAACCGGGAAAAAGACACTGGGAAGGAGTTAAGTGGGTGTTTAGGTACTTAAATGGTACTAAGCATGTGGGTCTTGTGTTTGGTAATAAATGTGGTTCAGATCTGGTTATTAAAGGATTTGTTGATTCAGATTTTGCTAAAGATCCGGATAAGTGCAGGTCACTTAGTGGTTATATTTTTTGTGTACTTGGAGGTGTTGTTAGTTGGAAAGCTTCATTGCAACAAGTGATAGCTTTATTCACTACTGAGGCTGAGTTTATGTCTTTGACCGAAGGGGTTAAAGAGGGTCTTTGGTTGAAAGAGATTTTGAATGAACTGGGCATTAAAGTTTCTGAGTCTGTGATTTTTTGTGATAACTTGGGAGCAATTCAGTTATCTAAGCATCAAGTGTTTCATCAAAGATCCAAACATATTGATGTTAAGTTGCATTTTATTCGTGAAGTTGTGAGTTCAAAGGCTGTCAAGATTGAGTATGTTGTTACTGATGATAATGCTTCTGATATGCTTACAAAGTCTTTACCCTCTGGTAAATTTGTTCATTGTCTGAAGCTGCTGAATGTTGAGTGATTGTTTTCGATTTTACCAACACTAAGGTGGAGAATGTTAATAATAGTGTTTGGGTAAAAACTGTAATATTGGAAAAGTTTGAGGTTTGAGGTGTTAATTGTCTATTAACAACTAATCGGTGGTTAGAAGTTGGTTAATCAGTTGTTAATATTCGATCAGTATTTTAGGTCTTTTTGATTGTATTCTGGTTTAGACTTTCTCATTTTTCTCTCTGTAATCAATTCAATCGTGTTCTTAATAATAGTTGTTGATCGATTGTGAAATCTTCTTGTGTGATAATTGTTTTGTCATTCACAGTAATAATACACAATAACAATGTGGGACTAGCCCACTTGATAGAGGCTTGCCTCTTAAAATGGGAGGTCATGGGTTCAATCATATACAAGGGTGTAATTAATGTGTAAGGTGTAATTTAGGTGGGAGTAAGCTTAGCCGTTAAAAAAAAAACTGTAATATGGAATACAAAAAATTCAAATGTATCATACGTAGGTTTGGAATGTTAAAAAGAGCAATACATCACAATATACTAAAGGCATTGTTGCAAAAGTCGGCCTCCAAGGCCGAGTACTCGCTCCAAAGGGTTGTCCCGAGGCCGAGTGCTTCCTGAGTTTTACCCGAGTACTCCCCCCGACTAGGGCCGAGTACTCCCCGATTACTCGCTCCAAGGAGCTATTCCGACCTGGGAGCGCCTAGCGATTTTTGCAACCTTGACTAAATGTATGTTTTAGTTCATTAAATGATGAGCTATTAAGAAGTCTCAATCATATGATATTTATTTAAAAACATAATGGGTAATAGACTTGCTGATCAGATTCAGAAGTGTCCTCTAACAGTCTAACCTCTAACTGATTTAGAAGTAGTCTATTAATACAACCCCTAAGTGCAACACAATATTACTTTAAAAGTTGAACTAGATAATAAGAGTTTAGAATGTTTTGTAAATTGACGTGAAGTAAATAAAAATGAAAATGATTAGTTACTAGATGTGAAAAACTAGAAATCATAAGGTGCAAATGTAACATCCTAAGATCAAAGACAATTTTCAAGTTTTATAAAGACAATCAAGAAATCATAAAGTGAAAAGACAGGTCCCAAATGTCTACAAAAGTCTTCGAATGAGATTACGAACATGTCAAAAGATGATAATTCGCTAGAGTGGTACAAGCAGACATCAAAACATAGTTCAAGTGCAAATATTACACAAATAGACAACACATTGCAGGTATCCATCCTTATAAGCATATCAAGATGAAAGTTTCTTCCCAACACAAGATGATCATTCACCTAAAAATACAACAAAAATACTCGTTACGGCAATGACAAGTAAAATTACAACCGTATTATAATTATCATGTTCAAAAAATATTTAATACATTTGCCAAAAATCCTTTAAAAATCAAATATTGGGTCCATCATATCGTAAGGTTGTGGTACAGTAACGAAGCCTTACGGTGCTTCGCTTGTGACCTTTCGTGCATGCACCACGAATGCAAGAATTTGGGTTCTTTGTAAGCTCACCCAACCATTGACGGAGCCTTACGTTTATATTTGCTTTTTTGATTATGTTGTATTTTTTTTTGTCTGATTCAAGTTACGTAAACATGTCTTTGTCGAATACCGGGTTTTGATGTTTATTTGAAGATCCAATCGAGACAATCTGTAGATCTTCTCTGCCCTGTATCTGTTTGATATTGTGGAAGCTTCCGCCTATCTCATCACTCGAGCTCCTACTGGTTCAATTTGGGGTTTTTTTAATCAAATTATCGTATAGATCTGATTAAAATCTGTATCAATAACAACTATCTAAACCTATGTTTTTCAGGATTTAAACCACTCATCTTTAACAATAAAGAAACGACACCTAGCTATCAGGATATCCCCTTAGGGACACGTCAAGTTATTTCATTTTGGTAAATTCTTGAATTTAATAACTAAAGAATTGTGTTACACTAGGTTTATTCACCAAAATTACAATGGTGGCCAAAATGTTTGCAAAAAAGTAACACGGGTGATCCATGGGCTAATTGGTGTTATTTTTTTCTGTTAAATTTTATAAAATGTCTAAAATACCCTTACCATAAAAAATGTCTAAAGCTTAACATCCCCGGTCTCCCAACCCACCGTTAAACTTGCTCCAGAAGGTTCCTCCTACTCGCCAGAATCTCAGCGGCGTTACAGCTGTCGGCTCCGAAATTTGGCCGGAAAACTTTGTTGGATTTAGTCGGATTTGCTGCTCCAGAAGTTACCATTCTTGAAGAAATAATGATGTTTGCATCAAGATGACATCTTTTTTTTGAACGACTTGGTACAGTGACACCCAAGACGGGATTTCAACCGTCCCCTCGGATTTGACACTCCGGGCGTATGCCTGAGCCCTCCCCAGGAGGAACCCCACAACTGGGTAAAACCCCCTGACCTTGCATCAGCAAATATGCCTCAGCCCGGATTCGAACCCAAGACCTCCCATAAGATAGTCAAGGGGGTAACCATTAGGTTAGAAACCCTAGGCTTCAGCATCAAGATGACATCTAATTCTTCTAATCTGTCTGTTTATTGGCACGTAAATTGGATTTCTTTAATCATTATTCTATATTATTTCACAATTTTCGCAAATGTATTTTTTTATTTTGGTTAATTTTGCAAAGTTTTAAACGAGGGGTTTGGAACTTCTAAGTTATTTTGGCCGGAAAACGTGGTCGGATTCAGCGGCAATGGTTTTGCTTCAACATGTTGTCAAAAATTTGGCCAGATTCTCACTGACATCATCGGACTGAATGACGATTCGAACCGGAAACACTCTACAAAGCGGACAATGAGCGTGACATCTAAGCCATACGTTGAGGGTGTCGAGGTGCGGGTGCAGACAAGTTTGGTGGTGTTGTCGGAGGGGAAGGTGAAGATGATGAGGTTCCGGCGATGGCAGTGTTTGTTGCAGGGGTCGTAAATGTGTGTATACATGTGTGTAAATATAATTTTTATTTAATTATAAGAGGGGCAATTTAGTCATTTTGTACACACTTAACAGAAAAAGATAACGTCTATCCACTACATGGACCATTCGTGTTACGTTTTTGCAAACATTTCGGCCACCGTTGTAATTTCTGATAGTTAGAGCCATCGGTGCAATCCGAGTAAACCACTGGAACCATCCGTGTAATTAACTCAAAAAATAATTATTAACTTTAAAAATATATCAGTTGTTTATTAAAATCATATTGTTTAAAACTCAGTTTTATAGTTGGTTTAGAATTCATCTTTTAAGAAAACTTGCTTTGTATAAAACTTCGAATTTCCTAAAACTAACGATTTTAAATATTTTTTATTTATAAGAAAATTCTAATTTTTAGAAAAAGTACATATTTTATAAACTTTTTAATGTGTTTTTTAACAAAAATTAAATTTTAATTTATTTAAAAATATTTTTAGTTCTTAATATGAAAAAGGTAAATAATGTGATTATTATTATAATTATTTAATAGGAGAGATAATGTAATTATTTATTAAGAAAGGGAATTAAATGAAATAATAATAAGATGACATGTGACAATAATATTCTGAAAACATTTTATTAAAATAGTAAGATGAAATAATGAAACTTATTAAAATGCATATATATATATATATATAATTTCAAATAGTTCGGATACCCGAAATACTTAAATTTCTAAAATCACTAACTAAATCCAAATGCAAAATTTTCGAATATCCAAATTTTTAGATATTTCAAAATTGGAATTTCAAGTAATTCGGGTTTGATTTGGGATTTGGAATTTTTGCACAACCTTAATTGCCTATGTGGCCTTAAAAGCCAGAAAGGCTTTTGGGACCGAAAGATGAAAGCATCAACTTTTTTTTGTTAAAGTTGAAAACGCTTCAATACTTTATTTTGTTCAATACGCAAATTATATATTATTATGACACCATTAAAATAACTAACTTTTAGGCAAATCTTGACCCTTTAAAATTATCAATATTAAATCTCAACCCTACAAACTGCTTAAAAAGCTACAAACATGTTTTTCAATAAAAAAAAAGATCAGATTCTAAGTCATAATAACGAAAATCCGGCTAGTAAATAAGTCGTGTTATCCAGCAAAGTTATACTGGTGGTTAAGGCTTGGCCCTTTCTCTTTGGAGACCAGGGTTCAAGCCACATTGATGACACTTTAATAGATACCAAGTGAGGTGAAGAATATTTAGCTTAATCTCGGGTTTTGACCTAATAGGGGCGATGGTTTACCCATTTCACAGGGTTCCCGCGCATCAGGGGTACGGTCTAACGGTCGGAGATTGAGGAATCGATCTACTTAACAGCCGCCATGATAACTAAAGGTAGAACAACGAGATCCTTTGCCGTTCAATAAAAAAGTTAATAAGTCATGTTAATTAGTATATCTAGTCTAAGAGATAATGACTAAAGGATATAAAACTTACTGTAAATATGCAGCTACTCGATCCTTTGAGACTTGATAGTGAAAATGGTTTGAAGCACCTGTAAAACAAACAGAATGATCCAGCAACTAGAGCAATGATACTCCATGGACTACTGAAGTAAGTGCGTCTCATTGTGGCTATATGATTTGGCCAGTAACCATTGAAGTACTTATTCAATATTTCCCACTCTTGTTCATAATAGGAATCAACACATGAAACGTTTTTGCCTATGTTGTTGATCATATTAGCAACTTCTTCATTTGAACCCGTAATGTTGACGAGGACTTTCGACTCTTCCAACTTGGCAACATCATCTTGAGTATTTACCAGCATGTTCATAACAAAAGCATATGCAGTAACATAACTTTGAGTTTGAAATGATTGCTCGTACGCAATGAGATTCCTGAAAAGAAACTCAGTGGAATCATGAACATATAATACTGGCATTGTAACAGTAGGCCTATTCCAAGACCAAAATAAACACGGGAACCTATTTTGTTTCACTTCAATCCCCATCACCCATGTTGGGTCTTCGCTAGGTTTGAAGTTGACCCCTGCTCTATCCAGGTCTATGGCCGAATGAATGATTCTGTTTGTGTCATCTTTTTTAATATAATTAGCTGGAGGCATGTAACATTGATGCAGAAGGCTGAGAAGATGATCATTGGTACCAAAAGAATCATTGTCGAATTTTAGATCCGCTTTAAAGAGTTCGTGGCTCTTTAGAACTGGCTTGATAAGTTCAATAAAGGAGACATAAGAATTAAATTTCGATACAGTGCACTGAAACATTTGATCAAGAAAAAACAATGGAATTTGGTTTTCAAGTAACACCAAGTCATTCATTATAGTACGGTATTGCAATTCCTTTCTCATGCATGCTTTTTTATGGAACGAAAAATGTTCATCGATTATGAATCCAAGTATAAAACAAGCATCCAAAACCATCATTTCGGCAATTTCAGCATCACTAAAGGTCTTTGTCCAGACGTAACATCCCTTGATTTTGTTCATTACACTGTATGCCTTGTGCATGCATGATTCCAATATTTCCTCTTGTGGGGAATTGATCCGAGACATTAGATTAATCAGATAACTTATTTTATGTCCTTCAAATGCTTTCACATTCTCATCTTCTCTGTGTAGTGGTCCGATGGAGACAAGCCGAGGGTTGAAAGAACTTGGGCTAAGATCTCGCAGTACGCTAGGCGCCATGTAAATTGATGGTGGAAATTGGTGCGTATGGTTGCCTTCATTATTTACGCGATGAAGAAGACGCTTGACACTCTCCTGAATCATGTCTACGTCTTCACAAAGTATGTACAAACAACCCATCAATCAATGGATTAATAAATACGTTGTATTCTTCTTGTATTCAAATTGAAGGGTTTTATCTTAAATTTAGAAATAAAAAAAAATATATTTATACTATCAAATAATAATATAACTAGGTTTACTCTCTCCGTGCGTTACGGCGGGTTATCACAGTACACTCTCGAAAATGGGTATTATATATCATTTGCAAAAGCATAAGTTACATAGCAAAATCAAATCTTTAATCACGAACTAAATCCTAACCTTCAAGGAAGTGGTGTAATGGTTAAAGCGAAGGAGAAACAACCTAAAGATCTCAAGTTCAATCCTCACTTAGAGCAATTTTCTTAGTAGGTCACCGATCCGATTGCATACGGCCGCGTTTTACTTGTTTTTCTCGGTTAGTCGGAGGTTTACCACGCAAGTGGGTTCCCATGGTTATCAAAAAAAAAAAAAACTAAACCCTAAACAACAAGAAACCCATATCTCTCAAATTTAATAAATTCAAATCTCTATGCAAAATCTCAAATTTAATATCATCATTACTGTATATTACTGTTCAAAGTAAAAAAAAAAAAAAAACTTTTGATGATCTAAGTTTAAGTTTTGAAAATATCACTATATACATGAATTAGATACATATGCATTACTATTCATTTTACTATGCATTATATTTATATATATATATATATATACACACACATTATATTCAGTATTATATTTAAATTTACTATTCAAACCGTTTAAACCGCAAACTGAACCATTGAGCATCGCTATTCTAAATGTTAATTGTTTTTTCCAGTTGTCATCTCCGGCCTTTATATGAATTGCCGATAACTGTTTTTGAAGAGACGTGCAATGCAACGGTTTATTATTTACATTAATTACATAATTAACATATTAATTTACATTATTTACATAATTGACATTTTTTTTTATGCGACAGATCATAGTTCGGATCATGGTTTAGGTCATGGGTCGGGTCATTTTTTGAGTCACGGGTCAGGTAATTGTTTGAGTCATGGTTCATATCTTGGTTTGGGTCATGGGTTTGGTTATGGGTCGGGATGGCTCACGCTATGGTTCAAGTCATGGGTTGAATCATCGTTCGCGTCATGGTTCGTGTAATGGATCATGTCAAGGATCGGGTCATGATTTTGGTCATGGGTCGGGTCATGGTTTTAGCCATGGGTCGGGTCATTCCTTCAAGAGAATGAATGAAAAAAACTCTCATACTTAAAGAATGAAAATCATCAAAAGTGAATGAACCACATATTTCTTAAGGAATGGTACATTCTATTTCCTATGTGGTAACCAAGTATGTTTCTTTTCATTCCAATATAACGACTTATTAAATTCTACCATTCATTAAAGCATACCAAACGCTATCTAAGTGTTTGAAAGTTTAATTAGACAGGTAATGTAGCTTATAAACATAAAGGTTATAAAGATTTAGTTGTTGAAGTTTTTGGTTTATTATTCGTCGTTGATGTCCGATATTCATTGTTAATATGTGTGACTCTGTAGCTTATGAAAGTTGAATTGGAGAAAAAAAGCTTGTATTTAAGTTAAAATTATTGAATTTCTTATAAGATTGTATTTTATACTTTTTGATTATCGTAAAGTTTTCTATGTGTTTGATGTGTGTTTGATTTTCATGTTCTTTAACAGTTTAAAAGTGCATTTTTATGGGCATTTTATGTGGAATGATGATACTTTGATATACAATTGTGAATTGCAGGTAAAAACACATTAAAGGATGCCCGGAGGTGATAACGAGAAGAAAAGATGCACAGATGGATCAGAATCGGTCGAGAAAAGCTCAAAACTTCGGAAGCGCATATCTTGAGCTAGAGGAAGAGTTACGGAAGCCATAATATATGAAAACCGAGTTTCTCGACGAGACGAAGCTGTTGGTGAAGTCAGACTGGGCGTAGGCTACGCCCAAGTCAGCGTAGGCTACGCCCGGGCGTAGGCTACGCCCAAAAATTCAGCGTTGACAGAAAAATTTCACCATTCCGTCTGGCCCAGCGTAGGCTACGCCCAATTTGGGCGTAGCCTACGCCCAAAACGCGGAAAACGAGTTTTTAACCCTATTTTGCCTATTTTCAAGCCACATTCCATCCAAGTCAAAAGTTAAGGTTTTTGGGGCCAATTTGGGACGATTTTGGGCAGTTTTTGAGTGGATCCAACCCTCCAAATCAAGAATCAATCCAAGAATTCATCAATGGAATCTACAATTGAAGATCAAATCGCGATGAGGCAAGGCTAGTTTCTTCGTAATCGCTTCCGGTTGATTAGGGTTGTAAGTGAAACAATGTTTGAATGTTGAATCTAGGTTTTTGATTGTAAACTTGATACGATTTCTTTTTGGTTGATTTAAACAATAGATTTATGTTTTCGTATTATGTGTTACCATCAGTGATTCGGTTTCCTTGCATCGTTTACTCATTGGTATTCGTGTGATGCGTTGTGTATGTCTATTGGTAATTTTGTGAATGAGCAAGTCTTAAACGTTTGTTCCATCTTTATCACTTTAATCGAATTGATTGACAACATCAATTTTATATGATTTCAACCTAGGTTTAACTTACATTCATCGTGGATCTTACAACCTAAAAACCGGAAGTGATTACCTTTTTCATTAATTGTTTTCAAATCCAAAGTTAAAGTTTGTTGCTTTTAAAGAATTCTCTTAATTCAATTCAATCAAGTTTTCATTTTTCTTAGATTAATTAGTTTGTAGTGACAATTAGCACTTTCCACTGATTCCCTGTGGAGACGACCTTACTTGCCCTTGCTATAGTCAAAGGTAGCTAAGTTCTTAATTATAAATTGTTTTTGATTGACCTACGACACATCGATCAGTGTTTAAGTTGAATATAATATATATATATATATATATATATATACACATGTGTGTGTGAGGGGGGACAAAAGTAAAATTGTATTAATTTTAGCGTTAATTTAATTATTTTTTGAAAATAATATTAAAAGTGTTGAGATAATTAACTTCAAATGATAAATTTGAGTCGGAAACTCCTTCGAAATAACATCTCTATCCCAACTGAGATTTGGATAATGTTTGTCTTTATTTTATTTTAGTGAAAAATAGAAATGTATAAGGTAAGTGTGTTTTCTATTTACCTTTTTTATTCCCTCTTTATAGTCAAAGTTGCAAAGCACACACAAGTGGAAAGGGTTTACTTTGATTGGAAAAAAAATTGCATTGTACTAAAACAAAACAGGTTAACTAATTTAATTTAATAAAATTTAAATTTTATAAATATATTAAATTTACAAGTCCAAGCAATTTACAACCACCTTTAGTCTTTTTCACAACTCTATTAATACCAGGGGCGGTGCTTTGAGGGGGGACCGGCCCCCCCTGTTTTTTCGTGTAATAGTATACATTTTCCGATACGTAGTGTAAAATTTTTTAAAAAATTTTATTTTTGCCCCCCTGAAAAAAAACATATAGAACCGATTCGATTAAACCTATAATTATATAAACCAAACAAATTTATGGGTTAGAACTTAGAGCCCAATTGATCAAATACAATTAATTAATGAATTAAGCCCAAGTTGTTTTAAGATCCAACCCAACCTAATTGCCTAAAGTAAAATTCTATGTGTTTAGTGAAGCTAAAAGAAAAGAAAAAAATATTGCCACCCCTGCGCCCTCCGCCCCTACGCCCTGCGGCCTGGTTCTTCCTTCTTGCGTGAAGCCGTGAACTAGGTAACGAATTCAGCCTCTCACTTGTTGTTACTTGCTTTGATTAACTATTTAAGTGATTTACTTGTTGTTACTTGTTACGTTGTTAGTGAATCTAAACATTTAGATTTTGATTTTTGTTCAAATTTTTTATAGAATTGTTGGTATAAATGAGGAAGGGGAAAACTATTGAATATTTTTTTTAAAAAAACAAGTTGTTGATGAAGAGAGAGATAAAGCCAATGGCGAAGGTTTATTCAGACTAGGGGGGGCGACCGCCCCCCTGTTTTTTCGTGCAGTAGTGTAAATTTCCCGATACGTAGTGTAAATTTTTTTAAAAACCTTTATTTCGCCCCCCCTGGAAAACAAAAAAAATTTGTTCGCCCCCCCTGGGATTATAGCCAAGCTTCGCCACTGGATAAAGCTCGTCAAGAGAAACAAAAACGTCAAAGATGTTCAACTAGTGAGCCGGATAATCCGGTGAATGAAGTGAATCTTAACCATGGTATTCCAAATGGTCATGAAGTGGTTGTTAACAATTTAGAAAGAGATACGGCTAAACGAATACAATTTATGTCTTTGTTTGTTCTAAAAAAATCTACTTTTTATTGTTTGACCCGACCCGACCCGAACCGAATTGCCAACCCAAACATTTAACCTAAGAT
Source organism: Mikania micrantha (assembly GCA_009363875.1). NCBI lineage: Eukaryota > Viridiplantae > Streptophyta > Magnoliopsida > Asterales > Asteraceae > Mikania > Mikania micrantha. The sequence goes on from CM018695.1 coordinate 305,147, forward strand.
ATACCGTGTAAGCGTTAGGGAAAAAAAATAAATGTTGCAAAGTTTCGCCCCCTAGACTTTTGGTCAAGCTCCGCCACTGATTAATACTATCCGTTTATAGGACCGGGTTGTTAAGTCTAAACAACACTTCACAAGTATTTCTTACTTAACTCTAACAGATGCGGAATGTTCTGTTAGAATGATCTCACAATTACACTCAAAATGACACAGTAATGATCTTTGAACAATAATAAGAACACAAGAATAATTCAAGCTCAAGGATATATTTCTCTCAAAGTGGAAGTATACAAGCAAGCACTCTTTAAGCAACCATACATTGGGAGGTTATATAGCCGAGGCTACAACCGTATACACTTAGGAATACAAGTTGGGTATACTAGACAAGTACATAAAGTAAAGCTTATTCTAGTATGTTGAGTGTCTTAACAGGCTAAGACACTCTTTCATAATCATTACATTAATAGACATTGACTTTACAAAAGACTACTAAATACAAAAGACATTTAATGTTATTGATCTTCAAGGCTTCAGATGATCTTATGCATTTAATGTAGCATGGGAGAGGTAAGGTGCTTTATCTGACTCATTACATGTTGTCTCTATCTTTACTCAGACCAACATGTCTTGTGTCAGTACCTTTTGTACCATCAGTGTAATCTGCTACAGTCTTTGTCAGAGGATAAACCTCGGAAGTCTTTGTCTTCAGTGCATAAGAGGATTCCTCGGAAGCAGTTGTCTTGTATAACCTTCGGCAGGAACCAGTTATCCTTCGGAAGCAATGCTGCTTCCGAAGAATCACTTCTTCTTTCCGAAGGTGTTTATTCAAAGAGACTCCTATACTTGGACAAACAAGAAGTTTGGTGAGCATCAGCCTTTATTAGTCTTTACACCGTTTAACTTGTTTAAAACCCTTTTTCAACGTGGCGACCCATTTTGATTTGCCAAACTGTTTGGTTGATGGGTTTTAACACAAATAAATATTTAATCATGTTTAGTTAATCGATTTCACGCGTCAACCAACCAAGCCTACTCTTACGGTAGATATTTTTCTTTCAGTTAGCTTATCACATTCAATATGAGAAAATACGAGCCAAAACTAAGAAAATACATTAAATACACCCATTTTAACTCAAAAAAACCCAAAATCATAAATGCGTGGAATTAACGAAATATAACCAATATGAATTACTATTATCACTAATGATTTTGATCATTTTTAGATAGTAAGTGATGTACTTTACAACTAAAGTTATATGTTCAAATTTTACGAAAAGTAAGTTGTGATGATCTTATTCTTAAAAATCTAACTAAAGCTTTAAAAAAGATAAAATTATCGATCACATACCAGATATATCTTAGCATCCAGTGGCAAATGAGGTTGTGAATACGATGGCGTTGATCAGCTGAGTCTCGACTATTGATCGAGAGGAGACTTGGAGATATAAGAGTTGGGAGTATATGCAAGTCTTTGGTGACAATTCGTCTTTGGGTGGCCAACGTTTAAAGTTCCACAATTTGGATAGCCCACATTTCAACTTCACAACTTAATATCCACATGGAGATGGAAGAATTAAATTAGACTTCAACAAACCGGTTTATTTTTTCAAACCGGTTCGGGTTAAAAACCGGTCCGGTTTGGAACCTATGCCAAACCGGAGGTTCGGACCGGTTTGGAACCGGTTTGATAGGAACAGGTTTGAGGACAATTGAATACCGGTTTGTCAGGGGCGGCCCGGGGAGGGGCAAACCCGACCTCCGTCCCGGGCCCAATTTTTCGAGGAGCACATTTTTATATATGTATTTATATATATATATATAATTGTATTTTTAAAATTAAAAAAAAAGAAACTACTAGTTCATAATTGGATAGAAGCTTGACCCACTAAAATACCCAAAAAAATTGGGCCCATTTCATTTCTCAAAAGCCCTTTATCCTAACCGGCTCCATGGACGCTCACGTTCAAGAAGAAACTAAAATTCAAAATCCCAAAAAAAAACCCTCGACCTCACTGTGCTCACCGACGATTGCGCCCTCAGCCCTCACCATGCGAAGTGCAACCGGGAGGCTTTGCTGCGACAGCTGCCGGCTGCATGCGACGATGCGACCGCAGACCACTCGACCAGCCTCTCCTTCGACCTTCAATTCTTCAAGATTTGCGACCACTCACCAGGTAATGTTTTTGTGTTGAATGTTGTGTTGTTGATTAATGATTAAATAATTTAAATTGTTAATGTTTTTGTGTTGATTTGTGAATTTGTCATGTTGAATTAATGAATTAGGATTTAGGTTAGGATTTACAGTTTACTGATTATTGAATGACTGATTTAGGTTTATTAATTTAGTTCAAATTTTGGGACCATTTACTGAGTTTTTTTTACCCTTATTTCACCCGTTTAGGTAAAATACAGAAGTTAATCCCGATTCCCGAACATATTAACTTATGACATTTCGTTTAGGTTTCGGGGCGTTGCCCCGAACCCCACAAGGGACCGCCACCAGGGGCTCTACCCCTTGGACCCCGCCAGGGGCGCTGCCCCTAGGACCCCGCAAGGGGGCGCGGCCCCCTTGACCCCCGCTTGGTCAAGAGCTTTGAATGCGTTAGGGGCCTTTTTTTCCCCGACTCGTCCTGGGCACCCAATTTCTCAGGGCCGCTCCTGCGGTTTGTAAACCGGTTTTTTGAACTCAACCGGTTTATGTGTGCACCTCTAATTAAAATTTTTATATCATATGTAGAAGATTTCCATTAATAAATACCGACTAAAGAAAATAAATGTTTTAGATAAAACATGACGAGTGGAAATTTCCTAATGAATTTGTATGACCGCAACACGAAATAATGTATCATCAGTCATCACCATCACCCTGTTGACCCTAAATAAAGTCTCCAAGAGTGTAGTTAATGAGAGCAAAAGTAAAAATGCCTAAAAAAAGAGTAAAATAAAAAAGATATGGGATGAAGATTCCTAGTCGTGTTGATAGATGATTTCACCCAAAAATACGACTCAAAGTTTTGTGGAAAAACCACGACTCCTTTTATTAATTGCTGAATAATATTTGGTACAAAGAAAACCAATACTTTTAATCTTATTTATAATAAACCAAAACATAAAAAACCAAATTCTATCCCTAAAAAAATCTGTTGTGAAACAATCTTAATCCAAACAAAACCTAATCTAATCTTTAAACTTTAAAACTCAAATAAAACAATTTAAAAATCTAAACTTTCTAACTTTTAACCCCTTTAACTATCGAGTATTTACAAGAGTAGTCCAACATGGGATAAAGGGTTACCTTTTTTGGGATGATATATGAACCAAGAGGAAGAAGACCTTCACACATTTCTTATCAGAGCCCACTACCAAAAGACCAATACAACCCGTCAGGTATTTTTTTCAGACGACCTTTTGTCGTCGGAATAAAATGCATCATATGACAGCATATCATTGATACAAGTCCTGACATATTTTTTGATGGTCAATAAGCAAAATGACAACGTTTTTGTACATCATGTCTCGATGAACTGCAACTCCTAAAAAGTAAAAACGACGTCTATAAGCAAATCAACAACACGTTTTTTCTTCCTTTCTTCCTTTTTTTGCCCATTGCTGACGTATGGTAAATCACCCTAAAAATGATCTACAACTTTTTTCCTCATTCTGCACTAACACTCTTTACACTCAGACTCTCTCTCGAATTAATCAAATTCTCCCCAAAAACAGCTTCATTCATTGTCATCCTCCACCAATATTGTTTGCCGTCATTGGTGTCTTCTTTAAACAGTAAGCAAACATGCTCTTATTTTTTTTATATTTTTTACGCAAATTAATGATATTTGATTAAATAAACTAAATGTAGGTGTTTATGGTTGAAGTAATTTGAATAAATAAATTTATTTCAACATCTCGTCTCCGAAGCAATTTTAAGAAAAAAATTGAAGGTATTATTTAAATACATGTTTAGTTTGGTTATATATACGTGTGTGTATAAAATTTGTGTTCTTATTATTAGCGATTAATTATTGTAAAATGTCATTTTAATCGCTATGATTTGACAACTTTTGTCATTTTAGTCCAGTAGTTTAAATTTTGTCATTTTGGTCATTATGATATCATTTTATTGTCATTTTGGTCATTATGGTTTTTATTTTATTGTTATTTTAGTCCAATTAAATTTAAACTTTTGGACTAAAATGGCAAAATTGACAAAATTACATGGACAAAAAAATTATATATATATATAGGATTGGGATCAAATAATAACTCACTCTTAAATAATAACCCAGATAACTTTGCCAAGATGAAGCCAAATCTTGGATTTTTTTTTGAACATCATTGTAACACATTTAGAACACTATGTTCTTTTATGAGTTTGCGAAAATTCATCACCGTTTGAGAGTTTACATCGTTGTAACTTTTGTGCCTAAAACAATTACAGTGCTGTAAATCAAAAACTTACAACGATGATATCTCTTAAACGGTGATGAATTTTCACAAACTCATAAAAGAACATAGTGTTCTAAATGTGTTACAATGATGTTCAAAAAAAATTCAAGATTTGGCTTTATCTTGACAAAGTTATCTGGGTTATTGCTTTAAGAGTGGGTTATTATTTGAACAATTCCCTATATATATATATATCGTATTGCTTAATAGAGGAAAAAAAAGAATATGCCCAAATGTGTTGGGAATCAGGGGTGAACCGACTGACGAACAAGAGTGTTTGAATGCGTCCTTGACAATAGACGTCATTGGAGCCTAGTTGATGTGCAAAAAGTCATAAATGTCAAATTTTCAATTACAAATGCATGAAATGAAAAAATGATCCGCCAAATGAATGGAAATATGTAACGTAGTGTGATTTTCACCCCGACAATGAAAATAAAAGGAGTAATTGGGTTATGAAACTCACCTATGATGATGACTAGCACGAACACACTTAAAAAATTGTTGCAATGTCAAATACTTACCATAGAAGTTATAAACATTTACTTGTTGCCTTCATTAATGGTAAATATGATTTAATTAGGCTAACCAGTAACCATAAACGATAGAGGTTATAAACATTTACTTGCTGCCTCCATTTATGGTAAAGATGGTCTGAACCATAGTTAGAGCAAATAAGATGCTTCCAACAAATAGAGCAATGATATTCCATGGACTACTGAAATAAGTCCTTCTCATCCAAGCTATATGTTTTGGCCAGTAATTATTTGAATACTTGTCCAATGTTTTCCACTGTTGAGTGTAAAACGAGTCTACAAGTGCAACATGTTTGCATATATTGTTGATCATATTAGCAGCTTCTTCGTTTGAACCCATAATGTTGTTGAGGACTTTAGAATCTACCAACTTGGCAACATCATCTTGTGTATTTACCAATGCATCCATAACAAAAGCATATGATGTGATATACTTACGAGTTTGCCTCGACTCTAGCTCGTACGCAATGAGATTCCTTAGAATTAACTCAGTGGAATCATGAACATTTAACACTGGCATCCTAAGAGTACACTTACACCAAGACCAAAGAAAACATGGGAATTCCATTTCCATCCCCAACACCCATGTTTGACTTCGGTTAGGTTTGAACTTCACACCTGCCTTGTCTAGATCCACAGCAGAACGGTTTCTTGTGCTTAAACAACCTTCTGGAATAATGCCATCTTTCTGGGGTTTGTAAAATTCATGCAGAAGGCTAAGAATATGATGAGTATCATCGATGGAGATGTTTTTGACGATACCTAAACCTGCATCTAAATCAAAGAGGTTGAGGAACAATAGAACTGGAACCATAAATGTAACAAGAGACATGCCTGGATCAAGTTCCGCTATGGTGCACTTAAATATTTCATCGAGAAAAAAGAAAGGGATCTGATTTTCTAATAGCACCAAGTCACAAACTACATCTCCTAATTGAAATATGTATTCTGAATTTGATTCTGACCAAGATATTAAAACCTGGAGAATGAATCCAAGTATAAAACAAGCATCCATAACCATCATTTCGGCAAATTCAGCATCATCGTATGTCTTTGTCAAAACATAACATGCCTTGATTTTTTCCATCGAAGCGTACACCTTTTGCATGCATGAATTCATTATAGTCTCTTGTGGGGAAGGCATACAAGTCATTAGATTAATCAGATAAGTTGCTTTCTGCCTTTCGAATGCCTGCACGTTCTCATCGTCTCTGTGCAGAGGTCCAATAGAGACCACCCGAGGGCTGAAAGACTGTGGGCTCACGTCTCGTAGTGTATGAGGAGCCATGTGAATCGATGGTGTAATTTGTTCATTGAGGCTGTGTTCTTTTTCTACACGATATATAAAACGTTGGACTCTCTCTTGAATCATGTTTTCCATGTCTCCAACCTCCAAATCTTTATTTTCCATACTGAAGCTTTTTGCTCTGATCCAAATTTATGAGATAAATTCGGAGGGATGAATGTGCAATATGTCAATGAACACGGATGCATATAAGAAATTGTTAGCCTATAATTGTTAACCACGTTTGTTTAATAACTAATATCTCTAACTACTTATAGTCTAGGGACATATTTGTCATTATGTCAAAGTTATGTTATAGAGTAGTATGTAATTATGTAAATTAGAAGGGTTGATCTTGTAATCCCCTAATGCTCAATTAGGATATGGTCGACATACTTGAACCGAAAATATACGTATATATGTCGATCATATGGCTGAGATCAATAACAATTTTTTTCAATCACTTGTATGTTTGATTATTAATTTCTCTCAATCTCCTCATGTTCCTCATTTCCTGGGCAACAGAAATTACCTGGTCTTATACTCGTTAGCATCACATGAAGAAATTAGTGTAGGAAATTATTGGATCAAACTAACAACGAAAACAATGATTTTATGATAGAAATCTTGAACCAAACTATGACGCCCATAAAAAATAATATAAAAAGTGTATAGGCGTCGCCGCCTGGGACATGTCAGTCAGAGTGGGGCCGACGCACGGGACAAAATTTAAATTTTACGGGTGTGCGTCAGAATGTACTGCCGCTGACGCCCATAAACAACACGTGCCAAGCAGTGTATGTATGGTTATATGGGCACCCGCCTATACACGCACACAGGCACCCATACTAGAATGAACATTTGAAAGTAAAATGGGCATTTTGTAAAGATAATTTTACCCTTAAACAACCCTCTTGCTTGTCTTATACAAACTTCAATGTGCTTTGTCTTTTAGGATCTCCCTCTGTTAGGTAAGTTATCTAGACTGCGTTGTCCCTTATTCAGATTTTCCTTTGTTTGTGTTTCTTTCGGTGTCTTTGTAGTACAGCAAGCAATGTGTGGCATGGGCCTGCTACTTAAACCACAACTAGCATTAGGTCAAAATTCTTTTTAATTTCCAAAATAAAAAAAAAATTAATTATATTATTATCAAAAAAAAACTTATTCTGACAACATTTTTCCGGCTTTTCTTCTAGCTTTTTCAAGAAAATACCTTTGCGGATACAAGTCGTCTGTAAAAGAAACCAGTTTTAACGAACATTAAGGCGACAACATTCTTAAATGTAGCGTTGAAGTTATTTTGACGAGATGTATTCTGATGACATGTCGTCAAGATAGGTTTTTGTGATGACTAGTCGTATGATAGGCCGACCTATCAGAGAATTTTTGTCATAGTGAACTCTATAACCACCTATTTATCATGTTTACGACTCATTTACAACCCACCAACCCATTTTGACTTGCCAACTCATTTGGTTGACACATTTAACATAAATTAATATTAATATAATGTTTAGTTAATCAATTTCATGCATCGAGCCTTCAAGCCTCCTCTTATCGCTGAGATACATTCATTCAGTTAGCTCAGCACATTCAAATGTTCAATATCAGAAAATAACAAGCCAAACATCAGAAAACATCGCAAATACACCATTTAAAAACCTCAAAATAAAAAATGCATGCAACTAATTAATGGGAAAATATACGGCCCGGCATATTGGCGGCTTAATTTGTTGGGGTCTAAAAGGGAGTCTTAATACCCCCTTTTCTGTTGGACTAATCTTGTATATATCAAATAGTTAAGGGTTATAGTTAGAAAGTTTTAATTGTTTTTGGATTTATTTGAGTGTTTTAAGGTTTAGATTAAGATTGTTTTTTTTAGCAGATTTTTAGGGATAGAATTTAATTGTGTTTTATCTTTTGGTTTATTATAAATAGGGGTTTAGATTATTGGTTTTTTTGTACCACTTTTATTTAATAAAAGATCTTTGTGTTTCTGGTTCATATCGCAAGCTGTTGGTTTTTGTTCTGGGTGAAACCATCGACCACTAGGGCTGGGAATTCTCTAATCAGGGGCTGATATCCTTCAATTGGTATCAGAGCGCACCTGTTGAAGGTTTGTATCAAAGGGACGAGTTCACAAAGAAGATCAATTTGAGGTACCATCAACGAAAAAGAAGTCACGGAACCTGATTGTGTGAGACGATCACGAAGCCGAAGAAAAATCAAGGTTTTTGGTACTAATCCTGTGCGACGCAGGTTAGTAAAATCAATTTTGGGATCGATTTGGAGCTGTGAGGGTTCAATCGGGTAGAATAGGAGCTGTGAAGGCTTCAATCGACCTGTGGTAGGTTCGATTTTGGGTTGAAGGCTGTGAGAGCTTCAATCGGTTTTCTGTTGGAGGCTGTGAGGGCTGGATAGTCTGACCGAGAGCTGTGAAAGCTTCAATTGGTCTCAATCCTGTGCGATTCAAGAGCTGGAAGGAGCTGTGAAGGCTTCAACTGGTTTTAATCTTACCTGTGATAGGTTTGAACGAAGGAGGGGGGCTGTGAAGGTTCCAGTTGGCTTCAATCTTGAGTGATTCAGGAATTGAGGGGTAAAAATCAATCTGTGACAGATTGATCTGGTGGGTGCTGCTGTTTTTATTCTGATTTTGATAAGGTAATTTTGTTGAACTGATGGCCATACCTGCTGGTGGGGTTGTTGGACCAGTTCGTGAGCCCGGCAATGTGAGTTTGCTTTGCCCAAAGCTGACCACAACGAACTACACAGCCTGGTCCATCATGATGGAGACTGTTTTGGCAGCACATGGGTTGCAAGATGCCATAGATCCTGTGACAGGAGGAGGAGTAGATGCAAGAAGGAAGAATATGGCCAAAGCTTTGATTTTTCAATCAATACCCGAAGATGTTCTCCTTCAAGTTTCTAAGTACCAAGAGCCAAAGGATGTGTGGGATGCTATACGGGTCAGATTCTTAGGAGCCGAGAGGGTTCAAAAGGCTCGCCTACAAACACTTAGGAGTGAGTTGGAAGGAATGAGGATGCTAGAGACCGAGACCGTGGATGAATTCGCGGGAAGGTTGAGTGGGATACAATCTAAATATAGAAGTCTTGGGTCCTCGCTTGAAGAAGAAGTGATGGTAAGGAAGTTTCTAAACTCTATGCCTCCAAAATACTTACCTATTGTGGCTTCAATAGAACAATATTCGGAGATTGAGAACATGGCGTTTGAAGAAGTAGTGGGTCGTTTGAAGGCTTATGAAGAGCGTGTGAAACCTCAAGAGGACTTGACAAGAGACATTCGTGATAAACTTTTGCTTGCACATGATGATCAACTAGTAAAAGAGAAGAGGGGAAGGTGTGGTGGCTGTGATTGTTGCCAACAAAACCGTGGGAAAGGCAAAAGTGTTAGGGCCGAAGTGGGCCGTGAGGGTCAACAAGGAAGAGATCAAAAGGGGCAACGTGACAAGTCTCGGGTCAAGTGCTATAGATGTGAAGAATTTGGCCATTATGCCTATGAATGTCCAAAATCAAAACCGAAGGAGGAAGAGGCAAATTTGACTCAAGATGATGGTTTTGGGGCTGCACTTTTGTGATAAAGGAATGATTATTACAAGATTAGGGGGGTGATTGTTGGACTAATCTTGTATATATCAAATAGTTAAGGGTTATAGTTAGAAAGTTAAATTGTTTTTGGATTTATTTGAGTGTTTTAAGGTTTAGATTAAGATTGTTTTTTTTAGCAGATTTTTAGGGATATAATTTAATTGTGTTTTATCTTTTGGTTTATTATAAATAGGGGTTTAGATTATTGGTTTTTTTTGTACCACTTTTATTTAATAAAAGATCTTTGTGTTTCTGGTTCATATTGCAAGCTGTTGGTTTTTGTTCTGGGTGAAACCATCGACCACCAGGGCTGGGAATTCTCTAATCAGGGGCTGATATCCTTCATTTTCTACCGTTACCTTTAGACGCTCAATTTAGACGTTTATTATGACGTCTTTTTGGAGTCTTTAGACTCCAAAGCGAGAGACGCCGGTTCTTAATGTATGTGACTTTACCTAATTTGACAGGATTTGACGGCTTAAAGACGTCAAAATGGGGGCCGTATGTTTCTTCGTGGGAAACAAAAGTGGCATCTAAAGCAAGGTTTGAAGCAGAGTCTAAAACTGAAATGTGTGGCTAAATATCAATGATTATTTTGGTTAAAAGTGGATATCAACTTTTGGTAATTTTCCCTTAACTAATTATATAACTATGAGCTATGGTGATTTTATCTTTTAAAATCTAAGTTGTATTATTAAAAAAAATAGTTAATATTCTGACATACCTGATGTTTATAGGATCCAGTGGCAAAAGAGGGAATATGATGGTGCTGATCAGCTGAGTCTTGACTGATGAGAATGAGAGGAGAGTTGGAGGTAATAAGAGTTGAAATATATACAAGGCTGAGGTGACAATTCGTCTTTTGGGAAAGCGACTGTTTTAAATTTTTGCAATAATGTTTCACAATTTTGAGAGCCCACATTTCAACTTCACAACTTAATATCCACATAATTAAAAAAATAATCCTTCTTTATTTTTAAACAATTTAACAAACATAATTTAAACATATGATATTTGGAAACTTAAAATTTTTTAAAATAATAAAATATGTTTATTTAGAAAGTTCAAATTAATTTTTTATTTAATTTATTTTGTTAATACTATATTAATTATTATTCATATCTATAATTAATAATCCATAATCCAAAATCTATATAATAAGTATTCATATTTAAGTATCAGCGAGACGAAAAAACTAATAGTTAGGGGGTTTACCCAGTTGTCTAATGGTTACCTTCTTGACTTCCTTATGGGAGGTCTTGGGTTCGAATCCGGGCTGAGGCATATTTGTTAAAGCAAGGTCAGGGGGTTTACCCAGTTGTGGGGTTCCTCCTGGGGTGGGCTCGGGCATACGCCCCAGAGCGTCAAATCCGAGGGGACGGTTGAAATCCCGTCTTGGGTGTCGTTGTACCAAGTCGTTCAAAAAAAAAGATGTATATAAAAGACAGATATTATATAATTTATAGTTTGGTTTAAACCCGTCAACCTATTTATAACTTAGCTAAACATGTTTCGGGATTCGGGTGGTGACGGCTTAGAACTTGGGCCCCCGTGGTACGGATCAAGCGCCCAAGAGAACGACGACACAAACTATGTGGATAGAGCCCTTCGGCTTCAACAACGGGTATTACAGCTTACAAGCTAATTATACAGCCACTTTGTTTGACCGTCAAATTGATAGTTATTTTGACAGTTAGAAGTAAAGGAATAATAATTTAAATATTTTAATCTATTTTATTTTTTATTTTATTTTTTTTATTTTTTTTTAAGCTAGTTATGTATTTTATGGTTTTATTGTTGTAAATTTAGAGGTGGGAGAAAAACCTAGAACCGACAACCTGAACCGACGGGTACAAGTGGTTCCGGTTTCTCAGAGAAATCGAAACCGGAACCGGAATTACCATAACTAGTTCCACCTTTACCTGGCTAAAACCAGAACCGTCCACCAACTGGTCAAAAACCCGAACCTAACCGGAACCGGTTCTTAACTTTGTTGACCAAAACCAAAACCGGTTTTGACCCGGAATCGGCTTTAAAAAAAACCTGGTTTGTGCACCACTTGTAAAAAAACAAGCAATCAAATAAATGATAGCCCATTTGATAGACTTTGCCTATTAAAATAAGAGGTCATAAGTTTAAAAAAGAAATAACCTTGTTCAATAAAAACATGTGATTAAAAAATGATTGGGTCGCATTGGGGTTAAAGAAAGATGGTGGCCTCCTCTCTTTTGGATTGTTTTGAGAAAAAAAAACGAGAGAATATATTTAATAGTCTGGTTGGTTGTTTCTTTGGGTGGTTTTTAATAGTTTCTAGGAACATTCCCAGCCACCATGATACACCCGTGAGCCGCCCAACATGTGTATATAAAACTCTATTTTAATATTTTGCAATTGTAACTCTTAAATTTATATGATCGGGTTGGTGATATTAATTTGAGCGATAATTGTGTTTATTTTATGAAGAAACAGTTACTTAGGAAAGTCTTTTTAAACTATGTTTTAGATAGATTTCAAATAATAAAAACTCGTAGAGAACAATTTTAAATGAATTGTATTTCCATTAATATGTTTTTGTATAGGAAATCAGTCTAATTGTCTTTTTTATCATGACTCGACCCGATCTGGCTCAAACTGACATGAAAAAAGTAGAAAAAATAATTATATAACGATGCTCAAACGTGCCTTAAATTTTTTTGCCCCAATGAAAAAAATTTCTAGGTCAGTTACTACCTGTTTTGTAACATGTTCACATAATTTATTCATTTTGACTAGCAAAATTATCAAAATAAATGCAAGCATTATATTTTTAAGTCCGGTCATAACAAAAATCCAATAACATAACAAAGACATCGTTGATTACCCGGTGTCCACCATTTCAAAGAAACCCACCATCCAAAAATTTTAAATATAAGCAATGCATAAATGCCAAGTTAAATTAAAAAAGTTAAATTGGGATTCTGATAAACTAAACTTTGAACAATGCTTTCAAATATGATTTCGTAAAAAGAATATAACTTCAAAATTTAACGAAAAACTATTGAAAATGTGAGTAGGGTTAACAACTAAGAAATTAAACTCTTAATTTGATAAAGTTCATTTCACGTTGTCGTCAGAGATGAAAGTGACAGAGGAGACCACCAGACGTTGTATTGCATATTTGCATGCATATATTCCACTTAGGCTATGTGTTATGCTACGTGACTCAGGTGTGATGCCCCTGGGTCACGCCCTGGTCACGCCCCACCCCCATTACACAGGGGAGTGAGGGTGGCGTGAAGGGCCCCTACGTGAGGGTGGTCATGGGCGTGAGAAAGGAAGGAAAAAAAAAACCTTATAGCCGTTGGAAAAAAGAAAAATAAATAAATAAATAAAACAAAATAAAAATTATAGCCGTTGGAAAATAAAAAAAAAATTAAAAATAAACCACTATAAATAAACCATTCCTCTTAAACCAACATTCAACTCCATACAATTCTCTCTAAAATAACCCAATTTACAACAAAAAAAATGAGTTGGGAGGAGGAAATTACGAAATCGTCATCATCCGACTCAGACGAAGGAGCGTTCATGTTTTTACGCAACGTTCAAGCAACGGTAACATCCGTCGTAGCAGATATTGAAGAAAACGCTGCACAAGTGTTACGAAGAAAAAAAATAAACCGTGATCGTAAAGGTGGTAACAAACGTCTCGTTCAAGATTATTTTAGTCAAAATCCAACATACGACGAAAAGCATTTCAAACGTCGTTTTCGAATGAGCCGAAATTTATTTCTTCAAATCGTTAGCGATATGGAAGAAAATTTTCCGTTTTTTCAACAGAGGTTAGATGCAGTGGGTGTAGTAGGTTTCACACCATTGCAAAAGTGCACAAGTGTTATTCGACAGTTGGCCTACGGCACATGCAGCGATTCTTGGGACTAATATTTACGGATGTCGGATAAAATTTCACGAGATAGTCTTTACAACTTTTGTAAAGGTTGTAAAGACTAATAAAGGCTGATGCTCACCAAACTTCTTATTTTGTCTAAGTATAGGAGTCTCTTTGAATAAACACCTTCGGAAGGAAGAAGTGATTCTTCGGAAGCAACATTACTTCCGAAGGATAACTGATTCCTGCCGAAGGTTGTACAAGACAATTGCTTCCGAGGAATCCTCTAATGATCGGAAGACAAAGACTTCCGAGGAATCTTCTTCTGCACACAAGACAAAGACTTCCGAGGTTTATCCTCTGACAAAGACTGTAGCAGCTTACTCTCAAAGTACAAAAGGTACTGACACAAGACATGCTGGTCTGAGTAAAGACAAAGACAACATGTAATGAGTCAGATAAAGCGCCTTACCTCTCCCATGCTGCATTAAATGCAAAAGATCATCTGAAGCCTTGAAGATCAACAACATTAAATGTCTTTTGTATTTAATAGTTCTTTGTAAAGTCAATGTCTATTAATGTAATGATTATGACTGAGTGTCTTAGCCTGTTAAGACACTCAACATACTAGAATAAGCTTTACTTTATGTACTTGTCTAGTATACCCAACTTGTATTCCTAAGTGTATACGGTTGTAGCCTCGGCTATATAACCTCCCAATGTATTGTTGTTTGAAGTGTGCTTGCTTGTATACTTCCACTTTGAGAGAAATATATCCTTGAGCTTGAATTATTCTTGTGTTCTTAATATTGTTCAAAGATTATTCTTGTGTCACTTTGAGTGAAATTGTGAGATCATTCTAACAGAACATTCCGCATCTGTTAGAATTAAGTAAGAAATACTTGTGAAGTGTTGTTTAGAGTAAACAACCCGATCCTACAAGTGGTATCAGAGCCTTTGGCTCTTGAACTTGACTGACTAATCATCATCAAGTTACCAGTTCTATTTCTTATAAACCCTCATAGTATTCACACTCATTTATCTGTGTCTGTCCAAGATGGCTGCTCTAAACAAACATGATACAGAAAATGGCACTCTCAACAAGCCACCAATGTTCACACCAGAAGACTTCGATACCTGGAAAGTCAGAATGGAAGGGTTCATCAGGAACCAAGACTTCAAACTTTGGAAGTCTGTTCTTGAAGGTCCCTACATTCCTACAGTTGCTGCTGCCGGTGCTGGAGTTGCTGCAGTACCAAAAGATCCATCTATGTACTCAGACGAAGATTACAAGAAGATGGAAGTTGATTCTAAAGCCCTTTGGCTAATTCAGATGTCAATACCGAACTCCATTATACATGCATTCAAGAAATGCAAGTCTGCTCAAGAACTGTGGAATTCCTTGAAGCAGATGTATGAAGGGTCAGAAGATGTCAAAGAAAACAAGAAGGATATGCTGAAACAGAAGTTTGAAAACTTTTGTCAACAAAACAATGAGAATATGTCTTCTCAGTACCTAAGGTATGTCCAACTTGTGGATGAATTAACTACTGCAGGTGTAACTCTTGATAATCAAGATGTGCTCAGAAAATTTCTGAGGTCTCTTCCAAAGGCATGGAATATCTACTCTGTAACAATCAGAAGAACAGAAAACCTGAAAACTCTAACTTTAGGAGAATTGTTTGGTATTCTCAGTGCCTATCAGATGGAATTAGATGCCCAAGAATCTAAAGTTTCTCACTCACCATCTGGTTCAGCAGCTCTTTATGCACCCATCAATAATCCTCCATACCAAAGCTATCAACCCCTCTACCATTCTACCTCCACACCCACTGTCACATTTCCTGAAACTCCAAATTCATCAAACCTTGTATCTAACCCAACCCCACTACTAACCTCTGGGCAAGGAGCTTTTATGGCTGAGGAGACAAATTACTTTCATCTGTGTCAAGAAGACTTGGATGGTATTCCTGCAGATGATCTTGAGGAGATGGATATAAACTATCAAATGGCTATGATTTCATACAGGGCAAAGAAGTTTTACCAAAGAACCGGCAGACAGTTCAAAAAGCACAATATGAAGACTGGGTTTGGACTTGACAAATCTAAACTCAAATGCTTTAACTGTCAACAGTTAGGCCACTTTGCCAGAGAATGCAAGTCCACAGGAACTCAGCAGACAACTTCTGGGCAACCACAACAAAGACCATCAAGCTCATCTAACAATGCAAACATTGCTGAACAAGATTTTGCAGACTGGAGCTTTCAAGCTGAGGACCCCTCCATCTCCAACAGTGCTTTGATGGCAAATGACTCATCTTCCTCAAGCAAGGTAACTGATAGCATGTGCTCACCTGAATGCTTAGAAACATTAACTATTTATAAGAAAATAAATTCTCAACTCTGTAATGAACTTGAGTCTCTACAAGTAGTCAAGGCAAATTTCTTTGAGGTTGAAAGAAATTACAAAGAAAAGATTGAAGAAATGGAAAAGACCATTTCAAGTTTAAAACATGAAGATACTAACAAACAGTGTCAGATTAAAAATCTTTTAGAAAGACTAACCACTGCCAAGACTGAACTTGTATTGGCTGAGTCTTACAGAGACAAATTTCTAAGCCAAGGTGAAAAATATGAAAAACTTTTTAGAATGAGCAGCACAACTGAACTTGTGAATAAAAGGGGAGCTGGATTGGGATACAACAATGTGGAACCTCCATCTGCTTATACTTCTATAACAGATGTTAGGTGTAAATCATTGGTTGACCTTGTGTATAATGAGGAGTTGGATATACACAAGGTAGTTCAAAAGGATAATCTCTCTGATTCAAGTACCTCAACATGCTCAGATGAGGATGATGTTCCTATTAAATCAGTTAAAGGAAAACAAGCTTTGAAATTTAAGAATCAAAATAAGAAAACTAAGAAACATTCAACAGTTTTTATCAAAGCTAAAACCACAGAAAACATCTCCTCAGATGAGTATGTGACTTGCCCATCTGACAAGTCAAAACGAGGTAGATCAATGGAGAGAAAAGTCAATTCTCCAGGAAAACAGGCAAAGTCTAAGACTAACAAGTATGCTGGAACATCCAAACCATCATTGTCTGAGGATCAAAGATCAGACTTCGTTAAAAGGGATAAGCAGCAACACTCTCCCAACATTCAAACTCTATGTCTGATGTGCGGTGAAAAGAATCATTTTGCTGCTGATTGCTTCTATAATCCAAGAAGCAGAATTTCCTCAATCAAGGGAAGAGGAAGAAAGAACAGTTGGAGTCAGTCATCTACTTCTTCGGAAGAACAGAGAAGAAATTTGGTCAAGAGAGCATCGGAAGCAAGTACCTCCAGTAATAGGAAGAAACAAAATAAAAATGCTTCTGAAAAGAAAGCATCGGAAGCAAAGAAAAAGGAAGCTTCCGAAAGAAAAGGAACCTCGGAAGCTCATCAAAGGAATGCTTTCTACAAACAAAAGAGGTCATCTGTCTTCGGAAGAAGATCATCGGAAGGAAAAAGAAAACCAGCTTCCGATGACCATCAAAAGAAACCAAGTCTTCCGACAACTCAAAAGGCACAAGTATGGAAGAAGAAGGAATCATCTGATAAGCCATCACCCACATCAGAAGCATCCACATCATCTGTCCCACCTAGAATGATGCCAAAGAAATTTACTTACAATGATGCAAATGGTAAACCCAAGACCACATGGGCTTGGGTTCCCATCAGAAACTAACTCACTTCCGGTCATGTGCAGGAACAGCAGGAATCAAAAGGCAACTTGTGGATAGTTGACAGTGGCTGCTCCAGGCACATGACAGGCAACAAGACCCTCTTGCATAAATATGAACCATTCTTTGGCGGGTCTGTTGCTTTTGGAAGTGATCCAGTAGGAGGATACATAACAGGTAGAGGCACAATCACAAATGGTAAGGTAAGCTTTGAGAATGTACATTTTGTAAAAGAACTTAACTACAATTTACTAAGTGTATCACAGGTGTGTGATCAAAAGCATAACATGTTGTTTACTGAGCATGAGTGCATTGTTCTGAAACCAGGATTTGTGATACCAAATGATCAAATTCTACTCAGAGCTCCAAGAAGAAGTAACATGTATATGCTAGATATGAGCACAGCTGCACCTCTTAGTAATATAAGCTGCTTTGTCTCAAAAGCTTCACTTGATGAATCATCACTTTGGCATAGAAGACTTTGTCATGTAAACCTCAAAAATATGAATAAATTGGTCAAAAATAATTTAGTAATTGGTTTACCAACAAAAGAATTCATATGTGTTGATAAATGTGTTGCATGCTTAAAGGGTAAGCAACACAAGTCATCTCATAATGCCAAAGAGATAAATTCTATTACCACAGTCCTTCATTTACTACATATGGACTTGTTTGGCCCCACAAGTGTTAAAAGTCTTGGTAGAAAATCATACTGTTTGGTGGTTACTGATGATTTCTCTCGGTATACCTGGGTGTTTTTCTTAAATACCAAGGATGAAACTGCCGAAATCCTAAAGTCATTTATACTCAGGGTGGAGAATGAGAGTGACCATCATGTAAAAATAATCAGATCAGATCAAGGAACAGAATTCAAGAATCATGTTTTAAATTCTTTTTGTGAATCTAAAGGTATCACAAGACAATTTAGTGCTCCTAGAACTCCACAACAAAATGGTGTAGCTGAAAGAAGGAATAGGACACTAATTGAAGCTGCAAGAACCATGTTGTCTGATGCCAAACTTCCAATAACTTTTTGGGCAGAAGCAGTCAACACTGCCTGTTATGTCCAAAATAGAATATTGGTAGTTAAGTCACATGGCATGACTCCTTATGAAATTTGGCATAAGAGAAAGCCATTCATTGGATTTCTCAAACCATTTGGATGTCATTGCACCATCTTGAATACTAAAGATTACTTAGCCAAGTTTGCTGAGAAATCAGCAGAGGGCTACTTTGTTGGGTACTCTTCAAATGCTAAAGCATATAGAGTATACATCAAAGCATCCAGAGTTATTGAAGAGTCTGCAAATGTTCAGTTCAATGAACATACTCTCAATAAATCTGGAACCGGCCCTGATTGGTTGTTTGATCTTGATAGTTTTACATCTGCATTTAATATGGTGAAAGAGTATGTTCCAGTTTCACAGTCAGCTACCATAGACATCTCCAAAGGCTCAAGAGAAGATGACTTTCGTGTTGAACTGCCAATAGCTTCAAGACAAAACTTGGCAGAATCCACTTCAACACAAAATGATGTATCACAGTCTGAGACAATCAACACATCTCAGGCAGGTCCCTCAATTGAAGCTGCTTCTAATTCATAACATCAAGAAGAAGTAGGAAGTCCTTCAGCAGAGGAAAATTCTCTGGAAATCACTACTCCCAGAAAAAACCAACCCACAACAGTTCAAACATTGAATCCACGTGATCTGCCAGAAATCCAACTTGAGGTAGTTCTTCCTAACCTTGAGTCACTCAACGTGGATGAATCTTCTCAACTGGATGTGATTCCAAGGACTCGAATTCACAGCACTCATCCAGTTGAAAACATCATTGGCAATGTAGAAGAAGGTGTCAGAACTAGAAGCTCTATGCATGAAGCAAATGTTTGCTTGTTTTCTTGCTTTCTATCCCAAATAGAACCTAAGAAGGTTGCAGAGGCTTTAAAAGATAACAGTTGGGTAGAAGCTATGCAAGAAGAGCTTCTTCAGTTTCAAAGACAAGGAGTTTGGAAAACTTGTCCTTTGCCTAAAGGAAAGTATGCCATTGGAACCAAATGGGTGTTCAGAAACAAGAAAGATGACAAAGGTGTTGTCATCAAAAACAAAGCAAGATTGGTTGTTCAGGGATACACTCAAGAGGAAGGCATTGACTATGATGAAGTCTTTGCACCTGTTGCCAGAATTGAAGCTATTAGAATATTTTTGGCATTTGCAGCTGCAAAAGATTTCAAAGTGTTTCAGATGGATGTTAAAAGTGCCTTTCTTTATGGAAAAATTGATGAAGAAGTTTATGTGTGCCAACCTCCAGGATTTGAAGATCCAAAGTTTCCTGATCATGTCTGTAAGCTTGATAAGGCTCTTTATGGGTTGCATCAAGCTCCCAGAAAATGGTATGAAACTTTATCTTCTTTTCTATTGGCAAACAAATTCAAGAGAGGAACAATTGATAAAACTCTCTTTTTCAAGAAGTCAAATCAACATATCATGCTAGTTCAAATCTATGTTGATGACATTATCTTTGGTTCTACTAATGAATCTCTCTGCAAGGAGTTTGAATCACTAATGAAATCCAAATTTGAGATGAGTTCAATGGGAGAACTCACCTTCTTTCTTGGATTACAAGTGAAACAAACTCCTACAGGGATTTTCATTAGTCAATCAAAATATGTCAAGGACATTCTTGAAAGATTCAAGCTTTCTGATTGCAAAGCTCTGGGAACTCCTATGTCCAAAACAACATCACTTAGCCCTGATCTTGAGGGGGAGGATGTTGATCAGCACCAGTACAGAGCAATGATAGGCTCTTTGATGTATCTCACAGCAAGCAGGCCAGATATCATGTTTGCAACTTGTGTATGTGCAAGATTTCAGGCCAATCCCAAAGTCTCTCATATGCTGGCTGTAAAAAGAATCTTTAGATACCTCAAAGGAGCACCAAGTCTAGGATTATGGTATCCTAGAAATGAAGACTTCCAATTCATGGCTTATACAGACAGTGATTATGGGGGTTGCAACATCAGCAAGAAATCCACATCAGGGGGATGTCAATTTCTTGGATCCAGGATTGTGTCTTGGCAATGCAAGAAACAGTCATGTGTTTCTACTTCTACTGCAGAGGCTGAATATATAGCTGCTTCTAGCTGCTGTGCACAAGTCATCTGGATCCAGAATCAGATGAAGGATTATGGAGTAGATCTGTTCAATACTCCTATTCAGATAGACAATTCCAGTGCAATCTCCATCACCAATAATCCTGTCAAGCATTCCAAGACCAAGCACATCGACATCAGATACCATTTCATCAGAGATTGTGCAGAAAAGAAGTTGATTCATTTGGTCAAAGTTGATTCAGAAAACAATTTGGCAGATCTCTTCACAAAGGCATTTGATGAAGGAAGATTCAGGTACTTAATAACATCCATTGGGATGATCAACTTTGAATAAATGTACTGACAAGGAATAAATAATTCCTCGGAAGATAAACTTAACTTATCTTCCGATGAGTATTTACTCAGCAGAAGATAGGTTAAGTCTTCGGAAGCATTATTTCTTCCTTAGTCGGAAGATCTCACACTTCAGAAGCTAACTTACCTTCTGAAGTAATATTCTTCCGATACATTACTTTCGGAAGCATAGGCTTCTCAAGGTACTCTTCAGAAGAAAGTGTCTTCCGAAGAACATTTTGCCTAATGAATTTTCTAACACTTCAGAAGCAGTGCTTCCGACAGTATAAATTTTATACTTCGGAAGCACATCCCTTCTGAACTCTCTTGGTCTAATAAATACCCTGCTTCCGAAAGAAACTTCTTCGGAAGCACCTCAGTCAGAGAAAATTAATTGTGAAACCAGCTGTCATCGGAAGACCTTTTTCTGACATCCGGATCTCAAATTTAATGTGTCTATATAATTAAATGCTGAAATCCGAATGTATATAAAGGTCTCCCGCTCATTCAAATTCTCACAAACTGTTTCACTTTGAACTCTTCTTCTCCTTGATCTCTCCAATTGTGCCCTAAAATCACCAACTCTCATGGCTCTTCTTGCTTTCAAACCTGCTCACAACGTACCAGCGGAGTTATCAGCAGAACATGATGCTGACTTCGCCCCAATCATCTCCTTTCTTCAAAGGAGCAGGTATTTCTTTGCATTAACTGTTCAGCCCTTGGTGTATGAGTCTCATCACCAACAGTTCTGGGCATCTTGTTCTGTTTCCTCGTCTTCCAATGGTCGGTCTCTTGTAGCCACCATTGATGCTCATCCTATTGCTATTTCTGTGGAGACCATTTGTCGGCATCTTAAACTGAATGATGCCGGTGGAAAGGTTTCATTCACGAAGGATGAGGTAGCATTGACATTTCAGTCAATGGGGTACGAAGGTCCTCTCCCTTCAACAACCTATTTGAAGGGTCGAGTGTCCTATAATTACAAGTACCTCATACATGTGTTTTTACATTGTCTTTCAAATAAATCTGGTGGTTGGGACCAAGTTCCATCTGATTTAGCTTCGGCTATTCATGGCTTGGTTTCCAATCAACTGTTTAATTTTTCTGCTTTTATTTTCAATAATTTGGTTGACAACATCATGTCACCAAAGAAGTTTTGTATGTATCCCAGGTTTTTGCAACACCTTTTTAATGAAGAGTTGGGAGCTTCCCTTTCTCTAACTGGGCATACTTACAAAATGCCCTTGGTCTCTTCCAAGATTTTTGTGCAACTCAAGAAGAAGAGTGCTCAGTTCTCTGGGACATTCACTCCTCTTCTTTCCTCTATGGAGTCCCCTGCTCCAGAAGGTGACAGCTCTGTTAACCCCACAGATGCTGAACCCACACCTTCCACTTCTGTTCCTCACCCCATAAAAATCACTTACAAACGCAAACGAAACCCTGTGCAACTTTCTACAGTTGTTCAGGCCCCTTCTACTGAACCAAAACAGAAAAAGGTTAAAAGAACTGCTCAGGGCACAGTTCTACCTAAGGTGAAAGCCACACCCCTTGTTTCTCCACAGGTTCTTCCTTTGAAACCTGTGGTTGCCCTTAACCAGCCTGAAAGCCCTCAGCTTATGTCACAAAACATAACTGAGAATATTCAAAGGGATTCACCCATCATTGAGTTTGCTTCTCATGAAGCAACTTCATTAGATAAGAGACTGTCTCCCAAGTCTCCAGGTTCATATCATCCAGAAATGCCTCCCACCCATACTATCACCCAGGCTCAAGGAACCCCTGCTCTAGCTGTGGAGGAACCACTCTCTCCAACTACCCAAACTTTAATGAGAGTGGTGACACAGTTACAAGCTCGGTTCCCTGACCCAGAGCCTTTTCAATCAGAGGTTGGCCCCAGTAGTTCTGAAGGGGTCAATGCAGGTGAGGCTGCCACTACTGTTGATCTTAATAAAGATCCACAGGACAGTGGTACAGGCAATAGGACCTCACCTGCGGCAACCTATATTGGGGAGGACTTCTTTGAGGTTCTTCTCAATGAAGGGAATCCAGGGTGCCAAGAAACCACATCTGGTGGTGGAGGTGCAGGAGCTAGGCTCAGGACTCCATCGCCCCATGATTCTACTCCGGTAGAGGAGGGCACATCCACACAGGAATTGACGGCTACAATCAGTTCCCTCCAAGCCAGGGTAGCTCACTTAGAAGCTGAGGTGGCTACCCTGCGGCTTGAGGTCCAAACCAAAGATGCAACTATTCTGGACCTCAGGAGGCGTCCCCCGGTCACTATACATCCATTTCACCCTGATCCTGCTACTACCACTTTCACCTCCCCTGATGCTACCAAAAAGGGGGAGAATATACCAACTGCAGGGTCAGGATCAGAAGCAAGAGAAGAGGAGGGTGCACAGGAACTTATTCCATCCTTAGTCACTTTGACTGCTGAATGGGATGACTTCTTGGGTACTTACTTTCAGGATTCTTCTTCTACTTCCTCTTCTTCTGCTTCTGAGGATACAAGGGAGGTTGCCAAAGAGACTGAACAGCAAACATCAAATGTCTCTTTGGAACCTCAGTCCCCTCTTGGGACTAAGTCTCCTTCTGAGACTGCAGCACAGGTTGGCATGGAAGACACAGCACAAGAAGAATCAACTTCCATGAAATCTGTGTCCCCTTCTGGGACTGAAGCTGCTGAGGCTCTCTCTTCCTCTTCTGAGCCCTTTGTGGAATCCAATAAGGAATCATCTAAGGAGATTGGTCAACTGGAGGAGCCAGTGAATGCTGAGGTTAACTCCGAAGCTGCAGCTGCCTCCGAAGGCCCAGTCATCCTAGATGTTTCCTCCACAGAGGAGCTACATGCCAATGAACCAGCTGGTGAGGCAACAGAAGAAATCTCCTCTGGGACAAAAATAGCTGCTGATGACAAAGGAAAACGTAAGCTAACCCCAGAGGAGGAAGCAGAACAGGAGGAGATGAGACCAAAGAAAACAAAGGGCCGACCAAACACTTCTCTAGATGAAGAGCGAGCTAGACTCTCTGCTTTGCTAGAAGAAAAAGGTTATGACTTTGATGAAGTCATCAACTGGTCGGTACCTAGAATGGCTGCCGAGCTGGACAAGGTGCAGCAGCAAGAACAAGCTGTTGCTGCATCAAAGGCCCTGAGTGTACTTACAAAGGAGCAAAAAGAGAAGGCCTACAGAGACAAGAACAAGGCCTTTCTCTTGGAATATGGCTTCCATGCTCGGCAGCTAGGCCCAATGAAGAACTCAACCATGGATATGCATATCAGAGATATAAAAGCCAAAGTTGCAAGAGGTGAGTTACCTTCAATTGAACAAATCAGGGCAAGAAAGGAAAGCCTAATGAGAGGCTTAGGTTTAGGGGGAGGAGCTACAATAGAATTTCCCCTCTCTGGTGCAGGGATCAGAGATGGAGAAGAAGTCATGTGTGGGGCAGCAACAAAAGCAATGTTCCCCAACATGTTCCCCCTAAATCCAAAAGAAGAACCAATATCTCCTCCTTCAAGTCCAAGTATGGATAACATGCCTATCTCCTCAGTATACAAAAAGGGTAAGAAGACTACAAGGAAACAATCAATACCAAACCCTGATCCTGAGAGACATACACAGGCTGAAGAGAGGAGAACAGAACCCTCAAGGGATGAGGATATTGGGCCACAGTCTACTGCAACAACAGGTGCAGCAGTAGAATCAACTGTGGAAGCCCAACAGGCCAGAGTTCTGAGGAGTCAAGCCACTGCTCAAGACAAACCAAGATTCACAAGAAGAAAGAGCATGGCTAAAAGGAAAAAGGAAACAAAAACCATCCCCTTAGACTCTGAGCCTGATACAACACTCTCAGTACTTGTAGCCACATCAGAAGCAACTCCCAAAAATACACAAACCCCAGAAGACATGAGGGACATCAGCAGATTAATGCATGAGCATTCATACATTCCTTTGGTAGATTGGAGCTTCAATGCACAAGAAAGGATATTCATCCTCACCGACTACAATGGAGAAATAAAACTGGTGGATCTTTTGCATCTGATGACATTGGCAAAACCCTATATACTTGATCTAGATAAGCTCCCTCTCAATAATCCTGACAATGGAGCAGATGGGAGGTCAGCTATCAGATTAATTAGAAAAAGGGCACAGGTACTGAGGGGTACATGGAAGCCAAGGTTTATGCCTTAGAAGTTTTGGTAGCATCAGCCTAGGGGGAGACTGTAAAGACTAATAAAGGCTGATGCTCACCAAACTTCTTATTTTGTCTAAGTATAGGAGTCTCTTTGAATAAACACCTTCGGAAGGAAGAAGTGATTCTTCGGAAGCAACATTACTTCCGAAGGATAACTGATTCCTGCCGAAGGTTGTACAAGACAATTGCTTCCGAGGAATCCTCTAATGATCGGAAGACAAAGACTTCCGAGGAATCTTCTTCTGCACACAAGACAAAGACTTCTGAGGTTTATCCTCTGACAAAGACTGTAGCAGCTTACTCTCAAAGTACAAAAGGTACTGACACAAGACATGCTGGTCTGAGTAAAGACAAAGACAACATGTAATGAGTCAGATAAAGCGCCTTACCTCTCCCATGCTGCATTAAATGCAAAAGATCATCTGAAGCCTTGAAGATCAACAACATTAAATGTCTTTTGTATTTAATAGTTCTTTGTAAAGTCAATGTCTATTAATGTAATGATTATGACTGAGTGTCTTAGCCTGTTAAGACACTCAACATACTAGAATAAGCTTTACTTTATGTACTTGTCTAGTATACCCAACTTGTATTCCTAAGTGTATACGGTTGTAGCCTCGGCTATATAACCTCCCAATGTATTGTTGTTTGAAGTGTGCTTGCTTGTATACTTCCACTTTGAGAGAAATATATCCTTGAGCTTGAATTATTCTTGTGTTCTTAATATTGTTCAAAGATTATTCTTGTGTCACTTTGAGTGAAATTGTGAGATCATTCTAACAGAACATTCCGCATCTGTTAGAATTAAGTAAGAAATACTTGTGAAGTGTTGTTTAGAGTAAACAACCCGATCCTACAAAGGTGTTATTGCATTATACGGCTCGCGATATTTGAGAAAACCGACATGGAGCGACATTCAACAAATCTATGCAGTGCATGAATATGTCCACGGGTTTCCCGGCGAGGATCTCATCAACGAGGCGATCACCACCATCCTACAATAATGCTGGAAGCGGTGGCCTCTAATGATCTCTGGATATGGCATGCGTATTTTGGTGTTTCTGGTTCGAATAATGATATAAACGTTTTAGATCAATCTCCAATATTTGACGACATATTAGACGGAGTCGCGCCGGGGTCTTCATTTTATGCTAATGACACCTACTACAAGTATGGGTATTATCTGGCCGATGGTATCTACCCTGAATATGCTACGTTTGTCAAATCGTTTACATGTCCTCGGGACGCTATGTATGCTTGCATTATTTTGCATAACATGATTTTGGAGAACAAAGGAAAAGTCATTTGCCAAAATTACGAAGAGGTCGACCCTCCGGTCCAAGAGGTTACACCGGAAGAAAGAGTTGAAATACGAGCCGAGATCCGAAGCAGGGAGATACATAACATGCTTAAAGGCATTTGGTTGAGCATGTCTGGAAAAATCGTGGAGAAAATTTGTAGTTTTTTTTTAAAGTTTTTAAATTTATTTTATTGTTTTTTATTTAATTATGTAGTTTAATTTTTTATCATGTAATTTTTTTATTTTATTTTGTAATATTAATTTTTTTAATAATATTAAGTCTTTTTTTAATTTAATTTATAATTAAAAAAATAAAATTCAAATTAATAGAATATTGAATAAAGGTGGTGATGACGTGGAGTGATGAGGGTGTGATGAATAACAAAGGAAAAGATGATGTGAATTGATAAGGGGGTGATGGTGTTGGTTGATTATGTGGCGCCTACGTGGCGCCTACGTGGAGTGAGGGGACTTGATGATAACACATAGCCTTAGTATGTCATCATGAATACAAATTTAATTCACTTTAATCAAATCAGTGGAGGGGTAATTAATTCTATTGTCAAGATACCTTTATGTGCTGAGACTGTTATACTTGTAGAATACATCCAATAATCGATCAAAATAATTACTTATAAATTAATCAAACTTGAATATTCTTAAAATCCAACACTCTTTCGTATTAAAAAATTTATGCACTTAAAAATTTGTTCAATCGGATAAAATCAAGAATTGATTAATTAAGATGTTGAATTGTTTATGATGAAATCAAAGTGCTTCTTGTTCTTTTGATCAATAATTTGTATCGTCCGTATATCCCATGTATGATTTGATTAAAGTGACGACGAAGACCGTTGACCAGACGTTGTGTGTGTTTATTAGCCTAGAAACCCGTAAATTATACGGTTGAATAATTAAAAATATAATTTATTAGTATCAAATAATAGTAAGTATTTAATAATTATAAAATTATATTTTAAGTTAAGATATAGTTGAAATATTCTTATAGTTTATTTAATTTTAATAAATTAATAAATTATTAGAATAAGAAAATTTATATCTTTTAATATTTAAATATATAATTTAATCACCAAAAATTATAAGTATTTATTAGGAGAGAGACGGGAAAAAAGATCGTAGATTTCACCAGCTTGCGACACGTGTCTTCTAAAAGTATTTTTTTTATTAAAGTAGGTAGAGGTAGATTCCTATAAATCATATAATTCGACCTCTGAAACCTTGAATAGGATATGTTTAATTAATCAATTACATTATAGCCTCGCTATCGAATATATTAGAAATAACCACCAACACAACTAGAATATAGAATAGGGGTGTTCATCGATTCGGTTAACAGTTTCTTCGGTTCGGTTCAATCGGTTTTCAAAATTTTTCATCCCTAACCGTTAACCGAACCGAACCGTACCAAACCGAATTCGGGAAATGGTTATCCGAACAAACAGATTAAAAACCAAATAAACCAGTTAAAAACCGAATAAACCGAATTCAACCTTATATTATTAATAAAAATAATAAATTTAATTATGAATTCGGTTTAATCGGTTAACCGAATAAACCGAATTCAAAAAAACTCTAAAACCGTTAACCAAACCGAATTTGGATACGGTTAGGAATCGAACCGAAAACCGAATTCAGAATTCGGTTCGGTTTTTCGGTTACGGATACGGTTCGGTTATCGGTTTTGAAAGGTTTTCGGTTTTCTGAACACCCCTAATATAGAATAAGGAACTTTAAAGCCCATTTCCAATAATGAACATAAACCCACGTTAAATTTTATTTGTTTATTCAAACTCTAATTTTTTATTCAACTTTAACGTGGACCAAATAATTATTTTCAAAATTCTAAATAGACGGCTCATATACAATTTAAGGGTTTTTTCTCTAAGATCGGATTTTCACTTGATACAATTCCTATATATATATATATATACAACTTAAATAATATATAAAGTTATACATAACTTAAATAATCAGATTTTCTCTCTAAGATCGGATTTTCACTTGACTCAAAGGGCTGCAAACCGGTTGTACAAGATCAAGTTAAAGGTGGGAATGCCAACTTGCTTGATGTCTGAGATGAACAACCCAGCCTGGTTATGGCATGCCCAGCGGGGCCACTTGAACTTCAACACAATGAAGGGACTGGGATCCATGGTAGAAGGAGTACCTGAAATAAAGCACCCTAATCAGATCTGTGATGCTTGCCTAGCGGGAAAACACTCAAGGCATAGTTTCCCAAATCAAACAGCCTTCAAAATAGAACATCCATTCGATCAAATCTATGCAGACCTATGTGGTCCAATTACACCAGCTACTCTGGCTGGAAACCAATACATATTCTTGATCGTGGATGATTGTAGCCGCTTCATGTGGGGTTTTCTGTTGAAGAACAAGAACGAAGTATTTGACAGGTTCAAAAAGTTCAAGGCAATGGTGGCAAACCAGTATGGAAGAGGCGTAAAAGTCTTGAGAACGGACCGTGGAGGGGAGTTCACCTCGAAAGAGTTCAATGAGTTCTGCGACTCAGAAGGGATAACGAGACAATTAACCGCCCCATACACTCCTCAACACAATGGAACCGTGGAGAGAAGGAATCGTACCATCTTAAACCTCACCAGGAGCATCCTTAAGGCAATGAACATGCCTCAAAGCTTCTGGGCAGAAGCAGTCTGACATTCAATCTACCTGTTAAACCGGCTGCCAACAAAGCATCTGAAAAACCAGACCCCGTATGAAGTACTAAAAGGAAAAAGGCCGAATCTGAAGCATCTACGTGTGTTTGGGTGTATAGGGCATGTTAAAGTACCAGCTATTCACACGAAGAAACTTGATAATCGAAGTGAAAAGATGATCCACCTGGGTACCGAAGAAGGATCAAAGGCCTACCGAATGTTTGATGTCAATACCGGAAGAATAGTGGTAAGCCGGGATGTAAAGTTTGAAGAAGATCAAGGGTGGAATTGGAAGTCAAAGGGCGAGGAAGAAGGGGAAGAAGAAACTGAGTTCACTATCCAAGTCCTAGTGGTAGATGTCCATCAGAATCAGAGTTTCAGAACAAGCCCAGACAATGACCAAACACCTGAAGAGGATCCTGATGAAAATGCATGTTCAGACTTTAGCAGCCCCGAAACAAGTGTCAAAGGGAGAGGCCCCATCCTACCAGGCTCACCAATAATCAACAACAGTTCACACCCTGCACGTGCACCTGAAAGAACATATGATGATACACCGATCCAAGGCTTCAAAGATTTGAGTGAAGGTTATGAACTCCTCCTCACTGAAGAAGAACCAGCGAATTTCAAGACAGCAGTGGGAAAGAAGGAGTGGGATCAGGCCATGAAGGATGAAATAGCCTCCATCGAGAAGAATAATGTTGGTTCAAGCCTTGATTGCAAGAAAGAAACTCACGTAACAATATATATATATGTATTCCGATTGAAAGATGATTACAAGAAAAAGCTTTTTTTTTTTTTTTTATGTTTGAATTTTGCTGCATGTTTAGAGCAGCTTAATTTATATATGCATGTTGACAACATAATGGTTGCGAGAGTTCAAATCGGGTGGCTTAGGATGTGGCCGGGGAAGAGGTCGTTGATCCGTGAAAACTCAAGATGTTAATGAACGTGTCGAGCGTGATGCCATGTTACATGTTGCAAGTTTGGTGGGTTGTTTCGGGATGAACCGGGGAGGCTTTGGACGTGACCGGTTGAGGTCGTGGTGTCCGGAATAGGTCGGGATGGTTCAAAAGAAGACGGTTCGGTGTTGTGAGTGAAAGTGTGAACAAACCGATTAAGGGGATGATTGTTGGGTTAATTGGATATGTTCACGGATCACGGGTCGAAGTTATGGATCAGTCCACGGGTTTAGCAGATTTTAGTTGGTAATTTATTTGTTTTGGTCACATGTGTTATTAGAGTTTAGTGGGTCAAAAGTCATGGGTTTGTTTTCCTAACTTTTAGGTGATTTACGTTTACCTTTTCTTTAGGATCAAGTTTGTTTATTTCTTATTTAATGTAAACTTTGCAATTAATCAGAAGTTGAAAAAGCAACAAACATTATGTGATATTTCAATTGTGTTTTGAGTGAGGCCTGATCCAACATTTGGTATCAGAGCCAAGGTTGAAGACGCCGGTTTGAGGGTCGGTTTTCGAGAAAGGGTGTAACCCTTTGCTGCGGGGCAAATGCAGCAGCAGAGAACCGAGTGCAAGCGGCAGGGGCTGATAGTACAAGAAGGTTCGGGACAGCCGAAGTGTTTTCGGTGATCACGGGGCTGTTTTACAGCAGAAAACGGAGGTGCTCTGGTCAGCCGTTGGCGCGGGATGAGTGCCGGTTTGACGATGCGGGTGATCGGTGATGAGCATTGGAGTTCCGTGGCTGTTAGCGGTGATCAAAAGGAGGAGAGCGGTAGTCTCAGGTGACTGAAAGTGAAGCAAGCAACAAGGTTTATACTTGGGGCCTGATCCAACAGGTTGTTTTGTGAAGGTTCTCAACAGGGGGTACTGTCGTGAATTCATAGGCCTTGATCGGATTGTTCATGATAAGAGAAGATCGGCGTTATACATGAAAAGCGGGTAGACAAATGGTTTTGGATTCAGCTTGCTTGGCAGGTTAAAGGAAACGGCATAGGCATCAAGTAGTGGCCTTGTTTTCGTCATCGGTGAAGAAGCCTCTTTGAACAAGCATGATCAAAAGGTTTGCTGCTATTAAAAAAAAGGTGATCGAAAAAGTTTTTTTTTTTTATGTTTGAATTTTGCTGCATGTTTAGAGCAGCTTAATTTATATATGCATGTTGACAACATAATGGTTGCGAGAGTTCAAATCGGGTGGCTTAGGATGTGGCCGGGGAAGAGGTCGTTGATCCGTGAAAACTCAAGATGTTAATGAACGTGTCGAGCGTGATGCCATGTTACATGTTGCAAGTTTGGTGGGTTGTTTCGGGTTGAACCGGGGAGGCTTTGGACGTGACCGGTTGAGGTCGTGGTGTCCGGAATAGGTCGGGATGGTTCAAGAGAAGACGGTTCGGTGTTGTGAGTGAAAGTGTGAACAAACCGATTAAGGGGGTGATTGTTGGGTTAATTGGATATGTTCACGGATCACGGGTCGAAGTTATGGATCAGTCCACGGGTTTAGCAGATTTTAGTTGGTAATTTATTTGTTTTGGTCACATGTGTTATTAGAGTTTAGTGGGTCAAAAGTCATGGGTTTGTTTTCCTAACTTTTAGGTGATTTACGTTTACCTTTTCTTTAGGATCAAGTTTGTTTATTTCTTATTTAATGTAAACTTTGCAATTAATCAGAAGTTGAAAAAGCAACAAACATTATGTGATATTTCAATTGTGTTTTGAGTGAGGCCTGATCCAACAAATAAGACTTGGATACTAACGGAGCTGCCACCAGGTAATCGTCCAATAGGGCTGAAGTGGGTATATAAAGTTAAGAAGGATGCAAAAGGAAATATCACAAGGTACAAAGCATGACTCGTGGCTAAGGGGTATATCCAACAACATGGTGTTGACTATGACGAGGTATTTGCTCCCGTGGCAAGACTAGACACGGTGAGACTAGTCTTAGCTCTCTCGGCTCAAAGAGGATGGCTTGTACATCATCTTGATGTCAAGACAGCCTTCTTACACGGGGATCTAAACGAAGAGGTGTTTGTTGAGCAACCCGAAGGATTCAAGAAGAAAGGGCAAGAGAGAAAGGTGTACATGTTATTCAAAGCTTTATATGGCCTAAAACAAGCCCCACGGGCATGGAATATAAAGCTAGACGGGGTTCTGAAAGAGAGTGGATTCAGCCGATGCAAACTCTACATTAAGCAAGCTGAAGGCAGCCTAACCATCATAGTCATTTATGTTGATGACCTACTTGTGACCGGAAACAGTACAGAAGAAATAAGAAGGTTTAAAGCTCAGATGAGTCAAAGGTTTGAGATGAGTTATCTTGGGCTCTTGTCTTATTATCTTGGTCCGGAGGTGATGCAGAATGAACAAGGAATCACAATATCTCAAGCTAACTATGCAAAGAAAATATTAATACTTGCAGGCCTGGAAGATTGTAATCCCGCAAAGTTCCTAATGGAACCCGGACTCAAGTTAATGAAGGAAGACAGAAGCAAGGCAGTAATGAAACTGAGTACAGAAAAATTATTGGATGTCTAAGGTACTTAACCCATACCCGACCAGACTCAAAGTACTCGGTAGGATATACAAGTAGGTACATGCAAGCACCGAGAGAATCTCACAAACAGGCTGTAAAACACATATTAAGGTATGTAAAAGGAACATGTGATATGGGTATTAATTACAACCGGATGGGAGAAGACTCACTGTTGGGATATAGTGACAGTAGTTACTCGGTGGACTTAGATGATGGAAAAGGAACATCTGGTGTGGTATTTTATTTCAACAACAAGCCAGTTACATGGTCTTCTCAAAAGCAAGCAACGGTGGCCTTATCATCCTGTGCCAAGCGATTTGGCTAAGGGGATTAATAGCTGAAATCATTGGAAAGGAAGAGGAGCGGGTAATGATAAAAGTGCATAATAAATCAGCAATTGCGCTGATGAAAAATCCAGTTTTTTATGGTAGAAGCAAACACATAAACACGAGGTTTCATTACATTCGTGAATGTGTGGAAAAGGAGCAGATTAAAGTGGAGTACATTAGCGGTGAGGAACAAAGAGCTGATATCCTCACAAAGGCACTGCCACGACTAAAGTTTGCAGAAATGATGGACTACTCAGTGTTGAACCAATTAAAGAACCAAAGACTTAGAAAGGAAGACAAGGATCAAGATTAGGGGGAGATTGTTAGCCAATCTTGTGTTATGGAAATAGTCAGGGGACTATAATTGTATTTTATTTTATATTTGGTAACTAGAAGGATTTAGTTGTCGATATGTTTGAGATAATTTTGATGGACTAAGGTTATCTCATAGGACTAGGTTTATTCTAAAGGATAAGAATAGATTCCTAGTTAATAGCAACTGTTTTCGTTATAAATAGTTGGATGGATGTTGACTGTTAAATACACGAATAACAAATTGGAGAAGGAATTCCAAAAGCTTTGTGTTGTGTTTTCTGTTTTTCGAGTCTGATATCAATAATCATCCGAAAGCTTCAACACATCAGTTATCATTAACTCAGTCGTGACTGTAACCATCACTGACTCATCTTCTGTCTCAACTGGCTTGCACATTCCACCAAATCTAGAGATACACCGAGGAATATTAACACTCTCCAAATTCAGCAAGTAATCCACAGGAGAGATTTTAGCAGTCGAAACCCTGGTCTTCAAAACCCACTGTTGCTTTGAAACTGTACCCGAAACACGAACCGTGCTCCCACTGTTACCAAAACCCCTAACTGGTTTAAACCTTCGACCCTGTTCAGCTTGAACCACCTTGGCACCAGGCTTCACACTTGCAAAATGAACCTTCTTTTGCCCCTTAGATTTAGCGAACCAGACTTTGTCTTGCTTAACCGGGACGGTCACTCCCTTAGCAGGTACCTCTATCAAATATAACGATCCCTGTTTCTTTCTCCGAGCAATAACCAGATTACCCTTGATCACTTTCCATTTGCCACTACCAAAATTAACATCTAGTCCCTCTTCATCCAATTGACAGACAGAAATGAGATTCGTCTTTAAACCTGGAATCACCCTGACATTTTGTAATTCCCATGTAGTTCCCAATGGAGTCTCCTGTGACACCCCAATTCTCAAAACATCAAATTTTAATAATATTTGCAGAATTACAAAAGTGGTCGCAGTTTCTAAAACATTTAGCGTTAACAAAGTTAGTCTAAAGCTTGTTTATCAAAAGTATAAGGATATCATATCCTTTCAACATGACATTTACACAAAAATATAGTTTTAACATTTCAACAAGCTTAAAACAAAGATCGGTTCGATATCCAAAAATCCATGCTCGATCACGATTCCATAGCCAGCCTATTTTTGACCAAAAACACCAAATTTAATCAAGTGTTAGTTCATAAGAACTAAGTGAGTTAACCCCATCGATTCCCGGAACCAATTCAATAAAAGAAATCAAAATACGCAAAAATTACACTTCTCGGCGTATGGTACTCCAGCCCCGGCGTACAGTACGCCAGGACACCAGCGTACAACAGAATGGTTTGGGCGTACCATACTGTGCCCGGCGTACAGTACGCCCCTGCAGCGTACTGTACGTCCCCTACAGCAAATTTTTATTTTTTTAAGCGTTTTAAACACCCAAAACCATTTCCAAACATTCCGGGGTGTTAATATACATTCAAAACTCAATATATCATATAATCAATCATATCTATGATTGTAATTTCATCAATTTCAAAGTAATCATTCATAATTGATTTTTCAAAATAGTCACTAATGGGTCAATTTTTACCCATTCAATTAACTTAACCATTTTCATCCCACCCATATGTGGTTTACCCCCAATGCCACATGAATGTGGACTTACATGACAAATTCCAATGCCATTTCACTATGGTCTTACATGACAAACACCAATGCCATTTCATAATGGACTTACATGACAAACGCCAATGCCATTTCACTATGGTCTTACATGACAAACACCAATGCCATTTCACTATGGTCTTACATGACAAACTCAATCCATAAGGATTTCAATATTATTTGTGTCATTTCATGTTTTCAACACTTTATGACACATATGGTCAATTTACCATTAAATTCCTCAAAATTACTACAAGTCAATTACAAGTAGATACAACAAACACAATCATATAAGACATAAGCACTAATATGTCTTATGGTTGCATATTAGTGAGTAGGTAACTCACATTGGCCCTTAGTAGTATTTGGGTCAACTATTTCCTTTCCGGGTCTTTGATTAGCAACTTCACCTAGATCATACAATTTCACATAAGCATACAATGTAGTAGCTAATTCTCTAATTCATAAATTTGCATCCAATTCGACCCATTTATTAACAAAATTCTCATATTACTTCAAAATCATTGTTTTATATCAAACTTCTCATTCTTTTGTCAATTTTGACCAAAAACTAAATTTTTGGCATTTTATCAAATACTTGGTGTGCAGGAATTTATCCATACACCCAAATCCATTTTCAAAGCTTACAAAATCCCAATTTTGTTTCAAAATCAATCAATCTCATCAAAACCCATTTGAAATCAGTTATTATTTATCAAGCTCATATATTTCATTTATCATTCAAAGTATATGTCACACCCCCAAATTCCCACTCGTGGTGTCAGTCCACGTGGGTGTGACGTGTCCAGAATCACAGCTCAAGGTCATATAGAACAACTCTATATGCAATTTCAAAACACTGTTTGACATACGATTAAATAAATAGTTTGCAGCGGAATATAAAAATCATATTGCAGCGGAATAAAATAAGTTTAACAAAAGCAGCGGAATCAGAAATTGTCAGACACTACGATGTTTGATATAAATACACATCCAAAATAAATAGTATTTGAATGAAAACATATATAAATGCATGCGGGTCCTATGCTCGATCCCCTACGTGCTTTCCAAACTTCCATAGCCTGCTAGTTACCTGAGAATACAAGTTTAAGAAAAAGTGTCAACACAATGGTTGGTGAGTTCACAGGTTTTGGTATACATATAGTAATAAAAGTGTGTCATGCTGTTTATCATATGTTAGTACCGAGCCCTAGGCTCCAAGTGTCAGTGCGTCACTACCGAACTAGACTTGTTTGTCCTTGCCTCCGCTATGTCTCGTATACATAGCAAGTTAGGTCAGAGTTTGCATGGGTTATGACATCCAGTCAACATGGTGCCCCGTGGGGTTAGTCATTCCCTAATGGATCCATTCAAACCTACCACGTTGTTCGTACATTAACGATAAGACTTTGCGAGGGCTTGTTACGAGTTCAACACTTAATGTTTGTCTAATAAACCAGCATACACCAAAATGTTTGTAACAGCAATAATGTTTGACTCGATTCAACTAGTATTCTTGTAACATCAGTGCCGGAGCCTTACCGGAACAGTGATCTTAAACAGTAACATGAACAGTAAACAGGTACGAATTACATACATTTCAGTGCAATTTTCTATTCATATACTTTGTCATTATCATTTGGTGTTGTCAAACAACAAGTTCAGAGACATTAACAGAAACAAATTCAGAATTTTGGTTCTGGGGTCAGATAAACATTTGACAACACAGAACCATCATGTGATTATTTGTTAGGATTTATTATGTATAAACGTATGTGAGGCTTTATAGAACAAAACACACGGATGTTGTTATGTGAATGCTAAATTGACGGGTTATTCGTATTGGTGACGATCTGTACGAATATACCTGAAGGTTTAACGTTCTGAATAATATCCAATAATTAGAAAACAATATTGAAAATTATAGTTATCGTCGTGTTCGTACGAGTGACGATTCGAACGGATACGCGCGACGACCATACGTTTCGATTTAAACAGTTAAATAAATATTTTGAAAGTTTAAATGGATAAAAGATATTAGTTAATTTATTAGGTGTCAAAGCGATCCTCTCGTCACGTAGATTACGAGAGTACAAGAAATTCTAGCTTCCAACCGTTAGTTTGAGGTAAACTTCCAATTTATTTTCAGTTTCAAAGGTGCCTCATGAACCTATATAGTTAATGCCATGATAATCACTTATAAGCACTTAAAACACTTGGGTTAAGGTGTTATACACACTTAGGCACTGTTAGGAGTGGATTTGTAACAGGTCGAGCTCCTTAGGATGAATATGGTAATGCTTAAAACTTCTACAGGTTCGTGAACCCATCGGCCAACTCAACCAGCACCTAGCCGAACCTCTTGTCTCACAGTCGAACCCCCTCTGCAACGAACCTGTCGATCTGATCAAACCCTGCACCGA
This sequence comes from Mikania micrantha, assembly GCA_009363875.1. Classification (NCBI taxonomy): domain Eukaryota; kingdom Viridiplantae; phylum Streptophyta; class Magnoliopsida; order Asterales; family Asteraceae; genus Mikania; species Mikania micrantha. The sequence goes on from CM018695.1 coordinate 342,467, forward strand.
ACCTGTGGTTCTGCAACGAACCTATGGGCATGCAGCACCGAACCTGTGACCAACTTTCAGTCGGACCTAGGGTGGCGAACCCTAGGACTCACGAACTTTTCTTCTACAGCCGAACCCCTGTTTACCTAGCCGAACCTATAGACAAACATGCATGCAAATAGCCACGAACCTTACACCCTCGGCCGAACCTTCCTCTCAGCGAACCTGGGTGCTACCATTGAAGAGCTTGGCCGAACCTTGTATCTAAACGAACCTCATGCATCTTAGGCGAGCCTTTTTACGAACCTATGTATGCCCACGGACTTTGGCAGTTGAGACCTTAACACGGCGAACCTAGGACTTCTACGAACCTTAAAGGTTCGTTGGTGGGGTGGTGTTAGTCGAACCCTAAAGGTTCGTTGGTGGGGTAGTGTTAGCCGAACCCTTGGGCAACCCCTAAAAGGTTCGCTGCCATTGGGATTAGGATAATCCAAATCATAAAAATTTATGGTTTCCAACGTGTAAGGGTTAACCATATAGGCATGAATGCTTGATAAAAGTCATGTGTGTGTGCATGGGAATGAAATGGGGTGTTCAATTTCATGCAAGCCCACTTTTAGTGTAAACCAAGGTATCCTTGAAGAATGGCAAGAACATGAAGATTAGGGTTGGTTTAATCGCTAACACTATCCTAGGAAAAACATTAATATGGATAGATGGCCTAAATGAATAAGTTATCTATATCATATTGTTCAAAGAACTTGAATTACGATCAAGTGGAAATCAAAGATCACCAATTGGGCCTAAGTGGGCCCAATGGGTCTAGTTAAGCCCATCACATGGTAAACATTAAATTGAAGTCAAGAAATGATATTTTAAATAAAAGAATAATATTAATTAACAGCTAATTGTCATATTTTTATAAATGTCATTGATTTTATTTAAAGTTTATATAGTTATAAAAGTTGGTTGTATTGTAATTAGGGGTGTAAACGAACCAAGGCAGCTCGTGAAATGCTCGAGATCGGATAGGTAAAAAGCTCGAACGAGCCGAGCCTTAACGAGCCTCGAGCTTTACTTAACGAGCTCGAGCCGGCTCGCGAGCCTTAACGAGATTTTTGTTTATATAATTTTAATTTATTATATTAAGTGTTTATTTATAAAATTAATTATTTTTATATATAAAATTATGATAAATATATTTAAATTAAATATTTTATGTTAAATTTATAAAATATAGTTATAAATATAATTAAAATAGCAATTAAAGTAAATAAATTAAATAAATAAAACCTAAACGAGCCGAGCCGAGCTCGAGCCTAAAAATTCTTTAACGAGCCGAGCTCGAGCCCTAATTTCTCTTAACGAGCCGAGCTCGAGCTCGAGCCTTAATTTTCTAAACGAGCCGAGCTCGAGCCTTAACGAGCTCGGGATCGGCTCGGCTCGTTTACACCCCTAATTGTAATTGATTGGGATTTGGTTGTAAAATAGACAATATAATTGTCTGGATTTGAACAGAAAACAAAGGAGACTCTGCCCAAATTTTGTAAAAATTTAAATGTGAGTTGCTATACTTGATTATGGGATTGGGTCGTAAAAGGGTAACTAAGTTAGATTAGATCATAGAATCACTTAGAAAAGTAGGACACTTAGTTACATACACCGACCAAACCTTAGACGCGGCGACTAATACGTATACTTATAGTATTCGAATTTCTTTAAAACAACTCAGGAACTGAAGATACTTAGCCTACAAACAAGAGTGCGCATTCTGTGATAGTACATTAGACATCAACACATGTGAGTTCATTGCCCCTTTTCTACTTTTTGTTTTAAAACGCGGGGCTGAGAAGCATGCGTAAACTGTTTATTTAAATTGTTTACTTAAATGCTTTTAAATTCTATATGTTTTACATGTATGATTGATATCCCAGATTATGTCTAGGTAAAATTTATGCAAGTTTTTACTAAGGTTATCTACTTATATTTCGAGTGGATAATTGGACTAAACTAAACATTTCAACGAATCAAACAAATCTATTTGGACGAATCAAGTGTGTCATTTCAACGAATCAAACGAAACTATTTGGACGAAACAAGTGTGTGAGTTCAACGAATCAAACGAATCAATAAATCATTTTCAGGGGAAAGTCTGGGAAATATCAGAGATAACATATGCCAACACAAAAAGAATCAAGAACGAAACAAGAAATCCTACATCTCAAGAAGTCCTGTCTAGACCGTTTGATTTGTAGGTCATATGTTTGATGATATTTACAGAATTCCCTATTTACTAAGAACTTTGATTGCTAGACTAGTCTACTCGAGTTGACCAAGGCTCAATCATTAGGACTTAGATTTTATTAAATGTTTATTTATTTATTTAATTAAGCATTTATTACTATTCCTACAATTACTGTGGTTGATCATTATTGTGATGAACTTAAGGAATCAACATAGATTCCAAATTATTGTATTTACAGGAACAACGAATTGAAGAATCATTTGGGGAAATGGTAAGGGTGAAATGCTTAATTATCACTAACAACAATATGTTAAGCATTCCGGTATGTGGTGGGACGGTGGCTGGGGCTTGTCCCCTACATATGCCCTATATATAAGCATACTTGATTGGTTAACATAGGTGGTTGTTGATGAGGTTAAGGTTGTCACTTTGGGGAAACAAGGGTTACATTTTCAGGGTGATCAAATGCTACGAATCAAGTGTCATGGAATCCAAGTAGCAGAATGAAATGCTTAATTATCACCGGGAACAATATATCATGTGGTTCAGTATGTGGTGGGAAGGTGGCTGGGGCTTGTCCCCTACATATGCCCTATATATAAGCATACTGAACTAGATGGTATAGGTAGTTAATGGTGAGGTTAAGGTTGTCATTCAAGTTGTTTAAACTCATTTTTATAAAACTTAATGAACTCACCAACCATGTGTTGACTTTATTTTTGCTTGACTTCTCAGTTGATGAACAGGTCAACAAAGAAGCTTATGCTTTTGGACTAGGACTTCAGATAGAAGACTTAGTATTTTTGGACCTGCATATTTTTGGAACATCATCATACAATTATTTTGTATATCTTGTACAGTTACAAGATAAATATATTATGATGTTTATGATAGATTTACATTGTTAAATTCTGAACGATACTGATGTAATTTAACTTTGTAATTCTATCCTATTTAGCATTTCTCATTTATATCATGTGCAATGTAAACAATCTGATCACTTTGATTATCACTTACGATATCGCGCCCCGAGAACCTTCCGCCCGACGGGGACTTCGATCCAACCCCGCCAGCTCGGGGTGTGACAGATTGGTATAAGAGCCATGGTTATAGAGAAATATAGGTCACTTATTTAAATGGTTTGGCCTAGACTATAAACTAGGGACCCTGCATATAGAGAAAACAGGACTTAGGAATTACTTGCATACTGTCTTCTGTATTTGATCATAGCACTAACCGGTAACTTTATTGGTTATGATCAGAATGCCGCCGAGAAGACAGCCTCCCTTGTTACCTCTACCACCAAAAGACTTGGCTCCACACTCCTCCACACCATCACCACCTGAATCACCACCGCCACCTCCTCCTCCTCCACTTGTTCCTCCTCCTACACTCAACATACCACCAGGCTCGAGCACAACACCGACCCTGGACCTTGCTACTATTGCTCTGGTGACGTTACTGAGTAGCCAGATGACAAATCAGATGAAAGAGGCGATACCGGAGATGTTCCTTCATCTTCGAAATGAAATCAACAACACTGGCAACTCATCAGGAGAAGCCGGTGGGAATACTGGAGGTTCATCACACTACTCCTATAAGTCATTTATAGGATGTAAGCCACCCAGCTTTAGTGGGTCTGAAGGAGCCGTTGGATTAATCCAATGGATAGAGAAGATTGAAACCACTTTGGACCTCTGCCGTTGTCCAGAGCACCACAAAATCCGCTACTCAGCTGGAACATTAAAAAAACGGGCCTTGACTTGGTGGAATGGTTAGATCAATGCCAGGGGAAGAGAAGAAGCGATGCCCAAGCCCTGGGAAGATTTCAAGACATTGCTGAGGACGGAGTTCTGCCCCAAGAACGAGTTACAGAAGCTAGAGGTTGAATTATCTAACCATGTGATGAAGGGGGCTGATCACATGGGGTATACAACTCGTTATCATGAGTTGGTTTCTTTGGTACCCGACATGGTACCAACCTTGGAAAAGAGGATTGACCGTTATGTAGGTGGACTTCCCGCTTGCATTCAGGGTTTGGTCACTGCAGCAAACCCTGTTACTGTGGAGTCTGCAGTGAGTTTGTCCGCGAAACTCATGGATCTTATGGTAGCCTCGGGAGTTCTGAAAATGGAGGTTGACCCTGGTAAACGCAAGGAAGAGTCTTCAAAGAAACCTCATCATCAACAACACCAGAAGAAGAAGCAGAAGTTAATCAAGAACTACACAGTGGCGACACCTCTTCAACAAGTAGTCGCAGCACCACAAAACCCTAACAAGAGACCCTACACTGGCACGTTTCCTCTGTGTGCCAAGTGCCAATATCATCATACTGCTAACACTCCCTGCAAGCATTGCACGGGATGTGGACGGAAGGGCCATTGGGTCCAACACTGCAGGGTGACTCCTAACCAAGCAGTCAACAATGCTGCTTTGGCTCTCCCTCCACCAGCCAACAAGAACAACGGTGGATGCTTCAACTGTGGCGAACAAGGCCACTTTGCCAAGAACTGCCCGAAGAAGGCTCAACAGGCAGTTCAAGCTCCTCGTGGAAGAGCTTTTGTCATTGGAGCACCAGCTGCACGCCAGGACCCTAATGTGGTCACTGGTACGTTTTTTTTACATGACTTTTATGCATCTGTTCTATTTGATACTGGTGCGGATCAGAGTTTTATCTCTACCGATTTTGCATGCCAATTAGATTCTGTAGAGTAACCGTTAGATTCCCCTTACATTAAAAGTAGCTAACGGAAAACAGATTAAAGTTAGTACAATATATAGGAATTGCCCATTGACCCTTAATGGTCAAACATTCACCATCGATTTGATACCGATGGAGTTGGGTAGTTTCGACATCATTTTTGGAATGGATTGGCTTTCTTCTAATCGAGTGGAAGTCATTTGTTCCGAAAAGCTGCTTCGAATTCCATTGCCGAGTGATCGCGTGTTGGAAGTAAAAGGGGATCAAGCAAAACGTAGTGTCAAAATCATTTCTTGCATAAAAGCACGTAAATGTCTACAGAAACAGTGTGTGGCGTTCTTGGCTCATGTGGTGGCAAAGGAGAATGATAAGAAAAGGATGCAAGACGTACCGGTTGTGAGAGAATATCCGGAAATATTTCCTGAAGACCTACCAGGTTTGCCACATGTGCGACCGGTAGAGTTTCGTATCGACTTAATTCCTGGAGCAACTCCTGTTGCTAAATCTCCTTACAGGTTAGCACCTTCAGAGATGAGGAATTGTCTAATCAGTTGCAGGAGCTACTTGATAAAGGATTCATCAGACCGAGCTACTCACCTTGGGGAGCTCCGGTCTTGTTCGTAAAGAAGAAAGACAGATCATTCAGAATGTGCATAGATTACAGGGAGCTGAACAAACTGACCATCAAGAATCGGTATCCATTACCAAGGATTGATGATCTGTTCGACCAACTGCAAGGAGCTCAATACTTCTCAAAGATTGACTTGCAGTCTGGATACCATCAACTCAGATTTCAAGACGAAGACATACCGAAGACGGCATTCCGAACCAGATATGGGCATTACGAATTCATGGTGATGCCTTTCGGGTTGACAAATGCACCAGCGGTTTTCATGGATCTCATGAACTGAGTGTGCAAGCCGTACTTGGACCAGTTTGTCATTGTTTTTATTGATGACATACTGATCTATTCCAAGAAAAAAACAGAGCACGAGCAACACCTCAAGAAAATCTTGGAGCTGTTAAAGGAAAAGAAACTCTATGCCAAGTTCTCTAAATGTGAATTTTGGCTAAGAGAAAAGGTTATCGCTTACGCATCAAGACAGTTAAAGGTTCATGAAAAGAACTATACTACTCATGATATTGAACTGGGAGCTGTAATCTTCGTGTTGAAGATTTGGAGACATTACTTATATGGCACCAAGTGTACCATATTTACTGATCACAAAAGTCTGTAGCATATCTTTGATCAGAAGGAGCTTAACATGCGACAACGCTGTTGGGTTGAACTTCTGAATGATTACGATTGCGTGATCAAGTACCATCTGGGAAAGGCGAACGTTGTAGCTGATGCCTTGAGCCAGAAGGAACGGGTCAAACCATTGCGCGTCAGAGCAATGGGAATGACTGTGCAGACGAGCTTACGAGACAAGATTATTCAGGCACAACAAGAAGCACTTTGTAACAACCGAATAATTAGCATATTTGATCGTTCTAGAAATCCACTTTGATGTGACGATTGGAATTACTACAAGTTGATAGTATACGAGAAATGATGAACGTGGGCGAAAACCGTGCGCGAAACGGAGTTACGGATTGTCCGGAATCGCGAAACGAAGAAAAATTTCAAAGTATGGAACTTCTGGACCCGTCGCGGTACGCGACGGATAGGTTGAGGATCCTTCGCGGTACGCGATGGTTGAAAAATATCTAAGATTCCTCCGGATTTCGTCGCGGTACGCGAAGCCCTATTTGGCTCCTCGTCGCGGTACGCGACGGGTGAGGCGGTGGAGAAAGTTGACTACTTCATCAGAGCTTCATACAAAAAGTTAATTTTATACATATCTCGAACATATTCGCTCAAGAACACCACCAGACGAGTTTTTCATCATCCAAACTCAAACTTGAAGCCATCAGAAGTCACCGATCGCACCAGGGAACGTGTTTACAAGTCCTGATCGTTGTTTTAGCCGTAAAACTCCAACAGGTTAGGTAATGATTCGTTTTAACCTTCTAGTTTGATTTTGATTGATTAGATCTTGAATTTGAACGTAATGACATAGTTAGGATTGTTGATTATTGCCTAGATGATGGCTAGGATTGATTAGAAATGAAAAACACGATGTTCTAACGGTTAAATCCTTGTTTTGATCCGTTGTAATGCCCGATTTGCAAGAAATCACAACTACGGTTATAATGGTTTAATCCATTTGATTATGACAATGTAGGTGATTAGCTTGGTTAATCTTTGAAATGCAAAGGTTAAATCTAAGTGTTTCAAACTAATCACAATCATTAACATACTCATTGGAACGATTATCTGATGTTTATGATAACAGTCAGATTAGTATGTTAAACATGGTTATTAAACCTATTCTAAGATTACATTGTGATATTTCATGATATCTGGGTAATCAATGATAAGGATTGATCATTTCTAAGCCATTAATCTGTTTAGGAACTGTTTTAGCATTATAATCAACAACATTAACTATCTGATGACTTTCAAGGCAATGTCTTTGACATTGAACGTTCAGAAAGATCTAATCAGTAGGTTAAAACATAAATAACTTATTAAGAATAAACAAATGCAGAATTACACCATTAGTACCAGTTTACGAGGAATCTTGCTACCGTAAGATATCAGGTGAGTTCTATGAGCCCTCTTTTACTGTTTTAACGTTTTAGGGCTGACGTGCATGCATGATAAATATCTTTGAAATGATTGTGAGTTCTTATAGCCCTGTTTTAAATGTTTTATCATTTTGGGCTGATATGCATGTTATAAAGTTATTTTATGAAAATGATTGTATGTATGTATAAAGTTATTGTATGAAAGTGATTTTAACCTGATTATGGTCAGGTAAAGCATGTTTTTGGGAAAAGTATGTTTTCAGATAAAGAATGTTTTAAGTCTCAACTATGATTGAGAAGTAAATGATTTTAAGAATTTCAGCTGAGATGTAATGAATATGTTAAGTCTCAATGATGATTGAGAAGTAAATGATTTTAAGAATCTCGGCTGAGATATAACGAATGTTTTTAAAGTCTCAACTGCGGTTGAGAAAGAAATGATTATTTTTGTGTAAGACACTCGACCGAGGTCGAGGAGGAAATGTGGTTTTGCCAACTGCGGTTGGGCAAAACATGAGCACAGCGGTGAAAGGAGCCGCTTTTGCTTATGATGATTAAGAAGTCCTGCGTAAGAACAGGCCTGCCGACTGTGTGTCGCCAGTCAGGAAATCTTATGCATGTATAAGTTATCGACTTCGGGTTGATAGTTTAAGAGCCTTGTGCTGCACAAGCCTGTTTGACTTCAGGGTCAGCAGTTGACGGTGAAGTTCCTTCACTGTATGAATGATGTTATGATGATATGTATGTTATGTAATTATGTTATGATGCTATGTATATGATGAAATTATGATATGAGAACATGTATGTTATGTATTTGGATTATGCTATACGATGACATGAATGAATAAGGATTTTCTAAGAAATGAACTTAGAACTCACCAGCATAAAGCTGACTTGTTTTACATGCATATCAGGTTGAATAGTTTGAGGAAGGAGACCAGGACGGCTCATGGCATACATTGAAGACTACCCTGGCATAGACTGACTGTATTACATGATTGTTAGAAGAGTGGGTTATGTTTTAATGTGTGTTTAATATGTGTACTTATGTATGTAATCATCTTAAATTCCGCTGCTATAGTAATGTAATTATGATTTAAGGACTATGGGTATTATGATTTGCCAACCGAGGGGCTCGGGACCTCTCACACTTAACCGAGGAAATCTGAAGAGAGAACTTGACTGTGGAGCAGAGAAACAATTTGATACGAAGTCTGATGGAATCATTTACTATAAGGATCGTGTATGGATTCCTGTGCTAGATGAATTAAGAAGACTTAACTTAGATAAGCACACAAGACTAAATACTCTGTTCATCCCGGCGCTGATAAGATGTACCAAGACTTGCGTGGATTTTATTGGTGGCCGGGAATGAAGAAAGACATAGCCGAGTACGTCGGTCGATGTCTAACGTGTGCGAAGGTAAAGGCAGAACACCAGAGACCGTCTGGTCTACTGGAACAGCCTGAGATTCCGATCTGGAAGTGGGAACAAATAGCTATGGATTTCATTACCAAGCTACCCCGCACTTCCAGTGGTCATGATACGATTTGGGTGATCATCGACCGTTTGACAAAATCTGCTCATTTCTTGCCAATGCGTGAGAACTTCACCATGGATAAACTGGCGAGATTATACATCAATGAGATAGTGGTACGCCACGGTGTGCCATTGTCTATTATCTCTGATAGAGATAGCAGATTTACATCAAGGTTCTGGCAATCACTGCAGAAATCTCTAGGGAAACAGTTAAATCTGAGTACAGCTTAACACCCACAAACTGATGGTCAAAGCGAACGTACTATTCAAACCCTAGAGGATATGTTAAGAACCTGTGTATTGGATTTCGGTGGGAATTGGGATTCCCATTTGCCACTGATCGAGTTCTCCTACAATAACAGTTACCACAGCAGTATCGGATGTGCACCATTCGAGGCTCTTTATGGCCGGAAATGTCGATCGCCGATCTGTTGGACCGAAGTGGGAGATAACCGCAAAACTGGGCCCGAGCTTGTACAAGAAACTACTGACAAGATTGCTCAGATTCAAAGGAGACTACAAGCAACAAGGAGCAGACAAAAGAGCTACGCCAACAAACAGCGCAAGCCGTTGGAGTTCCAAGTGGGAGATCGTGTCATGTTGAAGGTATCCCCATGGAAAGGCGTAGTACATTTTGGAAAGAAAGGAAAATTAGCACCACGATACGTGGGAACGTTCGAGATCATTGAACGTATTGGTCCTGTGGCGTATAGACTGAGATTACCGGATGAACTCAGTGGTGTTCATGACGTGTTTCATGTCTCGAACTTAAAGAAATGCCTTGCTGACGAATCACTCGTCATTCCAATTGAAGAAATTCAAGTGGATGAACAGTTACACTTCATTGAAGAACCTTTGGAAATTATGGACCGCAAAATTAAGCAACTAAGGCGGAGCCGTATTCCGATTGTAAAGGTTCGATGGAACTCAAGGCGCGGACCCGAGTTTACTTGGGAACGTGAAGATCACATGAAGTCAAAGTATCCCCAACTGTTTGAAGAGGAAGCCGTACCTGATAAAAATGCTTAAATTTCGGGACGAAATTTCTCTAACAAGGGGAGATTGTAACATCAGTGCCGGAGCCGTACCAGAACAGTGATCTTAAACAGTAACATGAACAGTAAACAGGTACGAATTACATACATTTTAGTGCAATTTTCTATTCATATACTTTGTCATTATCATTTGGTGTTGTCAAACAACAAGTTCAGAGACATTAACAGAAACAAAGTTCAGAATTTTGGTTCTGGGGTCAGATAAACATTTGACAACACAGAACCATCATGTGATTATTTGTTAGGATTTATTATGTATAAACGTATGTGAGGCTTTATAGAACAAAACACACGGATGTTGTTATGTGAATGCTAAATTGACGGGTTATTCGTATTGGTGACGATCTGTACGAATATACCTGAAGGTTTAACGTTCTGAATAATATCCAATAATTAAAAAACAATATTGAAACGTATAGTTATCGTCGTGTTCGTACGAGTGACGATTCGAACGGATACGCGCGACGACCGTACGTTTCGATTTAAACAGTTAAATAAATATTTTGAAAGTTTAAATGGATAAAAGATATTAGTTAATTTATTAGGAATCACAACTTGGAATAATTTTATAAATTCTATTTTACAAATCCTGTCGTTTCGTGACAAAACTACTAAAATACCGGCATTTTACGCGAAACCGAGTAAGACCGAACCCCCGGATAATTTAAACATTTAATATGGTAATTCAATGCTCAACCAACCTCCACCACCTCATTCTCTTTCTCTCATTCTCGTTCAAAAACCCTATCTCTCTCTAGAACAAGTTTCTCCTCATTCTCTCTACAAATTGGAGCTAAATCTTTGGTGGATTCAAGCATTTTAGGTGTCAAAGCGATCCTCTCGTCACGTAGATTACGAGAGTACAAGAAATTCAAGCTTCCAACCGTTAGTTTGAGGTAAACTTCCAATTTATTTTCAGTTTCTAAGGTGCCTCACGAACCTATATAGTTAATGCCATGATAATCACTTATAAGCACTTAAAACACTTGGGTTAAGGTGTTATACACACTTAGGCACTGTTAGGAGTGGATTTGTAACAGGTCGAGCTCCTTAGGATGAATATGGTAATGCTTAAAACTTCTACAGGTTCGTGAACCCATCGGCCGACTCAACCAGCACCTAGCCGAACCTCTTGTCTCACAGTCGAACCCCCTCTGCAACGAACCTGTCGATCTGATCAAACCCTGCACCGAACCTGTGGTTCTGCAACGAACCTATGGGCATGCAGCACCGAACCTGTGACCAACTTTCAGCCGGACCTAGGGTGGCGAACCCTAGGACTCACGAACTTTTCTTCTACAGCCGAACCCCTGTTTACCTAGCCGAACCTATAGACAAACATGCATGCAAATAGCCACGAACGTTACACCCTCGGCTGAACCTTCCTCTCAGCGAACCTGGGTGCTACCATTGAAGAGCTTGGCCGAACCTTGTATCTAAACGAACCTCATGCATCTTAGGCGAGCCTTTTTACGAACCTATGTATGCCCACGGACTTTGGCAGTTGAGACCTTAACACGGCGAACCTAGGACTTCTACGAACCTTAAAGGTTCGTTGGTGGGGTGGTGTTAGTCGAACCCTAAAGGTTCGTTGGTGGGGTAGTGTTAGCCGAACCCTTGGGCAACCCCTAAAAGGTTCGCTGCCATTGGGATTAGGATAATCCAAATCATAAAAATTTATGGTTTCCAACGTGTAAGGGTTAACCATATAGGCATGAATGCATGATAAAAGTCATGTGTGTGTGCATGGGAATGAAATGGGGTGTTCAATTTCATGCAAGCCCACTTTTAGTGTAAACCAAGGTATCCTTGAAGAATGGCAAGAACATGAAGATTAGGGTTGGTTTAATCGCTAACACTATCCTAGGAAAAACATTAATATGGATAGATGGCCTAAATGAATAAGTTATCTATATCATATTGTTCAAAGAACTTGAATTACGATCAAGTGGAAATCAAAGATCACCAATTGGGCCTAAGTGGGCCCAATGGGTCTAGTTAAGCCCATCACATGGTAAACATTAAATTGAAGTCAAGAAATGATATTTTAAATAAAAGAATAATATTAATTAACAGCTAATTGTCATATTTTTATAAATGTCATTGATTTTATTTAAAGTTTATATAGTTATAAAAGTTGGTTGTATTGTAATTAGGGGTGTAAACGAACCAAGGCAGCTCGTGAAATGCTCGAGATCGGATAGGTAAAAAGCTCGAACGAGCCGAGCCTTAACGAGCCTCGAGCTTTACTTAACGAGCTCGAGCCGGCTCGCGAGCCTTAACGAGATTTTTGTTTATATAATTTTAATTTATTATATTAAGTGTTTATTTATAAAATTAATTATTTTTATATATAAAATTATGATAAATATATTTAAATTAAATATTTTATGTTAAATTTATAAAATATAGTTATAAATATAATTAAAATAGCAATTAAAGTAAATAAATTAAATAAATAAAACCTAAACGAGCCGAGCCGAGCTCGAGCCTAAAAATTCTTTAACGAGCCGAGCTCGAGCCCTAATTTCTCTTAACGAGCCGAGCTCGAGCTCGAGCCTTAATTTTTCTAAACGAGCCGAGCTCGAGCCTTAACGAGCTCGGGATCGGCTCGGCTCGTTTACACCCCTAATTGTAATTGATTGGGATTTGGTTGTAAAATAGACAATATAATTGTCTGGATTTGAACAGAAAACAAAGGAGACTCTGCCCAAATTTTGTAAAAATTTAAATGTGAGTTGCTATACTTGATTATGGGATTGGGTCGTAAAAGGGTAACTAAGTTAGATTAGATCATAGAATCACTTAGAAAAGTAGGACACTTAGTTACATACACCGACCAAACCTTAGACGCGGCGACTAATACGTATACTTATAGTATTCGAATTTCTTTAAAACAACTCAGGAACTGAAGATACTTAGCCTACAAACAAGAGTGCGCATTCTGTGATAGTACATTAGACATCAACACATGTGAGTTCATTGCCCCTTTTCTACTTTTTGTTTTAAAACGCGGGGCTGAGAAGCATGCGTAAACTGTTTATTTAAATTGTTTACTTAAATGCTTTTAAATTCTATATGTTTTACATGTATGATTGATATCCCAGATTATGTCTAGGTAAAATTTATGCAAGTTTTTACTAAGGTTATCTACTTATATTTCGAGTGGATAATTGGACTAAACTAAACATTTCAACGAATCAAACAAATCTATTTGGACGAATCAAGTGTGTCATTTCAACGAATCAAACGAAACTATTTGGACGAAACAAGTGTGTGAGTTCAACGAATCAAACGAATCAATAAATCATTTTCAGGGGAAAGTCTGGGAAATATCAGAGATAACATATGCCAACACAAAAAGAATCAAGAACGAAACAAGAAATCCTACATCTCAAGAAGTCCTGTCTAGACCGTTTGATTTGTAGGTCATATGTTTGATGATATTTACAGAATTCCCTATTTACTAAGAACTTTGATTGCTAGACTAGTCTACTCGAGTTGACCAAGGCTCAATCATTAGGACTTAGATTTTATTAAATGTTTATTTATTTATTTAATTAAGCATTTATTACTATTCCTACAATTACTGTGGTTGATCATTATTGTGAAGAACTTAAGGAATCAACATAGATTCCAAATTATTGTATTTACAGGAACAACGAATTGAAGAATCATTTGGGGAAATGGTAAGGGTGAAATGCTTAATTATCACTAACAACAATATGTTAAGCATTCCGGTATGTGGTGGGACGGTGGCTGGGGCTTGTCCCCTACATATGCCCTATATATAAGCATACTTGATTGGTTAACATAGGTGGTTGTTGATGAGGTTAAGGTTGTCACTTCGGGGAAACAAGGGTTACATTTTCAGGGTGATCAAATGCTACGAATCAAGTGTCATGGAATCCAAGTAGCAGAATGAAATGCTTAATTATCACCGGGAACAATATATCATGTGGTTCAGTATGTGGTGGGAAGGTGGCTGGGGCTTGTCCCCTACATATGCCCTATATATAAGCATACTGAACTAGATGGTATAGGTAGTTAATGGTGAGGTTAAGGTTGTCATTCAAGTTGTTTAAACTCATTTTTATAAAACTTAATGAACTCACCAACCATGTGTTGACTTTATTTTTGCTTGACTTCTCAGTTGATGAACAGGTCAACTAAGAAGCTTATGCTTTTGGACTAGGACTTCAGATAGAAGACTTAGTATTTTTGGACCTGCATATTTTTGGAACATCATCATACAGTTATTTTGTATATCTTGTACAGTTACAAGATAAATATATTATGATGTTTATGATAGATTTACATTGTTAAATTTTGAACGATACTAATGTAATTTAACTTTGTAATTCTATCCTATTTAGCATTTCTCATTTATATCATGTGCAATGTAAACAATCTGATCACTTTGATTATCACTTACGATATCGCGCCCCGAGAACCTTCTGCCCGACGGGGACTTCGATCCAACCCCGCCAGCTCGGGGTGTGACAATTACCTCCCTATTTAAAAGCGTTTGAAAAGAGTAAAGAGGGGCCGTAAACTCACCTTAGTGATTAAGAAGTGAAATAAGCGTAAGCTCCTGCTCGAAAGGCATATCGGTCACCGGAAACCTATATCGTACACCGTACGTGAGTTTGTGTAAGTGACTGTGTTAGTGTTCGTGTTAGTGCCCGTGTTTGTGCCCAACAACCCTTGGTTGTTCATGTTTGTCCGTGTCGGTCCACATTGACCGTGTTTGCTCGTGTTGGTCCACATTGACCGTGTTTGACCAAAGTTGACCGTGTCAAGTCAACGACCCGTTGGTGATCGTGTAGCAATTGTGCAAGTGCTCGTCGTGTGCAAAACGCGCAAGTCGCGTCTTTGGACAACTTACTATTTATAGTAAGTTTCCATTTTTGGAAAGTTCACAAAGCATATCGGTTTTATAGTTCTAGCATGCTCATTTGTCCTACGTGATCATGTTAACACATAACACATCATCATACGAAATTACATAAGTCGTTTATAACATGTTTGCACATAAAAGTTTCCTAAAATGGAAAGTTTCCATTTATAGCATACTTGATATCGGAAACCATCTAACTTAGCATCAAATCATCATGTTATAACATTATAAACCACTTAGCATGCTTGAATCATACAACATGTTTATAAATTGGTTTTTCTAAAAATAAAGTTACTATAAATAGTAACTTTGTTGTTTTTGCATAAAAATGACCATTCTATCATTCTTAAACCATTTTCACATCATCATTCATCATAACAAGCTATTTACTATTATCTAATCATTCAACATAATCCAAATCATCATCTATCAATATTTTTACCTAAAAAGTTACTAAATATAGTAACCATGTTGAAAATGACCATAATAACATCAAAATCACATTCTTAGGTTTCTAATCATCATAATATCATCCAAATGGCATTTCCACATACATGCATGTTTACCATTTTAACCATAACATCAACTTGTAACTAAAAAGTTACTAAAAATAGAAAGAACCTACTATAATCTCATTTTAACCATTTTAATCATAACTAATCATGTAGATCATCATCAACAATAACTATAATCATGTAACAATATTCAATATCATCTAAAATGACTTAGATCATGCATGCATGGCATTATTTCAACACTTTATGAACAAATCATGAAATATATACAAACACATCATCATGGATCTTCACAAAACCCAATCTAAACAACATAGATCATCACAAAACACATTTAAGTCATCAAACCCAGAAGCAACTTTCGTGCATGTGCCTTATAGGTGCTTGCATGTGGGTTTTTACCCATGCATGTGAGTGTAGATGTGTAGAAAGTGCATGTGGTTCAAGGAATCTACCTTTGAAGGCTTTAAATGGTCGAGATAGGGATTCAACAGCTCCTGGAGCTTCTAGACTATCAGACTTGTGCAGCTACAAGGTGAGGAAGATGATGTGAGTGCTCTAGCAACTTCTTCCAATCTTCTCCCAAAGCTTCCTTGTGGTTCTTGAGCTCCAAAAATGGCTTCTATGGCTTCCAAATGAAGGTTACAAGTGCAAATGGCGGAGAATAGCCGAGGGTTGGCGTGTTGGGTCGAAAGAAATGATGAGAAATGGTATAGTAGGCATAATGGTCTTAGTTTTATAAGATTTTGTCGACTGGGCGGCGTCGCGTACCGCGATGGGGCCTCCAAATCCACTCCACGTACCGCGGCGGATTTAGGGAGTCAACCCCCGCGATGTAGGTCGCGCACCGCGACCCTGAATCTTGTTGGGCCATCGCGTACCGCGATGGGCCCCTGAAGAGCCCAATAAGCCTGTTTTAATGGGTTTGATCCGTTCGTCGCCATTTTCACATCTATGAACTATCGTTTGGCCTTGTTTGAACTTCCAAGTTCAATGTGTGAGTTTTTCGTGAGGTTTCGAGTGTTGTGTCACATAGTGTGCTATACGTTCACCAACGTTCGTGTATTTTGACACGTGTGTGTTGTTTGCCGATAATTCATTGAATTATCTTGTCATGTGTCGGTGTTCGTACTGTCGTGCCACGTGTCACACTAAATTAAACCAATTCTAGTGCCACATGTACACAAATCATTTAAATAAACATTTAAATAAAATCAAAGCTGACCTGGAAATTACGGGGTGTCATAGTATACATGAACTATCACTAGTCCATCTAAACATTCAAAACTCCATGTCTAACAAAACCATCTTACAAACTTGTAATTCTCATGCAAATGAATATGAGTTTAGTTATTTTACTTGATTCTAAACATCCTATTATCATAAACCAAGTAATAACTAACAAGTTTTGGGTCTTTCACTCTAACCCAACCCACACCCATGGAACCCACGAAAATTACCATCAAAATCATCCAAGAAAGTTACCAATATGTACTACAACATATGTAGAACACTAATCTAAGATTGCATTGAAGATCAAGGCTTCCAAGGTGGGTCAATCTTGCTCCAAATCAGATTTTTCTTCTTGGGTTTTTTGCTCCTCCACGTTGCCAGAGAAAAGAAGAAGAAAAGAGTTGGGGATTTTGACTTTGGTCAATTCCCCTCTTTTTATTAAGTTAAGTTTGACTCTTTGACAATTTACCCCCCTCAACTTGTATTTAACTTTAAATCAACATTTCATGTTTACTAGAAGTTAGTATTTAACAAGTTGACTTAAAATTTCAATTTAAACATAACCATTACAATAATACAAGTACTTAATCGAATTCGGGTCGTTACATCTCCAGATCAATATCTCCTATGCCCGTAACATTCAGAAATTCACCGTTACGAAGCCGTACCTTCCCAAAGTCACCAATTTTCAGATTCTTCATCAATTCACTGTTGTGCGTGGCATGAATCGAAGCACCAGAATCCATGACCCAAGAGTCCACACTGCTTTCATCACTAAGTATCAATGCATCATCTTCAAACACATCCTCAGTAGCAGCATTCAATTGTTTCTTTGGACATTGACTCTTAACATGTCCCACCTCGTTGCAGTTCCAACATTTCACACTTTTCTTAGTTCTAGACGAACTCCTTCCCTGACTCCCACTGTCCCTGCTGTCCCTTTTACCCCTGCCAACATGCAACATTTCAGAAGAAGACGATCCACCTTGATTCTTGCGTCTGATATCCTCGCCAAGAACCAAATCTCTAATCCCTTCAAATGTCATACCACTGGCTCCCGCAGAACTAGTAACTGTCCCGGACCAGCTATCAGGCAACAAAGATAGCAGTAGTAGAGCCTGAACCTCATCATCGAACTTTATCCCAACCGAAAGTAGCCTCGACAAAATCGAATTAAGGTTGTTAATGTGAGATGTCCCAGATGCACCTTCCATCATCTTCGTGTTCACAAGCTCCCGAATCAAGAACACTTTATTAGCTGCTGACGACTTTTCATACATATTTGACAGAGCATTCATCATACCACTAGTTGTGGTCTCCTTCATGATGTTAAAAGCAACGCTCTTCGTCAAAGCCAATGTAATAACAGCTCGAGCTTTCTTGTCCTTCAATTCCCAATCGGCTTGTTTCATTTTCTCCGGTATATCCCCCAATGCAACATCCAGATCCTTTGAAACCTTGAATAGAATATGCGTAATTAATCAATTACATTATAGCCTCACTATCGAATATATTAGAAATAACTACCCACACAACTTGAACAGAATATAGAATAAGAAACATTAAAGCCCCTTTCCAATAATGAACATTAACCCACGTTAAATTTTATTTGTTTATTCAAACTCTAGTTTCTTATTTAACTTTTACGTAGACCATATATTAATTTTCAAGATTCCAAATAGACGGCTCATATATAGTTTAAAGGTTTTCTTTCTAAGATCAGATTTTCACATGATACCATATATATATATATATATATATATATATATATGTATATATATATATATATATATGTATATATATATATATATATGTATATATATATATATATATATATATATATATATATGTATATAGGGGAAAGATCAAATAAAAAGTCTAATTTGCCTAAGAAGATTAAAAATGATTTTTAAAACCTCAAAAACCGACCTAAACGAACCCCGATTGAACTCATTTCGATGGCATTGAAATCGTCTCATCGAACCCTACAATATTAGCTTTTAAGTTTTAACTTTAATAACTATTTTTAAAGTTTAGATTTTAGGCTTGGTTTTTGACTTTTTAGGTTTTATCTTTAGATATATGGTTTGTTTTTAAAGTTTTGGTTTTAGTATTTAGTTTTATTGTTTACAATTTAATGTTTGTATTTTAGGGTTCAACAAGCCGGTTCTAATGATGCAAAAATGAATTCAATCGGAGTTTATTTGGGTCGGTTTTCGTGTTTTTGAAAATCCTTCTTAGCCTTCTTAGGCAAAATTGACTTTTTAGGGAACCTTCCCCTATATATATAGGTTGGATCCAGTGATAATAGATTTTTACCTAAGAAGCGTAACAAGCAATAGGAATTTGACGCATGCTAATAATATATAAACAAAAATCAAGTACGAAAGACAAAATTCAGCCTACTCTTACAGTATATATTTTTTTCAATTAGCTTATCACATTCAATATGAGAAAATACAAGCCAAAAATAAAAAAGAAATATGTTAAATACACCCATTTTAACCAAAAAAAGACAATCCAAAATCATAAATGCATGGAATTAACGAAATATAAGTTATATAACTAATATGAATTACTATTATCACTAATGATTTAAATCATTTTTTGATAGTAAGTGATATACTTTGCAACTAAATTTATATGTTCAAATTTTACGAACGTAAGTTGTGATGATCTTAAAAATCTAACTAAAGCTTTAAAAAAGATAAAATTATCGATCACATACCAGATATATCTTAGCATCCACTGGCAAATGAGGTCGTGAATGTTGGGTAAGTTTAATGTTGGATGGGTCAACTTAGATGGGTCAAAGAAGATTATTATTTTCAATAGTTAGTTTTATGTTTTATCAAGTTTACAGACATGATCAGGAAACTTTGGATCTTCAAATCCTGGAGGCTGGCACACATAAACTTCTTCATCTATTTTTCCATATAGAAAAGCACTCTTGACATCCATCTGAAAAACTTTGAAATCTTTTGCAGCTGCAAATGCCAAAAAGATTCTGATAGCTTCAATTCTTGCAACAGGTGCAAAGACTTCATCATAGTCTATGCCTTCCTCTTGAGTGTATCCCTGAACAACCAATCTTGCTTTGTTCTTGATGACAACAACTTTGTCATCCTCCTTGTTTATGAATACCCATTTGGTTCCAATGGCATACTTTCCCTTAGGCAAAGGGCAAGTCTTCCAAACTCCTTGTCTTTGAAACTGAAGAAGCTCCTCTTGCATAGCTTCTACCCAACTGTTATCTTTTAATGCCTCTGCAACCTTCTTAGGTTCTATTTGGGATAGAAAACAGGAGAACAAGCAAACATTTGCTTCATGCATAGAGCTTCTAGTTCTTACACCTTCTTCTACATTGCCAATGATGTTCTCAACTGGATGAGTGTTGTGAATTCGAGTTCTTGGAATCACATCCAGTTGAGAAGCTTCATCCATGTTGAGTGACTCAAGGTTAGGCAATACTACCTCAAGTTGGATCTCTGGCAGATCTTTTGGATTCTGAATTTGGACTGTGGAGGGTTGGTTTTCTCTGGGAATGATGATCTGCTTGCCTCTACTGAAGGGCTTCCTACTTCTTCTAGATGTTGTAACTCAGAAGTAGATTCAATTGACGGACCTGCCTGAGATGTAATTACTGTTTCAGATTGTGACATACCATTTTGTGCTGAAGTGGATTCTGCCAAGATTTGTCTTGAAGCTATTGGCAGTTCAACACGAAAGTCATCTTCTCTTGTGCCTTTGGAGGTGTCTGTGGTAGCTGACTGTGAAACTGGAACATACTCTTTCACCAGATTAAATGCAGATGTAAAACTATCAAGATTAAACAACCAATCAGGGCATGTTCCAGGTTTATTGAGAGTATGTTCATTGAACTGAACATTTGCAGACTCTTCAATAACTCTGGAAGCTTTGATGTATACTCTATAAGCCTTAGCATTTGAAGAGTACCCAACAAAGTAGCCCTCTGCTGATTTTTCAGTAAACTTGGCTAAGTGATCTTTAGTATTCAGTATGGTGCAATGACATCCAAATGGTTTGAGAAATCCAATGAATGGTTTTCTCTTATGCCAAATTTCATAAGGAGTCATACCATGTGTCTTAACCACCAATATTCTGTTTTGGACATAACAGGCAGTGTTGACTGCTTCTGCCCAAAAAGTTATTGGGAGTTTGGCATCTGACAGCATGGTCCTTGCAGCCTCAATTAGTGTCCTATTCCTTCTCTCAGCAACACCATTTTGTTGTGGAGTCCTAGGAGCGCTAAATTGTCTTGTAATACCCTTAGATTCACAAAAAGAATTTAAAATCTGATTTTTGAATTCTGTTCCTTGATCTGACCTGATTATTTTTACATGGTGATCACTTTCATTCTCCACCCTAAGTATAAATGACTTTAGGATCTCTGCAGTTTCATCCTTGGTATTCAAGAAAAATACCCAGGTATACCGAGAGAAATCATCAGTGATCACCAAGCAGTATGACTTTCTACCAAGACTTTTAACACTTGTGGGACCGAACAAGTCCATATGTAGTAAATGCAGGACTGTTGTAATAGAATTTATCTCTTTGGCATGATGAGATGACTTGTGCTGCTTACCCTTTAAGCATGCAACACATTTATCAACACAAATGAATTCCTTTGTTGGTAGACCAGTTACTAAATTATTTTTGACAAGTTTATTCATATTTTTGAGGTTTACATGACAAAGTCTTCTATGCCAAAGAGATGATTCATCAAGTGAAGCTTTTGAGACAAAGCAGCTTATATTACTAAGAGGTACAGCTGTGCTCATATCTAGCATATACATGTTGTTTCTTCTAGGAGCTCTGAGCAGAATTTGATCATTTGGTATCACAAATCCTGGTTTTAGGACAATGCATTCATGCTCAGTAAACAACATGTTGTGCTTTTGATCACACACCTGAGATACACTTAGTAAATTGTAATTAAGCTCTTTTACAAAATGCACATTCTCAAAGCTTACCTTACCATTAGTGATTGTGCCCCTACCTGTTATGTATCCTCCTACTGGATCACTTCCAAATGCAACAGACCCTCCAAAGAATGGTTCATATCTGTGCAAGTGAGTCTTGTTGCCTGTCATGTGCCTGGAGCAGCCACTGTCAACTATCCACAAGTTGCCTTTTGATTCCTGCTGTTCCTACACATGACCAGAAATGAGTTAGTTTCTGATGGGAACCCAAGCCCATGTGGTCTTGGGTTTGCCATTTGCATCATTGTAAGTAAATTTCTTTGACATCATCCTAGATGGGACAGATGATGTGCTTGCTTCTAATGGGAGTGATGACTTATCAGTTGATTCCTTCTTCTTCCATACTTGTTTTGCCTTTTGAGTTTTCGGAAGACTTTGTTTCTTTTTATAGTCATCGGAAGCTACTTTTCTTTATCCTTCCGATGGTCTTCTTTCGAAAAAAAATGGTTTCTTTTGTTTGTTGGAAGCATTCCTTTGATGAGCTTCCGAGGTTCCTTTTCTATCGGAAGCTTCCCTTTTCTTTGCTTCCGATGCTTTCTTTTCGGAAGCCTTTTTATTTTGTTTCTTCCTATTATCGGAGGTACTTGCTTCCGACACCCTCTTGACTGAATTTCTTCTCTGTTCTTCCGAGGAAGTAGATGACTGACTCCAACTATTCTTTCTTCCTCTTCCCTGTAATTTTGAGGAAATTCTGCTTCTTGGATTATAGAAGCAATCAGCAGCAAAATGATTCTTTTCACCGCACATCAGACATATAGTTTGACTGTTGGGAGAGTGTTGCTGCTGATTCCTTTTAATGAAGTCTGAGCTTTGATCCTCAGAGAGTGATGATTTGGATGTTCCAACATACTTGTTGGTCTTAGACTTTGCCTGTTTCCCTGGAGAATTGATCTTTCTCTCCATTGATCTACCTCTTTTTGACTTGTCAGATGGGCAAGTCACATACTCATCTGAGGAGATATTTTCTGTGGTTTTAGCTTTGACAAAAACTGTTGAATGTTTCTTAGTTTTCTTATTTTGTTTCTTAATTTTCAAAGCTTGTTTTTCTTTTACTGGTTTAATAGGAATATCATCCTCATCTGAGCATGTTGAGGTACTTGGATTAGAGAGATTATCCGTTTGAACCACCTTGTGTATATCCAATTCCTCATTATACACAAGATCAACTAGTGGTTTACACCTAACATCTGCTATGGAAGTATAAGCAGATGGAGGTTCTACTCTGTTATATCCCAAACCAGTCCCATGTTTATTCACTAGTTCAGTTGTGCTGCTCATCCCGAAAAGTTTTCATATTTTTCACCTTGGCTTAGAAATTTGTCTCTGTAAGACTCAGCCAATACAAGTTCAGTCTTGGCAGTGGTTAGTTGTGACACCTCGCAAATTTCAGGTCAGCAATTATATTATTTTAATAATAATGTTTATTATTATTTCATACGTGGCACTAGAATAATTGTATTTAGTGTGACACGTGGCATAACAGACCAAACACACTGAAGGTTCGAGGCACAAAGGAGCTCCAAGAACACCACACTCCATTCTCTCTCGTGATTAAAGCTAGCTTAGCCACATTTTGAAGCTTTGGAAGGTAAATCTTGAGACTATGTAGCATAAAACACACATGTAACACACACCAACCCACATGCAAGGTTCAAAGCTTGCATACACACACTAGATCTACACATACACGAATTTTCTTTTGTTTGAATGTGGGTTTGATGATGCTCCTATGTTTATTAGTGATCTATGATGATAGATTGAATTTTTATGATGAAACATGATAATGTCAATATGCATGATAACGATTTGGTCACAAATGGATGTTCTAGCAACATGTGTGTATGATCTAGGTGGAGTTACATGAAATTTGATATAGAAATGTTATGGGATATGATTTAGAAGTGTTATGAATAGCAAGATATGTCAAAATATGATTATTACTAATTGTGGTAACTTTAATATCATGAAATGTTGATTTATGATGAAATGGCTTAATGCATGTGGTTATATCTATAAGTTATGTTCAAAATGATGTTTAGAAACTAAAAGGATGATTATTGATGTGTAAAATTGTTAAAATCACCAAATATATGATTATTATGAATAGTACCATGAATAGTAACTTTATTTCATAAAGTCTATAAATGATGACATATTTGTTGTAATGAATATGATTTAACAGTTATTTGAACTAGGATGACGATATTAAGATGAGATTTTTAGTTAGACTTGGTGACACATGCTTATTTTGTAACTTTCGGATTATAGAAACTTTTGCGCGCCAACTATGCTAAACCGGCTATGTGTAACTATGTGCTATGTGATAACATGCTCATTTAGGATAAATATGCATGTTAGAATAATCGGAATATGATTTCTTGCATGATCTGCCTAATGTGGAAGCTATTCTGAAATAGAAACTTAATATAAAGTAAGTTTCCTCACAAAAACAATGACTATTGGTATCCGTACACTTCACACGACACAAAACCGCACGTTACACGAACACTTGATCCAAAACCGTCACCAACGGGTCGTTAGGTAAAACACGGTCAACACGGTCAAACACGGTCAACGCGACCCACAAAACAACTTGGAGTTGTTGAACTCAAAACACGGTCCCGTGAGACCCACATGTATGCAAACACAAACTTATGGTACCTATGTGATATAGGTAACCACTAGCCGGCGAGCTACACTGTTCTCGTGAAGAACACGCACTACTTAACTCAGGTGAGTTTACAGCCCCACTTTTACTTTTTAACTGTTTTGCTAAACTATTGGGGTGAGAATACAATGCAACTGTTTTAGATATATAGCTGGTATGTTGTGAAAACCATTTTTGAGTGTAACTATTATCGCTTAAAGTCCTCACTTATCCTTACCGTTAG
Organism: Mikania micrantha; assembly: GCA_009363875.1. Taxonomy (NCBI): domain Eukaryota; kingdom Viridiplantae; phylum Streptophyta; class Magnoliopsida; order Asterales; family Asteraceae; genus Mikania; species Mikania micrantha. Next base: position 367,162 of record CM018695.1, read on the forward strand.
TTGTGTAACAAACGAGTCGTAATTACGTAGTACTACTGGGTTTGACTAGCCCCACTCGGCACCAATGTTGACTGGAGGTCATAACGAGTGTAATTTCGATATGAATTGCGAGTTCAGCGATGACTCGCGGAGGCAAACGGAAACAGTCTAGTTTCGGTAAGATGAACTGACACACTCCACGGATCGTAGTATCCAACAACTAAACTTAACATACCCAGTATATGTCTGTTTACTATTTATGTCTGTCTACACCTGTGAATTCACCAACTTTTTAGTTGACACTTTTCGCATGTATTCTCAGGTAATTGATGGAGCACACGCTAGGACGCACTCAAGGAAGCATTAAGGAGTCTGAATGGCATATAGACTCATGTCCTAGGCTTGTGTGTGCATTTGTTGGTTTTTGAAACAACTAGAACAATGTAGTGTCTGTTAAACAATTTACTTTCCGCTGCAAACTTATTTACTTACGATGTTGAAACGTTTTCCGCTGCATATTAAATGAAACTATGTTATTTTGCAAATTTGTGTGAATGTGAAACTCATATAGAGTCGTTCTATATGACCATGAGATGTGATCCTGGCCACGTCACACCCACGTGGACAGACACCACAAGTGGGAATTTGGGGGTGTGACAGACTGGTATCAGAGCCTTGGTTATAGGGAACTAGGTTTGCATATAGTAAACTTAGACTATAGCCACTGCTCTACATTAGACACTACACTTAGAATTTTCACACTTATATTATTGTTACCATTGTAAACTAATACTGACTGACTTAGAACTTACAGGATGGACAATAACAAAGATCCGAAAGGGAAGCGCTCGTATGAGTATGAGCTTACTGAGGAGGACAAGCAGAAGATTCAGGAGATAGTGGAGCAGGTATATTCTCAAGAGTTCAAGAGACTTCGACCCTCGACCAGCAGGGGACCATGGGACTGGTACCCTACCACCCTTGCTGTTTGGGCAAGGGAAGAGAGAGTACCTAAGTTACCTTTGTTAGGTGACGCATCTACTGGACCATCACTACCACCTATTGGAATGCATATGGAGCGGGCATTCGCTGCACTGATCTCGCGTTATAGACGTGAGTCCTGCCAGCTACGCGTAATGACTGATGGGTTTAGGGATCTCTTGGAGCATAATCAGCATCTCCAGAAACGCGTGGATAACTTGGAGGAGAGACTCGCACGCGTCGAAGGGACGCAGGATGACTTGGTCGCTAGGACTCAGGATGTGATCCAACGACAGGAGGAGGTCACAGCTGCGGTTACAGACATACATGATAGGACTAATTTGCTCGAGGAGCAACAGGATTTCTTAGCCGGAGTGACACAAGGACACGCTGGGCGATTGGCAGCCGTGGAGGACGCCAACGAGGAGAACCTTGCCATGATTCAGGCAAGCGACGCCATGCTGAATGCATGGGTCGAACAGTTTATTGTGGAGCCACAGCCTGAGCCAGAACCTCAATTCGAGCCGGTGGATCTCGATGAGGAAGATTTTGATGATGAGGATGACGATGATGACCCTGCCGACAGTGGAGATTCACACTCCACGATTGTCTAGTTAGGACTTTTATTTACGTATTTTACTTTTGTATTACTTAGCCGAGCGGGATGTGCTCGTGCAAATTTTGTAGCATCTCTTTTGAAAAACATTGTACATAAACTTATTATCATTAATGGAAAGATGCTTTACTTTGTTGCTTATATATCATGGTTATGACTACTGTTAACATGACATCTGACCTAACAATTGACTAACACTCTAACTCATGCTAACTAACATTACAACCTTTCTATATAGAATTATGTCTGGACGAGGACCTAATGCCCGCAAACTCAAACGCAAGGCCGAAAAGGCAAGGATCGACATGATGGTTGAACGTAAGTTCAACAAGGTACTTGCGAATTACGAAGCGAACCGACATGCTAGCGAAACTAGTGGCACCAACAACGGTACTAACCCCTACCTAACCCGACTAACTTGGTATAGACGACTTTAACACTAACGCGTTACGATGAACACCAATACGCAGGATCTCATGGGAGTGTAGCAAAGGGGTGTTCATTTAAAGCTTTCCTGAGCTGCCACCCTCACAAATTCCAGGGTACCGAGGGAGCAGTGGGACTGCTTCGTTGGATCGAGAAGCTGGAGTCAGTCTTCTCTATGTCTGAATGCTCGGATGAAAACCGAGTAAAATATGCCACCGGAACTCTGGAGGGACCAGCCCTCACATGGTGGAACACATATGTCCAAACCTTTGGACTTGAAACTGCAAACTCCATTCCATGGGACAACTTCACCAGGATGCTGCATGAAGAATACTGTCCTAGGGACGAAATCAGGAAGCTTGAGGAAGAATTTTGGGTACACAAGATGGTGGGATCCGAAATCGAGAAATACTGTACTAGGTTTCATGAGCTGTGCAAGCTATGCCCGGCAATGGTAACGCCGGAGTACAAGAAGATTGAACAATTCATTAGTGGATTGCCGGAGCAGATTCAGAGCACGGTGACTGCTTCCGATCGCACCACCATCCAACCACTGATTCGCTTGGCACACAAACTGACTGACCAGGCAGTAACCCAGGGAAAGCTACCTAAGAGGGGTGAACATCTGAAACCCCAAGAACCCAAGCGAAAATGGGAGCCCAGCAACAACCGTACCTTCTCATCTCAGCAACCAACCCAACACCGCCCAGCACCTGCCAAAGTTTTCACTGCCACTCAGCCAAACACTCAGGGCAAAGGGGGATACCAGGGCAACAGCCCGAAGTGCAACATCTGTAACTACCATCACTTTGGCCATGTAAAAAGGGCAAGTGCACCAACTGTGGCAGGAACGGACACCTGGCCAAAGAATGCCGATCAAACCCCAATCCAAATCTCAACAAGACTGACACTTTAAAGGGATGCTTCACTTGCGGGAAACCAGGGCATATGCGCCGAGATTGTCCACAAAACAAGAACACTGGAGGCAACCTGGCAAGGGGAAGGGCATTCGTAATTGGATCAGGTGAAGCTAAAGATGACCCCAATGTCGTCACCGGTACGTTTCTTTTAAATAATGTCTATGCTAGTATATTATTTGATACCGGTGCCGATAGGAGTTTTATCTCTAGCGACTTTAGCAGATTACTTAATATGACACCAACACCACTAGACTATAAGTACACCGTAGAGTTAGCGGACGGCAAGCTGATCGAAACACAACATATCATCAAGGGATGTGTTCTAACACTAGCAGACCATCAACTGGTGATTGACCTGATGCCGGTAACTCTTGGGAGCTTCGACGTGGTGATTGGAATGGAGTGGCTATCTGCAAACCACGCTGAGATTGTTTGCAATGAGAAGATTGTGCGAATTACATTGCCAAACGGAGAGCAAATCTCAATCCAAGGAGAACGGCGTGGGATACCGTTAAACATTATGTCCTGCATGAAAGCGAACAAATATCTGAAGAAAGGATATACGGCTATCCTAGCCCTAATTACCGAACAACCAAAGAAGGAACGGAAGATCGAGGACATTGCTATTGTTCGCGATTATCCGGAAGTCTTTCCTGACGATCTTCCGGGACTACCATCAGCACGACAAGTGGAGTTCCAGATAGATCTGACACCAGGAGCAGCACCAATAGCCAAGGCACCATACCGATTGGCTCCTACTGAAATGCAGGAATTATCTAATCAACTACAAGAATTGTTAGATAAAGGGTTCATCCGACCGAGTTTCTCACCTTGGGGAGCACCGGTCTTGTTTGTGAAGAAGAAAGACGGTTCATTCCGTATGTGTATAGACTACCGAGAACTGAACAAGGTGACGATCAAGAATCGATACCCTCTACCTCGAATAGACGACCTGTTTGATCAGTTGCAAGGGTCAAGCTACTATTCAAAAATTGATTTAAGATCTGGTTACCATCAACTCAGAGTACAAGAAGGAGATATACCGAAGACAGCCTTCAGAACACGGTACGGACATTACGAATTTCTAGTAATGCCTTTTGGACTGACTAACGCACCGGCCGTATTCATGGATCTCATGAATCGGGTGTGTAAACCATATCTCGACAAGTTCGTAATCGTATTCATTGATGACATCCTGATATATTCTAAGACTCGAGAAGAACATGCCGAACACTTGAGACGTGTCTTAGAACTACTGAAGAAGGAACAATTGTACGCGAAATTCTCCAAATGTGATTTCTGGATTCGCGAAGTTCAATTCCTTGGGCACGTAGTAAACGCGAAAGGGATACATGTAGACCCAACTAAGATTGCGGCAATCAAGAACTGGACTGCACCTAAGACTCCAACAGAGGTACGACAGTTCTTGGGATTGGCCGGGTATTACAGACGGTTTATCGAGGGATTCTCGAAGATCGCACAATCATTGACTTCCCTTACGCATAAAGACAAGAAGTTCGAATGGGGAGAAAAACAAGAAGCTGCTTTCGACTTATTAAAGCAGAAGTTGTGCAGCGCACCTATCTTATCACTACCAGACGGGTGCGAAGACTTTGTAGTCTATTGCGACGCATCGAAGCAAGGACTCGGTTGTGTACTGATGCAACGCGAGAAGGTCATAGCTTATGCGTCACGACAATTGAAAGTGCACGAGAAAAATTACACGACCCATGATCTGGAATTAGGAGCCGTAGTATTTGCATTGAAGATCTGGAGACACTATCTGTACGGCACCAAGTGCACTATATTCACGGATCATAAGAGCCTGCAGCACATTTTCGACCAAAAGGAGCTAAACATGAGACAACGCAGATGGGTCGAGTTGATAGGTGATTATGACTGTGCAATCAAGTATCATCCCGGGAAAGCCAATGTAGTAGCCGATGCGTTAAGCAGAAAGGAAACAATCAAACGCGTACGAGCACTACAACTTACCATTCATTCTGAGCTACCTAATCAGATCCGAGTCGCACAACAAGAAGCTCTGAAAAAGGAAACCCTTATCCTCGAAGCTATGCGGGGTATGGATAAACAGATGAAACAGAAAAACGACGGAGCTTACTATCTGATGGACCGAATTTGGATTCCACGTTATGGGGGATTGAGAGAAGTAGTGATGAATGAAGCTCACAAGAGTCGATACTCGGTACATCCAGGTTCTGACAAGATGTACCACGACCTAAAGACAACTTACTGGTGGCCGAACATGAAATCTGAAATCGCGAACTATGTGAGTAAGTGTCTGACTTGCTCAAAGGTCAAGGTCGAATATCAGAAACCGTCAGGGTTACTCCAACAACCGGAAATTCCAGTCTGGAAATGGGAGCAGATTTCTATGGATTTTATCACCAAGCTGCCAAAGACAACAAGTGGTTGCGATACCATCTGGGTTATCGTAGACCGACTCACGAAATCGGCACACTTCTTACCGATCAAGGAAACCGATAAGTTGGAGAGGTTAACCCGAATATACTTGAAGGAAATCGTATCCAGGCATGGAGTCCCAATCTCTATAATATCCGACCGAGATAGCCGTTTCACGGCACATTTTTGGAAATCCTTACACAAGGCACTCGGGACGAGACTGGATATGAGCACTGCATATCACCCACAAACGGATGGTCAGAGTGAAAGAACTATCCAGACTTTAGAGGACATGCTTCGGGCATGCGTGATCGATTTTGGGAACAGCTGGGAGACTCACCTGCCTTTGGTGGAGTTTTCGTATAATAACAGCTATCACACCAGCATTGGAGCTGCACCATTTGAAGCACTTTACGGACGTAAGTGCAGATCACCACTCTGTTGGGCGGAAGTTGGTGAAAGCCAACTGACTGGACCCGAACTCGTGCACGAAACGACCGAAAAGATCGTGCAAATACGAAACAGGATGGCAGCAGCTCGGGATCGACAAAAGAGCTATGCCGATAAGAGGCGCAAACCTTTGGAATTCCAAGTGGGAGACCGAGTACTTCTTAAAGTCTCGCCTTGGAAGGGAGTGATTCGATTCGGGAAGCGGGGAAAGCTAAACCCTCGCTATATCGGACCTTTCGAAATAACTAAACGGATAGGCCCGGTGGCCTACGAACTACAGCTACCACAGGAACTGAGTAGCGTACACAACGTATTTCACGTTGCAAACCTCAAGAAGTGTTTATCCGACGAAACTCTCACAATTCCTTTAGAAGAAATCCAGATCGACGAACAACTACACTTCATAGAGGAACCGGTGGAAATTATGGACCGGGAACTCAAGAAATTGAAACATAGTAAGATACCCATTGTAAAGGTTCGATGGAGCTCGAGGCGTGGACCGGAATACACCTGGGAGCGAGAGGACCAGATGAAACAGAAATACCCTCACTTATTCCCTAACACCAGCTACACGAACTGAATTTCGGGACGAAATTCCTGTTAACTGGGGGATGATGTGACACCTCGCAAATTTCAGGTCAGCAATTATATTATTTTAATAATAATGTTTATTATTATTTCATACGTGGCACTAGAATAATTGTATTTAGTGTGACACGTGGCATAACAGACCAAACACACCGATGGTTCGAGGAACTATCGCACAACTCTCGCACGTGTCTTGAATAACGAACGTTGGTGAACGGATCAAACCACAGAACACTTTCACTGCACATTAAGTTCCGGGGAACCTAAGTTAGTAGAACGATGTCCATATGTCGAGAAACGATGCTCGTAATCGAAAAATACGCGAAGAATGGATCAAAACATGAAAATGGGCCAAATTGGGCCGGATCTAGGGCCCAGGCGGTACGCCTGACCCGAAGATCCCAACTCAGGCGATACGCGCGGATGAGGAAAAAGCGCCTCTCATCTGGCTGCCTCGCGCGTAACGCCTGGCTTCGGTGGCCATCGTCAGGCGATACGCCTGGGGTGTCTGACACCTAAAAATCTTATAAATCTCATGATTACCACACCATACCCCTTTTACCCAATCCTACACGTAAATCCTTCTATTTAAACCCCCATAACGTCTGAATCTAGTCCCACAACACCATAATTACCTCAAGGGACCTTTGGAAGCCATGGTTACATCTTGGGAAGCTTATTATTGAAGATCTTGAAGGTTTAAGGCACAAAGGAGCTCCAAGAACACCACACTCCATTCTCTCTCGTGATTAAAGCTAGCTTAGCCACATTTTGAAGCTTTGGAAGGTAAATCTTGAGACTATGTAGCATAAAACACACATGTAACACACACCAACCCACATGCAAGGTTCAAAGCTTGCATACACACACTAGATCTACACATACACGAATTTTCTTTTGTTTGAATGTGGGTTTGATGATGCTCCTATGTTTATTAGTGATCTATGATGATAGATTGAATTTTTATGATGAAACATGATAATGTCAATATGCATGATAACGATTTGGTCACAAATGGATGTTCTAGCAACATGTGTGTATGATCTAGGTGGAGTTACATGAAATTTGATATAGAAATGTTATGGGATATGATTTAGAAGTGTTATGAATAGCAAGATATGTCAAAATATGATTATTACTAATTGTGGTAACTTTAATATCATGAAATGTTGATTTATGATGAAATGGCTTAATGCATGTGGTTATATCTATAAGTTATGTTCAAAATGATGTTTAGAAACTAAAAGGATGATTATTGATGTGTAAAATTGTTAAAATCACCAAATATATGATTATTATGAATAGTACCATGAATAGTAACTTTATTTCATAAAGTCTATAAATGATGACATATTTGTTGTAATGAATATGATTTAACAGTTATTTGAACTAGGATGACGATATTAAGATGAGATTTTTAGTTAGACTTGGTGACACATGCTTATTTTGTAACTTTCGGATTATAGAAACTTTTGCGCGCCAACTATGCTAAACCGGCTATGTGTAACTATGTGCTATGTGATAACATGCTCATTTAGGATAAATATGCATGTTAGAATAATCGGAATATGATTTCTTGCATGATCTGCCTAATGTGGAAGCTATTCTGAAATAGAAACTTAATATAAAGTAAGTTTCCTCACAAAAACAATGACTATTGGTATCCGTACACTTCACACGACACAAAACCGCACGTTACACGAACACTTGATCCAAAACCGTCACCAACGGGTCGTTAGGTCAAACACGGTCAACACGGTCAAACACGGTCAACGCGACCCACAAAACAACTTGGAGTTGTTGAACTCAAAACACGGTCCCGTGAGACCCACATGTATGCAAACACAAACTTATGGTACCTATGTGATATAGGTAACCACTAGCCGGCGAGCTACACTGTTCTCGTGAAGAACACGCACTACTTAACTCAGGTGAGTTTACAGCCCCACTTTTACTTTTTAACTGTTTTGCTAAACTATTGGGGTGAGAATACAATGCAACTGTTTTAGATATATAGCTGGTATGTTGTGAAAACCATTTTTGAGTGTAACTATTATCGCTTAAAGTCCTCACTTATCCTTACCGTTAGTTGTGTAACAAACGAGTCGTAATTACGTAGTACTACTGGGTTTGACTAGCCCCACTCGGCACCAATGTTGACTGGAGGTCATAACGAGTGTAATTTCGATATGAATTGCGAGTTCAGCGATGACTCGCGGAGGCAAATGGAAACAGTCTAGTTTCGGTAAGATGAACTGACACACTCCACGGATCGTAGTATCCAACAACTAAACTTAACATACCCAGTATATGTCTGTTTACTATTTATGTCTGTCTACACCTGTGAATTCACCAACTTTTTAGTTGACACTTTTCGCATGTATTCTCAGGTAATTGATGGAGCACACGCTAGGATGCACTCAAGGAAGCATTAAGGAGTCTGAATGGCATATAGACTCATGTCCTAGGCTTGTGTGTGCATTTGTTGGTTTTTGAAACAACTAGAACAATGTAGTGTCTGTTAAACAATTTACTTTCCGCTGCAAACTTATTTACTTACGATGTTGAAACGTTTTCCGCTGCATATTAAATGAAACTATGTTATTTTGCAAATTTGTGTGAATGTGAAACTCATATAGAGTCGTTCTATATGACCATGAGCTGTGATCCTGGCCACGTCACACCCACGTGGACAGACACCACAAGTGGGAATTTGGGGGTGTGACATTAGTCTTTATAAAATATTTTTAATTTGACACTGTTTGTTAGTATCTTCATGTTTTAAACTTGAAATAGTCTTTTCCATTTCTTCAATCTTTTCTTTGTAGTTTCTTTCAACCTCAAGGAAATTTGCCTTGACAACTTGTAAAGACTCAAGCTCGTTACAGAGTTAAGAATTTATCTTTTTATAAATAGTTAATGTTTCTAAGCATTCAGGTGAGCACATGTTATCAGTTACCTTGCTTGAGGAAGATGAGTCATTTGCCATCAAAGCACTGTTGGAGATGGAGGCATCCTCAGCTTGAAAGCTCCAATCTGCAAAATCTTGTTCTGCAATGTTTGCATTGTTTGTTGAGCTTGATGGTCTTTGTTGTGATTGCCCTGACGTTGTTGGCTGAGTTCCTGTGGTCTTGCATTCCCTGGCGAAGTGGCCCAATTGTTGACAGTTGAAGCATTTAAGCTTGGACTTGTCAAGACCAAATCCAGTTTTCATATTGTGTTTTTTAAACTGCCTTCCAGTTCTCTGATAGAACTTCTTTGCTCGATAGGAAATCATGGCCATCTGGTAATTTATGTCCATTTCCTCTAAGTCATCTGCAGGAATACCATCTAAATCTTCTTGACACAATTGGAAGTAGTTGGTTTCTTCAGCCATAAAAGCTCCTTGCCCAGATGTTGGTAGTGAAGTTGGGTTTGAGAGATGATTTGGGTGTGAGTTTGATGGAGTTGAGGTTTCAGGAAATGTGACATTGGGTATGGATGTAGGATGGTAGATGGGTTGGTAGCTTTGGTATGGAGGATTGTTGATGGGAGAATAAAGAGCGGCTGAACCAGATGGTAAATGAGAGACTTTAGATTCTTGAGCATCTAGTTCCATCTGATAGGCACTTAGAATACCAAACAACACGCCCAGAGTTAGAGTCTTCAGGTTTTCTGTTCTTCTGATAGTAACAGAATAGATGTTCCATGCCTTTGGAAGGGATCTCAGAAATTTTCTGAGTACATCTTGATTATCCAGAATCACACCTGCAGTTGTCAATTCATCTACAAGTTGGACATACCTTAGATACTGGGATGACATATTCTCATTGTTTTGTTGACAAAAGTTCTCAAACTTTTGTTTCAGCATATCTTTCTTGTTTTCTTTGACATCATCTGAACCTTCATACATCTGCTTGAGCAGACTTGCATTTCTTGAATGCATGTATAATGGAGTTCGGTATTGACATCTGAATGAGCCAAAGAGCTTTAGAATCAACTTCCATCTTCTTGTAATCTTCGTCTGAGTACATAGATGGATCTTTTGGTACTGCAGCAACTCCAGCTCCAGCAGCAGCAACTGTAGGAATGTACGGACCTTCAAGAACAGACTTCCAAAGTTTGAAGTCTTGGTTCCTGATGAATCCTTCCATTCTGACTTTCCAGGTATCGAAGTCTTCAGGTGTGAACATTGGTGGCTTGTTGAGAGTGCCATTTTCTGTATCATGTTTGTTTAGAGCAGCCATCTTAGACAAACACAGAAAATATGAGTGTTAAAACGATGAGATTTTATAAGAAATAGAACTAGTAACTTGATGATGATTAATCACTCAAGTTCAACAGCCAAGGCTCTGATACCACTTGTAGGATCGGGTTGTTAACTCTCAACAACACTAATCGTATATTTCTCACTAAATTCTAACAGATGCGGAATGTTCTGTTAGAATGATCTCACAATCACACTCAAGATGACAAAGAAATAATCGTTGAACAATAACAAATAATAACACAAGAGTAATTTCAAGCTCAAGGATATATTTCTCTCAAAGTCGAAGTGTACAAATACAAATCTTAAGTACCAGCACACATACAAGCGCCGCTCGGTGAACATACAATGGGAGGTTATATAGCCGAGGCTACAACCGTATACACTTAGGAATACAAGTTGGGTATACTAGACAAGTACATAAAGTAAAGCTTATTCTAGTATGTTGAGTGTCTTAACAGGCTAAGACACTCAGTCATAATCATTACATTAATAGACATTGACTTTACAAAAGACTACTAAATACAAAAGACATTTAATGTTGTTGATCTTCAAGGAGTCAGATGATCTTTTGCATTTAATGCAGCATGGGAGAAGTAAGGCGCTTTATCTGACTCATTACATGTTGTCTTTGTCTTTACTCAGACCAGCATGTCTTGTGTCAGTACCTTTTGTACCATGAGAGTAATCTGCTACAGTCTTTGTCAGAGACTAAACCTCGGAAGTCTTTGTCTTTTGTGCATAAGAAGAGTCCTCGGAAGCTTTAAGTCTTCGGAAGTGTTTGTCTTGAAAAACCTTTGGAAGTAATAAGTTATTCTTCGGAAGCAATTCTGCTTCCGAAGAATCACTTCTTCCTTCCGAAGTCTTTTGGTCATTGAAGCTTTTATACTTAGACAAAAAGAGAAGTTTGGTGAGCATCAGCCTTTATTAGTCTTTACAGAAGTCAAGGAGTACCACTAGGCTAGAAGCCCTTTGGTTAAAAGTTGAACTAGATAATAAGAGTTTTTGTGAACGTGGGACTAGCCCTTTGATAGAGGCGTTGTCTGTTAAAAAGAAGGTATTGGGTTCAAATCCATACAAGAAAGGAATATTGAGTGTAGTTTAGGAGTAAAAGTTGCATAATATAACCGTTAAAAAAAGATAATAAGAGTTTAGTAGGTTTTGTGAATTGGCGTGAAGTAAATGAAAATGAAAATTATTAGTTACTAGATGCCAAAAACCATAGAAATCAAAAGGTGCAAATGAAACACCCTAAATCAAAGACAATTTTCAAATTGTTCATTGGTTTTAAAAGACAATCAAGAAGTCATAAAGTGAAAAGATAGGTCCCAAAAGTCTTCAAAAGAAATTACGAACATGCCAAAACATAGTTCAAGTATAAATATTACACAAATAGACAACACATTGCAGGTATCCATCCAAATAAGCATATCAAGATGAAAGTTTCTTCCCAACACAAGATGATCATTCACCTAAAAATACTACAAAAATAACTCGTTACGGCAACGCCAAGTAAGATTACAACCGTATTATGATTACTATGTTCAAAAAATATTTAAAAACATTTACCAAAAATCCTTTAGAAATCAAATATTCGGTCCATCATATCGTAAGGTTGTGGTACAGTAACGAAGCCTTATGGTGCTTCGCTTGTGACCTTTCGTGCATGCCCCACGAATGCAAGTACCCGACGCAAGCTTACGATGAATTTATGGATTTAGTGTACATGCATGCATGATGCATCTCCTTTATTTGCACCAAAAATCCACTATCAAATCTTGTCACCAATTTTGTTATACTAACATTATATATTGTGTGTAATGTTGGCATAGATGGAAAACAATAGAATCAATAACAAGGAATTGAAAACAAATTAAATTGGAAAACAAGTTAAACTAACTTAGGAAACTAAGATCTATTATCAAATCTCTCTATATGACCAAAAGAATCCAACAAAATAATTAATAAACAAACAAACATATCTAGTAAAGTCCACCCGCGGCTTTACAAGCTACCTCGAAATGAATGATCCTAAGAAACTCTAGAGGATGAATCTGGGAGAAATGAACACTATAGAACTAGAGAGTTGAAAACATAAACGATGACAGGGTAGCGGACGTTGCAGGACTTAAAAGTGTGAGTGTAAATTGTAACATGATTGGCATCCGCGGATGAAAGAACGCACGAATGCGGTGATCCCGGAAAAACAAGTCAATGACATCTGATGAAAGCGATGAATATGTAGAATGCTAGCCATGTATATCCAGAAGAGGAACAAAAAAGAAGTAAAATGTACAACGTGCAAGAAGAGACGATGAAGAACTCGAGAAGAAAGAGATAACACCGATCTTGTATCTGAAGTAGTGTAAGATGTTATAAAACGTTTGTTACTTAATGTTTCTTGTAAAATATCATAGAAAGTATGTCTCATCCATCACGCATTCGCTTTACGAATTCTTCAGTATTGATTGAAACAAACATGCAATAACGATCTTGTTTTTCTTTGGATCGGGTTGTGTCAAGAGTGGGTTCAATTTGTTCTCTCAATCCGTTTGCTTCAAGGATAATTTGTATATGGAACGATCATACCTTATAATTTGTAGACTTTAAAATTCTACAACCAAAATTTGACAAAGATCCTCCTCTTTGTACAAAAATATTATACCCTACATGCATGTTTTGTTCTTGTCTTTGTCTCCTATTGGATAATCTTATGATCTTAATTTATTTCGTAAGAATCTTACATAAAATTTGTGTTGTTTTTTAATCACAATGCTTCCTAGCAATTAAAATAAATTTCTTCCTTTTTTCTTGACTCTTTATATTTTCAAACCCACGTGATTTGCAAAAATATCTCTGATAAAAAAATCATAGTCACAGAAATCGCTAAGGTCCCCACGTGTTCCGATCCAGTTCGCACGTACCCATTCATGGTACGTTTGTGATCCAGGTTCGCTCGGGATCGCGTTTTGAATAAAGGAATTGGTGTTCCAGAAACTCGGCTCGCGAGATGAAGACTTACCTGTATTGAGTGATGTAGTCTGCTTGATTTCGCTAAATTCACCACCGGAGGAGATTCCCTGAGGGTCTTCGCAGCACTCCGGAGGTTGATTGGAGGTTGCAAGCATAGTCGCGATGAATGACAGGAGGTTGATCGGAGGATGACCGGAGGACGAACCCTTTTGGTGTCGTCGATGAAGCGAAGGCAGTGACGACTCATTCAATTTAGGGTTACAAACTCAACGTGTTTTATGTTTTCAGAATTACATATTTAACCCTTAAGTTAAAATTATGTTTAAACTTATCTTTATTAACCCTTAGAATTCTAATTTGATTAAAACTTACCTAAACCTTATTTAATTAGTTATTTGTTTTCTTTGTATGATACATCGTACTAGAGCGAACCGAAATAAGCCTACCCCTTCGCGTACCGAATTTTAGGAACATAACGAATTACGATCCCGTACCACGTTCCCGTACCGCGATCCTAGTGACTATGAAAAAATATCAATGCTTACGCTGTTGCTTTTCTTCGATTCCGACGATCCTTTTACCGTAAGCGATCGGGATGTTCAGTTTGATTGCAAGGATTGGGAGGCAACCCTTTGCCGATAGCCCTTCGTCGTAGAATCATTCTTGTGATTATATACGGTAATACAACAGCCTTTCTTTTTGTTTTTTTGCAAGAATGTACACTGACTCGTGACTTCAAATCACTCGAAATTGTCCTTCTTCGCAATCGATTCACTCCATTTTTCAATCGACTCTCTCGATCTTCTTCTTCACATGCCTATTGGACTGATTGCCAATTATTGTATTTCTATTGATGATATAGCATAAGAAACAAATGCAGAAACAATAGAACAAACATATATCACCGAATATATTGCATGTTCATATTGCATGTGCGTGATATTTAATTTCGACGTGAGGGTCGACATGTTTATGCACATCTAAATGCCCATTTTAGTCCCCAAGCTAATTCCTAAGCCTCACACTCCCCTCTCCAGCTCTCACAACATTAAGGATCTCCTTGGATGATCATCTGACAACGCTACGAGAATACCCAGATGACAAAGATGTTTGTCTTCGAAGGAAGAAACGTTAAACCGCATGAACATCGATTATTTGAATAACATCAAATGAGATATGGCAGATGAGATGAAACCAACAGTACGAAACCCGATCATGAATTCCTTTGGAAAAAATAAAATAACTTTTCATTGAAGAAACTTGAAGGAATTAATTTCTGTTCAAGTTCGTCACCAATCAATCAAACATATTTTTGCATAAAAAAAAAATCTGATTCCAAGTCATAGTAAGTAAACTTTAGCTAGATAATAAGTCGTGTTAATTAGTGTATCTAGTCTAAAAGGTAATGACAAAAGAATATAAAACTTACAGTAGATATGTAGCTACTTGATCCTTTAATTCTTGATAGTGAAGGCGGTTTGAAGTGCCTGTAAGATAAACAGAATGATTCCAGCAGCTAGAGCAATTATACTCCATGGACTACTGAAATAAGTACTTCTCATTTTGGCTATATGCTTTGGCCAGTAACCATTGCAATACTTGATCAATTTTTCCCATTCTTCTTCATAATAGGAATCACTAATTATGACCTTTTTGCATATGTTGTTAATCATATTGGCAGCTTCTTCATTTGAACCCATATAATTGACAAGGACTTTCGAATCTACCAACTTGGCAACATCATCATGAGTATTTACCAACATATCCATAACACAAGCATATGAAGTAACATAACCTTCAGTTTGAAATGATTGCTCATATGCAATGAGATTCCTGAAAACAAGTTCAGTGGAATCATGAACGGATAATACTGGCATTGTAAGCGTAGGCCTATTCCAAGGCCAAAAAAAACACCCGAATTGATCTTGTTTCACTTCCATTCCCATCACCCATGTTGGATCTTTGCTAGGTTTGAAGTTGACCCCTGCTCTATCGAGGTCTATAGCCGAAGGAATATTGGTTTTGTGATCTTTCTTAACATAATTCTCTGGAGGCATGTAACATTGATGCAGAAGGCTGAGAAAATGATCATTGGGACGAAAAGAAACATTGTCGAATTTTAGATCCGCTTTAAAGAGGTTGTTACAAGTCAGAATTGGCATGATAAGTTCAATAAAGGAGACCTCAGAAGTAAATTTCAATACAATGCACTGAAACATTTCAATAAGAAAAAACGAAGGAATTTGGTTTTCAAGCAACAACAAGTCGTGCATTATTGTACGAAATTGCAAGACCTTTCCAGTGTATGAGTTTTCGTGATATGATGTAATAACCTCTATCATGAATCCAAGTATAAAACAAGCATCCAAAACCATCATTTCGGCAATTTCAGCATCACTAAAGTTCTTTGTCCAAATGTAACATGACTTGATGGTGTTCAATAATGTGTACGCCTTTTGCACGCATGATTTCAATATTTCCTCTTGTGGAGATGAATTGATACGAGACATTAGATTAATTAGATAACTGACTTTCTGTTCTTCAAATGCTTTCACATTTTCATCTCCTCTATGGAGAGGTCCAATGGAGACTAGGATAGGGTTGAAAGAACTTGGGCTGAGATCTCGCAGTACGCTGGGTGCCATGTAAATTGATGGTGGAAATTCACGTGTATGGTTGTCTTCACTATTCACGCGATGAAGAAGACGATTGACAGTCTCCTGAATCATGTCTACGTCTCCAAGCCCCAAATTCTGTGGTGAATTATATTTCCTACACAATTATATATGAGTTAGTCCAAGACCAGAGCATGCATTTGTGGATGTATGTATGTATGTATGTATGTATGTATGTATGTATGTATGTATGTATGTATGTATGTATGTATGTATGCATGCATGTATGTATGTATGCATACACGGGTAATTTTAGAACACAAGTGATATTGTTAAAGATTATTAAGAGGGGCAGAGAGCTTGCCGTATTTTAATTTTTCATCTGATTAATTGAATTAACATGAAGATAAGTAAGATTGATGAACATCAAATTACTTGATTTTAATTATTCCTATGAAATAGCCAAATATGATATGTCATCCAGTATTCTTATAGTACTCACGTTAGTGTAAGCTGTGTTTAATCTATGTTAGTCCTACTTCTAATAATTATTTTCATTTGATAGACATAAAAACATTCTCAAACAACTTTGCCCACTCAAAAATTTATACTTCTTTCTTCAGGTATTGACCAACCCATAGTTTAGATGTTATTAGGGAAGTTCAGAAAACCGAAAAAATTCGAACCGAATTTATTCAGTTACAAATTCGGTTTTTGTTTTGGTCATTGAATTCATTATTTATTATTATTTTGTTTTTTTTTAAATTGGATTTTTTGGTAATTCGCTTAAACCGTATAATCTGATTTGTAATTAAATATATTATTTTTTTATTAATTACATGAACACTATTAACAACATCTTATGATCATAGTTTTGGTTCAATGCAACTTGAAACATGCAGAAGAAGTTAAAGTTAAAAGATCTACAACGATCGCGCAAGTGTTTTCGCAAAAGTACTCTTTTAAACCCACACCGTAGAAATCAAACGTCCCCCAGCCCTCTCGGTCTCACATCCTGTTTTCCTCGGTGCCTGATGGTCGACATCAGATGACGAAATCTCCGGCGACATCTGAGCGAACTTCCCATCCCCTCAACCCTAGCCCTCTCCGGCGACATCTAAGCGACATCCGACGACTTCTTCGCTGGCTCCTCGCAGACCGCAATACTCGCACCCTCACTCAGTCTCCGTATCCTAGCTCTCTCCGGCAGCATCTGAGTCATCCGACTTGCACCCACTCAGTCCCCGGTCGCCTTCTAAATCACATACGTATGTTTTTCTTTTCAGATCCAACTTGAGACTTTAATTTTATTGGGTTTTTTTCTTGTTTTTTAAAGACCAAATTCGATGCCATGTATGGTGTTATGCGAATTTGTTTGATTCAGATGCAATTCTAAAATACGACATAAAGTCAGCTGGAACTCGAAATATGGTTTTCATGTAATCTTCTGATTATTCTTCATCATTATCCGAATTATGTTTTGATTTGAAAGCTTTATAGTTTTAATCTGTATCTTCAAATTTTCATGATGATAGTTATATATGTGTGAAATTTGATGCATCTGTTGTTTGAAGGTTTCTACATGGTTGCTCAGTGCAGTTTTGAGACTAATGACTAAGGGTATGGTTGGTATGGACGAATGGAATGAACGGAGGATTGGAATTGACACGGGAATGAAATAGGTCATTACCATTATATTGTCTTGTTTGGTTACATCTGGTAACGAAATGATTCATTAATTCGTGTTGTTTGACAGACATGAGAATATGAATGAATGAAATACAATTTATAGGTCTAGTTGTGGTTCTAATTATTGCTCGAATCATGGGTCGAGTCGTGTAAAAAGGGTTGCGGAATAGGACCTACCCGATTTGTGAAGATTAACCATTTCTGAACAGAGAAAAGTCTTGAAGATGGGTGAAGATGTTGAAGAACACAACCAAGAACAAATCTGAGATGTAATGTAATGACTAACAATGTAAAGAAATAAGATTCATTAGTCAACAAGATTACATTACCTACCCATCACATGCTCTCAAACTCTATGGATAAAGAATCCATGGAGTTTATGGGGGAGAGCTCTCTCAGGATTACATTGAAGCACACCCTCACACACTCTCTTGTCTGTGTTATTTTACTACAAATGAGAATAATCTCTATTTATATGTCACATGACCCAAACCCTAGAAAATAAATAAAGTGCAACAAATGATAATAAATAATAAACAAATAAATCGCATTATCATTTGCTAAAGTCTTCGGGTCATCTCGAGTGTCTTCATAATCTTGAGCTTTTCAATGGCTCGTGCGGTGACTCGTTGTCCCTAATCAACAAATACATAATACTTCTTGTTTACATTCCATCTATCCAAATTAACCATTGGTCTTGACTTTTCTAGACCCAACAGTTTCCCCCTATTTGGTTAGATGAATGTAAGTCAATGCAGAAGTATGATGAAACAAACATGAATTATAAGATTGAACTTGTGTAGATGCAATTCATGTTTCTTTCACCGCAACACAAAGTGAATCGTCCTTTATCCGCTTCTCAAACCCATAACAAACATCTTGAAGTTCTATGGCCTTCATTTATCTTCTCCCCCTCCGATTAAGCTCATCCTACGATTAACTAATCTCAATCTTCATCCCCAACACCAAGAATGGAAGCATATAGAGTGTAATCTTAATCTTCATCCCAACCCAAAAGATGTAAGAATATAGGATGTCGGTTCAAGTGTAGGACTCCAACCAATCCTTGTAATGAACATATGACAAATGCAAGCTCGAAGATAAAAGAAAACCATATCTCAACAATCTGAAAGTTAAGAGTCTTCAAAGCAGAATAAGAAATCTTCACATCAATGAAACCGAAGTCTTCACTGATAACACACTTGCCATCAGTTTAATCCATCAATTTCCCCCTAAACTGATGATATAGATAACTGACGTGTGAAGATCCATCAAGTCTTCAAAAACAAGTAGTGTTCTTCGGAAGCAATCATTGCAAATCGGTAATATGTTCCATGCAGCAGATCTGGAACACCAATTGGACTTACAGAATAGACATCATTAACTTATGTTGATTTTCTGATGATGTATAAGTTCCAGCTCTATCATGCCAAGGAGTAAAGTACTTCCAATGATGAAATCGAATGAGCGAACCAAAGGCTGATGTGTTTCAAAAGTGATGCCATATGTTATCAATTTCTAAAGTGTTTATTTGAGGATGCATTATCACTTGGACATCACAGAAATAAACACTTAAGAAGTGGACATTGCATATCGAGAAAAGACATCACTTATGAAATATTTTGTTAATTTCAAAGTGCTAATTTGTAGATGCATTAGAACTTGGACATCACAAATGAGCACTTAGAAAGTTAGCATCTTGTCATACCAAATGAGGGAACCAAAGTCAAATGTGTTTCAGAAGTAAAATCATATGTTGTCAAATTCTAAAATGTTGATTTGAAGATGCATTAGCACTTGGACATCATCCAAATTAACATTTAGAAAGAAGACATTACATATCAAGAGATAATTTTACTTAAGAAATATTTGGTTAAATTCATAAGTGCTGATTTATAGATGCATTAGCACTTGGACATCATAAATTAACACTTAAGACGCTAACCTCCTTTTATATCAAAAACTTTGGTTCTTTAAACAGTTTAGTTAACTTCAGAAGTATTAATTTGCAGATGCATTAGAACTTGGACATCACAAATTAACACTTAAGAAACTAACTTCTTACATACCAATAATACCTCTGCTCTTTGGAAGTAACTCTCGGAAGCAATAGTAATTCAATTTCAGAAAAAGCTTCACTCATCAGAAGGAGATGTCTTCAGAAGATGCTTCGGAAGTAGTTTCCAATCGGAAGCAAATTATGCTTAGGAAGCATTTTATGCTTAGGAAGCAACTTATGCTTAGGAAGCAAATTGTGCATAGGAAGCAAATTGTGCATCGGAAGTAAATTGTGCTTCGGAAGCAAATTGTGCTTAGGAAGCAAATTTGTTCTTAGGAAACAATTTTTATGCTTCGGAAGCAAATTTGTACTTAGGAAGCAATTTTTATGCTTCGGAAGCAACTTGTGCTTCGGAAGCAATTTTTATGCTTCAGAAGCAAATTTGTGCTTAGGAAGCAATTTCCAATCAGAAGCAGTAGCCATAGGAAGCATTATCCATAGGAAGCAATAGCCATCAGAAGCTTATATTTTTAAAGAATATCCATGGTGAGCTTCCAAAAACCAATCAAATAAAACCTTCTGAAAAACCCTAAATTCAAGAACGTCTTCGTCATCATTATGTTCTTTCTTGAAACAAAACCCAGCTACCCTAAAATTTTTTCATCCGTCTCCATTTTTATCAAATGAACAAAATTTTGATAACTCGTCCGATAACTTGGCTCTGATACCAATTGTAAAAACGGTTGCGGAATAGGACCTACCCGATTTGTGAAGATTAACCATTTCTGAACAGAGAAAAGTCTTGAAGATGGGTGAAGATGTTGAAGAACACAACCAAGAACAAATATGAGATGTAATGTAATGACTAACAATGTAAAGAAATAAGATTCATTAGTCAACAAGATTACATTACCTACCCCTCACATGCTCTCAAACTCCATGGATAAAGAATCCATGGAGTTCATGGGGGAGAGCTCTCTCAAGACTACATTGAAGCACACCCTCACACACTCTCTTGTCTGTGTTGATTATCTACAAATGAGAATAATCTCTATTTATAGTGTCACATGACCTAAAACCCTAAATACAACAAATACAACAAAATGATAATAAATATTAAATATTAAATGAAGCTCTATCATTTGTTGTGGTCTTCACGTCTTTTGGTCATCAGGTGTCTTCGTAAACTTGAGTTTTTAGTGGCTCGTGCGGTGACTCGTTGTGCCTAATCAACAAATACATAATACTTCTTGTTTACATTCCATCTATCCAAATTAACCGTCGGTCTTGACTTTTCTAGACCCAACAAGTCGTCTGTCATGGGTCGAGTAACAGTTCGGACCATCAGTCAGTTATTGTTTAGCTCTTGGCTCGATCATGGGTTGTCCCATTGGGCAATTCATAGATCGGGTCATAGTTTGGTTTGTGGATCGGGTCATGGTTTGGTTCATGTGACAGATCATAGTTCAAATCATGGTCTGGGTCATGGGTCGAGTAATTGTTTGAGTTATGGTTCGAATCATGGTTTGGGTCATGGGTTGAGATGGTTCGCGCCTTGGTTCAGGTCATGGGTCGAGTCATGGTGTTGAATCATGGTTCGTGTAATAGGTCAGGTAAAGGATAGGGTCATGATTTTGGTCATGGGTCGGGTCATGGTTTTGGACATGTGTTGGGTCATTCCTTCAAGAGATGAATGAACAAAACAACCATAATTAAAAGAATGAAAATCATCAAAAGTGAAGAAACCATATATTACTTATGGAATAGTGTACATTCTATTCCTATGTGGTAACAAACACACTTATTTTCATTCCAACGTAATGACTTATCTATTCCACCATTCATTGGTGCATACCAAAGCGCTACTTAAGACTGCTCTCATTCACAATCAACCAACTTAAACTATTTATTAAAAAAATAATTTCTCTTTCTTCCATATATACAACCAATCAAACATAATTTTTTCACTCTCATTCACTACCAACCCAACCAAACATATTTTTTTCATTCTTATTCTCTGTTAACCCAACACATTAAATAAAAACATTAATAGAAAACAACCAACCAAAGGTTGGTCAACTTGATTGCCTATTTTTTATGAATTAAAGTTTTTTTAATAATATCAACAAACAACCAATGGATTTGTTTATGGATGTGAGTAGTCTAAGGGTTTGAAGGTTTAATTAGACAGGTAATGTAGTTTGTAAACATAGAGGCTATAAACAAATACTTGTTGAAGTTTTGGGTTTATTATTAGTATTCATTGTTAGTATATGTGACTTGTAGCTTATGAAAGTTGAATTGGAGAAAAAAAAGCTTGTATTTAAGTTAAAATTATTGAATTTCTTATAAGTTTGTATTTATACTTTTTGATTATCGAAAAGTTTTCTATATGTTTAAGTTGAATATAATATATATGTGTGTGTGAGGGTGACAAAAGTAAAATTCATTAATTTTAACGTTAATTTAGTTATTTTGTGAAAATAACATTAAAAATGTTGGGATAATTAACTTCAGATGATAAATTTGAGTCAGAGATTCTTTGAAAACATCTCTATCCCAACTGAAATAGAGGTAATGTTTGTATTTATTCTTCCCTTCAGACTTTACCGAAAAATAGAAATTTAGAAGATAAGTGTGTTTGTTTTGTTTGTTTGTTGTATGTATCATTTTGTCTTTCTATGTGGGTGAACTTGACGTTCATCATCACTTAGGTGATTATGTATTAGTTTTCTATTTACCTTTTTTATTCCCTCTTTATAGTCAAAGTTGCAAAGCACACACAAGTGGAATTCTTTGATTGGAAAAAAAATTGTGTTGTCTTAAAACAAAACAGGTTAACTAATCTAATTTAATAAAATTCAAATTTTATAAATATATCAAATTTACAAGTTCAAGCAATTTACAACCACCTTTAGTCTTTTTCACAACACTATTAATACCCGTTTAACTTGTTTAAAACCCTTTTCAACGTGGACCCATTTTGATTTGCCAAACTGTTTGGTTGATGGGTTTTAAGGATTTGGTTCAACTAAATAGTTTATTTAACCTAAAAAGTTTAAGAAGGATTATTGATCATTAGATCATGAAATTAAATTTAAAAGGTGAAATTTAAAATTTTAGAGTGAAAAGTTGTTATACGGTAATTTAATCATAACCATTTTCTCCCACAATTTTTACTTCTACTTAACTTTTACATTATTTTAGGTAAAAACGAGCATTTTTTATCTTTAAAATAAATATAATGTTTGCTACAAAAAAATTAAATTTTTTCAGCTCATTGTGTTTAATTATCATTATTGTGTCTTTTTAAACGTTTGTGTATAATTATCTTTTTGTCTATTTTCTTACAGATAATTGTGTTTTTTTACAGGTAATTGTGTCTTTTTTAAATATCAATGTGTTATTTATACTTGTCGTTGTGTCATTATTGCTTAACATCATGTATTATGCAACATCATTGTGTCTTAAACTGTTTAAAAAAACACAATATTGAACATAAACACAACAGACACAATGATCTGTACAAAAGACACAATGTCTATACAAAAGACACAATGACCTGTACAAAATTGTTCATGCTCGTCATTGTGTCTTTTTTTACAAGTAATTGTGTTTTTTTAAAGATCATTGTGTTATTTATAATCATCATTGTGTCATCCTTGCTTGACATTATTTATTATGCAACATCATCGTGTCTTATATTGTTCACGAAAACACAACATTGATCAGAAACACAAAAGACACAATGAGCTGCACAAAAGACACAATTTCATTTAAAAAAGACATAATGACATGTACAAAAGACACAATTAACTAAAGAAACTAAATTTTTTCTATAGCAAAACTATACTAATTTTGAAGATAAAAAAATGTTCGTTTTTATGATATATTTTTTTTCAAAAAATAATTTCGTATGTAAAAGTTATGAACGTTTAAAGAATATGGAAAATTTGATAAAAAGTCAACAAAAGTAGGCATGACTAAAATACCTTTTAACAACTTGATTTAATCATATACATTGATTAATGATCTAATGGTTTAAGATCTTTCTTAGGCTTTTTAGGTTAAGATGCTTATTTAGTTTAACTTAACCCTGGGTTTTAATACGAATAAATATTTAATCATGTTTAGTTAATCAATAATTTCACGCGTCAACCCACCAAGCCTACTCTTACGGTAGATGTTTTTCTTTCAATTAGCTTACCACATTCAATATGAGAAAATACAAGCCAAAAATAAGAAAATATGTTATATACACCCATTTTAAGCAAAAAAAGACAATCCAAAATCATAAATGCATGGAATTAACGAAATATAACTAATATGAATTACTATTATCACTTATGATTTAAATCATTTTTTGATAGTAAGTGATGTACTTTACAACTAAAGTTATATGTTCAAATTTTACGAACGTAAGTTGTGATGATCTTATTCTTAAAAATCTAACTAAAGCTTTAAAAAAGATAAAATTATCGATCACATACCGGATATATCTTAGCATCCAGTGGCAAATGAGGTCGTGAATACGATGGTGCAGATCAGCTGAGTCTCGACTATTGATCGAGAGGAGACTTGGAGATATAAGAGTTGGGAGTATATGCAAGTCTTTGGTGACAATTCGTCTTTTGGGTGGCCAACGTTTAAAGTTCCACAATTTGGACTTTGGAGAGCCCACATTTCAACTTCACAACTTAATATCCACATGGAGATGGAAGAATTAAAATTAGACTTGCACAAACCGGTTTATTTTTTCAAACCAGTTCGTGTTCAAAACCGGTCCGGTTTCGGTAGTGTAAGGGTGAAACCGGTTCGGTTTAGAAACCGGTTTGAGATAAGGGGGTGTTGAACCTATAAGAACCGGTTTGAAGGGGTTGAAACAGGTTTGGAGGGGTTTGTAAAATGGTTTTAACAGCAAAATCCCGAACCTATGCCAAACCGAAGGTTCGGACCGGTTTGGGAACCGGTTTGACAGAAACCGGTTTGAGGACAATTGAATACCGGTTTCTAAACCGGTTTTTTGAACTCAACCAGTTTATGTGTGCATCTCTAATTAAAATTTTTATATCATACGTAGAAGATTTCCATTAATAAATACCGACTAAAGAAAATAAATCTTATAGATAAAGCATGACGAGTGGAAATTTCCTAAGGAATTTGTATGACCGCAACACGGAATAATGTATCATCACCATCACCCAGTTGACCCTAAATAAAGTCTCCTAGAGTGTATTTATTTATTTAAATGAGACCAAAAGTAAAAATGCCTAAAAAAAGTAAAATAAAAAAGGTATGGGATGAAGATTCCTAGCCCTGTTGATAGATGATTTCACCCAAAAATACGACTCAAAGTTTTGTGAAAAACCACGACTCCTTTTATTAATTGCCGAATAATATTTGGTACAAAGAAAACCAATACTTCTAATCTTATTTATAATAAACCAAAACATAAAAAACCAAATTCTATCCCTAAAAAAATCTGTTGCGAAACAATCTTAATCCAAACAAAACCTATTCTAATCTTTAAACTTTAAAACTCAAATAAAACAATTTAAAAATCTAAACTTTCTAACTTTTAACCCCTTTAACTATCGAGTATTTACAAGATTAGTCCTACATGGGATAAAGGGTTACCTTTTTTGGGATGATATATGAACCAAGAGGAAGAAGACCTTCACACATTTCTTATCACAGTCCACTACAAAAAGACCAATACAACCCGTCAGGTGTTTTTTTCAGACGACCTTTTGTTGTGGGAATAAAATGCATCATATGACAACATATCATTGATACAAGCCTGACATATTTTTTGATGGTCAATAAGCAAAATGACAACGTTTTTGTACATCATGTCCCGATGAACTGCAACTCCTAAAAACGACGTCTATAAGCATATCAACAACACGTTTTTTCTTCCTTTTTTCCTTTTTTTGCGCATTGTTGACGTATGGTAAATCACCCTAAAAATGGTCTACAACTTCTTTCCTCATTCTGCACTAACACTCTTTACACTCAGACTCTCTCTCGAATTAATCAAATTCTCCCCAAAAACAGCTTCATTCACTGTCATCCTCCACCAATATTGTTTGCCGTCATTGGTGTCTTCTTTAAACAATAAGCAAACATGTTCTTATTTTTTTATATTTTTTACGCAAATCAATGATATTTGATTAAATAAACTAAATGCAGGTGTTTTTGGTTGAAGTAATTTGAATAAATAAATTTATTTCATCTCGTCTCCGAAGCAATTTTAAGGAAAAAATTGAAGGTGTTGTTTAAATACATGTTTAGTTTGGTTATATATACGTGTATGTATAAAATTTGTGTTCTTAGTATTAGTGATTAATTATTGTAAAATGACATTTTAGTCCCTATGATTTAACAACTTTTGTCATTTTATTCTAATAGTTTAAATTTTGTCATTTAGGTCATTATGGTATCATTTTATTGTCAATTTGGTCATTATGGTTTTCATTTTATGATGGTGTTGATCAGCTGAGTCTTGAGTATTGAGAGGAGACTTGGAGATATAAGAGTTGAAGTTTATTGAAGGCCAAGGCGTCAATATATTCCTCTTTTGAGGTTGGTGACGTTTTAAATTTTTGCAATAATGTTTCACGTACAATTTTGAGAGCCCACATTTCAACTTCACAACTTAATATCACATGGAAATTAAGTAATTAACGCAGGAATTTAAATCGTTTGTACCATATGTGACCCATCTGTACTATTTCAGTTTATTAATATGAATTTGCTTCATCTTTAGTTTCTTCATTTAGGTTGTTTACACGCCTATCTTTTATAATTTAACATCTCACTGACAATATACGTCTCGCATAGCCGTATAGGCCTATATATGACGCGCATTATTTCGGCAAAGATCGACCTTCTATGCACCTCATATTGGAGATCGACGTATACGTCTCATATAGACCTATACGAGACATATACGAAGTCAATCGTTAACGCTGAGAATTCTAATAAGTAATGATAGGTCTCTTTACACACCTCATATAGACACTGATGTACCCACCCTTTGGCCAAGGGGGCAGCCGCCCTCCTTAAAAAAAAAAAATTCCAGTAGTATATATATGTTAAAATTCTGACATATCCCCTTAATATTTTGCAATTGCCCCCATTAAATTTGCATAATTGCACTTGTGATGCAAATTTAAGTGATGGTTATACTTGTTGTAAAGACTAATAAAGGCTGATGCTCACCAAACTTCTTATTTTGTCTAAGTATAGGAGCTACAATGACTAAAAGCCTTCGGAAGGAAGAAGTGATTCTTCGGAAGCAGCTTTGCTTCCGAAGGATAACTTGTTTCTGCCGAAAGTTATACAAGACAACTGCTTCGGAAGAATAACACTTAAAGATGTTAAAGCTTCAGATGACTTAAAAGCTTCCGAAGACTCTCCTTTGCACCAAGGATAAAGACAAAGACTTCTGAGGTTCATCCTCTGACAAAGACTGTAGCTGATTACTTTCTTAGTACAAAACGGACTGACACAAGACATGCTGGTCTGATTAAATACAAAAAGAACATACCGAAAGTCAGACAGCAGCTTACTACCCTTCCTCAGCATTAAATGCAAAAGATTATTTGAAGCCTTGAAGATCATCAACATTAAATGCTTTGTGTATCCAGCTAGTTTTTGTTTAAGTCAATGTCTATATTTGTAATAATTGTAATTGAGTGTCTTAGCCTGTTAAGACACTCCTCATACTAGAATAAGCTTTACTTTATGTACTTCTCTAGTATACCCAACTTGTATACCTACGTGTATACGGTTGTAGCCTTGGCTATATAACCTCTCATTGTAAACCGACATGGGAGTGTGCTTGTTCGTTGTACACTTGTTATACTTTGAAAGAAATATATCTTTGAGCTTAAATTAACTCTTGTGTTCTTACTGCTTATTCAAAGATAATTTGTTCATCCTTAAGTGTTTGTAAGATCCTTCTAATAGATATTCCGCGTCTATTAGATTGATTGTGAGAAGATACTGTTTGTGTGTTGTTTGAATTAAAACAAACCGATCCAACAAGTGGTATGAGAGCCTTGGCTCTTAAGCTTAAGTGACTAATCATCCTTAAGTTACCAGTTTTATATCTTCTTACATCTTACTACTACGAATCTTATAATCTGTTGTTTGTTCAAATGGCTGCATTAAACAAGCATGATACAGAAAATGGGACACTCAACAAGCCACCGATGTTCACCCCTGAAGACTTTGATACGTGGAAAGTCAGAATGGAAGGGTTCATCAGGAATCAAGACTTCAAACTCTGGAAGTCTGTTCTTGAAGGTCCCTACATTCCTACAATTGCTGCTGCTGGAGTCGGTGGAGCTGCTGTACCAAAGGATCCATCCATGTATTCAGATAAGGACTATAAGAAGATGGAAGTAGATTCAAAGGCACTGTGGCTCATCCAGATGTCAATCCCCCACTCTATTATACATGCATTCAAGAAATGCAAATCAGCAAAGGAGTTGTGGAACTCTCTGCAGCAGATATATGAGGGTTCAGATGATGTCAAAGAAAACAAGAAGGATATGCTAAAGCAGAAGTTTGAAAATTTCTGCCATGAAAACAATGAGAACATGTCTTCTCAGTATCTAAGGTATGTCCAACTTGTAGATGAGTTAACCACTGCAGGGGTAATGCTGGATAATCAAGATGTGCTCAGAAAATTTCTGAGATCTCTTCCAAAGGCATGGAATATCTATTCAGTCACCATCAGAAGAACTGAAAACTTGAAGACACTGACTCTTGGAGAATTATTTGGTATCTTAAATGCATATCAAATGGAGATTGACTCCCAGGAATCAAAAACATCAACTGTATTTCCTTCAGGATCAGCTGCATTGTATGCTCCTGCTCAAAATTCAGCCTTTCAGAGTTATCAGCCTGTGATTCATTCAGCTGCACAACCAAGCCAACCCAACACCTCATATTCTGAAGTACCCACACCATCAAGTTCAAATAACAATCCCTTTGCACAATCTGTTCCTTTGGTTACCCCTGGCCCAGGAGCTTTATTAACTGAAGAAACAAACTATTTTCAGTTATGTCAAGAAGATCTGGAAGGAATTCCTGCTGATGATTTAGAAGAGATGGACATCAATTATCAGATGGCCATGATCTCTTTCAAAGCAAAGAAATTTTATCTAAGAACAGGGAGGCAATTTAAGAAACATAACATGAAGTCCGGTTTTGGACTGGATAAATCCAAAATCAGATGCTACAACTGTCAGCAGCTTGGGCACTTTGCAAGAGAATGCAAAGCACCAAGAAATCAGCCAACAACAGGAGAAAGGCAAATTAACCAGCAAGCAACAAATCAAACCATCAATGCAAATGTTGCTGAGCATCATGATTTTTCAGACTGGAGTTTTCAAGCAGAAGATGCATCAATCTCAAACAATGCCTTCATGGCAAATGATGCCAGCTCATCATCTAAGGTAACAGATAATATGTGTACACCTGAATGCTTAGAGAAATTAACTGCTTATAAAAGAGTTAATGCACAAGTATGTAATGAACTCGAGTCAATACAAGTTGTGAAAGCAGAATTTTACAAAGCTGAAAAAGACTATAAAGAAAAGATTGAAACATTGGAAAAAGTAGTTTCCAGTCTCAAGCATGAAGAAACTAACTATATTTGTCAAATAAATGATCTTTTAAAAAGATTAACAACTGCTAAGACCGAACTTGTATTGGCTGAATCATACAGGGATAAATTTCTCAGTCAGGGTGAGAAGTTCGAAAAAATGTGGAAAATGAATAGTATTTCTGATCTAGCTAAAGGGAAAACCACCGGGTTGGGATATAATAGTGTGGAGCCACCAGTTGTATATACTCCATAGGTAGAAGTTAAGTGCAAACCTGAAATCAAACTTGTGTTTGATGAGGAACTTGGAGTACACATGGTGGATTGTGAATCAGAAGTGTCTGACAACACTTCTGCTGAGGATACCACAGAGGAAGAAGTGGTGGTGCCTGAAATAAAAACTAAAACAGTTTCTAAACGAAATGACCATAAATCAAAACAAATCAATACAACTGTTTTTGTAAAATCAAAACAATCCACTGAACATGACAAAGGCACCATCTCTTCTAAGGAAAATACAACTGATTCTCAAAATTCAAAACAAAATAAGTATTTGAGCAATCCTCCAGTGCACAATAGAAAGAAGGGTAATGGATCATCAAAATCAAACCTTAAATCTGGTCCCAAAGATAAGGTGTGTCAGGAAGAAAGGAAACAGCTTATAAGCTGCATAATGTGTGGAGATTTTGATCATTTTGCTGCTGACTGTCTTTATAATCCAAGTAGACGAAGCCAACCCATCAGGAAATCAAAACCATCATACAGACACTTTAGACAGTCATTCTCTTCGTCGGAAGATAACCAAGGTGTCTCAGAGAAAAGAAAATTAAAGAGTCAAAAGAAACCATTGGAAGCTGCACCTGCTTCCGATGATAAAAGAAAAGGAAAGCATTCTAAGTCTTCGGGAGCTCTACCCAGATCATCAATACATAATCAGAATACAAGACCATCTCCTAGAAGGTCATCGGAAGCATGCCACAAAAGTAAATCCGAGGAGAAAATGAAGAAGTCAAACCCCTTTATGTCTACCAGAAAGGGTAACATGACCTGGACAAGAAAAGAATCTGAACCACCTTTGACCTCATCAACTAGTGCATCATCTGTTCTACCTAACATGCATTTAAAACGGTTTACTTACTGTGATGCAGAAGGCAAACCCAAGACCACTATGGCTTGGGTTCCCAAAAGATACTAACTGAATTTGTTATGTGTAGGAGCAACAGGATGCAAGAAGTAATCTTTGGATAGTGGATAGTGGCTGCTCCAGGCACATGACAGGCAACAAGACTCACCTTCATAACTACGAACCATTCTTTAGAGGGTCTGTTGCATTCGGTGGAGATCCAGTAGGAGGGTATATCACTGGCAGAGGATCTATTTCAAATGGGCGTGTAAGTTTTAAGAATGTGAACTTTGTTAAAGAACTTAACTACAATTTACTGAGTGTATCACAGGTGTGTGATCAAAAGCACAACATGTTGTTTACTGAGCATGAATGTATTGTTTTAAAGCCAGGATTTGTTGTTCCAAATGATCAAATTTTGCTCAGGGCTCCAAGAAGAAATAACATGTACATGCTTGACATGAGCACAGCTACACCACTCAGTAACATAAGTTGCTTTGTCTCAAAAGCTTCACTTGATGAATCATCTCTTTGGCATAGAAGACTTTGTCATGTAAATCTCAAAAATATGAATAAACTTGTCAAAAATAACTTAGTAACTGGTTTACCAACAAAGGAATTCATATGTGTTGATAAATGTGTTGCATGCCTAAAAGGTAAGCAACACAAGTCATCTCATCATGCCAAAGAGATAAATTCTATAACAACAGTCCTGCATCTGCTTCATATGGACTTGTTTGGCCCCACAAGTGTGAAAAGTCTTGGTAGAAAGTCGTATTGCTTGGTGGTTACTGATGATTTCTCTCGGTATACCTGTGTATTCTTCTTTAGTACCAAGGATGAAACTGCTGAAATCCTAAAGTCATTCATACTTAGGGTGGAGAATGAAAGTGACCACCATGTAAAAATAATAAGATCAGATTAAGGAACAGAATTCAAGAATCATGTTCTAAATTCATTTTGTGAATTAAAGGTATCACAAGACAATTTAGTGCTCCTAGGACTCCACAACAAAATGGTGTTGCTGAGAGAAGGAATAGGACACTAATTGAGGCTGCAAGGACCATGTTGTCTGATGCCAAACTTCCAATTACTTTTTGGGCAGAAGCAGTCAACACTGCCTGTTATGTCCAAAACAGAATATTGGTAGTTAAGACACATGGTATGACTCCTTATGAAATTTGGCACAAGAGAAAACCATTTATTGGGTTTCTCAAACCATTTGGATGTCAATGCACCATCTTGAATACTAAAGATCATTTAGCCAACTTTGCTGAGAAATCAGCAGAGGGCTA
Organism: Mikania micrantha; assembly: GCA_009363875.1. Classification (NCBI taxonomy): domain Eukaryota; kingdom Viridiplantae; phylum Streptophyta; class Magnoliopsida; order Asterales; family Asteraceae; genus Mikania; species Mikania micrantha. The sequence continues at coordinate 399,105 of CM018695.1, forward strand.
CTTTGTTGGGTACTCTTCACATGCTAAGGCTTATAGAGTATACATCAAAGCTTCCAGAATTATTGAAGAGTTTGCAAATGTTCAGTTCAATGAACATACTCTCAATAAACCTGGAACAGGCCCTGATTGGTTATTTGATCTTTATAGCTTTACATCTGCATTTAATCTGGTGAAAGAGTATGTTCCAGTTTCACAGTTAACTACCACAGATACCTCCAAATACACAAGAGAAGATGACTTTCGTGTTGAACTGCCAATAGCTTCAAGACAAATCTTGGCAGAATCCTCTTCAGCACAAAATGGTGTGTTACAGCCTGAGACAATTAACACATCTCAGGTAGGTCCCTCAATTGAATCTACTTCTGGTTTACAACATCAAGAAGAAGTAGGAAGTCCATCAGCAGAGGCAAACACTCTGGAAACTACTTTTCCCAGAGAAAACCAACCCACCACAGTACAAATTCAGAATCCACAAGATATGCCAGAAATTGAGCTTGAGGTAGTACTTCCTAACCTTGAGTCAATCAATCTGGATGAAGCTTCTCAATTGGATGTGATTCCAAGAACTCGAATTCACAACACTCATCCAGTTGAGAACATTATTGGAAATGTTGAAGAAGGAGTGAGAACTAGAAGCTCTTTGCACGAAGCAAACATTTGTTTGTTTTCATGCTTTCTATCCCAAATAGAACCAAAGAAGGTTGCTGAGGCATTGAAAGACAACAGTTGGGCAGAAGCCATGCAGGAGGAGCTTCTTCAATTTGAAAGACAAGGAGTATGGAAGATTTGTCCTTTACTTAAAGGTAAGTATGCAATTGGAACCAAATGGGTGTTCAGAAACAAGAAAGATAACAAAGGTGTTGTCATCAAAAACAAAGCAAGACTGGTTGTTCAGGGATATACTCAGGAGGAAGGCATAGACTATGATGAAGTTTTTGCTTCAGTTGCAAGAATTGAAGCAATCAGAATCTTCTTAGCATTTGCAGCTGCCAAGAACTTCAAAGTTTTTCAAATGGATGTCAAAAGTGCCTTTCTCTATGGAAAGATTGATGAGGAGGTTTATGTATGTCAGCCTCCCGGATTTGAAGATCCAAAGTTTTCTGATCATGTCTGTAAGCTTGATAAAGCTCTCTATGGGCTGCATCAAGCTCCCAGAAAATGGTACGAAACTTTGTCTTCATTTCTACTGTCTAACAATTTCAAGAGAGGAACAATTGATAAAACTCTCTTTTTCAAGAAGTCCAATCAACATATCATGCTAGTACAAATCTATGTTGATGATATTATCTTTGGTTCAGCTAATGAATCTCTCTGCAAGGATTTTGAATCATTGATGAAATCCAAGTTTGAAATGAGTTCAATGGGAGAACTCACCTTCTTTCTTGGACTACAGGTGAAACAAACTCCTACAGGGATTTTTATTAATCAATCAAAATATGTCAAGGACATTCTTGAAAGATTCAAGCTGTCTGATTGCAAAGCACTGGGAACTCCTATGTCCAAGACAACATCTCTTAGCCCTGATCTTTAGGGGGAGGATGTTGATCAACACCAGTATAGGGCAATGATAGGCTCTTTGATGTATCTCACAGCAAGCAGGCCAGATATCATGTTTGCAACTTGTGTGTGTGCAAGATTTCAGGCCACTCCCAAAGTCTCACATATGCTGGCTGTGAAAAGAATTTTTAGATATCTCAAAGGAGCACCAAGCCTAGGATTATGGTATCCTAGAAATGAAGATTTCCAGTTCATGGCTTACACTGACAGTGATTATGGAGGTTGCAACATCAGCAAGAAATCAACATCAGGAGGATGTCAATTCCTTGGACCCAGGATTGTGTCTTGGCAATGCAAGAAACAGTCATGTGTATCTACCTCTACTGCAGAGGCAGAATACATAGCTGCTTCTAGCTGCTGTGCACAAGTTATCTGGATTCAAAATCAGATGAAAGATTATGGAACAGACCTGTTCAACACTCCTATTCAGATAGACAACTCAAGTGCAATCTCCATCACCAACAATCATGTCAAACATTCCAAGACAAAGCACATTGACATAAGATATCACTTCATCAGAGATTGTGTTGAGAAAAGGTTAATTCATCTAGTCAAAGTTGATACAGAACACAATCTGGCTGATCTCTTCACCAAAGCATTTGATGAAGGAAGATTCAGGTACTTACACTACAAATAAAATGTCATTTAGTGGCACACGTTTTTAGCGGCATTTAACTTTTGTGCCACTACTATAGGATTTGGTAGCACTTTGAGTGTGCCACATTTGTCTGACACATACTTTTAGTGGCACTTATTATTTATGCCTTTAAATTATGTTTTTAGTGGCACTTTATATATGCCACATAATTAACATGTATTTTTATGACATTTAATTTATGCCACTAAATCAATTTAACATTTTTCGCATTTATTATTGCCACCTAAATTCATTTCCTATTAAAATTACTCAAAATAATTTTACTAAAATTAATTCCCTTTTAAAATTACTGGTGCATCGCCCTTTGAAGCATAATCGGATCGTACTGAATGATCTAGCCAATTCAGCCACACCTCGAAACCCTAAAATCAGAGACGTCTGCTACTGTTTCAAACACGGTTACCAAAGTCATCGACCGAGATGATGGGGCGAGGAATCCGGTGGTTCGGTGACTCACTCGCCTCCGACCTCTCCCCTTTTGGTTCTACATCGACTCCGATAGGTCTCCGAGCACCTCGATGGATTACGGCAACTCATACACACGCACCTACAACCTTACCCTATATTTCATTGCAGTGAATCCACTTTATGGTAAGCATTTTGATGTGCTCTATTTGAATTTTGTATTTATTTGTAGTATTATTTTTGGGTATTTTCATTTGGATTTCGAACAGAAAAGTTCATCTGGTAATTCGGATCATAGTTCATATATGTAGTTGGCTAATAATTGGTCAATTCATGTAGTGTGTTTTTTATGCAGTTGGTTTTTATAGTTTTTCTGTAATCGTAAAAGATAGAAATCCCATGAATGGAAGAATTTTGAATAATAGTTCTTCTGGTTTTTGAATAATTTCAGATCATGCAACTTCAAGTAACCAAATTTTCAGTTTTTGGAGGGATTATCATGTGTAAAATTGTAATTATTATCTCTTCATATGGTTTTTTTGTTAAATTTTTTGATAGATAAAGTCATGTTAGATCCTATGCTTGAAATTTAAATTCGAGCATTTAATGAAAATTTTTGATGTTAACTATCTTTAAAGGGTGTTTGGATGTATGAACTGATATGATTGGTTTGATATTGAATTAAGGGTGTAGAAGTGATTCTAATCTACGAAACTATGACATATTTGCAACTAGGATTGCCTTTTTATTGATGAAGTTGAAATTAGGATTGCGTTTTTATTGATGAAGCTAAACTGGGATTGCGTGAAAAAACTCTCTACTTGTCATTTTCATTTTTTTACTTGCTTGATTTTTTTAGGATGGTTTTGGTTATCAAACATGCTTTTACCTCATGTATGTGTAAGAGGTTCTCTAGCAGTCTTGACAATCTGCATCAAACATCATAATGTTTTGTATGGTCAGGAACTACAGACAAACACTTTCTTCCAACCTATTCCATATTTTGCTAATCTTTTCATTTGAGCAGGTTGAGATGTAATACAACCCACATTTGATTTTCTTTAAAGGTTGGCAAAGGGTCAAATACACATGAAAATTGAAATGATTTGCAAAGGCTTCCTTAAGGTTACACTGAAAATTTGCACTCGGATACTTCTGCTATCAAAGTATGGGCATCATAACAAGTTACAACCTATAGAGTAGAAATTTGTGTTGTTGCGTAAAAAATTATATGATGACATATAAATTAGATATTTATGATATTGCATAAGAAATTTGTATCTTGATACATCATACTTTTGAGATTGTAACATGCTAGAATTACCTTAATTAACAGGATTTCAAGGGCTATGTGTTCAAGATCATGGGTGGGTGTGACAAGCAAGTTTTCTCAATGAAGCAGGGAGTGTTGACTCCAGACATGTTCGTCTTTTACTTGTTCGAGGTTGGTTAACCATGAGCTATAATCTAACTTACTATACTTGGGTATTTGGTTGTTTTAAGTATATGATTAACCTTTTAATATATTTTTATTGTTCATTTTTTTTTCTTTTTTAGGAACCCCTTGTTTAAGAGGATATGGTATGCGTAATAGTGAACGAAGAAGGAAATCTGTTCGAGGATGCATTGTAAGCCAAGATCTTTCAGTTTTGAACTTGTTGATAGTCAATAAGGGTGAGAATGATCTTCCTGGATTAACTAATGTTGATAAACCAACGATGAGAGATCCCAAACAAAGCAGATTAGTTCTTTATATGGTTGATATCATGAGAAGTTTTCGAGCTAAGTCATATGTCAATGAAATGCTCATCAATGATTAAATTACGTGTAACGTGTAAACGTTTGAAAACCAAAAGATGTTGCTTATTACATTGCCTTTAACATTTTTTGTATTATGTTTCGAATCAAATTTTTAATGTTATTATTTACAATCTTGTTCTAATTTTATTTTTATATTTATATTGTAAAATAATGTGTCTTTGTGACATTCTGTTATACAACTATATGTGGTTTTACCGGCACAAAATTTGAGCATCTAAAGGTGTTTTTATATTATGCCAAAATAAAAGTGCCACTAAAACCAACATAAATATGTGACTAAGATTAATTTTTAGTGGCACAAAAATTGTGCTATAAAAGTATCCTTTTATTTTGGGGCAAAAAAAAGTGCCACTAAAAGTCCAAAAACTTTGTGCAGCACATTAAAAAAGTGTCACTAAAAGGATATAGCGTCACCACTTCTAGTGGCACTTTTTTCGTGTGCCACACAATCTTCAACGGGTTTCTAGTGGCACTTTTATGGCCTTTTAAGGCACTTTCTGTATGCCATTAAATGGCATTTTATTTGTAGTGTTAATAACATCCATTGGGATGATTAACTTTGAATAAATGAAATAATAAGGAATAAATAATTCTTCGGAAGATAAACTTAACTTATCTTTTGATGAGTAACTACTCAGCAGAAGATAGGTTAAGTATTCGGAAGCATTATTTCTTCCTCTGTCGGAAGTTCTCACACTTCAGAAGCTAAATTACCTTCTGAAGTAATACTCTTCCGATACATTAACGTTGAAAGCTTAATCTTCTGAAGGTACTCTTCAGAAGAAAGTATCTTCCAAAGAACATTTTGTCTGATGAACTTATCTAAATATTCCAGAAGCAGTGCTTCCGATGTATTAATTTTATACTTCTTAACCATTGCTTCTGATACTTTAGAAGCAGTGCTTCCGACAGTATAAATTTTATACTTCGGAAGCAAATCTCTTCTGAAAACTTTTTTTGGTCTCTTAAACTTCTTCCGAAAGCCAAATCTTCGGAAGCAACTCAGCCCTTAGCAAAATATTCATACATTTATTGTGAAACCAGCTGTCATCGGAAGACCTTTTTCTGACAACCGAATCTCAAATTTAATGTGTCTATATATTAAATGCTGAAATCCGAAGGTATAAAAGGTCTCCCGCTCATTCATCTTCTCTCACCGTTTAACTTCAAAATTGATTTTCATTTTTCTCTCAAATCGTAACCTAAAAACCACCGATCGAAATGGCTCTCCTTGCATTCAAACCTGCTCACAGCCTTCCAGCGGAGTTGTCATCAGACAATGATGCTGACTTTGCTCCGATCATCTTGTTTCTTCAGAAGAGCAGGTATTCCTTTGCACTCACTGTTCAGCCCTTGGTGTATGAATCTCATCACCAACAATTTTGGGCATCCTGTTCTGTTTCTTCTTCTTCCAATGGTCGGACTCTTAATGCCACCATTGATGCTCATCCTATTTCTATCAATGTGGAGACCATCTGTCGGCATCTCAAACTCAATGATGCTGGTGGAAAGGTCTCATTCACAAAGGATGAGGTAGCATCGACCTTTAAGTCGATGGGGTACGAAGGTCCTCTCCCTACAACAACCTATTTGAAGGGTAGAATGTCCTATAATTACAAGTACCTCATACATTTGTTTCTACATTGTCTTTCCAATAAGACAGGAGGTTGGGATCAAGTTCCGTCTGACTTAGCTTCGGCTATTCACGGTTTGGTCTCCAACCAATTGTTTAACTTTTCTGCTTTTATTTTCAATAATTTGGTTGACAATATTTCGTCATCAAAGAAATTTTGTATGTACCCCAGGTTTTTGCAACAGATCTTCTATGAGGAGTTAGGCACTTCCCTCTCTCTAACTGGGAATACATATAAAATACCCTTGGTCTCTTCTAAGGTTTTATGCAGCTAAAGAAGAAGGGTGCCCAGTTCTCTGGGAACTTCACTCCCCTTCTTCCATCTATGGAGTCCCATACTCCTGAAGGTGACAGCTCTGTTAACCCCACAGATGCTGAACCCACACCTTCCACTTTTGTTGGTCATCCCATAAAGATTACATACAAACGCAAACGAACCCCTGTACAGCTCTCTACAGCTGTTCAGGCCCATTTCTCTGAACCCAGCAAGAAAAAGGTGAAAAGAACTGATATGGGCACAGTTCCACCTAAGGTGAAGGCCACACCTATAGTCACTCCACAGGTTCTTCCTCTGGAATCTGTGGCTGCCCCTGACCAGCCTGATAGCCCTCAGAGTATGTCACCATACATACATGAGAATATCCAAAGGGATTCTCCAATCATTGAGTCTGCTTCTAAGGAAGCAACTCCATTAGATCAGAGACTGTCTCCCAGGTCTCCAGGTTCTTACCATCCAGAAATGCCCCCCACTCATACTACTTCCCAGGCTCAAGGGACCTCTGCTATAGCTATGGAGGAACCACTCTCTCCCACTTCCCAAACACTTATGAGAGTGGTGACACAGTTACAAGCTAGGTTCCCTGACCCAGAGCCTACCACATCAGAGGTTGATCCCAGGAGTGAAGAAGGTATCAATGCAGATGAGGCTGCCACTACTGATGAACCTTCTCAAGTTCTTCATGACAGTGGTACAGGCAATAGGACCTCATCTGCGGCAACCAACATTGGGGAGGACTTCTTTGAGGCCCTTCTCAATGAGGGGAATCCAGGGTGCCAAGAAACCACATCTGGTGGTGGAGGTGCAGGAGCTAGGCTCAGGACTCCATCGCCCCATGATTCTACTCAGGTAGATGAGGGCACCAACACACAGGAATTGACGGCTACCATCACATCCCTCCAAGCCAGGGTAGCTCATCTGGAAGCTGAGGTGGCTACCCTGCGGCTTAAGGTCCAGACTAAAGATGCTACCATTCTGGACCTCAGGAGGCGTCCCCCAGTACTTTTTCAACCCTTTCATCCTAATCCTGCTACAACCACCTTCATCTCCCCTCAGGATGTCAACCCATCCATAGTCACTTTGACTACTGAATGGGATGACTTCTTGGGTACTTACTTCCATGTTTCCACCACTTCCTCTTCCTCTTCTTCTGAGGCAACAGAGGCTGCCAAAGAGACAGAGCAAGAGCCCAAAACAACAAATGTCTCTTTGGAGCCTCAGTCCCCTGTTGGGACTCACATGTCCCCTTCTGGGACTAAGTCTCCTCCTGAGACTACAGCCCAGGTTGCCATGGAAGAAACTATTCAAGAACAACCTTCAATCTCCATGGAACCTGTGTCCCCTCCTACTGGGAAAAAGGCTACTGAAGACCTCTCCTCCACTCCTGAGCTCTCTGAGGAAACTAATAAGGAATCAACCAAGATGGTTGGTCAACCGGAGGGGGCAGTGAATGCTAAGGTTAACTCCGAAGCTGCAGCTGCTTCTGAAGGCCTAGTCATTCTTGATGATTCCTCCTCAGAAGAGCTACGTGCCAATGAACCAGCAGGTGAGGCAACAAGAGACACTTCCTCTGGGGCAAAATTAACTGCTGATGACAAAGGAAAAAGAAAATTAACCCCAGAGAAGGAAGCAGAACAGGAGGAAAGAAGACCAAAGAAAGTGAAGGGCCGACCAGACACCTCTCAGGATGAAGAACGAGTTAGGCTCTCTGCTCTGCTTGAAGAGAGAGGCTATGACTTTGATGAAGTATGGGGCTGGTCGGTGCCTCAGATGGCTGCCGAGATGGACAGGGTACAGCAACAAGAACAGGCTGCTGCTGCATCCAAGGCCAAGATTGTCCTTACAAAGAAGCAAAAGGAAAAGGTCTACAGAGACAAGTTAAAGGCCTTTCTCCTGGAATATGGCTTCCATGCTCGGCAGCTAGGCCCAATGAAGAACTCAACCATGGATATGCATATCAGAGACATCAAGGCTAAGGTTGCTAGAGGTGAGTTACCTTCAATTGAGCAAATACATGCTCAAAGGGCAAGCCTAAACTTAGGCTTAGGCTTAGGGGGTGGAGCAAGAATAGAATTTCCCCTCTCTGACACAGGGATCAAACAGGGTGAGGAAGTCATGTGTGGGGAAGCAACAAAAGCCATGTTCCCCAACATGTTTCCTATCAACCCTAAAGAAGAACAAGCATCTCTTCCATCTAGTCCCTCAATGGATAACATGCCAATCTCTTCAGTGATCAAAATCAGAAAGGGAAAGGCAGCTAAAAGAACTATAGTGCCTGATCCTGAGAGACAATCTATGGCAGATGAGAGGAGACCAAATCCTCCAAGAACTGACACTGCAGGCCCAGAGCCCACTGCAAGAGCAGATGATCCAGTGGGATCCAATGTGGAGGATCAACAGGCCAGAGAACAGAAGACTGAAGCTGTGGCTCAAGACAAACCAAGATTCAGAAGGAGAAAGAGCATAGCTAAAAGGAAAAAGAGAACAAATTCTATCTCCTCTGACTCTGAGCCTGAAGCAGTAATCTCAGTACCTGAAGTCACACCAGAAGCAGCTCCAGAAACTACACAATCTCAGGAAGATCTAAGGGACATCTATGGACTAATGCATGAGCATTCATATATCCCCTTAGTGAAATGGAGCTTCAATGCACAAGAAAAGATCTTCATTCTCACCAACTACAATGGAGTAATAAAACTACTGAATCTTGTGCAGCTGATGGTGTTGGCCAAACCCTATGTCTTTGACCTAGATAAGCTCCCTCTCAACAATCCTGATAATGGATCAGATGGGAGGGTAGGCATCAAGTGGGTAAAGGCAAGGGCACAGGTACTGAGGGGTGAAAGGAAGCCAAGGACAATTCCTTAGAAGTTTTGGTAGCATCATCCTAGGGGGAGACTGTAAAGACTAATAAAGGCTGATGCTCACCAAACTTCTTATTTTGTCTAAGTATAGGAGCTACAATGACTAAAAGCCTTCGGAAGGAAGAAGTGATTCTTCGGAAGCAGCTTTGCTTCCGAAGGATAACTTGTTTCTGCCGAAGGTTATACAAGACAACTGCTTCGGAAGAATAACACTTAAAGATGTTAAAGCTTCAGATGACTTAAAAGCTTCCGAAGACTAAAAGCTTCCGAAGAACCTTCCCAGCTTCCGAAGACTCTCCTTTGCACCAAGGATAAAGACAAAGACTTCCGAGGTTCATCCTCTGACAAAGACTGTAGCTGATTACTTTCTTAGTACAAAAGGGACTGACACAAGACATGCTGGTCTGATTAAATTCAAAAAGAACATACCGAAAGTCAGATAGCAGCTTACTACCCTTCCTCAGCATTAAATGCAAAAGATTATCTGAAGCCTTGAAGATCATCAACATTAAATGCTTTGTGTATCCAGCTAGTTTTTGTTTAAGTCAATGTCTATATTTGTAATAATTGTAATTGAGTGTCTTAGCCTGTTAAGACACTCCTCATACTAGAATAAGCTTTACTTTATGTACTTCTCTAGTATACCCAACTTGTATACCTACGTGTATACGGTTGTAGCCTTGGCTATATAACCTCTCATTGTAAACCGACATGGGAGTGTGCTTGTTCGTTGTACACTTGTTATACTTTGAGAGAAATATATCTTTGAGCTTGAATTAACTCTTGTGTTCTTACTGCTTATTCAAAGATTATTTGTTCATCCTTAAGTGTTTGTAAGATCCTTCTAATAGATATCCCGCGTCTATTAGATTGATTGTGAGAAGATACTGTTTGTGTGTTGTTTGAATTAAAACAAACCGATCCAACACTTGTTTTTTTAGAAAGAGAGTTACCTAAAAGTCTCCATAGATATTGTTTTGGATAGATTTTAAAAAATAAACCAAGTAGAGATCAACTAGGTCTAACAAGTTTAACTCATAACACGATAAATGCATAGATTGGGTAAACAAATATTGTATTTTAGATAGAAATGGACAAAACTATAACATACAATGGGTTGAGATGGTAACACCTTAACAAAATACGGGTCAAGATGGATAACTTAAAAATTATGTGAATATAATGGATTCAAACGAATAAAAATGATCAATAATAAATTTGATGAGAAAATAACTTTAAATTATTAAATTAAACTATTTGTTTAGTTACAATTCACTTTAAATTGAAAAAAATTTTATGTTTTTTAAAACGACTCATTTAAACTCAAATGATTTTGCTTAAAACTCATCCTAAAATACACTCATCCTAGCCAGCACCGTTTTGACTTGTTACCTAACTCAACTCAACCCACCTATTTTGCTAGGCATATCAATTTTAGATGTATTGTATTTTTATTATGCTTTTGCATATGAAATTTAGTTTAACTGCCTTATTTTAACATGACCAGACCCGAGTCGACCTAACTATATCTGAACAAAAGAGAAAAAAAAATTATTAAGCTAGATCTTTAAATGATCATAAAAAATTTTCGCCCCCATGAAAAAAATTTATGGGTCTGTCACTGCATATAGACCGATATAAGGCATATGAAGAGTCTGAAACTTAATGGTGGGGTGTAAAAATAGCAGGATCCTATTTGAATCAAACAGAAAATTTTGCATTCTCTCCTAACATGAAGTAAATTTTTATTTTAATAAAGTAATTAAAAAGGGGGACTTGATGATTTGCTTTGTTGATGTTTAGCATGTAAACGAATTTTCCATTTGATTATTTGGGTTATGATTTTTCAAAAGGAATATGAAAATTCACATTTTTTGTTTAAATCATAAGCAGAAGATTACCGCTAGTTTTTACCAACTAAAGAAAATAAATTTTTTCGATAGAGCATGACTAGTGGAAATTTCCTAATGAATTTGTATGTCCTAAAAAGAATTTGCTACCCAGAATAATGTATCATCATTTTAGATAACAATCGAAAATTATTTTCTTTTTTATATATGTGTGTAAGGAAGGGTTTCTAAAAAAACTCTTACTTTAAAGAAAACCAACTTTAATCTAACTGTTGATTTCAATAATCAATGGTTAATAAATAAATAACAGTGGCATTTTTATAAATATTGATATTAAAAATGCCTTAAATATAAATCAAAAAGGTTTGAGTCACGTGATTTCCACTCAAAAATCTCGTGTCTTAATAAAAAATTCTAATTGTCTTATTAGTAAGGATTACTAAACCAGCGACGTAAGCATACATCGGGGGCGATCTTGTATACGACATTGTTGTATTGCTATAAAGATATTACAACAGATAAAAACAATTCAAATTGTCAATATGTTTCTTCAAAAAAGCCCTAAAAGATTATTGATTTATGTTTTTGTAAACAATAATTTTATTAATTTTGATGATTAATTATGATTATCTGATTGAATTGATTCAACAATCTGCTCTTAAATATTGTCCGTATTTAAGAATTAGTCAACATGTGATATCAACGCAATGGTTGTTGATATCAATTAAACTTAATTAAGGGTTTAATTGATGATCAGTCTTGGTTGTTTGTTGTTGGTATCATCTTCGATGTTTCCAACGATTACGGGTTTACTTCGGTTTTAACCTACTCGATCATGTTTTTATAATTTAAAGTTTATCCCTACAAGCTTCTTTACTTCCTCTTTGCTGCTTCTTCTTCACTGTAAGGTCATGATCTCATAGAAAATTTAAGATTAGATTTACACATCACAAACATAGCTTTTAAACTAAAATATTCAAATACATACATTGGAACAGAAGATAGTTAAATCATTACAACCATATCGAATTTTAGTTGTCTTGAAAGTATTTAAAGAGGTTCTTATGGAATAGAATGTCAAGTCTTGTAAATGCTCTCTAAGCATGCCAAATTGGTATTTATTATAGTAGTGGTTGAGGCCAAGTTGGTTATAATTGTGTTGAAAGTATCTTATTAGTATTTTATGGTTTGAGTTTCTTTTATCAATGTATGTTTATAAATAGACATTTTTACATGACGAAAATTGTACATTATTTGTTAATATTTTTATACAATGATTGAGATCATAACATGTATTTATAAGAAGTAAAAAACCTTAAAGCGTATAAAAAAAATATGTATGATCCTTTTCTCGGTAGCAATAAGGAAGATATGGAGACCCCGTCCTGACCATGGATGATAATTGGACTAATTGGTATTCAAGTGACGCTCTTTGTATATGACACTTTGGGCAGCAGCAACATGTTGGATTTTTTTTTTTAACATCATTATAACACATTTAGTTTCACATTTAGAACACTATGTTCTTTTATGAGTTTGCGAGAATTCATCACCGTTTGAGAGTTTACATCGTTGTAACTTTTGTGCCTAATACAATTACAGTGTTGTAAATCAAAAACTTACAACGATGATATCTCTTAAACGGTGATGAATTTTCGCAAACTCATAAAAGAACATAGTGTTCTAAATGTGTTACAATGATTTTCAAAAGAAATTCAAGATTTGGTTTCATCTTGGCAAAGTTATCTGGGTTATTGCTTTAAGAGTGAGTTATTATTTGAACGATTCCCTATATATATATATCGTATTGCTTAATAGAGGAAAAAAAAGAATATGCCCAAATGTGTTGGGAATCAGGGGTGAACCGACTGACGAACAAGAGTGTTTGAATGCGTCCTTGACAGTAGACGTCATTGGAGCCTAGTTGATGTGCAAAAAGTCATAAATGTCAAATTTTCAATTACAAATGTATGAAATGAAAAAATGATCCGCCAAATGAATGGAAATATGTAACGTAGTGTGATTTTCACCCCGATAATGAAAATAAAAGGAGTAATTGGGTCATGAAACTCACGTATGATGATGAGTAGCACGAACACACTTAAAAAATTGTTGCAATGTCAAATACTTACCATAGAAGTTATAAACATTTACTTGTTGCCTTCATTAATGGTAAATATGATTTAATTAGGCTAACTATAAACGATAGAGGTTATAAACATTTACTTGTTGCCTCCATTTATGGTAAAGATGGTCTGAACCATAGTTAGAGCAAATAAGATGCTTCCAACAACTAGAGCAATGATATTCCATGGACTACTGAAATAAGTTCTCCTCATCCAAGCTATATGTTTTGGCCAGTAATTATTTGAATACTTATCCAATGTTTTCCACTGTTGAGTGTAAAACGAGTCTACAAGTGCAACATGTTTGCATATGTTGTTGATCATATTAGCAGCTTCTTCGTTTGAACCCATAATGTTGACGAGGACTTTAGAATCTACCAATTTGGCAACATCATCTTCAGTATTTACTAGTATATCCATAACAGAAGCATATGATGTGATATACTTACGAGTTTGTTTCGACTCTAGCTCGTAAGCAATTAGATTCCTTAAAATCATCACTAGTACAAAAGTGATTTTTTGAGGCGGTTGTGGTTGTTTTTTTGGAGCGGTCTCATTAAAACCGCCTCATAAATTCCAATAGGAATATTCAAACCGCTTTAAATGTATTGAAAGAAATGAAATTTAAATTTTGAGGCGGTTTGCAGAGGAACTTTAATAAATATATTTTATGAGGCGGTTATGTAAAAATCGCTTCTAAAAATACATTTTTTGAGGCGGTTATGTCTATTTTTTGAGGTGGTTCGATTATTTTTTGAGGCGGTTTATGAAGGTTTATTTTTTGAGGTGGTTGTGTTATATGAAGCGGTTTATTTATATCAATTGAGGCGGTTTTTGTGCTAACGTTCGAATTTCAAAAGTTGGCCAATCGATTTAAGTCGTCTTCAACCTCACAACTCTATGTAAACAAATTAAGTTGCTGTATTGTCCATCTTCAACCTCAAAATCAAGTAAAATCAAGGTTAGTAATTTAATTATTGTTATATAATTAATTATTAGTTGATTGTGTTTTACTTATTTACTTTTTTTTTTGAATTTATGCATTTTAATATATTTATCTTAATCTCAACCATCAAGCAAAATTAAGGTTAGTTACTAATTAATTATTTTCATATGTTGCTTTTTATATATATTCTTATGTATACATGTATTTGTATATTTTTATTGTTTATATATTTGTGAGTGGATATTCATTTAAGATAACCTTTAAAATAGTCTCATTTAGGATTTGTATACATCATATACATACATGTATATCATCATATTATGTTTATGTTTTTGCTAGATGGATCGTAGTGATTGGATGTATCGTAGTTCACGTACTAGCTCAATATACATGAAGGGCATTCTAAGTTTTCTTAAAAAAGCCGAAGTTGATAAGGCGAACAAAGGAAGTGGATCGATTTGTTGCCCTTGTATAATTTGTAAAAATTTTAACAGATTTGAGGATATTAAAGATATAGAGTTTCATTTGATAAAACATGGTTTTATGCCTAGATACACTTGTTGGTATATGCATGGAGAAACACTTACTGATCGTAGCACGTCATTGACGAATTTAAACAATAATAATATAGAGAAAAACGATTCGTATATTGTTGACGACAATGGGCATTCAAATGACCCTAGTGATAATTTAGATGATATGTTACATGATTTAGAGACTAATATTGATGAGGATGAGCAAACAAAGTTACAACACCTATTTGAGGATGCAGAAAAACCATTATACACCAATTGTGAAAAGTTCTCAAAACTTAGTGCTGTGTTGAAATTGTTTAACTTAAAGTCAACTTATGGATGGAGTGACAAAAGTTTCGCAAATCTTTTAGTGATTCTGCATGATATGCTTCCAGAAGGTAACGAGTTACCAATTTCGACATACGAAGCCAAAAAATTGATGTGTCCGATGGGATTAGAAGTTGAAAGAATACATGCATGTCCAAATGATTGTATATTATATAGAAAAGAGTTCGAGAAGCAACATAAATGTCTTACCTGTGGTGCATCAAGATACAAACGTAAAAAGGAAACAGATGCAGTTGATGATGATGTGACAAAAAACGGACCACCGGCTAAAATGTTATGGTATTTCCCTATTATACCAAGAATGAAACGATTGTTTTCAAACGAAAAAGAAGCAAAACTTTTGCGTTGGCATAGTGATGTTCGTATAAATGATGGAATGTTAAGACATGTGGCGGATTCACCCCAATGGAGAAACATTGATAATGAATTTCCAGAATTTGGTAACGAGATTCGAAATATACGGTTTGGACTTAGTTCAGATGGAATCAATCCTTTTGGAAACATGAGTAGCTGTCATAGTACGTGGCCAGTTCTTCTATGCATTTACAATCTTCCACCATGGTTGTGCATGAAACGCAAATATATTATGATGTCCTTGTTGATTCAAGGCCCGAAACAACCTGGTAACGATATTGATGTTTATTTGTCTCCTTTGATTGACGACCTAAAAACTTTATGGAGTTCAGGTGTAGATGTATATGATGCCTACAAGAAAGAATATTTTAAAATGCGGGCCATGATTTTTTCAACCATAAGTGACTTTCCCGCATACGGTAATTTGTCAGGTTATAGTACGAAAGGTAAAAAAGCTTGTCCTGTTTGTGAAGATGAAACAAGTTCAATTTGGTTAAAAAATTGCAAAAAAACTGTGTACATGGGACATCGCAGATTCCTTCCAACTGGCCACATTTACCGGAAGAAAAAAGATGAGTTTGATGGAAATACAGAGGAACGAATAATGAGGAAACGATTTGATGCATTTTCAAGAGTTCAAAATCTAAATATCGTGTTGGGAAAAAGAACTCGTGTTGAGAAAGGATCAATTTGGAAAAAAAGGTCAATTTTTTGGGAATTACCTTACTGGAAGCATTTAGATGTTAGACACTGTCTGGATGTTATGCATATTGAAAAAAATGTGTGTGATAGTTTGTTGGGCTTATTGTTAAATATTCCTGGTAAAACTAAAGATGGAATCAATATTCGTAAAGACATGATAGACATGGGAATACGTAAAGAGCTTGCACCTATCGAGATAGCCAATCGTATTTATCTACCACCTGCTTGTTATACTATGTCAAAAGAAGAGAAAAGAAAGTTTTGTAAATGTTTGCATGATATTAAAGTTCCATCCAACTATTCTGCAAACATTAAAAGGTTGGTGTCAATGCATGACTGTAAATTGCTTGGTATGAAATCTCATGATTGTCATATTTTGATGACACATATGATTCCCATTGCAATTCGTGGATTGTTGCCAGAGAAAATCAGACATGTAATAACAAAACTTTGTTTGTTTTTTAACAAGATTCACTCAAAGGTTATTAATCCAGAGTTACTCGATACATGGCATAAAGAAGTTATCATCATTTTATGTGAACTGGAGATGTACTTTCCACCGTCTTTTTTTGATGTGATGGTTCACTTGATATCACATATCGTGGGAGAAATAAAAGCTTGTGGTCCTGTTTTTCTACGTTATATGTATCCTTTTGAAAGATATATGGGTTTCTTAAAAGGTTATGTAAGAAACCGTAATCGACCTGAGGGTAGTATTGTTGAAGGATATGTTTCTGAGGAAGTGATTGAATTTTGTACTAGTTACTTGGAAGATGTCAAAAGTATTGGTGTTCCTCTGTCTCGTCACTCGGGTAAACTTGAAGGGGTCGGAGGTGTTGGTATGAAAATATTTAGCCCAAGTTACGATAGTCTACAGCTGGCACATTTGTTGGTCTTGAAACACATGATATGTATTGCTCCATATGTTAAAGAACACATGGACATATTAAGGTCAACAAACCGAGGTAAAGACGAAATGTGGTATGTAATGAAGCATAACAAAGAATTTTCAAGCTGGATGAAAACCAAGGTGATAGCAACTAATGTTGATCAAACTGTGAAAAGGTTGGGGCAAGGTCCAGATTTTAAAGTTAGATCTTATCAAGGGTACAATATTAACGGTTATACATTTTACACCAAAGATCAAGATGAAAAAAGTACAATGCAGAATTGCGGAGTTACAATAATAGCATCAACAACCGAATTTGACAGGATGGATCATTCTAAAATGTTAAGAATTGCCAAAGAATCTTATTATGGAGTAATACAAGAAATTTGGGAATTGAACTATCATTCTTTTGTTATACCTGTGTTTAGATGCAAGTGGGTGAATAATCGTACAGGTGTTAAAGTTGACAACTATGGTTTTACACTTGTTGACCTCGCAAGTCATGGCTATGTATCAGAACCATTCGTTCTTGCAAAACAAGTGACACAAGTGTTCTTTGTCAATGATCCAAGCAAACCAAAATATCACATCGTATTGCATGGTAAACGACGTATCGTTGGTGTTGATCATGTCATTGACGAGGAAGAATACAACCAGTTTGATGAACTACCACCATTTTCAGTCGGCATTCAACCAGCAAATGATGGAATGGAAGGAAACACATACATACGATCTGATCACGATGAGGGGATATATGTTGATACTTGATAAATCATGTTAAACTAATGATCAAGGTTAGAAACATTTACATATTCATTATATCTTAAGTTTTAAATTAAAATAAGTTTATTAATACAATTTTTTTTTATGCAGGAAGACAATGCTCAGGATAAGACGCATTCAAATTATACAGGTTTATTTTGGCTATCTTATTTTTGTAAGACTTATATATGAAGAGTAAACTTTGTCAAAGACTCTTAATTTTAAATAATAATAAGTAATAAAATAAGTTTTTTTAAGAGTTCGGGTTGACCCGGATAACCCGACTAACATTTTTGACCCCGAATAACCCGACCCTATTAAGCTTATTCGGGTTCGGGTGCGGGTCGGGTTAGTCGGGTTCGGGTATTTTCGACACCCCTGTCTCAAGGACCCTATTTCGTCTTGAAAGGGATTTGAACCCATGACCTCTCAAAAACCCCTCTCAAGAACCCCTACTTTTTATATTATTTTAGACTTTACTATAATTTTATAAAATGATCATTAGGAATAATATATTAATATAAACAATTTATAAGTTAAAAAATAAGTTTGTTTAAGATAAAATTTTAGTGAAATTCGTTTAAACAAATTAAGGAAATAAACATAATTTAAAATCTGTAAAATGAAAAAGAAAAAAGCCTAAATATTGATCCAACCCTCCATATTCTATATTTTTCCCTCCATATTCCCAATGTGCAGACGTTCCTAAAATTCTCCCACTCAAGACGACGGCGACAAGGTTTACGTTGGAGATTAGTTTCCGATTACTAGGTACGTATGCGGTTCGTTTTGGTTTAAGGGTACTAGGCTCACAATTGTGGTGGATTACGGGTTTACGGTAGTGATTAGTTTCCGATTACAAGGTTTACGGTAGTGATTAAGTTCCGATTACTAGGTTTACGGCGGTGGGTTACATACGGTTCGCAAGGGTTCTGGTCTACAAGGGTTGTGGGGTTGCGCCGTAAGGATTGTTGCCTGCGCGTCGTAGTTGTTGGCCTGCGCGTTCGTTGGTGGTGGTCTGGCTGATGGTGATTTGCGCTCGGTTACATACGGGTCGCAGGGGTTGTGGTTTGCAAAGGTTGTGGGGCTACAGTGCAAGGGTTTTTGCCTGTTGGTGATTTGCGCTGCAAGCCTGCAAGGGTTTAGGATTTGCCATACATTTAATGTTTATATATATGTACTGTAGTGATGTTTGCATCTTATTACATTTAATGTTTATATATATGTGTACTGTATGCCCTTATTTATGCATATCAAGTTTTGAGAAGTAGGTTACACTTTGTTTTCATAAGGCAGTAAACAATTTTTTGTTTACAAATGTAACCATTTGTGCTTATAGTGCTATTTTTTTGTTTAATAGAATGTCTAAAAGAGGTAAAAGAGGTGTTTCCTCTTGCTCTAAGAAATGCGGAGAGAAAGATTACATCATTGAATTTGATGAAAATTATCAACCAGTGGGTGAAAACTATCATCGTTTTATGTCAAAGGTTGCATTGAAATGCAAACAATTGTTTCCGTATCACATTGAGACGAGTAAATTTGAAAAGAGCAGGTGGGATGATCTATGGTTGTTAATCAAGGTATTGTAGTTTAATTATTGTAAACTATTGCAATATATGTAATATTTGTTAAATGTTTTGTCTAACTTTTTTTTTGTGAATTGCTAGGAGGAGTATAATATTCAAACTGATGCCCCAAAAAGCTTCCTAATTAAAAAAGCAAAGAAATTTTGTACGAATTTTAGAAGCAAGCTTGTCAGAGACTTTGTAAACATAAATGAGACCCCTTTTCAGAAATATAAATATCTTGATTCTACACACTGGAATGAATTCGTACAACAAAAAACCAGCAAAGAATTTTTGGTATGTGCAAGTTGATTATATTATTATCATTATTTATGCATGTATATGTTTGCAAGTATTGAAAATAGTTTTTTCATTTTTTGTGAAGGCAAAAAGTAAGAAAGCACTTGCAAGTGCAAAGGCAAATACAAACTTTGCACGCCTAGGACGATCAGGATATACAGTGTTGAAGAAGAAATTTACTATTATATGGCCTCAGCTTGAATCAAAGTATCCACATCTTAAAGACATACAAGATGAACGCTCTAAACTGTGGATAATGAGTAGAGCAATTCAAATCAAAGAAACAAAGTCATATGAACTTGAACCGGACATGCATGAAAAAATTCTCGATTTGGTAAATAAATTAGTTATTTAGTTATATGATTTTATTTATTTAATAGTTTAAAGTATTATAATTTATTTCTTTAAAGGCTCGAATTGAGAAAGAAATGATTCAAGATGGAAGTTATTATGAAGGAAAGGAGGATCCTTTGGTTAGATTACTAGGGCCCGAGCATGGAGGTCGATCGAGGACGGTTTCTGGGGTCATAGGTAATGACATTTATATATAATTGTTTTTTGAATATTTGTATATGTATTAATGTTGTTTTCGATATTTAGTTTATAGGTTCAACTAAGGTTAATGGTGGACTATTCAAACGTGGTAGACACCGGGTAATGAGTGGTTCAAGAGATGATGTGAATGAGGAGAGGGTCTCGGTACGAAGGGTTGACATTAACCCATGTCTTCGTGATTCGAGTTACGCGTCTGGTGGATCGTATGTTGACTACCCACCTATTGAGGTAATATGTATACATTTGTAAACATAGAGATTATAATCTATATGCATATATGTTTATTAAAAATCTTGTATGGGTTTTGTAGAATTTGACACAATGTGAGTTGTTATTTCCATACAACCTTAGTATGGAATTGACTGTGGCTAAAGGGCAGGCTTGGCCAACTTTAGAAAAAAATTTACATGGAAAAGTAATAAACAAGGATTGTGTAAAGGTCCAAGTGGATACTGTCATTGAAGGCTATGAGAAGTTGCCTGTCCTTGAGGTGACTCGAACAGATGAGATAGTTTTTGTTGGAGATATGCTTCACAATTTCATTCAATGGCCAAGAGAAGCAATAAAGGTATATATTTTTATTAAAAAATATATTTTATCTTATCATATTATAATATTTATGTAAGATTTTTTTGTTAAAATGCAGCTTGTAAACAAAGAGGCCTCAAAAAAGGCTCATTGTCCTAGTTCCTCAAGTCATAGAGGTGCCTCGAGAAATGTCTCGAGTCCCGGTTTATCAAGTCACAGAGGTGTCTCACCACAAATACACGACGATGTTGCAACGAGTTCACCTTACATACCACAACAGGTAATTTAAATTAAATTAGTTTGATTTATTTATATTAACAAATTGTTTATTACTCAGGTTGAGGAAATTGAGATGTTTGAAACACAAGTACTACCACAACATGACATAGGATCGACGGGTTTTGTGGATATGGTAATTAATCAACAACTTGTTTTTATAAAAGTTCATACACACACACATACTAATGTTTTTTTTTATAAATTCTTGTTAGTTATTACAAATTCAACAACCTGTACAACTCAGAAATCTTGGTGATAGCGAAGTAAATAATGCTTTCGTTTCCAATCACAAATTTATCGATCCTGAATTAACCAGTGCTTTGGAAAAGGTCAAGAAGAGGCCTCGTGCAATTCAAAATATTTTTGAAGTATTATCAATGCACATTGGTGATGAAAATGCCATTACTAGTTCTTCACCTGAGGGGATGTATCCAAAGACTTATGTTGAGGCCTTATCATATGTGGAATTGTTACAATTATTCTCTGTGAACGTTTGTCTTGATATCAGCGTCATACATTTGCTTGCAATGTAAGTTATTGGTTTTATATGGTGTTATAACTTTTTAAGTACTATTAAATTTACTAACACTATCACATTTATTTTTTTCTTGATTTAAGGAATTTTTATGAGTTGTCCAATTCTAGTTGTGCCTTCTTTAACCCGAATGACATCTATGGTGATATTTGCATTAAAAATCCCACTCGAGTTAAACAACACATCATGGATGTTTATACATTTCATAGTGACAAAAAGTTTTTTGTGGCACCATATCATGCAAGGTAATTTATATTTTTTGCAACATACAAACACATACATACATGTATAATAATTTTCTATCTTATATTGTAGTGGCCATTGGAGTCTACTTATCATTTCTCTTTTAAGCAAAAAAGGATACATTGCGGATTCTATAAACAAACATAAAAGTCGGGATAATTATGCTCTTTCGTTTATAGTTGAAGAAGTTTTTGGTGTTAGACTTGATTGGGAAATGGTAAAGGTATGTTTCTATTTTTATGACTTTTTTTTCTTGTTTTTAAAATTTATAGTTGTTTTCAATGCAGTGTAAGCAACAAAAATCGGGTTGGGAATGCGGCTTTTGCTTGATAAAAAATATGAACGACTTTATCAATGTTTATCAACATGATTTTCCTGATAGTGTAAGTGTTTTATGTATGTATTAACACTTTGTGTAAGGCATTAAATGCATGTGTTTTAAATCTAACTTTTTTTTTTATTTGGTTTTAGATTTGGAATGAAAAAAAGTTGTTTACACAAGATGACATTAATGAATTGGTCTTAGATTTAGCACCAAAACTTATTAATAGGTTGTTTTCGAATCGGACGTGAACTTGCTTCGAGGAACACACGACTTGTATGATGATTTAGACGGAGCCTCAAGGTTAGTCAAAGTTATACAAATGCAAAGTTATTCCATGTTACTCAAAGCCAAAAGTCGATGCCCAATCTATGTTTACATTTTCTATAAAGGTTTTATTTCCTTTGTTTATAGCTATCCTTCATTTTTTTAAATTTACCATATATATTGTTCACATTTTATCTTTAGGTTGGTGATATATATTTCTAGATATATAGTAAGTGGTTTAGGATCATATTTAATTAGTTTTATATGTATCGAATCAAATAAAATGTAGCTAGTTTTTGTAATGGGTTAAAGTTATATTCTAGTTTTAGGTAACAAGTCACATGATGGTATTGAATTAACCTCTATTGAACGCAAAATTTACAAAAGAACTAAGAATAACTTATGTTATATTTATATCGTTTTATATGTTTATATTACTTTATTTCTTTTTATTGATATAATGTTATATTATATGTGTCAGATGTTTTTTTCCACGAGTATGGCTAGCAAGGTGTGAAGAAAAAGCGGGTGGATTAAGTTGTTTGCTAATCAAAAGGAAGATTATGTTTTTTTGGCAAAATTCAAGTAAACATATGTATTAAACTATATTTTAGCAAACTTATGTGGTATTTTGTACATGTAGCTGGATGCTTTTGATTATGAGTAAATTAGTATGGCATGTTATTATGTTTTTTTTTGGGAATGTGGTCTGTTAAAGATTTGTTGGGTTGTATAAAGGTTTTATTTGTCAATTAGCTAGCTAGGTCCATGTGGGTCAAAAATATATATGCAGGTGGCTTTATAATTAAATTGCAAATAAAGTTTTTGAAAAAAAATAAAATGGCACCGCCCTAAAAAATATAGCACAACCGCCTCAAATAAAGCCTCAAATAGAAATTTCAGAATTGTAGACCGCCTCATAAAACATATCGGTACTAGTTAACGTAGAATAAATCTTATTTGAAGCGGTTAATTTGAACAACAAACCGCCCCAAAATTAAAAAAAGAAAAATAGGATATTAACTTTTAAGGCGGTTTGGTATTTATTGGGGCGGTTCCTACAACCGCTTTAGAAAACAATGATTTTTTGAAGCGATGACATATGAGGCGGTCAAATAACCGCCCCATATAAGTAATTTAACCGCCTCATAAAACATTGTTCTGTACTAGTGTCAACTCGGTGGAATCATGAACATTTAATACTGGCATTCTAAGAGTACACTTACACCAAGACCAAAGAAAACATGGGAATTCCATTTCCATCCCCAACACCCATGTTTGACTTCGGTTAGGTTTGAACTTCACCCCTGCTTTGTCTAAATCCACAGCAGAACGGTTTCTTGTGCTTAAACAACCTTCTGGAATAATGTCATCATTCTGGGGTTTGTAGAATTCATGCAGAAGGCTAAGAATATGATGAGTATCATTGATGGAGATGTTTTCGACGACACCTAAATCAGCATCTGAATCAAAGAGGTTGAGGAACAATAGAACCGGAACCATAAATGTAATAAGAGACATGCCTAGATAAAGTTCCGCTATGGTGCACTTAAATATTTCATCGAGAAAAAAGAAAGGGATTTGATTTTCTAATAGCACCAAGTCACGAACTACAGCTCCTAATTGAAATATGTATTCTGAATTTGATTCTGACCAATATATTAAAACCTGGCGAATGAATCCAAGTATGAAACAAGCATCCATAACCATCATTTCGGCAAATTCAGCATCATCGTATGTCTTTGTCAAAACATAACATGCCTTGATTTTTTCCATCGAAGCGTACACCTTTTGCATGCATGAATTCATTATAGTCTCTTGTGGGGAAGGCATACAAGTCATTAGCTTAGTCAGATAAGTTGCTTTCTGCCTTTCGAATGCCTGCACGTTCTCATCGTCTCTATGCAGAGGTCCAATAGAGACCACCCGAGGGCTGAAAGACTGTGGGCTCAGGTCTCGTAGTGTACGAGGTGCCATGTGAATCGTTGGTGTAATTTGGTCATTGAGGCCGTGTTCTTTTTCTACACGATGTAGAAAACGTTGGACTCTCTCTTGAATCATGTTTTCCATGTCTCCAAGCTCCAAATCTCTATTTTTCATACTGAAGGTTTTTGCTCTGATCTGCATGTATAATAAATTATGCATGAAGAAAACTTGATCAAACACACGCCAGATATGTGACGTCCTGAGTGTATACTCTTAGTATACTCATAAACATCACATGTTAGCAAGTTATTTTGTTTCTTAGGTACATTTATGTGAGACTGTCCTTTGCATATCAAGATTCTCACATCTTAGGTATTTTGTTTCTTATGTTCTGTTCTTTTGTAGGATTTGAGAAACACATTCATGAGACTTTGAATTTTTTGGGGGCAATAAATTACATTAGTTTATTAATAATCGAGCTTTGTTGCCTTGGACCTTGGTTATTTTACATTCAATTTTTCGTTCTATTTGATTGAATCTATTCGTCCTACAACTGAAGGATTTTATTTAAATGGGATGAAAGACAGAGAACATCAAGTTTTAGAATTTGTTAGGTTCATGTTAAGAAACACTTTTTGGTCATTTTTATATAGGTATATAAACGCTCAATTTTGGCTTCGTTTTTGTGTTTCTTTTGGTGTCTTTGTGGTGCAGCAAGCATGCGAATCAGCCACTGCAATGCGTGGCATGGACCTGCTAGTTAAACCGCAACTAGCATTAGGTTAAAATTCTTTTTAATTTTCAAAACAAAAAATAATAATATTAAAAAAACTTATTTTGGCACCATGTTATTAGGAAAAGTAAATTATTAATTTATTTTTCTTCTAGTTTTTTCAAGAATATAAAGTCATCGGTAAAAGGAACCAATCTCAACTTGAACACTATGACGATAACATTCTTACTTGAAGTATTGAAGTTGTTGTAACGAGATTTTTTCTGATAGCATGTCGTCAAGATAGGATTTCCCGACGACAAGTCGTATGATAGGCCGACCTATCAGAGAACTTTTGCTGTATTGAACTCTATAACCACCTATTTGCTAATGTTTATGACACATTTACAACCCACCAATCTATTTTGACTTGCCAATTCATTTGATTGACACATTTAACATGAATTAATATTAAAATCATGTTAGTTAATCAATTTCATGCATCTACCCATCAAGCCTCCTCGATCTTATCGCTAGATATTTTTATTTCAGTTAGCTTAGCACATTCAAATGTTTATATCAGTAAATAACAAGCCAAAAATCATAAAACTTGGCAAATACACCATTTTAAAAAAAATTAAACTCAAAATAAATAACGCATGGAATTAATGAATTATATAACTATGTGTTGTGATGATTTTATCTTTTAAAATCTAAGTGATATTGTTAAAAAAAATAGTTGATATTCTGACATTACCTGATGTTAATAGGATCCAGTGGCAAAAAAAGGAATATGATGGTGCTGATCAGCTGAGTCTTTGTGATAATTGTGTACGAAGAATTATGTCATCAAAGAAACGAGCACATTTCATCGTGCTTGAAATCCACGTCGTTTTAGCTGTTGCAATTATTACAGGTTGAAAGTACGTGAGAAATGGTGAACATGGGCGAAAACCGCGTACAAAACGGAGTTACAGATGGTCCGGAATCGCAAAACGAAGTTTCTGTCGAAAAATGGGAAAAATGGACTTCGCGGTACGCGATGGATAAGTTGAGGGTTCTCCGCGGTACGCGATGATTCAAAATATCTGAGATTTCTCCGGATTTCTTCGCGGTACGCGAAGCCTACTTTTTGTTTCTCCGCGGTACGCGACAGATGGGGATGTCGCCAACTTGCTTAAAATATCATATTTTCATCATCATCTTCATTCATATCTTCCTCTCGACGCCAGCACCATCACCTCCGACATTTTCTTCATCCAACTCACAAAATCTCTGTTTTAAAGCTTCTGGAACGTTTAGATCGCATCCGGGAACGTTTATACGAGTCCAGATCATCTTTCTATCCGCAGAACTCCTCCAAATTAGGTAATGGTTCATTTTAAACTTTCTGGTTTGGTTATGAATGATTAAATCTTAGTTTTGAACGTAATGATATAGTTAGGATTGTTGATTATTGCCTAGATGATGGCTAGGATTGACTTTGAGTGACAAACTCGAACTGTTAACGGGTAAATCCTTGTTTTGAGCCATTGTAATGCCCGGTTTGCATGGAATCATAACAATGGTTATAATGGTTTAAACCATTTGGTTGTGACTATGTATGTGATTAGTTTGATTAATCTTTGACATGCAACGTGAAAGTTGAGTGTTTCAAACTAATCACAACCATTAACATACTCATTGGAACGATTATCTGATGTTTCTGATAACAGTCAGATTAGTATGTTAAACATGGTTATTAAACCTATTCTAATAATACATTGTGATATTCCATGATATTTGGGTAATCAATAACAAGGATTAATCATTCCTAAGCCATTAAACTGTTTAGAGACAATCTTAGCAATAATAATCAACAACATTAACTATTTGGTTAATCTGAGATTATACTGATTAATCAGGTGAGTCATCAACTTAATATTAGGAACCTGAATCAGTATAGGTTCCTACATTATCATACATTGTATGATATTACATTAAGATATGTAATTAAATACTAAACATCAAGCTGATGACTGTTAAGGCAATGTCTTTGATATTGGACGTTCAAAAGGATTTAATCAGCAAGATAAAACATAAATAACATATCAAACATAAACTAATGCAGAATCTTATCAATAGCACCGGTTGCGTGTGTTTCCACTATTTGAGACATCAGGTGAGTTTCGTACAACCCCTTTTCTCTTTATTGTTTTATAAACATCGGGGTAATACTGCAAACTGTTTTCTGAACATATGATATGCATCACTGATATCTGTGTGATTTCATGTGACTTTTTGTGTGATTTCATGGGATTTTGCCGTTAGTATCTCTATCACAGTATCAAAAGTCCTCATCTCTTGAACTGTATCTAGTGAACCCATGTGGGGCCGAACAGGAATCATTGATAGTACTATTGGCTGACAACCCATTCGCTGGGAGGATTGCATCTCCCCTGGTGTGAATGTTTGATACCTGGTTACGAAACGCTTTCTTAATGTTAGTGATAGACATTAAGATTATGAGGCATTAAGATATTTACCGACGGGTAGTATCTTCGTGAACGAACAACTGTCCGAAAGGAACTAGATACGGGTCCCATGGTTATCATGAACTGAAACTTTGAGAACATACTTATCATATCATATTGTTTTTAAATTAAACTGTCGAACTCACCAGCTTTGTGCTGATGTTTTTAAACTTAACATTTTTGCAGGACAACGGTGACGACACAGTGAGGATGCACTTCACATAGTTGATCTTTAATGTAACATGTTGTGTAATAAACTAAGTTGTTATGTTACTGTAGTGACGAAACCTTTATATTATATTTATTTTAAGTGAATCTGTGTGCTGTGATATCGGTTCAAGTAAGTCACACCTCATCTCTGAGACATCACCACTATGCTTCCGCAACCGATAGAATGAGACTTATGACATCATCTCAGGTGACGAGAGGTGGGGGTGTGACAGTCTTGACTAATGAGAATGAGAGGAGAGTTGGAGGTATAAGAGTTGGAATATATACAAGGCTCAGGTGACAATTCGTCTTTTGGGAAAGCGACTGTTTTTAATTTTTGCAATAATGTTTCACAATTTTGAGAGCCCACATTTCAACTTCACAACTTAATGTCCACATAATTAAAAAAATAATTCTTCTTTATCTTTAAACAATTTAACGAACATAAATTGAACGTATGATATTTGGAAACTTAAAAGTTTTTAAAATAAGAAAATATGCTTATTTAGAAAGTTCATTATTAATTTTTTATTTAATTTATTTTGTTAATACTATATTAATTATTATTCATATCCATAGTTAATAATCCATAATTCAGAAACTATATAATAAGTATTCATAATTAAGTATGAGAGAAATACGAAAAAACTAATAATCTATTTATTCTAATAAACAAAGGTTTGTATAAACACATGTCATGTCTCTAGAACACCTTAATTTTATTTTTCATCATCTCTCTCCTATTAAATATATATTTAAATTAAGAAAAAAAAATATTTTTTTAGTACATTATAAATATATTACTGATTAAAAAACACATTTTTTTTAAAAATCAAATTATTATAAAATATTAAATTTTCAATAAAAAATTAAAACGAAAAATTTAAAGAAACAAATTTAAAAAAAACTATAGTGTTAAAAAACTAATATAATAATTTTATTAAATTATATGAAATTTTAATCATATTGTATATTAAAATTCGTCTTATATTGTTTAAATTCATATTAAAAAATATTTATTATATTTTTTATTCGTCCGGTGTAATACAAGGGATACTAACCTAGTTAGATGTATATAAAAGATAGATAATATATAATTTATAGTTTAGTTTAAACTCGTCAACCTATTTACAACCTAGGTAAACATGTTTCGACCTTCGGGTGCTGACGGCTCAGAACTTGAGCCCCCTTGGTACCGATCAAGCACCCAGGAGAACAACGACAAAAACTATGCGGATAGAGCCTTCTGCTTCAACAATGGGTATTACAACTTACAAGCTAATTATACAGCCACTTTGTTTGACCGTCAAATAAATGATAGCCCAATTGGTGGAAACAAAAGCCTCTTAAAATGAGATATCTTGAGTTCTATCACATACGATAGTGTAATTAGTTTGAACTAGTTTAGAAGATGAATAGCAATTTCAGTAGCCATATTTCATTTCAGTTGGAAAATACAGTCAGATGTTTGGGACAGTATAAACGATCAAGGAGTAGTAACTCATATCATGGGAGGAAACTTTGCATATTGAAGATAGGATCACGTTAAATAAAACTTGTAAGTAAAAAATGATTGGGTAGCATTGGGCCTAAAAAAAGATGGCGGCCTCCTCTGTTTTGGATAGTTTTGAGAAGGAAGGAAAAAAAAAAGAATGAGAGAATATATATATTTAATATTATGGTTGGTTGTTTCTTTGGGTGGTTTTCAATAGTTTCTAGGAACATTCCCAGCTACCATGAGAGCCCGTGAGCCGCCCAACCCTCTCGCAAGTGGCATACCCCGTGCGGTGAGCAGCCGACCATCTTAAATTAAAATATAGGTAATATATATGTATCTTAAAACACAACCGAGTATCCTAATATTTTGCAATTGTTACTCTTAAATTTGCATAATCAAGTTGGTGATATTAATTTAAGACATAATTGTATTTGTTTTATAAAGAAAGTGTTACTTGGGATATTTTTTTAAACTATGTTTTAGATAGATTTCAAATAATAAAACTTGTAGGGAACAGTTTTAAATGTACTATATTTACATTATTATGTTTTGTATAAAAAATTAGTCTAATTGTTTTTATTAACATGACTCGACCCAATCTGACATGAAAAAAGTAGAAAAAGATATATTATATAACGATGTTCAAACATGCCTTAAATTTTTTTTGCCCCAATGAAATTTTTTTCTAGGTCAGTTACTGCCTCTTGTGTAACATGTTTACCTAATTTATTCATTTTGACTAACAAATTTATCAAAATAAACGCAAACATAATACTAAGCTCGGTCATGACATAAACCCAATAACATAACACACACATCGTTGATTACTATGTCCCTCCAACATTTCAAAGAAACCCACCATCCAAAAATTTTAACTATAAGCCATGCATAAATGCCAAATTAAACTAAAAAAGTTAATTTGTGATTCTGATAGCTTTGAACAATGCTTTCAAATATGATTTTGTAAAAAGAATATAACTTAAAAATTTAACGAAAAACTATTGAATATGTGTGTAGGGTTAACAAATAGGGAATTAAACTCTTTTTTTCTTGAACGGCAGTTAAACTGTCTCGTCATGCTGCCTTCAGTTTTTCTGGTGATTGATAGCTAAGATTGATTCCTCGATCTCCAACCTTGAGACACGTGTGCCCCCAGATGCACTGGAACCAGATGAAATCCGAAAACCCACACCCCCATTAGGTTCGAACCCGGGATTAAAGCCCTAATTTGTTTCTTCATCTAGATTCCATTAAATTGCACCTAACAAGATTAGAACCCAGGACATATACTTTTGAAAGATGGACCTTTACCAGTTGAGGCAATCCTCTAGATAGAGAATTATACTCCTATTTGATAAAGTTGGTTGCACGTTGTCGTCAGAGATGAGAGTGACGGCGGAGACCATTGACCTTACGTTGTATTGCATGCATATATTCCACTTAGTTTGTCTTCATGAATACAAATTTAATTCACTTCAATCAAATCACTGGAGCCTGGAGGGGTAATTAATTATAGCTAACGTTGTCAAGCTACCTTTTATGTGCCGAAACTGTTGTACTTATAAAATATATCCAATAATCGATCAAAATAACCACTTATAAATTAATCAACTTATGATATTTTTAAAATTGATTACTCTTTCATATTAAACAATTTGTGCACTTAAATTTGTTTAATTGGATAAGATCAAGAATTGATTCAGATGTTGAATTGTTTATAATGAAATCAAAGGGTTTCTTCTTCTTGTTCTTTTGATCGATACAGATCCCACGTATGATTTGATTAAAGTGACGACGGAGACCATTGACCAGATGTTTTATTGCATATATATATATATATATATATATATATATATATACGGGAGGATTCAAATAAAAACTTGTTAATTTGGAAAAAACTAAGAAAACTCGTACTAAACAATCAATTTTAAAAACAAAAATTCATGTTTGATTTTTTTATATTTAACTTAGAAATGGTATAAACAAAGAAATTTTTTTAATAAAAATATGTAGATTACGAAATTACGTATATGTAACCAAAAAGGTTACATATATGTAACTCATATATGTAGTTTACAAGTTACATATATGTAATAACATGAGTTACATATATATTTTTTATAATAAAAGAAAATGTAAAACAAAAAAACGAAAAAAAAATTTATTGATAACAATTGTGATTAGTTTTCTTAGTTGTCTCCAAAATGGAGGTTTACTATGAAACCCTCCCCTATATATATATAAAGGTATTGAATCCAACGAAAACCCAATCTTCTGGAGGATACCCGCACCACCGTACTGGAGATCCTCACTTCTCACCTGACCCTTATGGAGCAGGTGAATGTCTTGGGTGCTGTTACTCAGGCTTGGAGAGCGATGGTAGAGGAGCGACTTCGGAGAACCTGGAGGCAGGCGCTGGTAGTTACCTTTTGGCAGGAGGTAGCATTATGGAGTGAGAGATGGGTGTATTTGAGGCAGTTAGTGAGCACCCTGAGTTTGGAGGCTCGACTGATGGTGATAGCTATAGTGATGGCTGCTATAGCTATAGTGATTTCCTGCTTACCGTTCTTTAGACGGTAAGTACGATGGTGGGTGTTCATTTTGGTTGTTATTTGTATAGACGGATAGGTTGATAGTACGAGATGCATAGGGAAATTTTTGGTTGTGAAAATGATTCCCCTGTAGTAGGTTTTGATGTTCGAAATGTTGGCAGCTTTTGTACATGTAACATCACTGTACTTTCGGTTGTCCGTACATCCGTACATCCGTACGATTGTACTGTACGACCGGAGATTTATGAATATTATTGATTATGATATTATTGTTTGACTTTGCCGATATTGTCACTGTTACTGGTATGCATGATTTTATAATATATTATACGCGTAAACCTTGGGAAGTTTAGTTGAAATTTAACTGAACAGACCCATAGAGTTTATTGCAGTGTTATTACTGATGATTATGGATTATTGGTTTGAGAATGGTTTTGGGATGGAACTGGGAGTTTGTTATGGTCTGGTTACTAAACATAGTTAAGGACACATGGTCATGGTTTATCGAAATAGCGGTGGGACGGTGTAGGGGAGGTTGCGATCTACCTCTGCATATGCCCTATACATATGCATATTTCGGTCTATCATGGATGTGTCAGTGACTTGGTTTAGTGGGTTGTGGTTTGGGAATATAATATTAAAGTTAATAAATAATGAGAATAATAAATACGCGATGTGAGGTTACGGTCATTATTTAAATGCGAATGTTGATTCAGAAATATTAACTTAGTAATGTATTCGTGTGGGTGACGATTCACACGAATATAATTATTAAGGATGGTACTCTGAAATGATGTTCCATAATTAGTAAATCAAATCGAAATACGATACGGACGTCGGATTCGCAAAGGTGACGATCTTTACGAATACGTACGTAAGTAACGCGTTTCGATGAGATAATTAAATAATATTTAACGATATTAAATTAATGATTGTGAACTTAGAACGTTTATTAGGAATCACAACCTAAAATGTTTTCGAATAAATTAATTTATTTAAATATTTATCTAACGAAAACAAAATGGAATTTATTTTACGAAACAAATTATTTAAATTTATTTTAATTAAATAAAACTAATTTATTTAAAATGATTTATTGTTTTAAATATGTTACGTTATAAAACCGAACATATTATTACATTTCACGCGTATGAAACGAGATTCGCTACGAGACAAAGATTATTAGAAATCATGATAATTAATGAAACCATATGATTATTTAAGCACATTATAATTAAATATCTTTAACGAGAAAAACCGAGTTTATATTTTGTGTAAATCGCGATAAAAACGAGACCGATCACGTGGGATTACACGCGATAAAAGAGGAGGAGAGCCTCCTTCTCTTTTCATTCTCACCATCTCACTTCTCTCTCTAAAAACACACACACAACCTTCTCCACCTTCTCTCTAGCTTCTTGAACTCGTCACTTAACCGATTCGAAAGATTTCGGTGTCCAGACGACCGTGAGAACGGGAGCTACAAGATCCCACGAAGAAATCCAGCTTTTACTCACGATTTGAAGGTAAGAGGTTCATTTTAACTTCGGTTTTGGGTGAAAACCCTATCTTATTATGAAAACTTATTTAAACCGAGATTTAGAGTTTTGAATTGTGTAAATCGGGTTGTTGTTAAATCATGGGAAGTTATTGATGACCTTAAACCTGCAAAAGTTCGAAGATGAAGATGATGGTGGGCTGGTTCGCGACACAGCATGAGGGCCGAACCCTTTTTGGTTCTAGCCGAACCCTTGTGGCGGCTGTGGTGGTGGCATCACCAAACCCTAGGGGCCGAACCCTCCTGCACCGAACCTAAGCCACGAACCCTGCCTTGTATTAGCTGAACCATAAAGGTTCGTGGATTAACAACCGTAGCGAACCATGCATGGGCCACAAACCCTTATCATGGTCCGAACCCTTAGGCTTAGAAACGAACCCTTGTATCCCTAAGAACCCACGAACCTTCTTCCTTTGAGATTTGGCCGAGCCTGTTGGGTTCGTGGACTACAGAAGCAGCCGAAGGTTTCTTAAACGAACCAGGGGCCTGCACCCAACGAACCCACTGAAGCCGAACCCTGTTGTTTCTTCTTGGCCGAACCTTCTCCTTGGGACAAGAGGGTTCGCTGCCCATGGGTGCAATTCAAATTGATTTTATCGAATTTGGAGTTTAAAGACAATTGGGGAATATGGTTACGCATGTACATATATACATATAAATACACGAATTAGTTATGCATGGAAAAACCTAGCCACCATCTTTATGAGCACATAATTTAGATTGTGAGACTCTCTTATTAATGAGATAATTGACAAGGATAAAGTGAACATAAATTTTCTTTAAACTTAAAAGTGGGTTTGACAACTTAAATGATGGTGTAGGGGTGCAACTATGTATGCATGCACTAAGGATGGATTTATATGGGTTAAAAGGACAATACCTTTACAACCTATACGATCATGACATAATTAATTTAAAAGATCATTGTATAGGTAGGTTAAGCAATATTAATAAAGTGGAATTACCTTTACACAATGATAAAGTAATAGAATCTTTAGTGTAACATCTTAACTTAGATAGAATTTAACTAAGTTAATGAGTACGTGTGACCTTATAATATGAACAAGTAGGGTCACCAAATGGCAATAAAATACTTATGCTCATGAGCACCAATACTTAATACTTACAGATTGTTGAGTTACTCTTGAGTTACCTACGCGAGCGCGCATAATACAAGAACACTTATACTAAGGACTTCAGGTGAGTTCTCATAACCTCCTTTTCTTTAAACTGTTTTAGTTTTAAAACCCGGAGGTGAAACATGTATACCAAATTAAATATTATTTTGATAACACAAGGTTAATACCTGTTTATCAATATGATATTCACATTTGAAATTATCATTATTATGGGATTATCTCTTATTATTTTATATCCATGTAAACATTGTTATTGACCTAGGTCAATAACAAAGATTTCAAGTATTGTCACAAATCCCGAGAATCATCGCTCTTAACTTCGGTTAATTGCTTTGACATCGTGTATTGTCACGTGGACGGTTTCCACATCTGTGAAGCATTGCCTTTGACTTCGGTTATTTGCTTTGGCTTCATGTATTGTCACGTGGTTAGCGACCACTTCATGATTCATGTATCTAACTTATGTTAAATACATAAGGAATCATGTATAGTCACGAACATTGATTGAGAATATGATTGATTGAGTTTGGTTGATTTGTTGTGGATTGATTGCCTATATCTGATTATGATTATTTGTGATTGGCTATGATTGATTTGGTTATGTGGTTATGTGATTGTGTATGTGTTTGGCTGTTGAATTGATGGATGTGTGTTGGATTATCTCATACAAGTATTCATATGGATTTTCTCAAGAAGATCATAAGTTTTACCCGTACCCGTTTTAAACAAAGCATTTTATAAAACCATTTTAAGCATAAACTTTCAAACGCATTTTACTAAAACATTTTTAAATATAAAAACTTATGATTACTCACCAACTACTTTTGTAGTTGACACTTGATTTTCTTACATGTTTCAGGTGATGGAGACAAGTAGGATGAAGAGGATGATCTCTTCTATTTTGGACATCATCATCATATAGGATTCTTGGACTTAGTTAATTAACTAAATTTCTGGCGATTAGAGTTTAGTTAGTTTAACTAAATCTTTTGTGTATTTGATGTATTTGATTCATGATGAACATGATTTTTGTGTAATTATTGTGGTTGATTAAATGATATATGATGATTTGATTTAGATGCCCATGAGCTTTTGAACAATCTACACATCCCTCGTGGCATCCGATGATTCCGCCGTCGGTCGGGGTGTTACAGATTGGTATCAGAGCCTGGGTTATAGGGAATTAGGTTACTAGAAATGGTTGACCTAGTCTATAACCATAGGATACCCTAGTATGAATTAAATTCATACACTAGTTAGTATATTCAGGATTTCATGCTTATGTGTTTATTACATGTTAATTGAAACCCTGTTATACATTTGATATAAATATGCTGATTATAAATTTCTTGTTCTACTTGTGCCCTAATGATTCGATAAGGACATACACGTGGTGTATCGTAAAGGTGGTGGGACGGTGGTTTGGGCGGTTGCGACCGACCCTTATCATATGCCCTATATATATACCATTTACGGTGCATTAGGTGGATGTCAGTATTGAAGAATGTGGGAACTACCCGTTGGGGAAATTATTTGTTTAGGAAAATTAATTGCTTAGGAATTTAATTGCTTTAGGAATTATCTGTTAGATCTATTGATCACCAGACAAGGACACACTCGTGGTATACTACAAAGGTGGTGGGACGGTGTAAGGGAGGTTGCGACCTACTCTTGCATATGCCCTATACATATACCATTTGAAGTATATCGGGGGTCTGTCAGTGTCAGGAACTTAGGATATTATTAGGACCTTACTAGGAGGGTTTGAGAGGATATGATTGTGGACTGTTGATGATATGTTGATGGATTGACTCATGGATGATTATACTTGATAAATACTTATAAACTCACTTATGAAACACACAGATTGGACACGTAGGGTGCATAGGATCAACGAACAATACGAATACTTAGTGATAAATTGAGGATTTGGATGATGATATAGACACTTGACGATAATATAAATGCATAGTGATGATACTAACACTTAGTGGTGGTATGGACGCTTGATGAAAATAAGCTATAGGGAAGATATGAACACTTAGTGACAATAAGAGCACTTCGTGATGATATGAGCCCTTAATGATGATTATTGACATTGGGATTGATATGGATTTTAGTGAACTTAGACAATTGGGGGAAATTTAATGTCAGGTGAACTTAGACATTAGGTGAACTTCGAAATAGGCAAGCCTACATGTCAGGTGAACTTAGACATTAGGCAAACCTAATTGTCCAAGGGAACTAGAGATCACTTCACTCAAAATTATCCTACTAAGGATAAGGTGTGTGAAGTGAGTTTTATGGTGAAGTACATGACACACTCTACACACTAGCAAGGGCATAATCGTGGTGCAATGGAACGGTGGTGGGACGGTGTAGGGGAGATTGCGATCTACCTCTGCATATGCCCTATATATAAGCTTGTTGCATTGCATTGGGAGGTTGTCAGTGTTAGTATAGAGTGAAGAATGTATAGGACCTAGGAATAGTTAGCTAACACTAGTTATGACCAACTAGGACACTTAGAATAATAATAGGAAATTATACACATTTTGAGTTTAATGACAGATAGGAGATAAATATAGTTCCTATATGTAATCCTAATTGTCTGAAGAACTCATTTAAACATTGTTTGTATGATTTACGTTGTAAACGGTAGTAACATGTTTCTATTTCCTTCAGAAACATGCCGCCTCGCCGTCACAACGAAGATGACTCGAACAATGGGGAAGCTAACAACAGTAATGCCAACTCTGGCATACAAGAGTTAGCCACACTTATCTCTGGATTGGTGAGCCAACTGACTCAGGCTAACCAGAATGCTAACCAGAACCGAGGTGGTGCAAACCAGACAACTTGCACATTCAAACACTTCAATTCCTGCAATCCCCTGAAATTTACGGGTGCTGAATCAGCCACTGGTCTGCTGCAGTGGTTCGAGAGTATGGAGAACACCTTCATCAACAGCGAATGTCCCGAAAATCTGAAAGTTCGCTATGCCACTAGTGTTTTCCAAAAGAGAGCACTGACTTGGTGGAACGGGGAAAAGCGAACTAGGGGAGTGGATGCTGCCTTAGCACTGACATGGACAGAGGTCAAGACTCTGATGACCACTGAATTCTGTCCTAGAAGCGAGATGAGGAAACTGGAGGCTGAGTTCTGGGAACTCAAGCAGGATAGCGGAGAGAATGTCATCTACAATACTCAGTTTCATGAGTATAGCTTGCTGGTACCTCACTTGGTGACACCCTTGGAGAGGGCGATTGAGAAGTATATCGGCGGGCTGCCGGTGCAGATTCAGGATACAGTCTATGGGAGCAATCCCAAAACACTGGAGGCTGCTATCCGTTTATCTGCAACTCTTACTGATAACCACGTGAAGAATGGAACTCTTACTCGCAAGGGATATAAGAAGACTGACACCAAGACTGCTGCAAAAGAAGTCAAAGCTGAAGTCAAGTCTGAAGCTGCTAGCTCGTCTAAAAGCAGCAACAAGAAGAGAAAGAATAGGAACTTCATGGTAACTGTACCTGCTGCGAAGTCTGCGCAGCAATCATCAAACAATTCTGCTGCAAGAAGTTACACTGGGAACACTCCCCAATGTAACACTTGCAGATATCATCATGCCCCTAACTTGCCGTGTCGCGTTTGCAACAATTGTGGCAAGTTCGGGCACTATGCAAACGTTTGTCGGAGTGCACCGCAAGCACAAAGGATGCAACAAGCACCGCTTGCACTACCAGCTCCTCAAACTCAACCTATACCAGCTGTACCCGTTCGCCAGGTACCTCAAGCACAGGCAAGAGCCTGTTATGAATGTGGTGAAGTGGGTCACTTCAGAAATCAATGCCCAAAGTTGACTGGAAATAATCAAAGGGTGGCAAGAGGCCGGGCTTTTCAGTTGAATGCTCCAGCTGCTCAAGCCAACCAGGATGTGGTCAACGGTACATTTCTGATCAACAACTCTTATGCATCTGTCTTGTTTGATTCTGGTGCCGATAGGAGTTTCGTTTCATATGATTTTGAATGCTTGCTTGGTAGAACACGTACATACTTAGATAAACCGTTTAACGTGGAAGTGGCTGACGGAAACACTATTGATATTGACACTATTATCGTTGGATGTACGGTGAACTTAAATGATCACGTTTTCCCAATTGATCTTATACCTATGCATCTTGGTAGCTTTGATGTTATCATAGGCATGGATTGGTTAGCCACCCACAAAGCGGAGATTGTTTGTCATGAGAAATATATTCGTATTCCTTTAGCTTCGGGTGAAACTTTGAGAATAATTGGAGAAACTGCTAGTAAAGGTCTTAAGCTGATGTCTTGCATTAAAGCACATAAGTACCTTAGGAAGAAATGTATAGCATTCTTAGCTCATATTGTGGAGAAGAAAGAGAAAGGAAAGAAGATTGAAGATGTCCCAGTGATACGAGATTTCCCAGAAGTATTTCCAGATGATTTGCCGGGTCTTCCACCAGAACGTCAAGTTGAGTTCCGAATCGACTTAGTACCTGGTACGAACCCAGTCGCCAAAGCTCCCTACAGACTTGCGCCTTCGGAGTTACAAGAATTGGCGAGCCAGCTGCAAGAACTTACCGATAAAGGATTCATTCGCCCGAGCCATTCGCCATGGGGTGCACCGGTCCTGTTTGTCAAGAAGAAGGACGGGTCATTCCGAATGTGCATTGACTACCGCGAGTTGAACAAACTTACAATCAAGAATCGATATCCACTGCCGCGTATCGATGATCTCTTCGATCAGCTTCAAGGCTCGGCATGGTTTTCAAAGATCGATCTTAGATCTGGGTATCATCAACTTCGCGTACATAATGATGATATTCCCAAGACAGCTTTTAGAACCAGATATGGCCATTATGAATTTTTGGTAATGCCTTTCGGCCTTACCAATGCACCTGCGGTTTTCATGGATCTCATGAACCGTGTTTGCAGGCCATACTTGGATAAATTTGTGATTGTATTCATTGATGATATTTTGATTTACTCAAAGACTAAGGAAGAACACGAGAAACACCTTAAGTTGGTTTTGGAGATCCTAAGAGAGGAGCGACTGTATGCCAAATTCTCTAAATGTGAATTCTGGCTTAAGGAAGTTCAATTCTTGGGGCACATAGTCAACGAGTATGGTGTACACGTAGATCCTGCAAAGATTGACGCTGTGAAGAATTGGAGTACACCGAAGACACCGACGGAGATTCGATCGTTTCTTGGACTTGCCGGTTACTATCGGCGGTTTATATCGAATTTCTCCAGGATTGCTGTCCCTCTCACTGCTTTGACTCAGAAGAATAGGCCATATGAGTGGGGACCGAAGCAAGAAGAGGCATTTCAGACTTTGAAGCAGAAACTTTGTGATGCTCCTGTCTTGACACTGCCTGATGGAAATGATGATTTTGTAGTCTATTGTGATGCATCCAACTTAGGTCTCGGTTGTGTTCTCATGCAACGGGGAAGGGTTGTGGCTTATGCATCAAGACAATTGAAGATTCATGAGAAGAACTACACTACGCACGACTTAGAACTTGGTGCAGTCGTGTTTGCTTTGAAGATATGGAGACATTATCTTTATGGCACCAAGTGTGTAGTCTTTACTGATCATAAAAGTTTGCAACATATTCTGAATCAGAAAGAACTTAATATGAGACAACGGAGATGGGTTGAACTGTTAAATGATTACGACTGTGAAATTCGCTATCATCCTGGTAAAGCGAATGTAGTAGCAGATGCGCTTAGTCGCAAGAGTCAAGTTCAGATCCATAGTGTCAGAGTGCACAATAGTCTCCGAAATGATGTTCTCACAGCCCAACAACACTCATTAGCTCAAGATGATTTGAAGAATGAGATGTCTTGCGGGGCTGAAATCTTATTGGAAACTAAGGATGACGGTTTGGTGTATTATTTGAATCGGTTGTGGATACCGAACAGGGGTGATCTCAGGATGGTGATTATGAATGAAGCTCATAAGTCTCGTTACTCGATCCATCCGGGTTCTGACAAGATGTATCAAGACCTTAGGGGCTTGTACTGGTGGCCTGGAATGAAGAAGGATATTGCTGAATATGTGTCTAAGTGCCTTAACTGTGCCAAAGTCAAGGCCGAACATCAGCGACCTTCGGGATTGTTATTACAACCAG
This sequence comes from Mikania micrantha, assembly GCA_009363875.1. Taxonomy (NCBI): domain Eukaryota; kingdom Viridiplantae; phylum Streptophyta; class Magnoliopsida; order Asterales; family Asteraceae; genus Mikania; species Mikania micrantha. The sequence goes on from CM018695.1 coordinate 439,678, forward strand.
AGATACCGATGTGGAAGTGGGAGAATATTTCCATGGATTTCATTACTAAACTCCCACGGACCGCGAACGGTAAGGATAGTATCTGGGTAATTGTTGACAGATTGACCAAGTCGGCCCATTTCTTACCGATACGCGAAACTTACCCGGTGCGGAAATTGGCTCGTATTTACATTGATGAGATCGTTAGCCGACATGGTATTCCCTTAAGCATAATATCGGACCGTGATGCTCGTTTCACGGCACGATTTTGGGAATCACTTCATGAAGCCTTTGGAACAAGACTGGATCTTAGCACTGCTTATCATCCTCAAACGGATGGTCAAACGGAGCGAACGATTCAAACATTGGAAGACATGTTGAGAGCTTGTGTCATCGATTTCGGTGGCAATTGGGATGGCCATTTACCATTGGTTGAGTTCTCGTATAACAACAGTTATCACGCGAGCATTGGTATGGCGCCGTTCGAAGCTCTTTATGGCAGGAAATGTCGGTCACCTATTTGTTGGACCGAAGTCGGCGATTCGCAGATCACTGGTCCTGAGATTATTCAGGAAACGACCGACAAGATCCGCCAGATCCGTGACAATCTGTTAGCTGCTCGCAGCCGACAGAAAAGCTACGCGGATAAACGAAGAAAACCTTTAGAGTTTGAAGTGGGAGATATGGTATTACTTAAAGTGTCGCCTTGGAAGGGCGTCGTTCGATTCGGAAGGAAAGGGAAGCTTGCTCCACGTTATGTTGGCCCTTTTAAGATCCTTGAACGGATCGGGAAGGTTGCTTACAAATTGGAACTTCCTTCTGAACTTAGTAATGTACACCCGACGTTTCACGTGTCCAATCTAAGAAAGTGCTTAGCTGATCAGGATCTTCAGGTACCACTCGATGACATCCGCATCGATGATACCATGCACTTTGTTGAAAAACCAGTGGAGATAATGGATCGCGAGATTAAACAGCTCAAACGCAGTAGAATTCCAATTGTCAAAGTACGTTGGGAATCGAAGCGGGGTCCAGAATTCACATGGGAGCGGGAAGATCAGATGAAGCTTAAGTACCCACATTTACTTACCACGGTCACTCCAAGTTGAATTTCGGGACGAAATTCCTTTAACTAGGGGAGACTGTAACATCACTGTACTTTCGGTTGTCCGTACATCCGTACATCCGTACGATTGTACTGTACGACCGGAGATTTATGAATATTATTGATTATGATATTATTGTTTGACTTTGCCGATATTGTCACTGTTACTGGTATGCATGATTTTATAATATATTATACGCGTAAACCTTGGGAAGTTTAGTTGAAATTTAACTGAACAGACCCATAGAGTTTATTGCAGTGTTATTACTGATGATTATGGATTATTGGTTTGAGAATGGTTTTGGGATGGAACTGGGAGTTTGTTATGGTCTGGTTACTAAACATAGTTAAGGACACATGGTCATGGTTTATCGAAATAGCGGTGGGACGGTGTAGGGGAGGTTGCGATCTACCTCTGCATATGCCCTATACATATGCATATTTCGGTCTATCATGGATGTGTCAGTGACTTGGTTTAGTGGGTTGTGGTTTGGGAATATAATATTAAAGTTAATAAATAATGAGAATAATAAATACGCGATGTGAGGTTACGGTCATTATTTAAATGCGAATGTTGATTCAGAAATATTAACTTAGTAATGTATTCGTGTGGGTGACGATTCACACGAATATAATTATTAAGGATGGTACTCTGAAATGATGTTCCATAATTAGTAAATCAAATCGAAATACGATACGGACGTCGGATTCGCAAAGGTGACGATCTTTACGAATACGTACGTAAGTAACGCGTTTCGATGAGATAATTAAATAATATTTAACGATATTAAATTAATGATTGTGAACTTAGAACGTTTATTAGGAATCACAACCTAAAATGTTTTCGAATAAATTAATTTATTTAAATATTTATCTAACGAAAACAAAATGGAATTTATTTTACGAAACAAATTATTTAAATTTATTTTAATTAAATAAAACTAATTTATTTAAAATGATTTATTGTTTTAAATATGTTACGTTATAAAACCGAACATATTATTACATTTCACGCGTATGAAACGAGATTCGCTACGAGACAAAGATTATTAGAAATCATGATAATTAATGAAACCATATGATTATTTAAGCACATTATAATTAAATATCTTTAACGAGAAAAACCGAGTTTATATTTTGTGTAAATCGCGATAAAAACGAGACCGATCACGTGGGATTACACGCGATAAAAGAGGAGGAGAGCCTCCTTCTCTTTTCATTCTCACCATCTCACTTCTCTCTCTAAAAACACACACACAACCTTCTCCACCTTCTCTCTAGCTTCTTGAACTCGTCACTTAACCGATTCGAAAGATTTCGGTGTCCAGACGACCGTGAGAACGGGAGCTACAAGATCCCACGAAGAAATCCAGCTTTTACTCACGATTTGAAGGTAAGAGGTTCATTTTAACTTCGGTTTTGGGTGAAAACCCTATCTTATTATGAAAACTTATTTAAACCGAGATTTAGAGTTTTGAATTGTGTAAATCGGGTTGTTGTTAAATCATGGGAAGTTATTGATGACCTTAAACCTGCAAAAGTTCGAAGATGAAGATGATGGTGGGCTGGTTCGCGACACAGCATGAGGGCCGAACCCTTTTTGGTTCTAGCCGAACCCTTGTGGCGGCTGTGGTGGTGGCATCACCAAACCCTAGGGGCCGAACCCTCCTGCACCGAACCTAAGCCACGAACCCTGCCTTGTATTAGCTGAACCATAAAGGTTCGTGGATTAACAACCGTAGCGAACCATGCATGGGCCACAAACCCTTATCATGGTCCGAACCCTTAGGCTTAGAAACGAACCCTTGTATCCCTAAGAACCCACGAACCTTCTTCCTTTGAGATTTGGCCGAGCCTGTTGGGTTCGTGGACTACAGAAGCAGCCGAAGGTTTCTTAAACGAACCAGGGGCCTGCACCCAACGAACCCACTGAAGCCGAACCCTGTTGTTTCTTCTTGGCCGAACCTTCTCCTTGGGACAAGAGGGTTCGCTGCCCATGGGTGCAATTCAAATTGATTTTATCGAATTTGGAGTTTAAAGACAATTGGGGAATATGGTTACGCATGTACATATATACATATAAATACACGAATTAGTTATGCATGGAAAAACCTAGCCACCATCTTTTATGAGCACATAATTTAGATTGTGAGACTCTCTTATTAATGAGATAATTGACAAGGATAAAGTGAACATAAATTTTCTTTAAACTTAAAAGTGGGTTTGACAACTTAAATGATGGTGTAGGGGTGCAACTATGTATGCATGCACTAAGGATGGATTTATATGGGTTATAAGGACAATACCTTTACAACCTATACGATCATGACATAATTAATTTAAAAGATCATTGTATAGGTAGGTTAAGCAATATTAATAAAGTGGAATTACCTTTACACAATGATAAAGTAATAGAATCTTTAGTGTAACATCTTAACTTAGATAGAATTTAACTAAGTTAATGAGTACGTGTGACCTTATAATATGAACAAGTAGGGTCACCAAATGGCAATAAAATACTTATGCTCATGAGCACCAATACTTAATACTTACAGATTGTTGAGTTACTCTTGAGTTACCTACGCGAGCGCGCATAATACAAGAACACTTATACTAAGGACTTCAGGTGAGTTCTCATAACCTCCTTTTCTTTAAACTGTTTTAGTTTTAAAACCCGGAGGTGAAACATGTATACCAAATTAAATATTATTTTGATAACACAAGGTTAATACCTGTTTATCAATATGATATTCACATTTGAAATTATCATTATTATGGGATTATCTCTTATTATTTTATATCCATGTAAACATTGTTATTGACCTAGGTCAATAACAAAGATTTCAAGTATTGTCACAAATCCCGAGAATCATCGCTCTTAACTTCGGTTAATTGCTTTGACATCGTGTATTGTCACGTGGACGGTTTCCACATCTGTGAAGCATTGCCTTTGACTTCGGTTATTTGCTTTGGCTTCATGTATTGTCACGTGGTTAGCGACCACTTCATGATTCATGTATCTAACTTATGTTAAATACATAAGGAATCATGTATAGTCACGAACATTGATTGAGAATATGATTGATTGAGTTTGGTTGATTTGTTGTGGATTGATTGCCTATATCTGATTATGATTATTTGTGATTGGCTATGATTGATTTGGTTATGTGGTTATGTGATTGTGTATGTGTTTGGCTGTTGAATTGATGGATGTGTGTTGGATTATCTCATACAAGTATTCATATGGATTTTCTCAAGAAGATCATAAGTTTTATACCCGTTTTAAACAAAGCATTTTATAAAACCATTTTAAGCATAAACTTTCAAACGCATTTTACTAAAACATTTTTAAATATAAAAACTTATGATTACTCACCAACTACTTTTGTAGTTGACACTTGATTTTCTTACATGTTTCAGGTGATGGAGACAAGTAGGATGAAGAGGATGATCTCTTCTATTTTGGACATCATCATCATATAGGATTCTTGGACTTAGTTAATTAACTAAATTTCTGGCGATTAGAGTTTAGTTAGTTTAACTAAATCTTTTGTGTATTTGATGTATTTGATTCATGATGAACATGATTTTTGTGTAATTATTGTGGTTGATTAAATGATATATGATGATTTGATTTAGATGCCCATGAGCTTTTGAACAATCTACACATCCCTCGTGGCATCCCGATGATTCCGCCGTCGGTCGGGGTGTTACAGTACAGAACTTTTTGATTGTATCAAAGTTGATCTGGTGGTAATCAAAGGGTTGTTTAGTAATACCCGTTTGAAAGTTATGGTGTTGATATTGTGAATTTATATGTGAATATCAAAACGTATCAGTGTGAGAACTTATGTAATAATTGTCTGACATCGTAAAATACCTGGTGAGGTATTCTGACATCGTAAAATACCTGGTGAGGTATTCTGACATCGTAAAATACCTGGTGAGGTATTCTGACATCGTAAAATACCTGGTGAGGTATTCACTCTCGTAAAATAGTTTGGTGTTATCTCGTAAAATAGCTTGGTGCTATCTCGTAAAATACCTTGTGTGGTATACTCTCGTAACATACCTGTGTGGTATACTCTCGTAAAATACCTGTGTGGTATACTCTCGTAAAATACCTTGTGTGGTATACTCTCGTAAAATACCTGTGTGGTATACTCTCGTAAAATACCTTGTGTGGTATACTCTCGTAAAATACCTGTGTGGTATGCTCTCGTAAAATACCTTGTGTGGTATGCTCTCGTAAAATACCTTGTGTGGTATACTCTCGTAAAATACCTTGTGTGGTATACTCTCGTAAAATACCTGTGTGGTATACTCTCGTAAAATACCTTGTGTGGTATACTCTCGTAAAATACCTGTGTGGTATACTCTCGTAAAATACCTTGTGTGGTATACTCTCGTAAGATACCTTGTATGGTATACTTTCGTAACATACCAGAAGTGGTATACTCTCGTAAAATACCTTGTATGGTATGTTCACGTAAACTACCCCGTGGGGTACTACGCATACGGTTTGTATAACTCTTATGAAAGTCCTGAATGTTAATATCTCAAAATTTCATGTTATAATAGATTGAAAAATCAGTAATGTGGTATTTACTGTGAACAATAATACATCTATGTTAGTGCCACAATATTGTATGTTGTGCGATACTATAACATGTTTTGAGTTAACAGGATTGTGTATAACTACAAACAATGATGTGATTTTGGTGTACTAAGAACATGTTTGGGTAATATCGATGTAGTTATACTGTATCCTCTTATAATCACATTTTCAACTTCATAAAATTTCAGTATAACTGAATATGAGTGAATTTATGTGATCAAATGGGTTATATCTTTAATGTTCTTGAACTGACCTGAGTTTTTCTGCATGTGAGCAGAATAATGGCTCCCAAACGAGGTCGTCCGACTAAGAGATCTATGAAGAACATTACTAACCCGGAGTCAAATCAAGTTCCACCAGTAAATACGGAATCGAATCCAGATCCACAGGTTAATCTGGAAACAAATACTGCTCCACCAGTGAACCCTGGAGGGAACACTGCTCCACCTGCTGGTGCAGGTGGATCTGAATCAAATGAAGCAATGATAGCACGGATTGTGCGTGAACAGTTATCGGTTTGTGGTGTTTTGATACCACATCAACCTCATATCGCTTCGGGTTCTGGTGGGGATCATACTCACACAGAACACAATGCTACTGGTGGCAACGCGGAAACTCATAGAAGCACTGGTACAACTACAACTATTCCTGATCCACCACGACAGGGATGTACTTACAAGTATTTTGCTTCCTGTAACCCTCCTACTTTCACTGGTAAGGAAGGAGCGGTCGGATTGCTAAGGTGGATCGAGGAAATGGAAACAAAACTGAAAATCAGCCAGTGTTTAGAGGAGCATAAAGTGTCTTATGCTGCCTGCTCTTTTAAAGAATCAGCTTTGACCTGGTGGAATACCCAGGCAAAAACGTTGGGCTCAGCTACAGTTGACTCGATGGGCTGGAACGAATTTAAAACTTTGATTAGATCCGAGTACTGCCCATTCACTGAGATTCAAAAGCTCCAGGAGGAATTCTGGAATCATTCAATGATTGGGGCTGACTGTTTAGCGTATACCCATCGTTTTCATGAACTCACATGTTTACTTCCCGATATGTTTCCTACTGAAGCAGCATTGATCGAGAAGTATATTAAGGGCTTGGTTCCCCAGATTCGGGGAATGGTAACCGCAGCTGAACCCACAACCCTCAAACGTGCAATTCTTTTGACCACAAAGCTTACCGATGAGGCGGTAAGGAGTGGTATGTTGGCAACAAAAACTCAGACGGCTGTGGGCCGTAGTGACGTTGGTACCTCCAGTGGTTCCAAAGGTACTAAACGAAAGTGGTTTGGCAAAGCTAAGGCAAAAGCTCCGGCTGAGATCAACCAGAGCAGGCCAACTGTGAAGAACTATGGTGCTACCAATCTTGAGAGGAAAACTTATACGGGGCAGGCGCCCAAAAGTAACAAGTGTTCATATCATCATACAGGACCGTGTCCTGTTTGCGCTAACTGTAATAAGGTTGGACACTATACCAGATACTGTAATTTTCCTCCCCGCCAACAAAATCAGGCACCACGACCAACCCCTCAAATGAACCGATCATGTTACAAGTGCGGAAGTCCCGATCATTTGATAAGAAATTGTCCAAACAATAACAACACCAATCCGGGGAATGAAGCTAGAGGTAGAGCTTTCCAGATTGGTGCTACCGAGGCGAGACACGATGCTAACATTGTTACTGGTACGTTCTTACTCAATAACTTATATGCATCAGTTCTCTTTGATACGAGGGCAGATAAGAGTTTTATCTCTCCTGAATTTGCATCATTACTATCATTGCCTGCGGTAGAACTAGAAACTCCTTATGTGATTGAACTTGCTAATGGCAAGTTAATAAAAACTAACAGTGTCATTCAAGGATGTTCCTTGAATCTGAATGATCATCTTTTTGATATTGATTTACTTCCTATTGAGCTTGGGAGCTTTGATGTCGTTGTCGGCATGGATTGGCTGTCTAATAACCAAGCTGAAGTTATATGTCAAACTAAGGTGATCCGTATTCCATTACCTGAGGGTAATACACTGATAGTTCAAGGGGAACGAGCTGGTAGAAAACTGGGTATCATTTCATGCATGCAAACTCAGAAATGCTTACGGAAAGGGTGTCTGGCCTTTCTAGCACATGTGATTGATAACAGTTCGTTACAAAAACGTATCCACGATATTCCGATAGTCAAAGATTTTCCTGAAGTTTTTCCTGACGATATATCAGGATTACCCCCAGTGAGACAAGTTGAATTTCGTATTGACTTGATCACAGGTGCAGCACCTGTGGCTAAAGCTCCTTATCGTTTAGCACCCTCAGAGATGCAAGAGCTTTCAGGTCAACTACAAGAACTGTTAGACAAGGGTTTTATTAGACCTAGTTTCTCACCCTGGGGAGCACCAGTCCTTTTTGTGAAAAAGAAGGATAGATCATTCAGGATGTGTATTGACTATCGGGAGCTCAATAAATTAACAATCAAAAACCGTTATCCATTGCCACGTATAGATGATCTGTTTGATCAACTTCCAGGCGCTACTTACTTCTCAAAAATTGATTTAAGATCCGGATATCATCAATTACGAGTGCATGAAGATGATGTTCCTAAAACTGCATTCCGAACACGATACGGGCATTATGAATTTCTAGTAATGCCGTTTGGATTAACAAACGCTCCTGCAGTTTTCATGGATCTTATGAATCGGGTATGTAGGCCTTATTTGGATAAGTTTGTGATTGTATTTATTGATGACATTCTTATTTATTCTCGAAGCCAACATGAACATGCTCAACACTTGAAACTGATCTTAGAACTATTGGCACGTGAAAAATTATATGCCAAGTTCTCCAAGTGTGAGTTTTGGTTACGAGAAGTTCAATTTCTCGGGCACGTAGTGAATCAAAATGGCATTCAGGTGGATCCTAGTAAGATTAAAGCTGTAGAACAATGGGAAACACCGCGAACCCCAACCGAAATACGTCAATTTTTAGGGCTGGCAGGTTATTATCGTCGATTCATCAAGAACTTCTCAAAGATAGCCCTGCCACTAACTACATTGACACAGAAAAATCAACAGTTTATATGGGATTCTCAACAGGAGGAGTCATTCCAACTGTTGAAACATAAACTATGCAACGCACCTATTTTGGCATTACCGGAAGGTATCGATAACTTCACAGTGTACTGTGATGCTTCCCGCCAAGGGTTGGGGTGTGTTTTAATGCAGAATGATAAAGTGATTGCTTACGCTTCTCGACAGTTGAAAGTACATGAGAAGAACTATACCACTCATGATCTAGAACTTGGTGCAGTGGTGTTTGCACTCAAGATTTGGAGACATTATTTGTACGGAACAAAGTGTATCATATACACATATCACAAAAGTCTTCAGCACATTCTAGATCAGAAAATGTTGAACATGCGACAAAGGCGGTGGGTGGAACTGTTGAACGACTATGACTGTGAAATTCGTTATCACCCAGGCAAGGCAAATGTTGTGGCCGATGCCTTAAGTCGCAAAGAACGAGTCAAACCGTTACGTGTGAAAGCACTAGGTATGACTATCCAAACTAGTCTAATTCCTCAAATCAAAGAAGCTCAGCAACAAGCTTTACAAGCACTGAACTATCCTGCTGAGGAACTGAAGGGATTAGACAAGAAACTTGAAGTTGAGACTGATGGAGTATTATATTTCAAAAACCGATTATGGGTTCCTTTATTCGGTAATTCCAGAACAATCATCTTGGATGAGGCGCACAAATCCAGGTATTCTATTCATCCAGGTGCTGACAAAATGTATAAAGATCTTAAAGATTTTTACTGGTGGCCTGGAATGAAGAAACACATAGCAGAATACGTGGGTCGATGCTTAACATGTTTAAAAGTTAAGGCTGAACATCAACGTCCTTCTGGGTTATTACAACAACCGGAGATACCCATGTGGAAATGGGAGCAGATCTCTATGGATTTCATTACCAAACTACCCAGAACATCGCATAATCATGACTCTATATGGGTTATCGTTGATCGCCTTACTAAATCTGCGCATTTCATTCCTATCCGAGAAGATTATTCTATGGATCGACTTGCAAAAATCTATGTTAATGAGATTGTATCTCGTCATGGAGTACCAATCTCTATCATTTCTGATAGAGATAGTCGATTTACATCACGATTTTGGCAAACTCTTCAGAATGCTCTGGGCACACAAATCAATATGAGCACAGCTTATCATCCACAAACCGACGGGCAAACTGAACGAACAAATCAAACTCTTGAAGATATGCTGAGAAGCTGTGTAATTGATTTTGGAGGTAGCTGGGATATTCATCTTCCACTTGTTGAATTCTCATATAACAACAGCTATCATACCAGTATTCAATGCGCTCCATTTGAAGCACTTTATGGACGCAAGTGTAGATCACCTGTCTGTTGGTCAGAAGTAGGTGAGAATCGAATCATAGGCACAGAACTCATTCAAGAAACAACTGATAAGATCGCACTTATTCAAGAACGAATTAAAGCTGCTCGCGATCGACAAAAGAGTTATGCTGATAATCGTCGTAGACCGTTGGAATTTCAAATTGGTGATCTAGTAATGTTGAAAGTCTCACCATGGAAAGGCATCTTCAGATTTGGAAAGAGAGGTAAACTGTCACCAAGATTTGTAGGACCATTCAAAATTCTTGAAAGAATTGGATCAGTAGCCTACAGACTTGAATTACCTCCTGAACTTGGTAACGTTCATGATGTTTTCCATGTATCAAATCTGAAGAAGTGTCTAGCTGATGAAACACTGATTGTACCTCTGAAAGAAATCCAAATTGATGAGAAACTTCAGTTCAGGGAAGAACCAGTTGAAGTAATGAATCGAGAAGTGAAGGTACTTAAACGTAGTCGCATACCTATTGTCAAAATTCGGTGGAATTCACAGCGTGGACCCGAATATACGTGGGAACGGGAAGATCAGATGAAACAGAAGTACCCACACCTATTTTCATGATCAATTGTTATCAACTAAGTCCTCACTAAATTTCGGGACGAAATTTTTCTAACAGGAGGAGACTGTGATAATTGTGTACGAAGAATTACGTCATCAAAGAAACGAGCACATTTCATCGTGCTTGAAATCCACGTCGTTTTAGCTGTTGCAATTATTACAGGTTGAAAGTACGTGAGAAATGGTGAACATGGGCGAAAACCGCGTACAAAACGGAGTTACAGATGGTCCGGAATCGCAAAACGAAGTTTCTGTCGAAAAATGGGAAAAATGGACTTCGCGGTACGCGATGGATAAGTTGAGGGTTCTCCGCGGTACGCGATGATTCAAAATATCTGAGATTTCTCCGGATTTCTTCGCGGTACGCGAAGCCTACTTTTTGTTTCTCCGCGGTACGCGACAGATGGGGATGTCGCCAACTTGCTTAAAATATCATATTTTCATCATCATCTTCATTCATATCTTCCTCTCGACGCCAGCACCATCACCTCCGACATTTTCTTCATCCAACTCACAAAATCTCTGTTTTAAAGCTTCTGGAACGTTTAGATCGCATCCGGGAACGTTTATACGAGTCCAGATCATCTTTCTATCCGCAGAACTCCTCCAAATTAGGTAATGGTTCATTTTAAACTTTCTGGTTTGGTTATGAATGATTAAATCTTAGTTTTGAACGTAATGATATAGTTAGGATTGTTGATTATTGCCTAGATGATGGCTAGGATTGACTTTGAGTGACAAACTCGAACTGTTAACGGGTAAATCCTTGTTTTGAGCCATTGTAATGCCCGGTTTGCATGGAATCATAACAATGGTTATAATGGTTTAAACCATTTGGTTGTGACTATGTATGTGATTAGTTTGATTAATCTTTGACATGCAACGTGAAAGTTGAGTGTTTCAAACTAATCACAACCATTAACATACTCATTGGAACGATTATCTGATGTTTCTGATAACAGTCAGATTAGTATGTTAAACATGGTTATTAAACCTATTCTAATAATACATTGTGATATTCCATGATATTTGGGTAATCAATAACAAGGATTAATCATCCCTAAGCCATTAAACTGTTTAGAGACAATCTTAGCAATAATAATCAACAACATTAACTATTTGGTTAATCTGAGATTATACTGATTAATCAGGTGAGTCATCAACTTAATATTAGGAACCTGAATCAGTATAGGTTCCTACATTATCATACATTGTATGATATTACATTAAGATATGTAATTAAATACTAAACATCAAGCTGATGACTGTTAAGGCAATGTCTTTGACATTGGACGTTCAAAAGGATTTAATCAGCAAGATAAAACATAAATAACATATCAAACATAAACTAATGCAGAATCTTATCAATAGCACCGGTTGCGTGTGTTTCCACTATTTGAGACATCAGGTGAGTTTCGTACAACCCCTTTTCTCTTTATTGTTTTATAAACATCGGGGTAATACTGCAAACTGTTTTCTGAACATATGATATGCATCACTGATATCTGTGTGATTTCATGTGACTTTTTGTGTGATTTCATGGGATTTTGCCGTTAGTATCTCTATCACAGTATCAAAAGTCCTCATCTCTTGAACTGTATCTAGTGAACCCATGTGGGGCCGAACAGGAATCATTGATAGTACTATTGGCTGACAACCCATTCGCTGGGAGGATTGCATCTCCCCTGGTGTGAATGTTTGATACCTGGTTACGAAACGCTTTCTTAATGTTAGTGATAGACATTAAGATTATGAGGCATTAAGATATTTACCGACGGGTAGTATCTTCGTGAACGAACAACTGTCCGAAAGGAACTAGATACGGGTCCCATGGTTATCATGAACTGAAACTTTGAGAACATACTTATCATATCATATTGTTTTTAAATTAAACTGTCGAACTCACCAGCTTTGTGCTGATGTTTTTAAACTTAACATTTTTGCAGGACAACGGTGACGACACAGTGAGGATGCACTTCACATAGTTGATCTTTAATGTAACATGTTGTGTAATAAACTAAGTTGTTATGTTACTGTAGTGACGAAACCTTTATATTATATTTATTTTAAGTGAATCTGTGTGCTGTGATATCGGTTCAAGTAAGTCACACCTCATCTCTGAGACATCACCACTATGCTTCCGCAACCGATAGAATGAGACTTATGACATCATCTCAGGTGACGAGAGGTGGGGGTGTGACAGTCTTGACTAATGAGAATGAGAGGAGAGTTGGAGGTATAAGAGTTGGAATATATACAAGGCTCAGGTGACAATTCGTCTTTTGGGAAAGCGACTGTTTTTAATTTTTGCAATAATGTTTCACAATTTTGAGAGCCCACATTTCAACTTCACAACTTAATGTCCACATAATTAAAAAAAATAATTCTTCTTTATCTTTAAACAATTTAACGAACATAAATTGAACGTATGATATTTGGAAACTTAAAAGTTTTTAAAATAAGAAAATATGCTTATTTAGAAAGTTCATTATTAATTTTTTATTTAATTTATTTTGTTAATACTATATTAATTATTATTCATATCCATAGTTAATAATCCATAATTCAGAAACTATATAATAAGTATTCATAATTAAGTATGAGAGAAATACGAAAAAACTAATAATCTATTTATTCTAATAAACAAAGGTTTGTATAAACACATGTCATGTCTCTAGAACACCTCAATTTTATTTTTCATCATCTCTCTCCTATTAAATATATATTTAAATTAAGAAAAAAAAATATTTTTTTAGTACATTATAAATATATTACTGATTAAAAAACACATTTTTTTTAAAAACCAAATTATTATAAAATATTAAATTTTCAATAAAAAATTAAAACGAAAAATTTAAAGAAACAAATTTAAAAAAACTATAGTGTTAAAAAACTAATATAATAATTTTATTAAATTATATGAAATTTTAATCATATTGTATATTAAAATTCGTCTTATATTGTTTAAATTCATATTAAAAAATATTTATTATATTTTTTATTCGTCCGGTGTAATACAAGGGATACTAACCTAGTTAGATGTATATAAAAGATAGATAATATATAATTTATAGTTTAGTTTAAACTCGTCAACCTATTTACAACCTAGGTAAACATGTTTCGACCTTCGGGTGCTGACGGCTCAGAACTTGAGCCCCCTTGGTACCGATCAAGCACCCAGGAGAACAACGACAAAAACTATGCGGATAGAGCCTTCTGCTTCAACAATGGGTATTACAACTTACAAGCTAATTATACAGCCACTTTGTTTGACCGTCAAATAAATGATAGCCCAATTGGTGGAAACAAAAGCCTCTTAAAATGAGATATCTTGAGTTCTATCACATACGATAGTGTAATTAGTTTGAACTAGTTTAGAAGATGAATAGCAATTTCAGTAGCCATATTTCATTTCAGTTGGAAAATACAGTCAGATGTTTGGGACAGTATAAACGATCAAGGAGTAGTAACTCATATCATGGGAGGAAACTTTGCATATTGAAGATAGGATCACGTTAAATAAAACTTGTAAGTAAAAAATGATTGGGTAGCATTGGGCCTAAAAAAAGATGGCGGCCTCCTCTGTTTTGGATAGTTTTGAGAAGGAAGGAAAAAAAAAAGAATGAGAGAATATATATATTTAATATTATGGTTGGTTGTTTCTTTGGGTGGTTTTCAATAGTTTCTAGGAACATTCCCAGCTACCATGAGAGCCCGTGAGCCGCCCAACCCTCTCGCAAGTGGCATACCCCGTGCGGTGAGCAGCCGACCATCTTAAATTAAAATATAGGTAATATATATGTATCTTAAAACACAACCGAGTATCCTAATATTTTGCAATTGTTACTCTTAAATTTGCATAATCAAGTTGGTGATATTAATTTAAGACATAATTGTATTTGTTTTATAAAGAAAGTGTTACTTGGGATATTTTTTTAAACTATGTTTTAGATAGATTTCAAATAATAAAACTTGTAGGGAACAGTTTTAAATGTACTATATTTACATTATTATGTTTTGTATAAAAAATTAGTCTAATTGTTTTTATTAACATGACTCGACCCAATCTGACATGAAAAAAGTAGAAAAAGATATATTATATAACGATGTTCAAACATGCCTTAAATTTTTTTTGCCCCAATGAAATTTTTTTCTAGGTCAGTTACTGCCTCTTGTGTAACATGTTTACCTAATTTATTCATTTTGACTAACAAATTTATCAAAATAAACGCAAACATAATACTAAGCTCGGTCATGACATAAACCCAATAACATAACACACACATCGTTGATTACTATGTCCCTCCAACATTTCAAAGAAACCCACCATCCAAAAATTTTAACTATAAGCCATGCATAAATGCCAAATTAAACTAAAAAAGTTAATTTGTGATTCTGATAGCTTTGAACAATGCTTTCAAATATGATTTTGTAAAAAGAATATAACTTAAAAATTTAACGAAAAACTATTGAATATGTGTGTAGGGTTAACAAATAGGGAATTAAACTCTTTTTTCTTGAACGGCAGTTAAACTGTCTCGTCATGCTGCCTTCAGTTTTTCTGGTGATTGATAGCTAAGATTGATTCCTCGATCTCCAACCTTGAGACACGTGTGCCCCCAGATGCACTGGAACCAGATGAAATCCGAAAACCCACACCCCCATTAGGTTCGAACCCGGGATTAAAGCCCTAATTTGTTTCTTCATCTAGATTCCATTAAATTGCACCTAACAAGATTAGAACCCAGGACATATACTTTTGAAAGATGGACCTTTACCAGTTGAGGCAATCCTCTAGATAGAGAATTATACTCCTATTTGATAAAGTTGGTTGCACGTTGTCGTCAGAGATGAGAGTGACGGCGGAGACCATTGACCTTACGTTGTATTGCATGCATATATTCCACTTAGTTTGTCTTCATGAATACAAATTTAATTCACTTCAATCAAATCACTGGAGCCTGGAGGGGTAATTAATTATAGCTAACGTTGTCAAGCTACCTTTTATGTGCCGAAACTGTTGTACTTATAAAATATATCCAATAATCGATCAAAATAACCACTTATAAATTAATCAACTTATGATATTTTTAAAATTGATTACTCTTTCATATTAAACAATTTGTGCACTTAAATTTGTTTAATTGGATAAGATCAAGAATTGATTCAGATGTTGAATTGTTTATAATGAAATCAAAGGGTTTCTTCTTCTTGTTCTTTTGATCGATACAGATCCCACGTATGATTTGATTAAAGTGACGACGGAGACCATTGACCAGATGTTTTATTGCATATATATATATATATATATATATATATATATACGGGAGGATTCAAATAAAAACTTGTTAATTTGGAAAAAACTAAGAAAACTCGTACTAAACAATCAATTTTAAAAACAAAAATTCATGTTTGATTTTTTTATATTTAACTTAGAAATGGTATAAACAAAGAAATTTTTTTAATAAAAATATATAGATTACGAAATTACGTATATGTAACCAAAAAGGTTACATATATGTAACTCATATATGTAGTTTACAAGTTACATATATGTAATAACATGAGTTACATATATATTTTTTATAATAAAAGAAAATGTAAAACAAAAAAACGAAAAAAAAATTTATTGATAACAATTGTGATTAGTTTTCTTAGTTGTCTCCAAAATGGAGGTTTACTATGAAACCCTCCCCTATATATATATAAAGGTATTGAATCCAACGAAAACCCAATCTTAAAGAGAAAACCCTTAAACTCTATGTGAGCCATTAATTTGGAATCTTGAGTTTTCATAGAATTCAATCCCTATATACATATAGGGGAAGGTTCTGTTGTTAACCCACTGTAATTGTGGTAACTCAAATAACCTTGCAAAAAATAGCCGAATCTTTGATTTTTTTTCATGGTCTTTATTATACATATTTAGAGGGGTTTCTTTTTTGTGTTTTGCTAATTCGCAAGGCAAATCGAATTTGCATCGGTGTAAATTCGATTTGCATTTAGAAATATTTAGAAAAGTGCAAAACTTTTACACTGATGCAAATTCGATTTGCCTTGACAATTAGCCGAAACACAAAAAAGAAACCCCCCAAAATATGTATAATAAAGACCATGAAAAAAAAATCAAAGATTCGGCCATTTTTTGCATGGTTATTTGGGTTATCACAATTAAACAGGGTTCTTATTTGAACCAAATGTTATATATATAGTCTATGTATATTTTGGAAACCATATTGAGTTGAAGAAACTTTGGAACCCACATACTTGGTCCACATTTAGCCACATCACCATTTCATTTTAATAATTCAATATAATACAAGGGCAATTTAGTCTTTTCCTTCACAAGTACCCCCATACAATATTTTATTATTTAACCACATTCTCTCTTTTCAAATATTTTATTACTAGGTCAATACCCCGTATATTACACGGGCTAAATAAAAAAATAATAAATAGTCCATAATAATATGATTAATAGTTTATATAGTTTAATACATAAGTAATAAAATAATAATATTATTTATTTAAACACTAAGTGTCTTAAAATTGTTTTTTGAATATTTTGTTTTGAAAAACAATTATTGAATATTTTATATTTCATAATAATTTGGATTCTAAAAAAATGTACTCTTTTAAAATTAATATATTCTTTAATGCTTTAAAAAGCTTTTTTAATTTAAAAAAGTATAAAAGCATATTTAATAATTAATTTTATTATTATTGAATATGAGTGCATTTAATAGGAGAGAGGCTGCCAACTTTTTATAAGAATAGTCTACAAAAGTGACATGTGGCACATTTTATTTTGATTTATCAATATAGATAGATTTAACCACATTCCATGTCTTCAAATTCAAATCAAAAATAAAAAATTTAATTTTCAAACATTTCCCACCTATTTTTTCCCACCAGGTTTTTTAAATGAGTAAAGTGGATTATAAGATGCTGGCTGTTTTCAAGTATTGTCGTTGTTAAGTAAATGTCACATTTTTCGGGATATTGCTTATATGTATTGTCATACCTAACACATTGTTTGGTTATGTTTTTTTATGTTCACCAGATTTTATAACATTACAACCCTTTTTTCTGAATTAATTAAAGATCTACACTTATTTAACTTAGTTTTTGTTTTTTTTTTCAAGTAATATTCCTGTTTTAATAACACATAATTTAATATTAGATTTCCTATCTTTGCATTTCGTAATATTTAGATAAAAAAAATTAAGTACAGATACTTTTATTTTATCAAGTGACGTTTATGTTACATATAGACGGACTACTTTGACACTTGATTTTTATAGACTCTTATATTTTATTTTGGTTCCTTTTTAGTTAGTATTTTAATTTTCCTTTTTTATAGTTCACTATTCATTTTTGAATATTTATGTCTTTTTTTTTAGTTCAACCAAATTTTATATCCAGTACATTTTATATTTCTTTTTTTTTCAAGTAATATTTTATACAAGGTTTTTATATACACTATTATTTTTTGTTATGTTTATGTTACATCTCGACTATATTTTGTTGTTTGTCCTTTAATCCTTTCTATAGTCCTTTATTTCCGGTACATTTTATATTCCTTTTTTATTTCAGAATTCGATTCGTTTTTTCGGTTACGGATACGGTTCGGTTATCGATTTTAAACGGTTTTGGTTTTTCAGAACTCCCTTAATTTAAAACACGTGCTACATTAATGTTACATTACATATATGCAGTTAATTTATCACTACACAAGTCCAAAAAAATTGAACATCTTTTTACTTTGTTACAACATTGTTACATAATACAATTTCGGGTTCAGGTCACTTGAAACCTAAAAATCTATTTAAAAACAGGCTAAGCATCGATACCGGTTCAGTTGACTGAGTTACACTTAGTGTAACATATTTGTAACACAGTGTTACATATATTTAAAAGAAAATATTTCAAAAACATTTAAAATTACATATATGTAACTTTTTATGTAAGATCAATGTAACATAGATGTAACAATATATAAAATTAATAAAATGGAATCATGTTACATATATGTAACATACCTTTACAACGAATGTTACATAAACATAACAAAACTAAAGTGACTTCAAATTTATTAAGAACACATGATTACATCTCATACACCAAATTTGTATGCTATATTTTTGCCTTCTTGGAGGGATTACCAAATTTGTATACTATATTTTTGGCTTCTTGAAGGGATTATCAAATTTGCGCACCAAATTAGATTTTTAATATGTATATTTTGAATATGTTCTTTAGGAGTATCGAGTTAGTGTAAGTAGAGTATTATGTTATGAGTTTTATATTTTGCTCAATATTTTATAATTTGTATTATTTTTTTGTTCAAATATTTTATAACTTAGGTTTTTTTTTTGTTGCAGAATATACGTGTTACATTGATGTTACATTATATATATGAAGTTAATTTACCACTAAGCAGGTCCTAAAAATTCGAATATCTTTTTTACATGGTTACAGCGATGCTACATAATACAATTCAGGTTTTAGGTCACTTGAAACCTAAAAATCGATTTAAAACCCAGTTTTCTAAATAGTTAATAACCGATACGGGTTCAGTTGACTGGTTTTTATGCATCTCTAGTTCCACTTAGTGTAACATATTTGTAACTTATCGTTACATATACGTAAAAGAAAATATTTCAAGGACATTTAAAAATTACATATATGTAACTTTTATGTAATGTCAATGTAAAATACATGTAACAATTGGTTACGTATATAAAATTAATAAAATGGAACCATGTTACCATGTTACATACCTTTACAACTTATGTTACACAAACATAATAAATTCAAAATGACTTCAAATTTATTCAAGAACACATGCATACGTAAATTACCATAATAAAAATTTCAAAGAGCTATATTCTACATAAATTTTTACATACCTTTAAAACAAATTTTACATATACGCAATAGAATCAAAGTGATTTCAAATTTATTCAACAACAAATACATACATAAATTAACATAATGAAATTTTAAAAAGAAAACACTATAAAAACATGTTACAGTGATGTTACACAAGACAAAGAAAATGTTTTTGTGAAACCTTATCAAGACTTTCAAACAAACAAAACCACGTATCATCATCTTTATAAGTCATTTGAAAAAAGAAAGGAAAAAGATCAAAGCTAAGTTTCACATACCTTTACAAGATAAAAAAAACTATGGTTTTGAAATTCCGATATATCCAAAAATTAAAACGATATTCGGCACATAATTTACTTTCAAGAATTACATCTAGGTTTAATAGAATAATTATGTTGTTGAACACGAACATCTTCTTCACCAAATCACCACCACCAGCACCGGCAACATTCAATGAATCTCCAAACATCTTCGAGCAACCATAAAAAAACAATCAAAGTAGAATTTTTTTTTACAACAATTAGTGTAAATTTAAGGTAAAAAGCATCAGTAAACTTGAATCATATATCCAAATAGACCACAGGAAATCAAAATTTCCATTTTAAAGGTTGACAAATAGATTTTTTTATACCTTACAAAATCATCATCTGAACATCTTCTCGCTTCCCATTTTGTTATCATTAAGTAAATGATTACCCAAATCTCAGCATGTTACAATATTACTATCCAAATTTTACACCATTTTAGAGCTACTGAATTTGTTGGTGTTGACGTGTCTACAATATTTTCACTTCAACAAAATCAATTATATTATATGATATATTTTTTAAAAATTAAAAATGCCTTAAACTTGATTTCACTAACATGCAATTAACGTCAACCTAGCACTTAACATAAAATATAACGCCTTAATCTTGATGCCTTAATCTTTGTAACAATGATCTAAATGGAAATACACATTTCTTAAATCAACAATGAGTTATGAGTATAAATCTAAAATGTAACAACGATGTAATAGAAAAATATGTCCTCAACAACAAACAATAACTAAATTAAGCCAAGTAAATTTGGATGCCTTAATCTTCTAACAATATCAACCTAGCACTAAACATAAAATATAATGTCTTAATCTTGATGCCTTAATCCTGTAACAATGATTTAAATACAAATTCACAGTTCTTAAATCAATAATGAGGATACATAAAAAATGTAACAACTATGTAATAACAAAATATCTCCTCAACAACAAACATTAACTAAATTAAGCCAAAATTAAATTGACTAACCTTCCCACATCTGCTTTTCGGGTGGAACACTATCGATGTTTGTGGTTCCACGTTCATCCTCCTCTAGGTCTTCGGTTAGTGGAACGAAAAATTTTGGATCATGCCAACGGACGGTCAACACATCGTCGACGTAACCCTCCGGCTGCCGTCTGGCGTCCTTCTTAGTCCTCATCGTTTGCGATCTTCCAAAATCAACACTTGAAATTAGTATAGCAGCCTTTGATGCGCTGGTTTTGAGAGAACTTTGAAGTGTACGGCTGATGGGATCTCCAAACGTTGGTCTTGCTGAAAATTTCGAAGCTTTGAACGGCGGTTCAATGGAAGTTATCTTGAAGATTGGTGTATTTTAATTTTTGAGGAAGGAGATCTCCAAAAGTTGTCTGGGAAAAGTAAATTAATTTTGGATGATGTAACGAATAGAAATGCATTAATTTAAAATTAAGTACAAAACTTTAAGATTACATTTTTACCCTTATTTTGGATGATATTAACATATTTTTTAATACAAATATATTCAATCTACTTTTTCATACTCAATCTCATCCATTCAAATTTTTAATCAATTGTTCAAAATAAGTTTCTAAAGTTTCTCCATCTCAACCTAGTTTCCAATATAACCCTTCCCCCAGTGTGTGTGTGTGTGTGTATATAGGGGATGGTTCTTTTGTTAACCATTTCTTATTGCGATAACCGCATAACCCTGGCATTTTTTGTGTTTTTTGCCTGAATCTTTGTTTTTTTTTCATGGTCTTTATTATACATAAATAGGGGGTTTCTTTTTTGTGTTTTTGCTAATTCATCACCGTTTAGAAATTATTTACAAGTGTAAGTACTTACACTTACTTACATCACACTTACATCAGATATGTGATGTAAGTAAGTGTAAGTACTTACACTTACTTACACTTTTAAATAATTTCTAAACCGTGATGAATTAGCAAAAACACAAAAAAGAAACCCCCTATTTATGTATAATAAAGACCATGAAAAAAAAACAAAGATTCGGGCAAAAAACGCAAAAAAGTGCTAGGGTTATGCGGTTATCGCAATAAGGAAGGATTAACATTTGATCCTTCCCCGATATATACATATATATATATATATAGGGGATGGTTCCATTGTTAACACACCTTAATTGCAGTAACCCAAATAACCCGACAAAAAATGCCCGAATCTTTGGTTTTTTTTCATTGTCTTTATCATACATATTTAGTGTGGGTTCTTTTTTGTGTTTTGGCTAATTCGCAAAGCAAATCGAACTTGCATCGGTGTAAAAGTTTTGCAATTTTCTAAATGTTGCGAAAATTGCAAAACTTTTACACCGATGCAAATTCGATTTGCCGTGCGAATTAGCCAAAACATAAAAAAGAAACCCCCCTAAATATATATAATAAAGACCATGAAAAAAACCCAAAGATTCAGGCATTTTTGTCGGGTTATTTGGGTTATCACAATTAAGCAGGGTTCTTATTTGAACCAAATCCTATATATATATATATATATATATGGAAGTGTTCAAATGATAACCCCATGGATAGAGCAATAACCCATTAACTCAAATCTAATGGCTAGTCAAAAAGTTGAATATCTAGATTGTGTCATGTGTCATCTTTCATATTTAAAAACAGAAGGGCATTTTAGTCATTTCCACCATATTAAGAAGCTGAAATTAATTGGGTGGTGTCATGTATCACCTTCTAATATATTTCAATAGGATTGGGATCAAATAATAACCCACTCTTACGACGATAATCCATTAACTTTGCCAAAACGAAGCCGAATCTTGAATTTTTTTTTGAACATCATTGTAACACAATTAGAACATCATTGTAACACAATTAGAACATAATGTTCTTTTTTGAGTTTGGTCTAATTCATCACCGTTTAAAAAATATCATCGTTGTAAGTTTTGTGCTACAGTACTGTAAGTTTAAATATTTAAACACCTACAGTACTGTAAGAGCTCAAACGGTGATGAATTAGCCCAAAGTTAATGGGTTATCGCCGTAAGACTGGGTTAGTATTGGAACCATTCCCTATTTCAATATATCTACTTTTTTATTTAAAGTTTACCTCCTCTTTTTTTATACATTCAAAACTTTTTTATAATATAATATTTTTTAATACAAATTGCACCATTATACCCGTCTTATTTTTCTCTTTAATTTCGTTATAATCTTGACTAGGTTTTTTTTTATTTTTTTCGGATGTTCGTATTTACACCAATGTAACAAGTATAAAAATAAAAATTATTTGTAACGAGTTGTAACGAATTTGGGTTTACATTGTTGTAGATTAAATAGGGCTTACGTTTAGGAGTGTAAACGAGCCAAGTCGATCCCGAGCTCGTTAATTCCGTTATATTATTGACTACGTTTTTTTATTTTTTTCCGGATGTTCGTATTACATCAATGTAACAAGTATAAACATAACGCATTGTTTGTAACGAGTTGTAACGAATTTTGGTTTATGTTGTTGTAAATTAAAAATGACATACGTTTAGGGTGTAAAACGACTGAGTCGATCCCAAGCTCGTTAAGGCTTGAGCTCGGCTCGTTTAGACAAAATAAATGATATAAAGTGAGCGTATCACATTTGTTACATCATTGTAATTAAATAACTAATGCAATTTAACCATATTTAATTTATAGCAATGTAAATCAAAATTCGTTACAAAATCATTTCAAATTTATTATAAACGTAACTTTTATTTAACTTTGACTAAAAATTTTGGATTTACATCAATATAAAAACCATAAATATAACATACTCTTTTGATTTTTATTCACAACAGTAAATTACAACACTCTAGTTAAATAAATGATATAAAGTGAACATAAAAGTTTTGTTACATCATTGTAAATAAACAAATGATACAACATAACCAAGGGTGTTAACGAGCTATTTTGTCTAAACGAGCCGAGCTCAAGCCTTTAACGAGCTCGGGATTGGATCGTCTCCTTTACACCCCTAAACGTAACCCATATCTAATTTACGAAAATGTAAACCAAAATTCGTTACAACTCGTTACAAACAATGTGTTATGTTTATACTTGTTATATTGATGTAAATACGAACATCCGAAAAAAAAATAAAAAACGTAGTCAAGAATATAACGGAATTACCGAGCTCGGGAACAGCTTGGCTCGTTTACACTCCTAAAGGTAACACATATTTATTGTACAACAATGTAAACCCAAATTCGTTACAACTCGTTACAAATAATTTTTATTTTTATATTTGTTACATTGGTGTAAATACGAACATCCGAAAAAAAATAAAAAACATAGTCAAACTATAACGGAATTAAAGAGAAAAATAAGACGTGTAAAATGGTGCAATTTTTATTAAAAAATATTATAACATAAAAAAGTTATGAATGTATAAAAAAAGAGGGGGTAAACTTTAAATAAAAAAGTAGATATATTAAAATATATTAAAAGGTGACACATGACACCACCAAATTAATTACAGCTTTTTAATATGGACAAATGACTAAAATACCCTTCTGTCTTTAAATATGAAAGATGACATATGACACAATCTTAGACAGTCAACTTTTTGACTAGCCATTAGATTTGAGTTAATGGGTTATTGATATATTAATGGGTTATTATTTGAGCTCAATCCTATATATATATATATATATATATATATATATATATATATATATATATATATATATATATATATATATATAGGGCATGGAATTTTTGATAACCCTTATCTTTTGTTACAACCCATTAACCATCATCTAATGGTTACTTGAAAAAGGTAAATGTCTAGGATCGTGCCACGTGTCAATTCTTTTGTCTTTAGTATGAAGGGCATTTAGGACATTTGTTATTTATATAAAGTTTACCCCTTTTTTTTTAAACATTCATAACTTTTTTATACTATATTATTTTTTAAAAAAAAATTGCACCATTATACTCGTCTCATTTTTCTCTTTAATTTCGTTATAGTCTCGACTAGTTTTTTTTTTTATTTTTTTGATGTCATTTATTTACATCATTGTAACGAGCTTAACGATAGCAAATTAATTAGAAATTTTTTCTAACAATGGTAAATTACAGTAATGTAACACAAAATGAAGTAATTTACAATGACATAATTAACGGTGACGTAACACATTATTTACAGTGATGTAATTTTCTTTTTAATTCCCGTTATAATGTTGACTAGTTTTTTTTAATTTTTTTTCTCATTGCCCATTATTAACATCGATATAACGAGCATAAATATAACACATTATTTTAAATTTTTTTCTAACAATGATAAATTACAGTGATGTAATTAATATAACACATTATTTTACTTTTTCTCTAACAATGATAATTACAATGATAAATTACAGTGATGTAATATAACACATTATTTTGATTTTTTTCTCTAACAATGATAATTATAGTGATGTAATTTATCATTGTTCGAAAACAATTCCAACTAATTTGTTGTATTTAGGCTCGTTACAAATTAGGGATGAGCAAAAAGCCAAAAAAAAAACCGAACCGAAACCGAATTAACCGAAAAAACCGAACCGGAACCAAATTAACCGAAAAAACCGAAACCAAATTTTACGTCAGTGTAAATTACATCACGATAAATTACGTCAATGTAAATTACATCACTGTAATTTATCATTTTTAAAAAAGTTTCAATTAAATTTGTTATATTTAAGCTCGTTACAATGATGTAAATATAGGACATCTAAAAAAAGTAAAAAAAATTAGTCGAGACTATAACGGAATTAAAGAGAAAAATGAGACGAATATAATGGTGCAATTTTTTTAAAAAAATAATATATTATAAAAAAGTTATTAATGTTTAAAAAAGATGGGAGGAAAACTTATAAAGGTAAAATGACTAGGATGCCCTTTTTAATATTTTAATGAAAAGCTTATGTGTAAATTTATGATTAGTTGAAATGGGTTATGTAGTTGTAGGAAAAGATGAGGGTTATTTTTTATACCCTTCCCTATATATATATATATATATATATATATATATATATATATATATATTGAAAAAGAACAAAAACTGTAAAAAGTCTAAAAATGATCTTAAAACACCAATAAGTGGCTCATACGAATTAATTCTAGCTAACGGTTGTCAACCTACCTTTATGGCTTTATGCTGAAAATTTTATTTTTAGGAGATTAATGGGTATTTTTGAAAATTTACTTTCACATTTTAAATAATTAGCCTTCACGCACAATATTAAAACTTATTTTGGGTCATGTGTATCTTATCATCTAAGTATTAAGACGCTAACCAATGATCCTTAGCTCAAGTGGTTGAGGGGAGGTAGCATGTGATTTTAATATTGGGGAGGTCACGGGTACAAGTCCTGGCATGGACAAAATAGGGGTTCCATGCTGGGCTAGGGGGTTTTCTCTCACCTATGGTGAGTTTCCTTCTATTGGGTGTGAATATAATCGGGTGGGTCTATGATCCGTCAGTGATCCAAATTGCTGTTAAAAAAAAGTATTTAGACGCTAATTTACTGAAACTGATGACTACTTAGGCCACAAGGGGTGGTACCACATTTCCCCACTTTTCCCCGTTGCCACATCAGCGCCACATCAGCTTTCCTCACTTTTCCCCACTTTTCCCTACTTTTCCCCATTTTGCACGGTGTCGTCCCACTTTTCCCCACTTTTCCCCATTTTCAAATCTTATTTTTAATTAATTATTTTAACAATAAATAATAATAATAATTAAATAGATTCATTAAAAATAAAATATAAAATTACATTAAAATTTAAAAAGATATTACATTAAATTAAAAAGATATTACATTAAATGAAAATACTAATTATTCGGGTTATTGGCGTGATATTGTTGCGATAAATGCTCCAAATGCTCGATAAGGTCGAGTCGAAGATTTTCGTGCGTTGTTCTTGATCGTAGCTGATAAAGAATGTCTTCTTCAGGCTGTTCATCGCTAGGAGGGTCCTCTATGTGTTCTGGTGATATTGCTGACCCATTCCATTTTAAAATCATATTGTGTAGAATGATACAAGCATACATAAATTTTCGTAAACTTCGTGGATGCATTTGCTTTGCGGGACGATGCAATATATTCCACCTTCCCTTCAAAACACCGAAAGCTCTTTCAACATCTTTTCGTGCAGCTTCTTGTGCTCTCTTGAATCGACGACGTTTTAAATCATTTTCGGGAGGATGCTGCAACGATTTCACTATAGTTGCCCAACTAGGATAAATCCCATCACCAAGATAATATCCAAGCTTGTATTCGACGCCGTTAACCATAAACGGGCACTTTGGAGCTGATCCATCAAGTATGTTGCTGAAAACATATGAACGATCAAGAACGTTGAGGTCATTGTTCGAGCCGGGAGGTCCAAAGAAAGCATGCCAAAACCAAGTGTCTTGTGATGCCACCGCTTCAAGCATCACCGTCGGAACCTTATAATCACCCGTGTGTATTGTCCGCGCCATTCAATCGGACAATTCTTCCAAACCCAATGCGTACAATCTATACTTCCCAACATCCCCGGGAATTTGTGTCTTTCAGAATGCGCTTGGTATAGCAACTGAACATCATTGTAAGTGGGTTTTCGAAGAAATTCTTTTGCATACAAAGAAATAACACCGTCACAAAAATGATCGAGGCTTTCACGCGACGTTCTTTCAGACATTTGTAAATACTCATCAAGAGCATCTGGAGCGTTACCGTAAGCTAATTGTCGTATCGCGGACGTGCACTTTTGAAGTGCAGTAAAACTTTGATGACCTCTTGCATCAAACGATGTTTGAAAGTATTGATAATTCATTTCAATATCGTCTACGATACGCAAAAATAAATCTCTAGGCATATGAAATCTTCTTTCAAATAATTCGTTGGTGAATGTTGGGTTGGTTTCGGTGTTAAAATAATGATCGACAAGCCTCTTGTGTGATTCGGCACGATCGTCCCGGCATATATACCTTTTAAACAAATTGTAACATATATATTGTAAAACACATAATAAAAAAAATATAAAAAAACAACTATACTAAATAAATTGTGTATACCTTCTCGAAGAGGATGCGGTGGATGCAGACTCGTTTAAACTCGTGGCGACGATGGTTGACAAAAACTCAAAGTTTCGTTTTTTGATATTGATCTCCTCTTCTTCTGAACTTGACGATTTACTTTCCAATGTGGGAAGCTCCAACGTAAATGGATCCATTGTTTTAAACTTTATAAAATTTGAGTGAAGAATGAAAGAATAAAATGATAAAGAGTGTGAGTTGTGATTGTTTTGGAGTTGTTTAAATATAATAAAAATTAGTTTTTTTTTAAACATTCCAACGGTCCATTCCATCTCCAACGGTCGAAACCCAATTCCTTCCCATTCGGCGACATTCGGTGTGAGGGCCCCGATTCACCCCACCCCACTTCCCGGGGGGGGGGGTGTTCCCACTTCTTCCCAATCCGGGGAAGCCCTCCCCCGCCTCCTTCCCGAAGCCACTCCGTGTGGCCTTACAAAATATGGATGTGACTTTGAATCTAAGAGAAAATTAAAAGGCTTTTATCTTAGAAATAACTAAATAAATAAATAAATAAATAAAATAGCTTGTTGGTGACAAAAATGACATAAATTTATGAGCAGATACGTCATACGTGTATCTGAACTTATTTTGAGTTTTGTGGGCAGGGGCTAACATTTTGGACAGGCAAACTTCTTTTGACTAGAAGTGTGCAAATAGAGTTTTTTTTTTAACCGGTTTCGGTTTCGCTCAACAAAGTCAATACCCGGTTTCGGTTTCGGTTCCAGTTCTGGGTTTGGACCGGTTCCAACCAGTATTTGACCGGTTCTGGTTCGGGTTATGGCCGGATACAAGTGGAACCAGTTCCGATTTTAGTTTTAATTTGTCTAAAAAACCGGACGCGTTTGTACCCATCGGTTCGGGTATTACCGGTTCCGGTTCTGGGTCCATTTTTTTGTACCCCTCTACTTTTGACTACAAAATTAAAAAGTTAAATGTTTAATATTAATATTTATTGACGAGGTTTCTTGAAAGATAATACTTTTCTAACTTCATAGAAAATATAGTTTATTTAATCTGGCCTTTTGAAATCTTGATTTGTTTAATTTTAATTTTCTAACTTCTTTGATGCTTTTATTTATGTTTTTTTCTCTTGATTGTTTAATTAGGGCAAATACAAATGTAATTCAGTTAATTGATTTTGTTAGTCTGTTGGTAGACCTGACAATTTTGACTTATAGCAAGATAAATGATTAGATTTGGGTAAATAATTATTATATTTTGGATTGAAATAGTTAACATTATGACATAAAATGTGTTGAGATAAGCAACACCTTAACATAGTTCGGGTCAACACTGGTAACTTAAAAATTATATGAATACAATGGATTCAAACAGGTAAGAATAATCAATTATATATTGGATGAGAAAAAAACATTAAAAATTATTATAATGTTCAATTTGTTTTGTTATAACTTATTTTAACTTAAATTAAATTGATGTTTTTATAAATACGACCCATTTAGACCTAACGTAATTTTGTTTAATACTGATTCTGACCTGCACGTGTTATCACCCGCTACCCAACCCAACTCATACTGTCCATTTTGCTAGGCATAAATGTTGGTTAACATTTTCTCAACACAACTTCATATATCACAACTGAAAATAACTAAAAATTGTTTAAAAACAACATAAAACTTCACAAATCATTATAAAGAATTAACTAATCAAATTGACATTAGTAACAAATTGATAACATTCAAATATAAAATCTCAAGTATGACATAAAAAAAATTAGTATAATTAAGCATTTAAAAGCTAACCTGGTTCATTTATAGTAGTATAGCCGAGTTCTTATCATTAACAATGGTTTTGAAGCAATATTCACAATAATCATTCCATAGATTTCTACAACCTATGGAATGCACATTTATAGTAGTATAGCCGAGTTCATTTTTTTTTGCTATAGTTGGCATTATGAACATTCATCTTTCACTGTTTGCATATACGAATAAAAAATTTATCAATCAATGCGGATGTAAATATGTAATGCACATTTATAGGGCTCTTTTTTTCAGTTTTGACTTATTTTTAGTGTATCTAAGAGTGCTTTTAGAGAGCTAGAAAACTAATTTCAATATTTGGGCTTATAAACATATATATTTTACAGGCCCAACACAGGCCCAAAACATTTAAACAAAAGGGCTGGTTGGTAGCATCTGAATGAGCCTGAATGAGTTTGATTCTGAATGGTTCCGATTCAGACAGTTTGTTTGGAAAAAAAACACATCTGAATATGTTCCAAGGTCTGAATAGTTCAGAGTTGAGATGGAGTCTGAATGAGAAGAGAAGAGGGTGGGGAACCTCTGAATCGGTGACCGACCTCCACCACTGCTCAACCGACAGCTGCTCCACCACCGCGTCACCGACAGCTCCACCATCACCGCTCCATCGAGTGCTCCACCACCACCGCTCCACTGCTGCTACACAGGTAGGGGTGTAAACGAGCCGAGCCGATCCCCTAGCTCGTTAAGGCTCGAGCTCGGCTTGTTTAGATAAATTCGGGCTCGAGCTCGGCTCGTTAAGAGCTTTATTTCCTAGGCTCGAGCTCGGCTCGTTACAAAATTTTTATGCTTTAGCTCGGCTCGGCTCGGCTCGTTTAGATTTTATTTATTTAATTTATTTACTTTAATTACTAATTTAATTATATTTATAATTATATTTTCTAAATTTAACATAAAATTTTTGATTTAATTATATTTATCAAAATTTTATATATAAAAATAATTAATTTTATAAATAAACACTTAATATAATAAATAAAAATTATATAAACAAAAAGCTCGTTAAGGTTCGCGAGCCGGCTCGAGCTCGGTAAGTAATGCTCGGGCTCGATAACTAAACGAGCCACACTTTTGGGCTCGGGCTCGTTAAGGCTCGACTCGTTCGAGCTTTTTACCGATCCGATCCCGAGTATTTCACGACCTGCCTTGGTTCGTTTACACCCCTATACACAGGGGCGAATCGAACGACCGAAAATCGAACGACCGACGGGGGCGCATCGAACGACCAAATCGCCCAAACCTAGGTCTGTATCGAACGACCAAATCGACCAAACCTGCTCGGTGACGACCATCGCTCGACCGCACCACAATGCTCGTTCGAGGTCGCTTCATGGTTCTTGATGACGAGGAGGTGGCGATGGGCGGAGACAGGAGGGGGCTGGGCGGAAACTGGCTGGGTGCGAACGGGTGGGGGCTTGGGTGCAAACGACATGGTTTTTTTTATCAAAAAAAGAAAAAAGATTTGTTTTTTTATTTGCATTAAGATGTGTAACCAAACAGTCTGAACCGGTTCAACACTTAATGGTTGAGACCCTTTTAACCATTTAGAATTTCAGACATCTTAATCATTCAGCATTTAATGATTCAGACCCAATCAAACGGCCTCAAAGATTGTATAATATTGATTTAAGTTTATTCGTTCCGTCTGTGTATTGTACGAGTTCCTTCCTGACAGTTCCATTGGGTGTTGATCTTGCCAAACAATCCGATTTATGATTCGATTTGGGGTTTATGCATTTCTTCTATACCATTTAACTGTTTAATACGGTTGAAGCTTCAGTCTATCTCATCAATCGATCGCCTAATCGTTCGATTAATGTTTAATTGTACAACTTTTAGTTACGTTTATATTTGCTTTTTTTGATTATGTTGTATTTTTTTGTCTGAATCAAGTTAGGTAAACATGTTTTTGTCGAATACAGGTTTTTGATGTTTATCTGAAAATCCAATCCAGACAATCTGTAGATCTTCTATGCCCTGTATCTGTTTGATATTGTGGAAGCTTCCGTCTATCTCTTCACTCGAGCTCCTACTGGTTCAATTTGGGGTTTTTTTAATCAAATTATCGTATTGATCTGATTAAAAACCTTATCAATAACAACTATCCAAACCTATGCTTTTCAGGAATTAAACAACTCATCTTTAACAATAAAGAAGCGACACCTAGCTATCAGGATGTCCCCTTATCAATAACAACTATCTAAACCATCTTTAATCGATCTCCATTCATGTTTGGGATGTTGAAAAATTATTTGTAAAATGTATTTTTCATTGATTTTGGACCAAAATAATTATATTTATGTGTTATATAAGTATTTATCTATGGGTTTGTGTTCATATGAGTGTATCATAATTGTCACACCCCGGGCTCACGGCGGCCCAGGCACTGCGACCCGATTGATTTCATGAATAATTACAGTCTTAGTTAGAGTTTATTATTCTTTTCATATGTTTCAGCGGAAGCGTTGTTTCATGAATTTTATAATTTTACAAATAATTCACATGCACAAATGTGAAAACCGTTTTTCATGATTTATAAATAGTCCATACGCGTGGGTATGAAAACCACATTTTCATCGTTTGTTAATAATTTTTCAAAATAATTTTCAGGATTTCATAAAGCTTTATACGCATAGGTATGAACACCATTATTTCAATTTATGATAAACCGGATTTTCAAAACACATAATTACAAATCATTTTATAATATCCGATTTATACATGACTTGGAGGCATAGCTCCAATAGCTCAATGGTCTCACTACAAGATCTTATTAAAGGCATCATAGGCCAATAATCTCTAATCTTGCTTCTCTTTTACATTTAATTATTACCTGAAAAAGTTTTTGAAAATAAAACGTCAACATAATGTTGGTGAATACAAATAACAGCCTCGATATGTAAGCATAGCATGTTCGGTTCTTTAACCATAAGTAATATTGGCAATACTACACATTTAGCAGATATTTCATTAATCGATACAACTGTTGCATACACGGGTTTATAATTGTCACTGGTTAGGAACTACAGCGCGGCGCGTCTTACGTTTTGTTCCCTCCAGCCCACCTGTACCAGCCTGTATGAGAATTTCACCCATAAGCGGATACAATTTGCAAATCATACGTATACTAATAGCCTAAATGTTAGTCACGTTGAGAGGCCCCGAACCCCTCAGTTGGCAAACATCAAACCCATACTCTTTAGATCATATTTACATTATCATAGCAGCGGAATTTAAGGCGATTACATAAAGTATCATACAAACCTAAACAAACATTAGTACAAAGCTCATATCTTTATTAGGTTTATAACATAGCCAGTCTACGCCAGGGGTAGTCTTCAATATATGCCATGAGCCTTCCTGGTCTCCTTTCTCAAATCATTCAACCTGATATGCATGCTAAACAAGTCAGCTTTCGCTGGTGAGTTCTAAGTTAACTTTTCATAAAAGTTAAATCTTTAATATACATAAAACATTAGCCTTCACTGCTGACCGAAGTCAACAGTCTCAATCATAATAAACATAAAACATTTCATATACATAACATACATGACATCATAACATCAATCATATAGTACATAAATGTAGCCTGTTCTGTTGACAGAAGTCAACACGCTTGCACAAGACGTATTAAACTGGCGACACACAGTCGACAGGCCTGTTCTTTCACAGGACTTATGCCTGTTCTTTCACAGGACTTATGCCTGTTCTTTCACAGGACTTATGCCTGTTCCTTTCATAGGACTTATGCCTGATCTTTCACAGGACTTATGCCTGTTCTTTCACAGGACTTATGCCTGTTCCTTTCACAGGACTTATGCCTGTTCCTTTCACAGGACTTATTAAACCATCAACCGAAATTGACGGCTCATACCGGTACAAGACTTCTTGACATACATCATTCATACATAACATGGTTTAAATCATTTAAACCATCATAATCATAAACCATTATAATCATAAATCATTATCCGCACCACAGTGCTCAACATTTGCCCAACCGCAGCCGGGACTTCAAAATCGCATTTTCTAATTAACCTCGGCCGAGACTTTTAAAATCATTCATTTCTCAACCGTAGTTGAGTCTTTAAAACATCCTTGACATCTCAGCTGAGGTTCTTAAAATCATTTACTTCTCAACTGTAGTTGAGACTTAAAGCATTATTTACTTTAAAACGTTCTTTACTTGAAAACATTCTTTACCTTACCTTAATCAGGTTAATGTCACTTTCATACAAAAACTTTACAACTTGAAACATTATTTACTTTAACACATTCTCTTATCTGACCGTAGCCGGATAAAGCAATCATTTACCTAAAATAACTTTATAACATGCATATCAGCCCTAAAACATTAAAATAGTAAAAGAGGGCTCATAGAACTCACTCGATGTCTTACTGTAGCAAGATCCCTCGTAAACTGGTACTAACAGTATAATTCTGCATTAATTTATACTTAATAAGTCATTTATGTTTTAACCTACTGATTAGATCTTTCTGAACGTTCAATGTCAAAGACATTGCCTTGAAAGTCATCAAATAGTTAATGTTGTTGATTATAATGCTAAAACAGTTCCTAAACAGATTAATGGCTTAGAAATGATAATCCTTATCATTGATTACCCAGATATCATGAAATATCACAACATAGTCTTAGAATAGGTTTAATAACCATGTTTAACATACTAATCTGACTGTTATCACAAACATCAGATAATCTTTCCAATAAGTATGTTAATGATTGTGATTAGTTTGAAACACTTAGATTTAACCTTTGCATTTCAAAGATTAACCAAACTAATCACCTAAATTGTCATAATCAAATGGATTAAACCATTATAATCATAGTTGTGATTTTATGCAAATCGGGCATTACAACGGCTCAAAACAAGGATTTAACCGTTAGAACATCGTGTTCTTCATTTATAATCAATCCTAGCCATCATCTAGGCAATAATCAACAATCCTAACTATCTTATTACGTTCAAAATCAAGATCTAATCAATCAAAATCAAACTAGAAGGTTAAAACGAACCGTTACCTGATCTGACGAATTTCTCGGGCAGATATGATGATCGGGACTTGTAGATATGTTCCTTGATGCAATCCGGATGTTTAAACACCTCAAAATGGAGATTTAATGGTAAAAATGTTGAGTTTACGCGTCTGGAAGTCAAGAATTCGGATGGGAATGAAATATGATCAAGAAAATCAGATTTTTAAGCTATCTGCATCCGTCGCGTACCGCGGAGAGTGTCTTCGCGTACCTCCACCGCCTTAGTTAGACCAGATTTTGTTTTCGCGATTCCGGGAGCATACGAATTCCGTTTTGCGCACGGTTTTCGCCCACGTTCATCATTTTTCACATACTATCAATCCCCAATAACAAAAGTTGCTAAATCCTCGTGGATTTCAAGCACGACCAAATGTGCTCACGTCATAAACGCCGAATTTTTCGTACGCAATCGTCACAGTTTCAACAGTAACCGAAATCTCGTACGTTTACTATTACGTTGCTAAATTTTCGGTTGTTACAAATCTACCCTCCTTACAATAGGTTTCGTCCTCGAAACCTGTTACATTTCAAATAAATGTGGTTAGAGTCGTTTCATCTCGTCTTCAGTCTCCCATGTCGCCTCATATTCTTTTCGGTGTTTCCACTGAATCTTAACTTGCCTAATCACCTTGTTACGTAACTGTTTCTCTTTCGTATCAACAATTGCAACTGGTTCTTCTATGTAATTCAACCTTTCATCAACTTCAATATCATTTAAAGGCACATATGCTACATCATCCGCTAGACATTTTCTCAGATGTGAAACATGAAATGTCGGATGAATTCCACTCAGTTCATCTGGTAGATCTAATCGGTAAGCTACCTTACCGACCCGTGCCATTATTCGAAAAGGTCCAATAAATCTCGGACTTAACTTTCCTCTCTTCCTGAATCGAATAACTCCCTTCCATGGTGAAACTTTTAACAGTACTTGATCACCTACTTCAAACTCTATTGGTCTCCGTCTTTTATCGGCATAGGACTTTTGTCAATCCTGAAATTTCATTCGCGCTTTAACTAATTGAAACTCTTCAATTAATCTTACTATTACCATTAATAGTAAATGATCCTTTAAAGGAACATGTGCCTGCTCGTCTACCAGACACTTCCTAATCATCATACAACTACTACTACCAGGCGTAACCATGGGCTTATGTCGGCACAAGGCTCCATAACCATTGATCTGACCCGCCGAAGCGTTCTGCAGATCCATAATTACCCAGTAACAAGTACTGGAGCAACCATCCTTTATCATAACATGATATACTAGCACTATATCATCATTTAACATAACATCGTACATTATCCTAATAACATAGGATTACTCATAACATGCTTTGCTAGTATCATATCATCATAAAATCCCAGCATCATACCCTGTCATGCTAGCATGTAACCATCATAGCATCATACTTTCATCCTAGCAACCTAGGATTTCATCCTAACACCTATAATTGTCATCCTGCCATGTTATCATACAATTCATCCTCATAATTTACTAACATGCATTCATCATACTTAACATACTTTCATGCATAAACCGTGCTACCACCTAAACGTGTATACATAGTCATGACATATCATCTTTCGTTCATCAGCATCATAAACACAGAACAACATCAACATAACCATAAGCATGCTTTAATCACACCTTGAAGATCATATGGTAACAAATCGTCTTCCCTTTTATGTCATACTTTAGCTGTAACAGGTAGCTTATTATGGTACTTAATCCTTGCGCCCTTATCTTTTCCTAACTTGTATACTACAACATGTCATATTTTGTAGCTACAACATACGTTATTCTTTAATTTGAGGCTTGTGCTAAAATCCTTACACTTAGTCTCTACAAACAGTTATCTCTCTTGGCATTAAACCATTTATAGAACACTCGTTGGAAAATTGGTCCTTAATAAATTTTCTCAACATAACTTAAATACATATCTTAACACATAAGGTTGTCAATGTATAAGGCCAACCAAATTTTTCATTACATGCAACAGATCAACCCAAGTCTCAGGGTTGTTATAAGATTTCATTAGTCACCTTATAATAAGAACTTTCTTGTTTCCCCTCAATAAGAAGGCGTCATCATTCACCTTATCATTTGTCTCATTATGAGAACTTCATCTTTTTCCCTTGTTAAGAGGACTTTATCATTGGCCTCCATAAAGGCTACATCATTCGATCTACTTTATGCATGACAATCTTATTATAAAACTTTCCTTTGTCAACATACGTATGCACACTATTTCATAACAATACCATGAATTTTCTTATAGATAAAACAGTGGCAATTATCCTTTATCATTAAACTTGTATCAATACAAAGTTCCTTAAGTAATTTCTTGCAACAGATGCAAAATTTCCTTAACACCTGTAATCGTATTAAACCCACATCTTATAATCTATACTATAAGCTCTTTACATATTCTATGCATATTCAATACCCATTATCAGGTGAAAACAACATAGTTCATTAAACGATAACAATGTTGCAACACTTATGTATTCTCTTCTAACTTAAATAACTTCCAATTAGAGTTATTAAAATCATTTCTAACATCTTTAGCATACCAATTCTTAGTCTGATCTATCTTCACGTCACTATTTGTCAAAAGTATATCATATTATTTCAACCTCTTATGCCCTTCAACTTTCTTGCTGGTTTAACATTTCTTGTCATTCGCATTTGACAATAGACTCACTATATACATTGCATTCACTTATATCTAATGCTAGGCATACATTCATTTATCTTTGCTTACTCGTCTCTAATCACACCTCTGTCACACATATCCGTATAGTCGACTTTTCTATCTCACTTTCACGTTTAGTAAACACAGGTTCCATTCCCGATTCCCAATGTCAACATATGTTTCTCAACCTAGTGAGACCTTGTCAGTATTTATGATACTAACAAAATATTATTATAATCACAGAGAATAATCTCCTCAAATCTAGATCAAATTTTAACTCACATTAACCAAGAATGTACCTGTCACCACATCAGGGTCGTTGTCTACCTGATCTTTCGTCATGGTAAAGGCATGAGCTTTTGCCTCGTGCTTCTTACCCTCCTTGCTACTTTCAGGTTTGTTGGCTTCAGTAGTTATTGTCTTTGGTTTAAAACAATTATTGCTAACGTGACCAAATTCATCACAATTATAACACTTTGGCCTACTTGGACAATTATACGAAAAATGTCCAGCTTGTCCACAACGGTAACACAAATTAGTCCCCAGACGACATTCTCCCCAATGTTTCCTTCCGCACTTAATGCATGTTTCAACTTCTCCTACCTTACGCCTTTTCCTAGGGAGTCCCGATTTATCCTTTCTATTTCTTTTTAATCCAGATGCCCACTTTTGATTCGGTCCATCTTTGGTGCTTTCCTTAGTCCCTTCAGACTCGTCTCCCAACGTATCCTTTAGTGCTTTTGCAATAAAGACGGGTAACTTTTCCTCCATGACTTTGCAGACCACATCAGAAATAGCCTTCGCTACCCTAGGCTCTAGAGTAAGCTCATCTTCATTCTGCGGTTTCTCGTTATGCTCGTGGTCATCTTCGTTGATGGGTTCTTCATTCTCGATACGTAATTCTTCATGTTCCTGTGGTTGCTTACATAGTCTATCCTTTTGTTCAGCCATCTAACTACCTACAGGATGCACAATTGATGAGTCAGTACAGGATCAGTTTAGCACGAAATAAGTGTTGTAAATCGTTAATGACGTTGATCAGGTGTTATTAACCATTTACCCAACTCATAGGCTCTAAACGTTTCCCATCCCGTCACCCCAACGTGCATGACTCTAACTACCTTTCTAACCTTACACCTACGTCTTAACTCGTACATAACATTCAGCTCATGGCATCAAACTACCCTTGACTGGCATTCTTATCATTCAGTCCCATTTTCAGTTTAAGTCCAGTCATTAGGGATAACCGGATCTCTCAAACTATGGCTCTGATACCAACTTGAGAGGCCCCGAACCCCTTAGTTGGCAAACATCAAACCCATACTCTTTAGATCATATTTACATTATCATAGCAACGGAATTTAAGGCGATTACATAAAGTATCATACAAACCTAAACAAACATTAGTACAAAGCTCATATCTTTATTAGGTTTATAACATAGCCAGTCTACGCCAGGGGTAGTCTTCAATATATGCCATGAGCCTTCCTGGTCTCCTTTCTCAAATCATTCAACCTGATATGCATGCTAAACAAGTCAGCTTTCGCTGGTGAGTTCTAAGTTAACTTTTCATAAAAGTTAAATCTTTAATATACATAAAACATTAGCCTTCACTGCTGACCGAAGTCAACAGTCTCAATCATAATAAACATAAAACATTTCATATACATAACATACATGACATCATAACATCAATCATATAGTACATAAATGTAGCCTGTTCTGTTGACAGAAGTCAACACGCTTGCACAAGACGTATTAAACTGGCGACACACAGTCGACAGGCCTGTTCTTTCACAGGACTTATGCCTGTTCTTTCACAGGACTTATGCCTGTTCCTTTCACAGGACTTATGCCTGATCTTTCACAGGACTTATGCCTGTTCTTTCACAGGACTTATGCCTGTTCCTTTCACAGGACTTATGCCTGTTCCTTTCACAGGACTTATTAAACCATCAACCGAAATTGACGGCTCATACCGGTACAAGACTTCTTGACATACATCATTCATACATAACATGGTTTAAATCATTTAAACCATCATAATCATAAACCATTATAATCATAAATCATTATCCGCACCACAGTGCTCAACATTTGCCCAACCGCAGCCGGGACTTCAAAATCGCATTTTCTAATTAACCTCGGCCGAGACTTTTAAAATCATTCATTTCTCAACCGTAGTTGAGTCTTTAAAACATCCTTGACATCTCAGCTGAGGTTCTTAAAATCATTTACTTCTCAACTGTAGTTGAGACTTAAAGCATTATTTACTTTAAAACGTTCTTTACTTGAAAACATTCTTTACCTTCCCTTAATCAGGTTAATGTCACTTTCATACAAAAACTTTACAACTTGAAACATTATTTACTTTAACACATTCTCTTATCTGACCGTAGCCGGATAAAGCAATCATTTACCTAAAATAACTTTATAACATGCATATCAGCCCTAAAACATTAAAATAGTAAAAGAGGGCTCATAGAACTCACTCGATGTCTTACTGTAGCAAGATCCCTCGTAAACTGGTACTAACAGTATAATTCTGCATTAATTTATACTTAATAAGTCATTTATGTTTTAACCTAATGATTAGATCTTTCTGAACGTTCAATGTCAAAGACATTGCCTTGAAAGTCATCAAATAGTTAATGTTGTTGATTATAATGCTAAAACAGTTCCTAAACAGATTAATGGCTTAGAAATGATAATCCTTATCATTGATTACCCAGATATCATGAAATATCACAACATAGTCTTAGAATAGGTTTAATAACCATGTTTAACATACTAATCTGACTGTTATCACAAACATCAGATAATCTTTCCAATAAGTATGTTAATGATTGTGATTAGTTTGAAACACTTAGATTTAACCTTTGCATTTCAAAGATTAACCAAACTAATCACCTAGATTGTCATAATCAAATGGATTAAACCATTATAATCATAGTTGTGATTTTATGCAAATCGGGCATTACAACGGCTCAAAACAAGGATTTAACCGTTAGAACATCGTGTTCTTCATTTATAATCAATCCTAGCCATCATCTAGGCAATAATCAACAATCCTAACTATCTTATTACGTTCAAAATCAAGATCTAATCAATCAAAATCAAACTAGAAGGTTAAAACGAACCGTTACCTGATCTGACGAATTTCTCGGGCAGATATGATGATCGGGACTTGTAGATATGTTCCTTGATGCAATCCGGATGTTTAAACACCTCAAAATGGAGATTTAATGGTAAAAATGTTGAGTTTACGCGTCTGGAAGTCAAGAATTCGGATGGGAATGAAATATGATCAAGAAAATCAGATTTTTAAGCTATCTGCATCCGTCGCGTACCGCGGAGAGTGTCTTCGCGTACCTCCACCGCCTTAGTTAGACCAGATTTTGTTTTCGCGATTCCGGGAGCATACGAACTCCGTTTTGCGCACGGTTTTCGCCCACGTTCATCATTTTTCACATACTATCAATCCCCAATAACAAAAGTTGCTAAATCCTCGTGGATTTCAAGCACGACCAAATGTGCTCACGTCATAAACGCCGAATTTTTCGTACGCAATCGTCACAGTTTCAACAGTAACCGAAATCTCGTACGTTTACTATTACGTTGCTAAATTTTCGGTTGTTACACACGTAGTATCCCTTTATGCGTCAAACTTTAACAAAACCATGCTAAAAATGCATTTATATTTAAAAAGAAGTTAAATGTATTCATCTAAATTTTTGGTTGGCTGGGCAACATCTTAGAACTTCTCAATATAAATTTGGGCAACATTTCTACTCAATTTATTTTTATAACTATTTGCAATGATGATTCCTGATGCATTTATTTTCAGTTCCTAAAATAGATAATAAGTTCACCATTATATTTGTACAATTATTTGTATAAGATCTTAACCCTAACATTATAAAATACAAAATCTTAAATTATGAGCAAACTAAAAGATTGTATTACACACCAAATGCATACCCATATCTTGATCTAGAGAAGTTCTGAATGATGGCATGCTTAGTTTGAAATTGTTCAAGACTTGCAATATTATTTGATTTTCGTTTTGTTTCGAATGATTCTTTTTCAAGAAATATGCATGTATGTACGTGTGTTTTTCTATGATAGATGATAAGCATAAGCTTATCCCAAGCTTTCAAATTTTTACACCTAAATCACACATACACACAATTTTTTTTCTTTCATATATAATTATGATTATATTATTATAATTAATTAAGATTAAATTTTGTTTTCCTCGTATTACTTTTAAAATATAATGTTTTATAAAATTCTAAAAATACTGTTAGGACCGGCTCATTTTTCTCTACGATTTGACCTAAGTTTCGTCAAAAACGGAGAAAGTTTAATTACAATATATTTTATTAATTTTAGGCGGTCTCCTATAATATTAACTGATCGTTCAAACAACGACTATTTCTAATAATTATTTCATCCTACCTATTCGTCTAAACGAATGCTAAAAATTATGAATTTTTATTTCTACTCTTATACTCTTGAATAATCATTTTTATAAAAAAAAAACTATTTTACATTATTAGACGAGACCTTACGTTTTAATTGATTGGTTATTTTATTATTATTTTTTTGACTAATAATATTTTAATTATAAACAACAATATTTTATTTCTATTCATAAAACGGGATGTTACAACAATTTTTATGAACGTTCCCGAAGTGATTACGATCACATTAATATAAGCGGGACCGTTATACGATAAAGTATGAACAAGATATAAGCTCGTGAATATTAAAAATATGTGAGCAAAGTAGAAAGGGGTTTTAAAAATAGTTATCTAAAGTTCAAGGGGGCAAAATGTAAAACTTTAAATTAATTCATGTACTTAAACGACATATGCTTATGTCGTTTTTGGAGTCTAACAAAAAATATAGAGATTAGAACATTCAAGAGTCCAAGAGGCGGTGTGATATTCTATATGTAAATCTGATCTAGATTCACTCGAACAACAATCAACTTAAACCACAAGAAAACCTTCTGATTCATCTCAAGCGACGACTAGAGTTGGAACGATAAAGAACACATCGTTAAGGTATGTGTTCATGACTTTCATCTCGTGTTAGTTTATTATTGATTGACTAAAGAGACCAACACCATGTTTAGATGGAGTTTTGGTTTTGTATGGTGAACATGAACTTGATTCGGTTGGAGCTCAATTGCATCTAGATAATGATTAAGTTTTCATGAGTTTTATGAGGGTATATTATGTATGCTCTTCCGGTTTCCTTAAATCCATGTTATTATACAGTAAGTTTAGCAACGCCCTAAGATGAATTAATTAAATAAGAGAATTCGCTTATCTAAGCCGAGCAAATAAGTAATCTTTAAGCATGACAAGATTATAGAGATAAAAATGGTCAAAATGAGTGTAAGCGAAATTTTGAAATAAAGCTCCGAATGAAAGTTATGACATGCCGAAGTTTCGAGCGGTCATCGTAAATTTTCATGATAAGGTTATAATTATAATAATATATCCATATTAATAGGATATCATTCTGAAGTGAAAAAGTAAGGAAAGAAGGAAGGCTAGCAAATTATGCTTTACTAAGCTCAGGTGAGTTCTTTGTAGCCCTATTTTAAAGGTTTTATCATTTTGGGCTCTTATGTATGTTATAAAGTTATTTTATGAAAATGATTGTTTTACTTGACTACGGTCAGATAAAAGAATATGTTAAGGTAAAGAATGATTTCAGGTAAAGAATGTTTTAAGTCTCGACTGCGGTTGAGAAATAAATGATTTTGAAAGTCTCGGCCGAGGTCGAGTGGAAAAATATGATTTTTGAAGTCTCGGCTGCGGTTGGGCAAAACTTGAGCACTGCGGTGCGGAGGACTGTTTATGACTATGATGGTTTAAATGGTTTAAATGATTTAAACCATGTTAT
Source organism: Mikania micrantha (assembly GCA_009363875.1). Classification (NCBI taxonomy): domain Eukaryota; kingdom Viridiplantae; phylum Streptophyta; class Magnoliopsida; order Asterales; family Asteraceae; genus Mikania; species Mikania micrantha. The sequence goes on from CM018695.1 coordinate 483,066, forward strand.
GCATATGAATGATATATGTAAAGCAATTTTATGTGAATGATTGCAACGTAAAGAAGTCTTGTACCGGTATGAGCTGCTAACTTCGGTTGGTAGGCATAGAGTCTTGTGGAAACACAAGCCTGTCGACCGTGTGTCGCCAGTTCAGTTAAAGAAGTCTTATGCATGCATGAGCTGCCAACTTCGGTTGGTAGGCATAGAGTCTTGTGGAAACACAAGCCTGTCGACTTCGGTCGTCAGTTCATGGTTATAGAGTCTTGTGCTGCACAAGCCTGTTTGACTTCGGGTCAGCAGTTGACGGTGAAGTTCCTTCACCGTATGAATGATGTTATGATGATATGTATGTTAGGTAATTATGTTATGATGCTATGTATGTTATGTAATTATGTTATGAGGACATGTATGCTATGTATTTGAATTATGTCATGTGATGACATGAATGAATAAGGATTTTTTTCTAAGAAATGAACTTACAACTCACCAGCATAAAGCTGATTTGTTTTACATGCATATCAGGTTGAATAGTTTGAGAAAGGATAACAGGATGGCTCGTGGCATATGTTGAGTACTACCCTAGCATAGATTGGCTATATTATATAACTGTTAGAAGTGTGGGCTATGTTGTAACGTTTATTTAGTATGTGTATATTATTTTATGTTGTTCCCTTAACTTCCGCTGCTATAATAATGTATTTATGGTTTAAGAACTATGTGTTTGATGATGTGCCAACCGAGGGGACTCCTGTGGCTCGGGGCCTCTCATTTCTATTAACAACTTATTATTTTTCCACATATATTAGACACATCTACCCCTGGAGTTGTCGTGAGTGTGAGAACCATCTTTGACAGTACACATACTGTTTCGATTGTTGTACCCTGGAAGACAGACGCATTCATCTTGAGAAGAGGCACAAAATCTGTTTTAAGGAATGCATATTGAATACGTGCTTAAACCATAATCATCAACATGTTTATTCTACGTCAATGAATAATAGGTGGAAGACATAAGCGTATTGAAGCATTTGTTGCCAGCTCGTCAAGATGCTTGATTGAAAACTCAGCATTAATCATTCTCTAATCAAGGAGGCTATTTGGAGTACCCAACGGAGACATGGATCAAAACAGGTTTGTTATATAAATTAGTATTTTATATTCTTTTATTTTAATCGTGTAACCGGTATTGTACTAGATTATTTCCTACGAATAACGAGTGTATCGTTATTATGTATATTTTATAATTGTTTTATAATAAAAACGCGAACCCAATTCCTACAAAATGATCATTAGCTGACCTTAAGTTTATCAAATGTTGTGCATATTCTGGCTGTGTTCTATTTTTTATATATCAAGCATCGGCTACAAAACGTCAGCTAAGTCATTCTCTACACGTTAGCCAATGCTTTGTAGGTGAAACCTCACTCAAAAGAGACAAACTTAGCGGGTAATGATTATCCAGGTTAGACAGATGTGTCATCTTCTTATTAGTTTTTTCTGGTCAATGTCTATAGCACAAACGGCTAAAGTCATCGTCTATCTTGTTGAAACTTTAGTCAAAATGTCTCTTTTAGTGATTTCTTGTGATACATGCCTCAAGGATCTTAGGCAAATGATAATTTGTGGATTAGGGTTGGGGTTAAAGTAAGGTAGTAGATCATGCTTCAAGCTTCATTCATACATGTTTTTACGGCTTAATTGGTTATAGCCACTACAAGAAAAGCCAACTAAGGGGACAAAGTCAACAGCGACGACTAAAAGTCGTTCCTATAGAGTAGGCTATAGCGACGACATGTCGTCGCTATAGCTTAAAAGCACTTTTTCAGTTTTTTTAAGCTATAGCGACGACATGTCGTCGCTATAGCCCTATATTTGACTTTTGACCGTCACCTATAGCGACTATATGTCGTCGCTATAGATAATTTCGAAAAAAAAATTTTTTTTTAAATAATTAACATAATAAAAATAAATCAAAAAAGAAAATGTGTCAGAGCTCTATAGCGACGACAAGTCGTCGCTATAGCCTTACCTATAGCGACGACATCTGTAGCGACGACTTTTCTGACCTATTGCGACTAACCTATAGCGACGACTGAACAGCGACGACATGTCGTCGCTATAACCTATAGCGACGACTTTTTGGGGCTATTGCGACGACTTTTGTCGTCGCTACAGGTGACTTTCCTTGTAGTGAGCGGTAGTGACTATCATGTGGAAATTAATGGATCAAGTAAGTGGGATTCGGTCAGTTTTCCAAAGTGATTATGGTGTGTAGTTAAAAGAGAGGTCCATTCAGAAAACTAAAAAACTTGGTTTCATTATAAATAGTTGTTTAGGATGTCTTTATTTTTTGTACCAAGACATTCAAATTACTTTTTTTTGGATGACGATGATCCTGCATACCATGTATGTTGTTTTAACATGGCCTATCGGGCAGAGGTAAGACGCGGTCACACCAGATGCACGGGAATCCCCTGTAATGGGTAAACCCTCGCCTCTTATTGGTCTAAAAACTGAGATTAAGCTCAAGATTCCTTCCCTTATCTGGATGTCCTTTAAATCGCTCTTGACAAGGCTCGAACCCATAACCTCTCGGCCACAAGGTGAAACCCCAACCACTAGGCTAAATTTACAGGACAATACATTCAAATTAATAATTAAAACAGTCTTGAAACATTCAGATTGATGATTAAAACAGTCTTGCATGATTTCCACAAAAGTTGGTGTTACTGCTCTTTGTTCTCAATCTTCTAGGCCGACGCTGATCAATCAATTAAAGCGGGGCTGAAACCATCAATTTATCATTAATCAATCAAACATGTTTTTGAATAAAAAAAAGATCAGATTCCAAGTCATAATAAGGAAACTCCAGCTAGTTAATAAGTCATGTTAATTAGTATATCTAGTCTAAAAGATAATGACAAAAGACATAAAACTTACAGTGAATATGTAGCCACTTGATCCTTTAAGACTTGATAGTGAAGATGGTTTGAAGCGCTTGCAAAACAAACAGAATGATTCCAGCAACTAGAGCAATGATACGCCATGGACTATTGAAGTAAGTGCGTCTCATTGTGGCTATATGCTTTGGCCAGTAATTATTGCAGTACTTATTTAATATTTCCAACTCTTGTTCATAATAGGAATCAACACATGAAACGTTTTTGCTTATGTTGTTGATCATATTAGCAGCTTCTTCATTTGAACCCGTAATGTTGACGAGGACTTTCGACTCTTCCAACTTGGCAACATCATCTTGAGTATTTACCAGCATGTTCATAACAAAACCATATGAAGTAACATAACTTTGAGTTTGAAATGATTGCTCGTACGCAATGAGATTCCTGAAAAGAAACTCAGTGGAATCTTGAATGAATAATACGGGCATTGTAAGAGTAGGCCTATTCCAAGACCAAAAAAAACATGGGAACCGATTTTGTTTTACTTCCATGCCCATCAACCATGTTGGATCTTTGCTAGGTTTGAATTTGACCCCTGCTCTATCCAGGTCTATGGCCGAACGAATGATTGTGTTCGTGTGATCTTTTTTAATATTATCTGGAGGCATGTAGCATTTATGTAGAAGGCTGAGAAAATGATCATTGGTACCAAAAGAGACATTGTTGAATTTCAGTCTGGCTTCAAAGAGGTTGTTGCAAACTATAACTCGCTTGATAAGTTGTTTAAAGGAGATATCAGACCTAAGTTTCATTACAGTGCACTGAAACATTTCATCAAGAAAAAACAATGGAATTTGGTTTTCAAGCAACATCAAGTCATGCATTATAGTATCGAATTGCGGCTCTTTTCCCATATATGAGTTTCTGTGAAACAACGGATTCATCTCGATCATGAATTCAAGCATAAAACAAGCATCCAAAACCATCATTTCGGCAATTTCAGCATCAGTAAAGGTCTTTGTCCAGATATAACAACCCTTGATTTCGTTCATTACACTGTATGCCTTTTGCATGCATGAATCCAATATATCCTCTTGTGGGGAATTGATCCGAGACATTAGATTAATCAGATAACTTATTTTTTGTCTTTCAAATGCTTTTACATTCTCATCTTCTCTGTGTAGTGGTCCAATGGAGACAAGCAGAGGGTTGAAAGAACTTGGGCTTAGATCTCGCATGATGCTGGGTGCCATGTAAATTGATGGTGGAAATTGGCGCGTATGGTTGTCTTCATTATTCACGTGATGAAGAAGACGTTTGACACTCTCCTGAATCATGTCTACGTCTTCACAAAGTATGTACGAACAACCCATCAATCAATGGATTAATAAATACGTTGTATACTTTTTGTATTCAAATTGAATGGTTTTATCTTAAATTTAGAAATAAAAAAAAAATATATTTATACTAACAAATAATAATATAATTAGAAACTTGTCACTATATTTTCTTTTCTTTTTTTTTTTTTTCATATATCTCTCCTTTTTTAAATAACTATATTAAATAATAATTTATTCATCTATTTCTGTTAAAAATTAACTAAAATAATAATTTATTATTTTCTGTGTTAATATTTACTTTATTACTATTTCTATTGTATAATTATTAACTATTTTTCATTATTTTTTATACTTATATTAATTGTTTAATATTTATTTAATCTGGTGTAATACACGCTCCCACCAGCCACAACAAAAACACCCTTCAGTCCTTCACTACCACTCCACAAAGCGCAAGTTCTTAGTGCAAGGTTCTGGTGTTTTTTTAATTTAGAAGTAAATGCTTTTTTCTTTGTAATTTGTATGAAATTTGACAGTTCAGTCCTTCAACTAATTTTATTGCTATTTTGGTAGCTGATTTTGTGAAATTTTGCCTTGAAACTAATTTTATTGCTATTTTGGTAGCTGATTTTGTGAAATTTTGCCTTGAAACTAAATTTTGCCCAATACCTAACTAACCGGGGAACGGGTAAATCGCGAGAGCAAGCACCTGGGTCGGTGGTCTTGTGGAGAAAATGTCACCCTCATGATTAGGACCTCAAGATTGAGGCTCCAACATCCTTACCGCTAGGTTATCTCCACAAGGTTATTTAGTTTTCGTCCTCAAGCTCAACGTCGTTGCTTTGAGGATTAAAATTTCAAAAGGCTTGGAACGTTTAAGGGTCTTGATTTGCAGATTGATTCAAAAGGCTTGGAAAGGTTTCAGTACTTTATTCGGTTAGCTAGGTAAACTAAATTCGCATATATTTCTTACAAGTTTACGGACTAAAAAAATTTAGATGACTTAATTTAACACTTTGAAATTCTTTTTTTTTTGATGACCGGGGAACCCACTTGCGTGATAAACCCCGGCCTCCCAATACCCGACTAACTGGAGGGAACGGGTAAACCGCGGGCACAAGCACCCAGGTCGGTGGCCTTATGAAGAAAATGTCACCCCTATGACTAGAACTCACGAGCTCAAGGTTGAGGCCCCAATACACTTACCTCTAAGCTATCTCCACAAGATTTGTCAATTTTGTCCTTAAACTAATTTTGCAGACATTTTAATAACTTTTTTTTTCTCAAAATCTTGAGTCTAATGGCGTTTTTGTTTGATGCCCAAATTGTGTAAATTAATTCAGTTAGGTTGTTTGGTAGCATCTTAATAGTTCTTAAGAATAGTTATTAAGAAGCTACCTCTTAATTGTTTATATTATCTTAATGGTTAAGAGGTAAACTTAAGTTTGAATAGTTAAAATGTTACCTCTTACACCTTTTAACCATTCGGATTTTAGGTTAACTCTTAATAATTAAGATGTTATGATCTGTTAAATGATAGTCTCTTAATGATCATTAAGAGGCTACGAAGCAACCCATTATTTTTAATATCTAACTTTTTAATGTCTAAGTTTAATTTTTATAATTAATTAAAGTTTTCTTTTAATCCTTTATTTTTATAAGTTTTTATTTTATATTTTTCTTACTTAATTTTTTAAGTTTTTTATTATTATATTTTAGGTGTCGCTCTTTCTTTGTTTTATTTTGTTTCTTTTATACATCGGTTCAATTCCTTTATTAAAGTAATTCTAATTGTCTGGCTCTTAAAATTTAATGGTTTAGCTTATCAACTATATAAGTTTTATTTTAACCCACTAAGATTTTAGAATTTTTGTTTATTCCTATAATTAATATCAAACAGTTTTGTGTTTAAGTCCTAATAATCCCCTCAAATGTTTAGAATTGGATGTTTATCCTCACACTTAATATCAAGACTTTTATGTCTAAATCCTGAACTTTTATGTTGTTTAACTGAATTGATATCAAACTTTTTGGTTTTACTTTTAAACTTTTACATTTCATCTCTATACTTTGCAGAACATCACTTTAACTCTTCTCACGTGTTCGGAGTTTAAAGTTTATCCATGTACATAATATTAAACCTTTTATGTTTCGCTCTTAAATGTTTATATTTTATTCCTAAACTTTATAAAACGTTACTGTAGGATCGGGTTGTTATCTCTAAACAACACTTCACAAATATTTCTTACTTAATTCTAACAGATGCGGAATATTCTATTAGAATGATCTCACAATTTCACTCAAAGTGACACAATAATAATCTTTGAACAATATTAAGAACACAAGAATAATTCAAGCTCAAGGATATATTTCTCTCAAAGTGGAAGTATACAAGCAAGCACACTTCAAGCAACAATACATTGGGAGGTTATATAGCCGAGGCTACAACCGTATACACTTAGGAATACAAGTTGGGTATACTAGACAAGTACATAAAGTAAAGCTTATTCTAGTATGTTGAGTGTCTTAACAGGCTAAGACACTCAGTCATGATCATTACATTAATAGACATTGACTTTACAAAGGACTATTAAATACAAAAGACATTTAATGTTGTTGATCTTCAAGGCTTCAGATGATCTTTTGCATTTAATGCAGCATGGGAGAGGTAAGGCGCTTTATCTGACTCATTACATGTTGTCTTTGTCTTTACTCAGACCAGCATGTCTTGTGTCAGTACCTTTTGTACTATGAGAGTAAGCTGCTACAGTCTTTGTCAGAGGATAAACCTCGGAAGTCTTTGTCTTGTGTGCATAAGAAGATTCCTCGGAAGTCTTTGTCTTCCGAGCATAAGATGATTCCTCGGAAGCAGTTGTCTTGTACAACCTTCGGCAGGAACCAGTTATCCTTCGGAAGCAATGTTGCTTCCGAAGAATCACTTCTTCCTTCCGAAGGTGTTTATTCAAAGAGACTTCTATACTTAGACAAAACAAGAAGTTTGGTGAGCATCAGCCTTTATTAGTCTTTACAGTCTCCCCCTAGGCTGATGCTACCAAAACTTCTAAGGCATAAACCTTGGCTTCCATGTACCCCTCAGTACCTGTGCCCTTTTTCTAATTAATCTGATAGCTGACCTCCCATCTGCTCCATTGTCAGGATTATTGAGAGGGAGCATATCTAGATCAAATATATAGGGTTTTGCCAACGTCATCAGATGCAAAAGATCCACCAGTTTTATTTCTCCATTGTAGTCGGTGAGGATGAATATCCTTTCTTGTGCATTGAAGCTCCAATTTACCAAAGGGATGTATGAATGCTCATGCATTAATCTGCTGATATCCCTCATGTCTTCTGGGGTTTGTGTAGTTTTGGGAGTTGCTTCAGATGTGGCTACAAGTACTGAGAGTGTTGTATCAGGCTCAGAGTCTAAGGGGATAGTTTTTGTTTCCTTTTTCCTTTTAGCCATGCTCTTTCTTCTTGTGAATCTTGGTTTGTCTTGAGCAGTGGCTTGACTCCTCAGAACTCTGGCCTGTTGGGCTTCCACAGTTGATTCTACTGCTGCACCTGTTGTTGCAGTAGGCTGTGGCCCAATATCCTCATCCCTTGAGGGTTCTGTTCTCCTCTCTTCAGCCTGTGTATGTCTCTCAGGATCAGGGTTTGGTATTGATTGTTTCCTTGTAGTCTTCTTACCCTTTTTGTAGACTGAGGAGATTGGCATGTTATCCATACTTGGACTTGAAGGAGGAGATATTGGTTCTTCTTTTGGATTTAGGGGGAACATTTTGGGGAACATTGCTTTTGTTGCTGCCCCACACATGACTTCTTCTCCCTCTCTGATTCCTGCACCAGAGAGGGGAAATTCTATTGTAGCTCCTCCCCCTAAACCTAAGCCTCTCATTAGGCTTTCCTTTCTTGCCCTGATTTGTTCAATTGAAGGTAACTCACCTCTTGCAACTTTGGCTTTTATATCTCTGATATGCATATCCATGGTTGAGTTCTTCATTGGGCCTAGCTGCCGAGCATGGAAGCCATATTCCAAGAGAAAGGCCTTGTTCTTGTCTCTGTAGGCCTTCTCTTTTTGCTCCTTTGTAAGTACACTCAGGGCCTTTGATGCAGCAACAGCTTGTTCTTGCTGCTGCACCTTGTCCAGCTCGGCAGCCATTCTAGGTACCGACCAGTTGATGACTTCATCAAAGTCATAACCTTTTTCTTCTAGCAAAGCAGAGAGTCTAGCTCGCTCTTCATCTAGAGAAGTGTTTGGTCGGCCCTTTGTTTTCTTTGGTCTCATCTCCTCCTGTTCTGCTTCCTCCTCTGGGGTTAGCTTACGTTTTCCTTTGTCATCAGCAGTTATTTTTGCCCCAGAGGAGATTTCTTCTGTTGCCTCACCAGCTGGTTCATTGGCATGTAGCTCCTCTGTGGAGGAAACATCCAGGATGACTGGGCCTTCGGAGGCAGCTGCAGCTTCGGAGTTAACCTCAGCATTCACTGTCTCCTCCAGTTGACCAATCCCCTTAGATGATTCCTTATTGGATTCCACAAAGGGCTCAGGAGAGGAAGAGAGAGCTTCAGCAGCTTCAGTCCCAGAAGGGGACACAGATTTCATGGAAATTGATTCTTCTTGTGCTGTGTCTTCCATGCCAACCTGAGCTGCAGTCTCAGAAGGAGACTTAGTCCCAAGAGGGGACTGAGGTTCCAAAGGGACATTTGATGTTTGCTGTTCAGTCTCTTTGGCAACCTCCCTTGTATCCTCAGAAGCAGAAGAAGAGGAAGTAGAAGAAGAATCTTGAAAATAAGTACCCAAGAAGTCATCCCATTCAGCAGTCAAAGTGACTAAGGATGGAGTAACTTCCTGTGCACCCTCATCTTCTCTTGCTTCTGATCCTGACCCTGCAGTTGGTATATTCTCCCCCTTTTTGGTAGCATCAGGGGAGATGAAAGTGGTAGTAGCAGGATCAGGGTGAAATGGATGTAGAGTGACCGGGGGACGCCTCCTGAGGTCCAGAATAGTGGCATCTTTGGTTTGGACCTCAAGCCGCAGGGTAGCCACCTCAGCTTCTAAGTGAGCTACCCTGGCTTGGAGGGAAGTTATTGTAGCCGTCAATTCCTGTGTGGATGTGCCCTCCTCTACCGGAGTAGAATCATGGGGCGATGGAGTCCTGAGCCTAGCTCCTGCACCTCCACCACCAGATGTGGTTTCTTGGCACCCTGGATTCCCTTCATTGAGAAGAACCTCAAAGAAGTCCTCCCCAATATAGGTTGCCGCAGGTGAGGTCCTATTGCCTGTACCACTGTCCTGTGGATCTTTATTAAGATCAACAGTAGTGGCAGCCTCACCTGCATTGACTCCTTCAGAGCTACTGGGGCCAACCTCTGATTGAATAGGCTCTGGGTCAGGGAACCGAGCTTGTAACTGTGTCACCACTCTCATTAAAGTTTGGGTAGTTGGAGAGAGTGGTTCCTCCACAGCTAGAGCAGGGGTTCCTTGAGCCTGGGTGATAGTATGGGTGGGGGGCATTTCTGGATGATATGAACCTGGAGACCTGGGAGACAGTCTCTTATCTAATGAAGTTGCTTCATGAGAAGCAAACTCAATGATGGGTGCATCCCTTTGAATATTCTCAGTTATGTTTTGTGACATAAGCTGAGGGCTTTCAGGCTGGTTAAGGGCAACCACAGGTTTCAAAGGAAGAACCTGTGGAGAAACAAGGGGTGTGGCTTTCACCTTAGGTAGAACTGTGCCCTGAGCAGTTCTTTTAACATTTTTCTGTTTTGGTTCAGTAGAAGGGGCCTGAACAACTGTAGAAAGTTGCACAGGGTTTCGTTTGCGTTTGTAAGTGATTTTTATGGGGTGAGGAACAGAAGTGGAAGGTGTGGGTTCAGCATCTGTGGGGTTAACAGAGCTGTCACCTTCTGGAGCAGGGGACTCCATAGAGGAAAGAAGAGGAGTGAATGTCCCAGAGAACTGAGCACTCTTCTTCTTGAGTTGCACAAAAATCTTGGAAGAGACCAAGGGCATTTTGTAAGTATTCCCAGTTAGAGAAAGGGAAGCTCCCAACTCTTCATTAAAAAGGTGTTGCAAAAACCTGGGATACATACAAAACTTCTTTGGTGACAAGATGTTGTCAACCAAATTATTGAAAATAAAAGCAGAAAAATTAAACAGTTGATTGGAAACCAAGCCATGAATAGCCGAAGCTAAATCAGATGGAACTTGGTCCCAACCACCAGATTTATTTGAAAGACAATGTAAAAACACATGTATGAGGTACTTGTAATTATAGGACACTCTACCCTTCAAATAGGTTGTTGAAGGGAGAGGACCTTCGTACCCCATCGACTTAAATGTCGATGCTACCTCATCCTTCGTGAAAGAGACCTTTCCACCGGTATCATTGAATCTAAGATGCCGACAGATGGTTTCCACAGTGATAGCAATGGGATGAGCATCAATGGTGGCTTCAAGAGACCGACCATTGGGAGACGAAGAAACAGAACAAGATGCCCAAAACTGTTGGTGATGAGATTCATACACCAAGGGCTGAACGGTTAATGCAAAGAAATACCTGCTCCTTTGAAGAAAGGAGATTATTGGGGCGAAGTCAGCATCATTTTCTGCTAATAACTCCGCTGGTACGTTGTGAGCAGGTTTGAAAGCAAGAAGAGCCATGACAGTTGGTGATTTTAGGGCACAATTGGAGAGATCAAAGAGAAGAAGAGTTCAAAGTGAAACAGTTTGTGAGAATTTGAATGAGCGGGAGACCTTTATATACATTCGGATTTCAGCATTTAATATATAGACACATTAAATTTGAGATCCGGATGTCAGAAAAAGGTCTTCCGATGACAGCTGGTTTCACAATTAATTTTCTCTGACTGAGGTGCTTCCGAAGAAGTGACTTTCGGAAGCAGGGTATTTATTAGACCAAGAGAGTTCAGAAGGGATGTGCTTCCGAAGTATAAAATTTATACTGTCGGAAGCACTGCTTCTGAAGTGTTAGAAAATTCATTAGGCAAAATGTTCTTCGGAAGACACTTTCTTCTGAAGAGTACCTTGAGAAGCCTATGCTTCCGAAAATAATGTATCGGAAGAATATTACTTCAGAAGGTAAGTTAGCTTCTGAAGTGTGAGATCTTCCGACTAAGGAAGAAATAATGCTTCCGAAGACTTAACCTATCTTCTGCTGAGTAGATACTCATCGGAAGATAAGTTAAGTTTATCTTCCGAGGAATTATTTATTCCTTGTTAGTACATTTATTCAAAGTTGATCATCCCAATGGATGTTATTAAATACCTGAATCTTCCTTCATCAAATGCCTTTGTGAAGAGATCTGCCAAATTGTTTTCTGAATCAACTTTGACCAAATGAATCAACTTCTTTTCTGCACAATCTCTGATAAAATGGTATCTGATGTCGATGTGCTTGGTCTTGGAATGCTTGACAGGATTATTGGTGATGGAGATTGCACTGGAATTGTCTATCTGAATAGGAGTATTGAACAGATCTACTCCATAATCCTTCATCTGATTTTGGATCCAGATGACTTGTGCACAGCAGCTAGAAGCAGCTATATATTCAGCCTCTGCAGTAGAAGTAGAAACACATGACTGTTTCTTGCATTGCCAAGACACAATCCTGGATCCAAGAAATTGACATCCCCCTGATGTGGATTTCTTGCTGATGTTGCAACCCCCATAATCACTGTCTGTATAAGCCATGAATTGAAAGTCTTCATTTCTAGGATACCATAATCCTAGACTTGGTGCTCCTTTGAGGTATCTAAAGATTCTTTTTACAGCCAGCATATGAGAGACTTTGGGATTGGCCTGAAATCTTGCACATACACAAGTTGCAAACATGATATCTGGCCTGCTTGCTGTGAGATACATCAAAGAGCCTATCATTGCTCTGTACTGGTGCTGATCAACATCCTCCCCCTCAAGATCAGGGCTAAGTGATGTTGTTTTGGACATAGGAGTTCCCAGAGCTTTGCAATCAGAAAGCTTGAATCTTTCAAGAATGTCCTTGACATATTTTGATTGACTAATGAAAATCCCTGTAGGAGTTTGTTTCACTTGTAATCCAAGAAAGAAGGTGAGTTCTCCCATTGAACTCATCTCAAATTTGGATTTCATTAGTGATTCAAACTCCTTGCAGAGAGATTCATTAGTAGAACCAAAGATAATGTCATCAACATAGATTTGAACTAGCATGATATGTTGATTTGACTTCTTGAAAAAGAGAGTTTTATCAATTGTTCCTCTCTTGAATTTGTTTGCCAACAGAAAAGAAGATAAAGTTTCATACCATTTTCTGGGAGCTTGATGCAACCCATAAAGAGCCTTATCAAGCTTACAAACATGATCAGGAAACTTTGGATCTTCAAATCCTGGAGGTTGGCACACATAAACTTCTTCATCAATTTTTCCATAAAGAAAGGCACTTTTAACATCCATCTGAAACACTTTGAAATCTTTTGCAGCTGCAAATGCCAAAAATATTCTAATAGCTTCAATTCTGGCAACAGGTGCAAAGACTTCATCATAGTCAATGCCTTCCTCTTGAGTGTATCCCTGAACAACCAATCTTGCTTTGTTTTTGATGACAACACCTTTGTCATCTTTCTTGTTTCTGAACACCCATTTGGTTCCAATGGCATACTTTCCTTTAGGCAAAGGACAAGTTTTCCAAACTCCTTGTCTTTGAAACTGAAGAAGCTCTTCTTGCATAGCTTCTACCCAACTGTTATCTTTTAAAGCCTCTGCAACCTTCTTAGGTTCTATCTGGGATAGAAAGCAAGAAAACAAGCAAACATTTGCTTCATGCATAGAGCTTCTAGTTCTGACACCTTCTTCTACATTGCCAATGATGTTTTCAACTGGATGAGTGCTGTGAATTCGAGTCCTTGGAATCACGTCCAGTTGAGAAGATTCATCCACGTTGAGTGACTCAAGGTTAGGAAGAACTACCTCAAGTTGGATTTCTGGCAGATCACGTGGATTCAACGTTTGAACTGTTGTGGGTTGGTTTTCTCTGGGAGTAGTGATTTCCAGAGAATTTTCCTCTGCTGGAGGACTTCCTACTTCTTCTTGATGTTGTGAATTAGAAGCAGCTTCAATTGAGGGACCTGCCTGAGATGTGTTGATTGTCTCAGACTGTGATACATCATTTTGTGTTGAAGTGGATTCTGCCAAGTTTTGTCTTGAAGCTATTGGCAGTTCAACACGAAAGTCATCTTCTCTTGAGCCTTTGGAGGTGTCTGTGGTAGCTGACTGTGAAACTGGAACATACTCTTTCACCAGATTAAATGCAGATGTAAAACTATCAAGATCAAACAACCAATCAGGGCCGGTTCCAGGTTTATTGAGAGTATGTTCATTGAACTGAACATTTGCAGACTCTTCAATAACTCTGGATGCTTTGATGTATACTCTATACGCTTTAGCATTTGAAGAGTACCCAACAAAGTAGCCCTCTGCTGATTTCTCAGCAAACTTGGCTAAGTAATCTTTAGTATTCAAGATGGTGCAATGACATCCAAATGGTTTGAGAAATCCAATGAATGGCTTTCTCTTATGCCAAATTTCATAAGGAGTCATGCCATGTGACTTAACTACCAATATTCTATTTTGGACATAACAGGCAGTGTTGACTGCTTCTGCCCAAAAAGTTATTGGAAGTTTGGCATCAGACAACATGGTTCTTGCAGCTTCAATTAGTGTCCTATTCCTTCTTTCAGCTACACCATTTTGTTGTGGAGTTCTAGGAGCACTAAATTGTCTTGTGATACCTTTAGATTCACAAAAAGAATTTAAAACATGATTCTTGAATTCTGTTCCTTGATCTGATCTGATTATTTTTACATGATGGTCACTTTCATTCTCCACCCTGAGTATAAATGACTTTAGGATTTCGGCAGTTTCATCCTTGGTATTTAAGAAAAACACCCAGGTATACCGAGAGAAATCATCAGTAACCACCAAACAGTATGATTTTCTACCAAGACTTTTAACACTTGTGGGGCCAAACAAGTCCATATGTAGTAAATGAAGGACTGTGGTAATAGAATTTATCTCTTTGGCATAATGAGATGACTTGTGTTGCTTACCCTTTAAGCATGCAACACATTTATCAACACATATGAATTCTTTTGTTGGTAAACCAGTTACTAAATTATTTTTGACCAATTTATTCATATTTTTGAGGTTTACATGACAAAGTCTTCTATGCCAAAGTGATGATTCATCAAGTGAAGCTTTTGAGACAAAGCAGCTTATATTACTAAGAGGTGCAGCTGTGCTCATATCTAGCATATACATGTTACTTCTTCTTGGAGCTCTGAGTAGAATTTGATCATTTGGTATCACAAATCCTGGTTTCAGAACAATGCACTCATGCTCAGTAAACAACATGTTATGCTTTTGATCACACACCTGTGATACACTTAGTAAATTGTAGTTAAGTTCTTTTACAAAATGTACATTCTCAAAGCTTACCTTACCATTTGTGATTGTGCCTCTACCTGTTATGTATCCTCCTACTGGATCACTTCCAAAAGCAACAGACCCGCCAAAGAATGGTTCATATTTGTGCAAGAGGGTCTTGTTGCCTGTCATGTGCCTGGAGCAGCCACTGTCAACTATCCACAAGTTGCCTTTTGATTCCTGCTGTTCCTGCACATGACCAGAAGTGAGTTAGTTTCTGATGGGAACCCAAGCCCATGTGGTCTTGGGTTTACCATTTGCATCATTGTAAGAAAATTTCTTTGACATCATTCTAGGTGGGACAGATGATGTGGATGCTTCTGATGTGGGTGATGGCTTATCAGTTGATTCCTTCTTCTTCCATACTTGTGCCTTCTGAGTTGTCGGAAGACTTGGTTTCTTTTGATGGTCATCGGAAGCTGTTTTTCTTTTTCCTTCCGATGATCTTCTTCCGAAGACAGATGACCTCTTTTGTTTGTTGAAAGCATTCCTTTGATGAGCTTCCGAGGTTCCTTTTCTTTCGGAAGCTTCCTTTTTCTTTGCTTCCGATGCTTTCTTTTCAGAAGCATTTTTATTTTGTTTCTTCCTATTACTGGAGGTACTTGCTTCCGATGCCCTCTTGACCAAATTTCTTCTCTGTTCTTCCGAAGAAGTAGATGACTGACTCCAACTATTCTTTCTTCCTCTTCCCTTGATTGAGGAAATTCTGCTTCTTGGATTATAGAAGCAATCAGCAGCAAAATGATTCTTTTCACCGCACATCAGACATAGAGTTTGAATGTTGGGAGAGTGTTGCTGCTTATCCCTTTTAACGAAGTCTGATCTTTGATCCTCAGAGAATGATGGTTTGGATGTTCCAGCATACTTGTTAGTCTTAGACTTTGCCTGTTTTCCTGGAGAATTGACTTTTCTCTCCATTGATCTACCTCGTTTTGACTTGTCAGATGGGCAAGTCACATACTCATCTGAGGAGATATTTTCTGTGGTTTTAGCTTTGATAAAAACTGTTGAATGTTTCTTAGTTTTCTTATTTTGATTCTTAAATTTCAAAGCTTGTTTTCCTTTTACTGATTTAATAGGAACATCATCCTCATCTGAGCATGTTGAGGTACTTGGATCAGAGAGATTATCCTTTTGAACTACCTTGTGTATATCCAACTCCTCATTATACACAAGGTCAACCAGTGATTTACACCTAACATCTGTTATGGAAGTATAAGCAGATGGAGGTTCCACATTGTTATATCCCAAACCAGCTCCCCTTTTATTCACAAGTTCAGTTGTGCTGCTCATTCTAAAAAGTTTTTCATATTTTTCACCTTGGCTTAGAAATTTGTCTCTGTAAGACTCAGCCAATACAAGTTCAGTCTTGGCAGTGGTTAGTCTTTCTAAAAGATTTTTAATCTGACACTGTTTGTTAGTATCTTCATGTTTTAAACTTGAAATGGTCTTTTCCATTTCTTCAATCTTTTCTTTGTAATTTCTTTCAACCTCAAAGAAATTTGCCTTGACTACTTGTAGAGACTCAAGTTCATTACAGAGTTGAGAATTTATTTTCTTATAAATAGTTAATGTTTCTAAGCATTCAGGTGAGCACATGCTATCAGTTACCTTGCTTGAGGAAGATGAGTCATTTGCCATCAAAGCACTGTTGGAGATGGAGGGGTCCTCAGCTTGAAAGCTCCAGTCTGCAAAATCTTGTTCAGCAATGTTTGCATTGTTAGATGAGCTTGATGGTCTTTGTTGTGGTTGCCCAGAAGTTGTCTGCTGAGTTCCTGTGGACTTGCATTCTCTGGCAAAGTGGCCTAACTGTTGACAGTTAAAGCATTTGAGTTTAGATTTGTCAAGTCCAAACCCAGTCTTCATATTGTGCTTTTTGAACTGTCTGCCGGTTCTTTGGTAAAACTTCTTTGCCCTGTATGAAATCATAGCCATTTGATAGTTTATATCCATCTCCTCAAGATCATCTGCAGGAATACCATCCAAGTCTTCTTGACACAGATGAAAGTAATTTGTCTCCTCAGCCATAAAAGCTCCTTGCCCAGAGGTTAGTAGTGGGGTTGGGTTAGATACAAGGTTTGATGAATTTGGAGTTTCAGGAAATGTGACAGTGGGTGTGGAGGTAGAATGGTAGAGGGGTTGATAGCTTTGGTATGGAGGATTATTGATGGGTGCATAAAGAGCAGCTGAACCAGATGGTGAGTGAGAAACTTTAGATTCTTGGGCATCTAATTCCATCTGATAGGCACTGAGAATACCAAACAATTCTCCTAAAGTTAGAGTTTTCAGGTTTTCTGTTCTTCTGATTGTTACAGAATAGATATTCCATGCCTTTGGAAGAGACCTCAGAAATTTTCTGAGCACATCTTGATTATCCAGAGTTACACCTGCAGTAGTTAATTCATCCACAAGTTGGACATACCTTAGGTACTGAGAAGACATATTCTCATTGTTTTGTTGACAAAAGTTTTCAAACTTCTGTTTCAGCATATCCTTCTTGTTTTCTTTGACATCTTCTGACCCTTCATACATCTGCTTCAAGGAATTCCACAGTTCTTGAGCAGACTTGCATTTCTTGAATGCATGTATAATGGAGTTCGGTATTGACATCTGAATTAGCCAAAGAGCTTTAGAATCAACTTCCATCTTCTTGTAATCTTCGTCTGAGTACATAGATGGATCTTTTGGTACTGCAGCAACTCCAGCACCGGCAGCAGCAACTGTAGGAATGTAGGGACCTTCAAGAACAGACTTCCAAAGTTTGAAGTCTTGGTTCCTGATGAACCCTTCCATTCTGACTTTCCAGGTATCGAAGTCTTCAGGTGTGAACATTGGTGGCTTGTTGAGAGTGCCATTTTCTGTATCATGTTTGTTTAGAGCAGCCATCTTGGACAGACACAGAAAATATGAGTGTTAATACTATGAGGGTTTATAAGAAATAGAACTGGTAACTTGATGATGATTAGTCAGTCAAGTTCAAGAGCCAAAAGCTCTGATACCACTTGTAGGATCGGGTTGTTATCTCTAAACAACACTTCACAAGTATTTCTTACTTAATTCTAACAGATGCGGAATATTCTATTAGAATGATCTCACAATTTCACTCAAAGTGACACAATAATAATCTTTGAACAATATTAAGAACACAAGAATAATTCAAGCTCAAGGATATATTTCTCTCAAAGTGGAAGTATACAAGCAAGCACACTTCAAGCAACAATACATTGGGAGGTTATATAGCCGAGGCTACAACCGTATACACTTAGGAATACAAGTTGGGTATACTAGACAAGTACATAAAGTAAAGCTTATTCTAGTATGTTGAGTGTCTTAACAGGCTAAGACACTCAGTCATGATCATTACATTAATAGACATTGACTTTACAAAGGACTATTAAATACAAAAGACATTTAATGTTGTTGATCTTCAAGGCTTCAGATGATCTTTTGCATTTAATGCAGCATGGGAGAGGTAAGGCGCTTTATCTGACTCATTACATGTTGTCTTTGTCTTTACTCAGACCAGCATGTCTTGTGTCAGTACCTTTTGTACTATGAGAGTAAGCTGCTACAGTCTTTGTCAGAGGATAAACCTCGGAAGTCTTTGTCTTGTGTGCATAAGAAGATTCCTCGGAAGTCTTTGTCTTCCGAGCATAAGATGATTCCTCGGAAGCAGTTGTCTTGTACAACCTTCGGCAGGAACCAGTTATCCTTCGGAAGCAATGTTGCTTCCGAAGAATCACTTCTTCCTTCCGAAGGTGTTTATTCAAAGAGACTTCTATACTTAGACAAAACAAGAAGTTTGGTGAGCATCAGCCTTTATTAGTCTTTACAGTTACTTTGACTCTCCTTAGGTATTTTTAATTTGAATTTTATCTCTACATTAAATGTCAATACTTTTAAGTTTTACTTCTAAACGTTGTAGGTTTTATCTAAGTTTATACATAGTATCCATAAGCTTTGTAAAATGCTTTTTTGCACAAGTTTTTAGCTGATTTATGTATTAACGTAAGTTTCATTAGGGAATGAGTTAGGTCATATATAATATATTTTCATTCAACATTGTAAATTCAAATTATTATATTTTTGACGCCATCGTAACATATTACTAGTCAAATTACTAGTTTCATTGAATTCTGAATTAGGTGTGTTCATGTGATAATTGCGTACGAAGAATTACGTCATCAAAGGAATGAGCACATGTGATCGTGCTTAAAATTCATGTGGAGTTGACAATCGAAGTTATTATGGGAAGATAGTATGTGAGAAATGATGAACATGGGCGAAAACCGCGTACAAAACGGAGTTATGGATGGTCCGGAATCGCAAAACGAAGTTCTGTCGAAAAATGGGAAAAATTGGTCTTCGCGGTACGCTATGGATAAGTTTAGGGATCGTCGCGGTACGCGATGCTTGAAAATATCTGAGATTTCTCCGGATTTCTCCGCGGTACGCGAAGCTCACTTTTTGTTTCTCCGCGGTACGCGACGGATGGGGATGTCGCCAACTTGCTTAAAAAGATCAGATTTCATCAGTCATCATCATTCTCATCATCTTGTTTCTTCCAGCCGAAGACACCACCATCACCTTCGAAATTTTCACCATCCAACACATAAAATCTCTGTTTCGAAGCCTCTGGAACGTTTAGATCGCATCCGGGAACGTTTATACGAGTTCAGATCATCTTTCAATCCGCAGAACTTCTCCGGATTAGGTAATGGTTCAATCTAACCTTCTATTTAAATTATGAGTGATTAAATCTTAGTTTTGAACGTAATGAGATAGTTAGGGTTGTTGATTATTGTCTAGATGATGGCTAGGATTGATTATAAATGACAAACTCGAACTACTAACGGGTAAATCCTTGTTTTGATCCGTTGTAATGCCCGGTTTGCATGAAATCATAACAATGGTTATAATGGTTTAAACCATTTGGTTGTGACAATGTAGGTGATTAGTTTGATTAATCCTTGACATGCAACGTGAAAACCATGTGTTTCAAACTAATCACAGTCATTAACATACTCGTCGGAACGATTATCTGATGTTTCTGATAACAGTCAGAATAGTATGTTAAACATGGTTATTAAACCTATTCTAATACTACATTGTGATATTTCATGATATTTGGGTAATCAATAACAAGGATTAATCATTCCTAAGCCATTAAACTGTCTAGTAAATGCTTAAGTATTATAATCAACAACATTAACTATTTGATTAATCTGAGATTGTTCGGATTAGTTAAACGTGTCATCAACCTTGTATTAGGAACTTAAATCAATATAGGTTCCTACATTATCATACATTGTATGATATGACACTAAAATAAATAATTGATAATCTAATATCGGTTTGATGACTTTCAATGCAATGTCTTTGACATTGGACGTTCAAAAGGATTTAATCAGTACGTTTAAACATTAATAACTTATTAAACATGAACTTAATGCAGAATCATCATATTATTACCAGTTTGTGTGATATTCTGCTACCACTGAATCATCAAGTGAGTTTCGTACAACCCCTTTTCTTTTTAATGTTTTATAAACATCGGGGAAACTCTGTAACTCTTTTTCTGAACATATGATATGCATCACTGATATCTGTGTGATTTCATGTGACTTTTTGTGTGATTTCATGGGATTTTGCCGTTAGACAATCTATCACAGTATCAAAAGTCCTCATTCGTGAACTGTATCTAGTGAACCCATGTGCGGCCGAACAGGAACCATTGATAGTACTATTGGCTGACAACCCATTTGCTGGGAGGATTGCATCTCCCCTGGTGTGAATGTTTGGTACCTGTTTTCATAACAACTTCTTAATGTTGGTGATAGACATTAAGATAATGAGGCAATAAGATATCTACCGACGGGTAGTATCTTTGTGAACAAACAACTGTCCGAAAGGAACTAGATACGGGTCCCATGGTTATCATGAACTGAAACTTTGAGAACATACTTACCATATCATATTGTTTTAAATGAACTGTCGATCTCACCAGCTTTGTGCTGACGTTTCAAACTTAACATTTTTGCAGGGCAACGGTGACGATACGGTGAGGATGCACGTCACACTTATGTAATTAAGGAGTTTAGTTGTGTAATAAACTAAGTTGTCATGTTACTGTATTGATGAAACCTTTGTAATGTATTATCCTTATTTTAAGTGAATCTGTGTGCTGTGATATCGGTTCAAGTAAGTCACACCTCATCTCTGAGACATCACCACTATGCTTCCGCAACTAAAAGGATGAGACTTATGACATCATCTCAGGTGACGAGAGGTGGGGGTGTGACAGGGTGGTATCAGAGCCACAGGTTATAGAATTTAGGTGGACTTAGAGACCTAGACTATAACCATAGGCTCGTATAGTGACACAGAGAGCACCGAACATGTTTAACGAACAAAACTTGTTTTGAATTAAGCCAGGATAATCAGGTGGTCCGAATTTCAGTTATGAGTGGCCAGCATAACTGAAATTCGCAACACGTGTGCATTTTAGTTTGATTCAACTCAAGCAGAACATTAATAATAATAGGAACGAATAGTTGCGTTAAGATAGGAGGACGTCTCATATCATGTTTACGTTGAATATTATATTCAATATTTATTTCATGGTACTGATCTGAGAATTCTGTTTCTACAGCGATGGCAGACCAAGGGGAAAGATACATATATCAGCGGTTTCCTTATGTGGTATTGGATGATACTCCGAGTGACAGTTCGGGAGCAGACTCAGATCCTGACGAGGCTTTGTCGGTAGCCTCACAGGCGACACCTGCAGCACCACGTACACCGTCAGCTCCTAGACCAGTTACGCCACCACCACCAGCACCAGCACATGCACCAGCACCTATGCCATCTCCACCGAGAGCCCCAGCATGGGATGGACTTAGGAGGATGCGGGGACAGGCCCGCAAGACCACTGGATTACCTCCCAGACATCAGATGGCTCAGCGGGATGAGCCACAGGCTGTTCATGAGGTGGGAGAATCCTCCCACCAAGCCGAGTTGCGGGCGCAAGTGCAGCAGATCTCTCAGGATCTACAGGCTTTGAGACATGATGTATCTCAGCACCATACACTTCTGGAGGATACCCGCACTACTGTTCTGGATATTCTCACTTCTCACCTGACCCTTATGGAGCAGGTGAATGTTTTAGGTGTTAATACTCAGGCGTGGAGAGCAACGATGGAGGAGCGACTGCAGAGGACCTGGGTGCAGAGGCTTGTTATTACATTCTGGCAGCAGGTTGCGGTGTGGAGTGCGGGAGTAGAAAGGGTGAGAGAGTTCGTGGTTTGGCTTGGGATGGCGAGTTTTGAGACCAGGATGTTAGTGGTGGGAGTGTTCATGGCAGCTGTAGCCATGTTGTTTTCTTGTTTATCGTATTTTCTACGATAAGTATGATGAGGCGGTTTTCTTTTGGGTTATCATATGTACTGACGGATAGGTTGCTAGTGTATGATGCATAGGGAAATTTTTGGTTGTGAAATAGATCTCCCTTTAGTTGGTTTTGATGTTTGGTGTGTTGGTAGTTAATGTACAAAACTTTTTGGGTGTATCAAAGTTGATTTAGTGTAATGAAATGGTGGTTTATGTACATTTGTTAGTATTTATTGTGTTGCATGTGTAGGTATAACAAAGTCCTGTGTGGCAACATAACAAAGTCCTGTGTGGTACATAACAAAGTCCTGTGTGGCAACATTTCAATTGTCTGTGTGACAAACATATCAAAGTCCTGTGTGGCAACATTTCAATTGTCTGTGTGACAAACATAACAAAGTCCTGTGTGGCAACATAACAAAGTCCTGTGTGGCAACATTTCAATTGTCTGTGTGACAAACATATCAAAGTTCTGTGTGGCAATATTTCAATTGTCTGTGTGACAAACATATCAAAGTCCTGTGTGGCAACATTTCAATTGTCTGTGTGACAAACATATCAAAGTCCTGTGTGGCAACATTTCAAGTCCTAAGTGATCCTATATCAAAAACATGTAAATATTAACATATTGATGTCACAATGAGGTGAGTTGTGAAATATTTTGACATGTTTTGAATTATTAGGACTAAGTATAACTACAAACAATTGTATGATCACGGTGTACTGATCATCTATCTTGACTGTGTCAGGTAGTTATACTGTATTTATTATAATCACATTTTCAATTTCATAAAGTCAGTATAACTGAACATGATTGAATTTATGTGATTTAACGGGTTATATATATCTAATGTTCTTGAACTGATCTGTGTTGTCTGCATGTGAGCAGAAAAATGGCTCCGAAACGAGGTCGACCGACCAAGAGATCTATGAAGAACATTACTAACCCGGGGTCAAATCAAGTTCCACCAGTAAATACTGAATCAAATCCAGATCCGCAAGTTAATCTGGAAACAAGTACTGGTCCACCTGTGAACCCGGGAGCAAACCCTGTTCCACCTGCTGGTGCAGGCGGATCTGAATCAAACGAAGCAATGATAGCACGGATTGTGCGTGAACAGCTATCGGCTTGTGGTGTTTTGATACCACATCAACCTCATATCGCTTCGGGTTCTGGTGGGGTTCATACTCACACAGAACACAATGCTACCGGTGGTCATGCCGAAACTCATCATACCACTGGTACAACTACAACTGTTCCTGATCCACCACGACAGGGATGCACTTATAAGTATTTCGCTTCCTGTAACCCTCCTACTTTCACTGGTAAAGAGGGAGCGGCCGGATTGCTAAGGTGGATCGAGGAAATGGAAACGAAACTGAAAATCAGCCAGTGTCTAGAGGAGCATAAAGTGTCTTATGCTGCCTGTTCTTTCAAAGAATCAGCTTTAACCTGGTGGAATACCCAGGCAAAAACGTTGGGCTCAGCTACAGTCGACTCAATGGGCTGGAATGAGTTTAAAACTCTGATTAGATCAGAGTACTGCCCACTCCCCGAAATACAAAAGCTCCAGGAGGAATTCTGGAATCACTCGATGATTGGAGCTGACTGTTTAGCGTATACTCATCGTTTTCATGAACTCACATGTTTACTTCCCGATATGTTTCCTACTGAAGCTGCATTAATCGAGAAGTATATTAAGGGTTTGGTTCCCCAGATTCGGGGAATGGTAACTGCAGCAGAACCCACAACCCTCAAACGTGCAATTCTGTTGACCACTAAGCTTACCGATGAGGCGGTAAGGAGTGGTATGTTGGTAACAAAAACTCAGACGGCCGTGGGTCGTAGTGATGTCGGTACCTCAACTGTTTCTAAAGGTACCAAACGAAAGTGGTTTGGCAAAGCTAAGGCGAGAGCTCCGGCTGAGATCAACCAGAGCAAACAAACTGTGAAAAATTATGCTGCTGTTACTCCTGAGAGGAGAAACTATGTTGGGCAAGCACCTAAATGTACTCGGTGTTCATTTCATCATACGGGACAGTGTCCTACTTGTGCCAACTGTAATAGAGTTGGGCACTACACCAAGTATTGTAATTTACCTGCTCGCCAACCAAATCAAGCACCACAACAAACCACTCAAACAAACAGGTCGTGTTACAAGTGTGGGAGTCCTGACCACTTGATTAGAAACTGTCCAAACAATAACAACACCAATCCGGGGAATGAAGCTAGAGGTAGAGCTTTCCAGATTGGTGCTACCGAGGCGAGACACGATGCTAACATTGTTACTGGTACGTTCTTACTCAATAACTTATATGCATCAGTTCTCTTTGATACGGGGGCAGATAAGAGTTTTATCTCTCCTGAATTTGCATCCTTACTGTCATTGCCTGCGGTAGAATTAGAAACTCCTTACGTTATTGAACTTGCTAATGGCAAGTTAATCAAAACTAACAGTGTCATTCAAGGATGTTCCTTGAATCTGAATGATCATCTTTTCAATATTGAATTACTTCCTATTGAGCTTGGGAGTTTTGATGTCGTTGTCGGCATGGACTGGCTTTCCATTAACCAAGCTGAAGTAATATGTCAAACTAAGATGATCCGTATTCCGTTACCTGAGGGTAATACACTGATAGTTCAAGGTGAACAAGCTGGTAGAAAACTGGGTATCATTTCATGTATGCAAACTCAGAAATGCTTACGGAAAGGGTGTCCGGCTTTTCTAGCTTATGTGATCAATAACAGCTCTTCACAAAAGCATATCGAAGATATTCCAGTAGTCAAAGATTTTCCTGAAGTTTTTCCTGACGATATATCAGGATTACCCCCAGTGAGACAAGTTGAATTTCGTATTGACTTGATTCCAGGTGCAGCACCTGTGGCTAAAGCCCCTTATCGTTTAGCACCTTCAGAGATGCAAGAGCTTTCAGGTCAACTACAAGAACTGTTAGACAAGGGTTTTATTAGACCTAGTTTCTCACCCTGGGGAGCACCAGTCCTTTTTGTGAAAAAGAAGGATGGATCATTCAGGATGTGTATTGACTACCGGGAGCTCAATAAATTAACAATCAAAAATCGTTATCCATTGCCACGTATAGATGATTTGTTCGATCAACTTCAAGGCGCTACCTACTTTTCAAAGATTGATTTGAGATCCGGATATCATCAGTTACGAGTGCATGAAGATGATGTTCCTAAAACTGCATTCCGAACTCGATATGGGCATTATGAATTTCTAGTAATGCCGTTTGGATTAACAAATGCACCTGCAGTTTTTATGGATCTGATGAATCGGGTATGTAGGCCTTACTTGGATAAATTTGTGATTGTATTTATTGATGACATTCTTATTTATTCTCGAAGCCAACAAGAACATGCTCAACACTTGAAACTGATCTTAGAACTGTTGGCACATGAGAAATTATATGCCAAATTTTCCAAGTGTGAGTTCTGGTTACGAGAAGTGCAATTTCTTGGACACGTGGTTAATCAAGATGGCATTCGGTGGATCCCAGTAAGATTAAAGCGGTAGAACAATGGGAAACCCCGCGAACCCCAACAGAAATACGTCAATTTTTAGGGTTGGCAGGTTATTATCGTCGATTCATCAAGAACTTCTCAAAGATAGCCCTGCCATTAACTACATTGACACAGAAAAATCAACAGTTTGTATGGGGTTCTCAACAGGAGGAGGCGTTCCAACTGTTGAAACACAAACTTTGCAACGCACCTATCTTGGCATTACCGGAAGGAATTGATAATTTCACAGTGTACTGTGATGCTTCACGCCAAGGTCTCGGGTGTGTTTTAATGCAGAACGATAAGGTGATTGCTTACGCTTCTCGGCAATTGAAAGTACACGAGAAGAACTATACCACTCATGATCTAGAACTTGGTGCAGTGGTGTTTGCGCTCAAGATTTGGAGACACTATTTGTATGGAACTAAGTGTATTATATACACTGATCACAAAAGTCTTCAACACATTCTAGATCAGAAGATGTTAAACATGCGACAAAGGCGATGGGTAGAACTATTGAACGATTATGATTGTGAAATTCGTTATCACCCAGGCAAGGCGAATGTTGTAGCCGATGCCTTAAGTCGCAAGGAAAGAGTCAAACCTTTACGAGTGAAAGCGTTAGGTATGACTATTCAAACTAGTCTAATTCCTCAAATTAAAGAAGCTCAGCAACAAGCTTTACAAGCAACGAACTATTCTGCTGAGGGACTGAGAGGATTAGATAAGAAACTTGATAACAAAGACGATGGATTGTTGTATTTCAAAGACCGAATGTGGGTTCCTCTATTCGGTAAATCTCGAACAATTATCTTGGATGAGGCGCACAAGTCCAGGTATTCTATTCATCCAGGTGCCGATAA
This sequence comes from Mikania micrantha, assembly GCA_009363875.1. NCBI lineage: Eukaryota > Viridiplantae > Streptophyta > Magnoliopsida > Asterales > Asteraceae > Mikania > Mikania micrantha. The sequence continues at coordinate 509,555 of CM018695.1, forward strand.
AATGTATAAAGATCTTAAAGATTTTTATTGGTGGCCTGGAATGAAGAAACACATCGCAGAATACGTGGGTCGATGCTTAACGTGTCTAAAGGTTAAGGCTGAACATCAACGACCTTCTGGGTTATTACAACAACCGGAGATTCCCATGTGGAAATGGGATCAGATCTCTATGGATTTCATTACCAAATTACCCAGAACATCGCATAATCATGACTCTATATGGGTTATCGTTGATCGCCTTACTAAATCTGCGCATTTTATTCCCATCCGAGAAGATTACTCTATGGATCGACTCGCTAAACTCTACATTAACGAGATTGTATCTCGTCATGGGGTACCAATCTCTATCATTTCTGACAGAGATAGTCGATTCACATCACGATTTTGGCAAACTCTTCAGAATGCTCTGGGCACACAAATCAATATGAGCACCGCTTATCATCCACAAACTGACGGTCAAACCGAACGAACTAATCAAACTTTGGAAGATATGCTGAGAAGCTGTGTTATTGATTTTGGTGGTAGCTGGGATGTTCATCTTCCACTTGTTGAATTTTCATATAACAACAGCTATCATACCAGTATTAAATGCGCTCCATTTGAAGCACTCTATGGACGCAAGTGTAGATCACCTGTCTGTTGGTCAGAGGTGGGTGAAAATCGAATCATAGGCCCAGAACTTATTCAAGAAACAACTGATAAGATCGCACTTATTCAAGAACGAATTAAAGCTGCTCGCGATCGACAAAAGAGTTATGCTGACAATCGTCGTAGACCGTTGGAATTTCAAATCGGTGATTTAGTAATGTTGAAAGTTTCACCATGGAAGGGCATCTTCAGATTTGGGAAGAAAGGTAAACTTTCACCACGATTTGTAGGTCCGTTCAAAATTCTTGAACGAATCGGATCCGTGGCTTACAAAATTGAATTACCTCCTGAAGTCGGTAACGTTCATGATGTCTTCCATGTATCCAATTTGAAGAAATGTTTAGCTGATGAATCACTGATTGTACCTCTGAAAGAAATCCAAATTGATGAGAAACTTCAATTCCGGGAAGAACCAGTTGAAGTAATGGATCGAGAGGTGAAGGTCCTGAAACGCAGTCGAATACCTATCGTCAAAATTCGATGGAACTCAAAGCGTGGACCTGAATATACGTGGGAACGTGAAGATCAGATGAAACAGAAATACCCACACCTATTCACATGATCAATTGTTATCGAGTAAGTCTTTCCTAAATTTCGGGACGAAATTTTTCTAACAGGAGGAGACTGTGATAATTGCGTACGAAGAATTACGTCATCAAAGGAATGAGCACATGTGATCGTGCTTAAAATTCATGTGGAGTTGACAATCGAAGTTATTATGGGAAGATAGTATGTGAGAAATGATGAACATGGGCGAAAACCGCGTACAAAACGGAGTTATGGATGGTCCGGAATCGCAAAACGAAGTTCTGTCGAAAAATGGGAAAAATTGGTCTTCGCGGTACGCTATGGATAAGTTTAGGGATCGTCGCGGTACGCGATGCTTGAAAATATCTGAGATTTCTCCGGATTTCTCCGCGGTACGCGAAGCTCACTTTTTGTTTCTCCGCGGTACGCGACGGATGGGGATGTCGCCAACTTGCTTAAAAAGATCAGATTTCATCAGTCATCATCATTCTCATCATCTTGTTTCTTCCAGCCGAAGACACCACCATCACCTTCGAAATTTTCACCATCCAACACATAAAATCTCTGTTTCGAAGCCTCTGGAACGTTTAGATCGCATCCGGGAACGTTTATACGAGTTCAGATCATCTTTCAATCCGCAGAACTTCTCCGGATTAGGTAATGGTTCAATCTAACCTTCTATTTAAATTATGAGTGATTAAATCTTAGTTTTGAACGTAATGAGATAGTTAGGGTTGTTGATTATTGTCTAGATGATGGCTAGGATTGATTATAAATGACAAACTCGAACTACTAACGGGTAAATCCTTGTTTTGATCCGTTGTAATGCCCGGTTTGCATGAAATCATAACAATGGTTATAATGGTTTAAACCATTTGGTTGTGACAATGTAGGTGATTAGTTTGATTAATCCTTGACATGCAACGTGAAAACCATGTGTTTCAAACTAATCACAGTCATTAACATACTCGTCGGAACGATTATCTGATGTTTCTGATAACAGTCAGAATAGTATGTTAAACATGGTTATTAAACCTATTCTAATACTACATTGTGATATTTCATGATATTTGGGTAATCAATAACAAGGATTAATCATTCCTAAGCCATTAAACTGTCTAGTAAATGCTTAAGTATTATAATCAACAACATTAACTATTTGATTAATCTGAGATTGTTCGGATTAGTTAAACGTGTCATCAACCTTGTATTAGGAACTTAAATCAATATAGGTTCCTACATTATCATACATTGTATGATATGACACTAAAATAAATAATTGATAATCTAATATCGGTTTGATGACTTTCAATGCAATGTCTTTGACATTGGACGTTCAAAAGGATTTAATCAGTACGTTTAAACATTAATAACTTATTAAACATGAACTTAATGCAGAATCATCATATTATTACCAGTTTGTGTGATATTCTGCTACCACTGAATCATCAAGTGAGTTTCGTACAACCCCTTTTCTTTTTAATGTTTTATAAACATCGGGGAAACTCTGTAACTCTTTTTCTGAACATATGATATGCATCACTGATATCTGTGTGATTTCATGTGACTTTTTGTGTGATTTCATGGGATTTTGCCGTTAGACAATCTATCACAGTATCAAAAGTCCTCATTCGTGAACTGTATCTAGTGAACCCATGTGCGGCCGAACAGGAACCATTGATAGTACTATTGGCTGACAACCCATTTGCTGGGAGGATTGCATCTCCCCTGGTGTGAATGTTTGGTACCTGTTTTCATAACAACTTCTTAATGTTGGTGATAGACATTAAGATAATGAGGCAATAAGATATCTACCGACGGGTAGTATCTTTGTGAACAAACAACTGTCCGAAAGGAACTAGATACGGGTCCCATGGTTATCATGAACTGAAACTTTGAGAACATACTTACCATATCATATTGTTTTAAATGAACTGTCGATCTCACCAGCTTTGTGCTGACGTTTCAAACTTAACATTTTTGCAGGGCAACGGTGACGATACGGTGAGGATGCACGTCACACTTATGTAATTAAGGAGTTTAGTTGTGTAATAAACTAAGTTGTCATGTTACTGTATTGATGAAACCTTTGTAATGTATTATCCTTATTTTAAGTGAATCTGTGTGCTGTGATATCGGTTCAAGTAAGTCACACCTCATCTCTGAGACATCACCACTATGCTTCCGCAACTAAAAGGATGAGACTTATGACATCATCTCAGGTGACGAGAGGTGGGGGTGTGACAGTTCAAAATAACCGAAAACCGTTTAAAACCGTAATCCAAACCGTATTCGTAACCGAATAAATCAAATCAATTTTAAAATTCGGTTTTCGGTTCGGTTCTAAACAATATCCGAATTACAGATTCGGTTTTCGGGTCGGTTTATGGTTCCAATATTTTTTGGAATTCGGTTTATACGGTTGCTTGTTTTTAAACCAAATTACTATTTAAATATATTATTATTTTTTATTTATTATGCCATCTACCTTAATTTCTTTAAACCCTCGTTCACCCCCACCGTCCTTGATTTCTTTCAAACCCAGCTCCTCCGCCAACCTCCTCACCCCCACCGTCCAACGCCCCACGAAGGCACTGATCTGCAACTAGAACTGTATCTCTCGTCTTCATTTCAGTCGACCCCCTCACTGCCACCGGCCACCGCCCCACGAAGGCACCGAATAGCATCACAGGTAATTTCATCACTGTTCTGCAACTGGATCTGGATCTGTGCGTGTCGTACAACCACAACTTCAATTCAAGGTTTACCGTTCTCTCTCTCTCTGATTTCTAGCCATTTTGATCACCTGGTATGTGCATCTGAAGAGCATCACAGGTAATTCATCACCGTTCTGTTGAACCAGTGGGTTTGGTTTCCAGATATTGCTTCAGCACATGTGTTACTAACGATTCAAGATGATATCAGGTTAGGTTTTGGTTTGATTTCTCCAATTGGTCTTTCTCTAATATAGGTTTTTTTTTGTTTAGACTTGATTTTGTATGGTTTGTTACAATCTTTAAGTCAATTACATATAAATTAGGTAGTTTTATACTTTTAGTGCTTTGAAATATTGTAATTTAATAAATTAGGTAGTTTTATACTTGTATTATTTTTCGAATTAAGCACTCCAGACATGATAAATTGAAAAAAATTCTCATTTAGATCGAATACGGTTGAAATCGGTTTAAGACGGTTTGTTCGTTTCTTAACCGAATCTGAACCAAATTGAATACGGTTGAATTCGGTCCGGTTTACCATATCTCGAATACGGTTCTGTTCAATTTACGGTTGGGCTAAAAAAAATTTCAAAACCGTTTAAAATGAACCGAATAAACCGTTTAAACCGCAAACCGAACCGTTAAACATCTCTATTCTAAATGTTAATTGTTGTTTACAGTTGTCATCTGCGGCCTTTATATGAATTGCCGATAACTGTTTTTGAAGAGACGTGCAATGCAACGGTTTATTATTTACATTAATTACATACTTAACATATTAATTTAATTAACATTTTTTATGCGACAGATCATAGTTCGGATCATGGTTTGGTCATAAGTCGGGTCATTTTTTGAGTCATGGGTTAGGTAATTGTTTGAGTCATGGTCGAGATCTTGGTTTGGGTCATGGGTTTGGTTATGGGTCGGGATGGCTCACACCATGGTTCAGGTCATGGGTCGAATCATGGTGTCTAATCATCGTTCGCGTCATGGTTCGTGTAATGGGTCAGGTCAAGGATCGGGTCATGATTTTGGTCATGGGTCGGGTCATGATTTTAGACATGGGTCGGATCATTCTTTCAAGAGAATGAATGAAAAAAACTCTCATACTTAAAGAATGAAAATCATCAAAAGTGAATGAACCATATATTCCTAATGGAATAGTACATTCTATTCCTATGTGGTAACCAAACACGTTTCTTTTCATTCTAACATAATGACTTATTACATTCTACCATTCATTAAAGCATACCAAACGCTATCTAAGTGTTTGAAAGTTTAATTAGACAGGCAATGTAGCTTATAAACATAAAGGTTATAGATATTTAGTTGTTGAAGTTTTTGGTTTATTATTCGTTGTTGATGTCGATATTCATTGTTAGTATGTGTGACTCTGTAGCTTATGAAAGTTGAATTGGAGAAAAAAAGTGTAACAGCCGAAAATTTAGCACATTTGATCGCACATGAAATCCACGCTGATTTGACAAGCGAAATTATTACAGGATGAAAGTACGTGAGAAATGGTGAACGTGGGCGAAAACCGTGCGCGAAACGGAGTTACGGATTGTCCGGAATTGCGAAACGAAGGAAAATTTCAAAGTATGGAATTTTGGACTCGTCGCGGTACGCGACGAAGTGTTTGAGGATCCTTAGCGGTATGCGATGGACCAAAAATATCTAAGATTCTCCGGATTTCTTCGCGGTACGCGAAGCCCTTTTAGGCTCCTCGTCGCGGTACGCGACGGGTGAGGCGGTGGAGAAAGTTGACTACCTTATCAGATTTTCATACAGAAGATTATTATCTTCTTCTTCTCGAACTTAAACGCCCTATAGACGAAAACACACACACTTCTACCATCCAATCACCAATTTGAAGCCATCAGAAGTCATGAATCGCACCAGATATCATATCTACAAGTAATGATCGTTGTTTTACCCGCAGAAGTCTGTCAGATTAGGTAAGGGTTTGTTTTAACCGTCTAGATTGATAATGATTGATTAAATCTTGTTTCTGAACATGAGAATATAGTTAGGATTGTTGATTATTGCCTAGATAATGGCTAGAATTGATTATAAACAAGAACTTGAACTGTTAATGGGTAAATCCTTGTTTTGATCCGTTGTAATGCCCGGTTTGTATGAAATCATAACAATGGTTATAATGATTTAAACCATTTGATTATGACAATATAGGTGATTAGTTTGGTTAATCCTTGATATGCAAGGTTAAATCCAAGTGTTTTAAACTAATCACAATCAATAACATACTCACTGGAATGAGTATTGGATGTTCATGATAACATGCAGATTAGTATGTTAAATATGGTGATAGTTTATGATACCTGGGTAATTAATAACAAGGATTGATCATTTCTAAGCCATTGATCTGTATAAGAACCCGTTTTAGCATTATAATCAACAACATTAACTATTTGATTAATCCGAAATTATTCTGATTAATTAAGTGTGTTATCAACCTAATATTGGCTTGATGACTTTCAAGACAATGTCTTTGACATTTGGACGTTCAGAAAGATTTAATCAGTAAATTAAAATATAAATAACCTATTAAACTTAACCAATGCAGAAATACAAGTTATTAGCAATTTCTAAAGCCGAGGCTAGTTGGGAATTTATAGTAAGCCAAGCTTTGGATTAAGGTGAGTTCTATGAGCCCTCTTTTACTGTTTTAACGTTTTAGGGCTGATGTGCATGTATGATAAAGTTATTTATGAAATGATTGTTTTATCTGACTACGGTTGGATAAAAGAATATGCATGTTACAAGGTTAATGTATGAAAGTGATTGATTTACCTGACTACTGTCAGATTAAAGAATGTGTTAAAGTTATCGTATGAAAATGATTTTAACCTGATTAAGGTCAGGTAAAGAATGTTTTTAGATAAAGAATGTTTCAAGTAAAGAATGTTTTAAGTCTCGACTACGGTTGAGAAGTAAATGATTTTATGAATTCTAGCTGAGATGTAAAGAATATGTTAAGTCTCAACGATGGTTGAGAAGTGAATGATTTTAAGAGTCTCAGCTGGGATATAACGAATGTTTTTAAAGTCTCAACTGCGGTTGAGAAAGAAATGATTATTTTTGTATAAGACACTCGACTAATGTCGAGGATGAAATGTAAGACACTCGACTGATGTCGAGGATGAAATGTGAAACACTCGACTGAGGTCGAGGAGGAACATGAAACACTCATCTGAGGTCGAGGAGGAACATAAGACACTCGACTGAGGTCGAGGAGGAACATAAGACACTCGACCGAGGATGGAGGAGGAACTATGGTTTTGTCAACTACGGTTGAGCAAAACTTGAGCACAGCGGTGAAAGGAGCCGCTTTTGCTTATGATGATTAAAAAGTCCTGCGTAAAAACAGGCCTGCCGACTGTGTGTCGCCAGTTGATGGAATCTTATGCATGTGTAAGTTATCGACTTCGGGTTGATAGTTTAAGAGCCTTGTGCTGCACAAGCCTGTTTGACTTTAGAGTCAGCAGTTGACGGTGAAGTTCCTTCACTGTATGAATGATGTTATGATGATATGTATGTTATGTAACTATGTTATGATGCTATGTATATGATGAAATTATGATATGAGAACAGGTATGCAACGTATTTAAATTATGTCATGTGATGACATGAATGAATAAAGATTTTTCTAAGAAATGAACTTAGAACTCACCAGCGAAAGCTGACTTGTTTTAGCATGCATGTCAGGTTGAGCAGGTTATGATAAGGATATGATGGCTCATGGCAAGACATGAGGACTACCTATTCAAGAACTGGCATTCCTGTTAAGATTAAATGTTATGTAAAGATTTCCGCTGCTATAGTATATGACTATTGTACGGTTTAAGAACTATGCTTTTGATGTTTAACCAACCGAGGGACTTCCGGGGAACGGGGCCTCTCAAGTTGGTATCAGAGCCATAGTTTGAGAGATTCGGGCATAACCTAATGCCTGAACTTAAACTGAGAATGGGATCAAGGTTAAGGAAGCCAGTTAAAGGTAGTTCAATGCCACGAGCATCTTGCTAAAGTAAGGAATATGTGTCATGATATATTTGAAATAGATTTAAGGTTTATGTACCTTAGAGTCAATATGATGTAATTAAAGTAAAGATGTATGTTTATGTGCCTATATGTATTAAGATGCATGAATATGTTAGATTGTTTAGACTATGGGTAATAATAATGTTTATTAGGAAATGAACTAAGCATGTGGTGGAAGAAACCCTAGACACACGAGTACAGATAAATAGTGACCGCAATTAGCTACTGCGGTTACGGATTTATCTATATGACTAATACTCGGGTTTCATCTATCATATGACTTGAACACCATAGGAAAGATTTAATGACTGAATGAAACATAACTATTCGATGCCAATAAAGGTGATTAGAAAGGTTGAAAGAGTCATATAAACAATTGGGAATGCTTGTTTGGTTAGATGGATACTGATTAAGGTCTTACTTTATTGGTTTGACAAAGATACATGGATTAATGGGTATAAAGTATGAATGGGAATAATAGAGACACGGTTGGAAAAGTAAATGATTAATGACATTCCGGACACTGTTATTAATGATTTACTATACAACTGGGTTTGTGTTATTGTCTATCATACGAATACCTTTTATTTCTTAAAAGGTCGATAATGAAATAAACCCTTAGAACATGGAAACAGAGTTCGATCAATGATAGAAATGTAGTTTGAAGACGATGATGGTCCAAGAAATAAAGCATACATGGAAAGTGATGAGGACAACAATGATGAATGCAGTGTAGGGTGTTATTACTCGGGCAACGGTAACATGATGAAGATAGGAATGTATGTATACCAATGTGGATGAAATAAATCAACCACGGATGAAGAGAATCAGCACGGTTGACTGAGTTTATGTGTAGGTGATCCAATTGGTTTACGAATGATAAAGCTAACGTATGAATGAAGGAAATGGCTTATAAAGGAATCAAGGAACTTTATTTATGGATGAATTATTAATCGCCTGAGAATGAATAATATTATAAAGTAAGGATAAGTACATCAGATTGAGGTAATGTAAGTTCAAATTGACCTAGAGATTTGATGAGATTATTCTCTATGTCAAGAGTGATAATGCTTTGTTAGTATCTTAAATCCTGACAAGGTCTCACTAGAATGAGGAATACACGTTGACATTAGGAATTGATAAGCAAAGATAAATGAATATATGTCTGGCTTTAGGTATAGGTGAATCTCAAAGACTAGAGTCAGTTTTATGTCAAATGCAAAGGAAAAAGAAAATGTTCAACCGAAGGTTATGAAAAGTTGAAATGATACGATTTGCTTTTGACAAGAATTCATGTGAAGACTGACCGGACCTAGAATTGTTATGCTAAAGATGTTATAGATAATTTTAATAACTCTAGCGGGAAGCTATTTATGCTAGAAAAGGATACATAAGTGTTGCAACATTATTATCATTTAATGAACTATCTTGTCCTCACAAGATAATAGATGTTGAACATGTATAGGATATGTATGGAGCGTAAAGGATGGATTGTAAAATGTGGATTTAACACAGTTACAGGTGTTAAGAGAGTCTTGCATCTGTTACAATAAACTACTCAAGGAACTTTGTATTAGTTCAAATTTAATGATAAAGGATGATTACCACTATCTCATGTATAAGAAAATTCATGGTATTGTTATGTGATAGTGTGCATACGTATGTTATCAAAGGAAAGTTTTATGATAATATTGTCATGCATAAAGTGGATCAAATGATGAATTCCTCTTAATGAGGCAAATGATGAGGTAAATGATAAAGCTTTCTTATTGAATGGAAATAAGAAAAATCCTCATTATAAGGCGACTAATGAAATATTGTAACAACACCAAGACTTGGTTTTGGTCTGTTTATGCAATGAAAAAGTTGGTTGGCTTTATGTATTGACAACCTTATATGTTAAGATATGTATGTAAGTTATGTTAAGAAAGTTTATTTATGACCAACTTCCAACGAGTGTTTTATAAATGGTTTAATACCAAGAGAGATAAGTGTTGGTAGAGATTAAATGTGAAAATGTTAGCACAGTCAACAAAGTAAGGAATAACGCATTCTGTAGCTAAAGAATATGACATGTGGTAGCATACTGTTAGGAAAAGATAAGGACGTAAGGATTAAGGGTCATAATAAGCTACCTGTTACAGCTAAAGTATGACATAAAGGGGAAGACGATTTGTTACCATGTGATCTTCAACATGTGATTAAAGCATGCTTATTGTTATGTTTACGTTGTTCTGTGCTTATGATGCTGATGAACGAATGATGAATGATGATATACCATGACTATGTATGTACGTTTAGCTTTAGCATGATTCATGCATGAAAGTCGGCTAAGCATGATGGATGCATGCTAGTAAGTTATGATGATGAATTGTATGATAACATGGTATGATGACAATTATAGGTGTTATGATGAAATCTTAGGCTGTTAGGATAACAGTATGATGTTATGATGATTATATGCTAGCATAACGTGTTCACGATGCCATGATGAATGATATGATGATATGTTGCTAGCATGACATGGTATGATGCTAGGATGTTATGATGATATGATACTAGCAAAGCATGTTATGAGTATAATGATTCCTAGGTTACTAGGAAATTAATATGATAAAATAGTGCTAGCATGACAGGTTTAGGATGTCATGGTGACTATAATGAATGTCGTTATGATGCTAGCATGGAATGTACGATGATTATGATGAATGGTGATATGATGCTAGTGTATCATGTAAGATAAATGAAGAATGTCCTTATAAGTGTTATAGAGTAAGTATGAATGATGACCTGATAATATCAGGATATGGAGCCGATCGGGCTATAAACACAAAGTCAACCACAACTATAATTGGGTATGGTTACTCACGTACTTGTTACGGGGTAAGTATGACGTTGCTCCCATATTCGTATGGGGTAAGTATGATTGCTCCAGTACTTGTTATTGGGTAAGTATGGATCTGCAAAGTGTTTTGGCGGGTCAGATCAACGGTTATGGAATCTTGTGCCAGCATAAGCCCATTGTTACGTTCAGTAGCAGTGGTTGTATAATGATGATTAGGATATTTATGTGACCAGGGTTGAATGATGTGAACGAAATGATGTTTTATGTTCGATATGATTGAGACTGTTGACTTTGGTCAACAGTGATGCATGATGTATGACGAGTAGTAAGTGTCTGGCAGACGAGCAGGCACATATTTCTATGAAGGACACTAAGGTTAATGCAAAGCTAAACTACATAGAAGAAGCAGTTGCAATTGTCGACACAAAAGAAAACAATTGCATAACAAGACGATTAGACAAATTACGGTTTAATGAAAACACCGAAAGGAATTTGGGGTCTTCATGGGAGATTGAAAACGAGACGGAACGACTCTACCCACATTGTTTGAGACGTAACAGGTTTCGAGGACGAAACCTATTGTAAGGAGGGTAGATTTGTAACAGCCGAAAATTTAGAACATTTGATCGCACATGAAATCCACGCTGATTTGACAAGCGAAATTATTACAGGATGAAAGTACGTGAGAAATGGTGAACGTGGGCGAAAACCGTGCGCGAAACGGAGTTACGGATTGTCCGGAATTGCGAAACGAAGGAAAATTTCAAAGTATGGAATTTTGGACTCGTCGCGGTACGCGACGAAGTGTTTGAGGATCCTTAGCGGTATGCGATGGACCAAAAATATCTGAGATTCTCCGGATTTCTTCGCGGTACGCGAAGCCCTTTTAGGCTCCTCGTCGCGGTACGCGACGGGTGAGGCGGTGGAGAAAGTTGACTACCTTATCAGATTTTCATACAGAAGATTATTATCTTCTTCTTCTCGAACTTAAACGCCCTATAGACGAAAACACACACACTTCTACCATCCAATCACCAATTTGAAGCCATCAGAAGTCATGAATCGCACCAGAGATCATATCTACAAGTAATGATCGTTGTTTTACCCGCAGAAGTCTGTCAGATTAGGTAAGGGTTTGTTTTAACCGTCTAGATTGATAATGATTGATTAAATCTTGTTTCTGAACATGAGAATATAGTTAGGATTGTTGATTATTGCCTAGATAATGGCTAGAATTGATTATAAACAAGAACTTGAACTGTTAATGGGTAAATCCTTGTTTTGATCCGTTGTAATGCCCGGTTTGTATGAAATCATAACAATGGTTATAATGATTTAAACCATTTGATTATGACAATATAGGTGATTAGTTTGGTTAATCCTTGATATGCAAGGTTAAATCCAAGTGTTTTAAACTAATCACAATCAATAACATACTCACTGGAATGAGTATTGGATGTTCATGATAACATGCAGATTAGTATGTTAAATATGGTGATAGTTTATGATACCTGGGTAATTAATAACAAGGATTGATCATTTCTAAGCCATTGATCTGTATAAGAACCCGTTTTAGCATTATAATCAACAACATTAACTATTTGATTAATCCGAAATTATTCTGATTAATTAAGTGTGTTATCAACCTAATATTGGCTTGATGACTTTCAAGACAATGTCTTTGACATTTGGACGTTCAGAAAGATTTAATCAGTAAATTAAAATATAAATAACCTATTAAACGTAACCAATGCAGAAATACAAGTTATTAGCAATTTCTAAAGCCGAGGCTAGTTGGGAATTTATAGTAAGCCAAGCTTTGGATTAAGGTGAGTTCTATGAGCCCTCTTTTACTGTTTTAACGTTTTAGGGCTGATGTGCATGTATGATAAAGTTATTTATGAAATGATTGTTTTATCTGACTACGGTTGGATAAAAGAATATGCATGTTACAAGGTTAATGTATGAAAGTGATTGATTTACCTGACTACTGTCAGATTAAAGAATGTGTTAAAGTTATCGTATGAAAATGATTTTAACCTGATTAAGGTCAGGTAAAGAATGTTTTTAGATAAAGAATGTTTCAAGTAAAGAATGTTTTAAGTCTCGACTACGGTTGAGAAGTAAATGATTTTATGAATTCTAGCTGAGATGTAAAGAATATGTTAAGTCTCAACGATGGTTGAGAAGTGAATGATTTTAAGAGTCTCAGCTGGGATATAACGAATGTTTTTAAAGTCTCAACTGCGGTTGAGAAAGAAATGATTATTTTTGTATAAGACACTCGACTAATGTCGAGGATGAAATGTAAGACACTCGACTAATGTCGAGGATGAAATGTAAGACACTCGACTGATGTCGAGGATGAAATGTGAAACACTCGACTGAGGTCGAGGAGGAACATGAAACACTCATCTGAGGTCGAGGAGGAACATAAGACACTCGACTGAGGTCGAGGAGGAACATAAGACACTCGACCGAGGATGGAGGAGGAACTATGGTTTTGTCAACTACGGTTGAGCAAAACTTGAGCACAGCGGTGAAAGGAGCCGCTTTTGCTTATGATGATTAAAAAGTCCTGCGTAAAAACAGGCCTGCCGACTGTGTGTCGCCAGTTGATGGAATCTTATGCATGTGTAAGTTATCGACTTCGGGTTGATAGTTTAAGAGCCTTGTGCTGCACAAGCCTGTTTGACTTTAGAGTCAGCAGTTGACGGTGAAGTTCCTTCACTGTATGAATGATGTTATGATGATATGTATGTTATGTAACTATGTTATGATGCTATGTATATGATGAAATTATGATATGAGAACAGGTATGCAACGTATTTAAATTATGTCATGTGATGACATGAATGAATAAAGATTTTTCTAAGAAATGAACTTAGAACTCACCAGCGAAAGCTGACTTGTTTTAGCATGCATGTCAGGTTGAGCAGGTTATGATAAGGATATGATGGCTCATGGCAAGACATGAGGACTACCTATTCAAGAACTGGCATTCCTGTTAAGATTAAATGTTATGTAAAGATTTCCGCTGCTATAGTATATGACTATTGTACGGTTTAAGAACTATGCTTTTGATGTTTAACCAACCGAGGGACTTCCGGGGAACGGGGCCTCTCAAAAAGCTTGTATTTAAGTTAAAATTATTGAATTTCTTATAAGATTGTATTTTATACTTTTTGATTATCGAAAAGTTTTCTATATGTTTAAGTTGAATATAATATATATATATATATATATATACATGTGTGTGAAGGGGATAAAAGTAAAATTGCTTTAATTTTAACGTTAATTTACTTATTTTGTGAAAATAACATTAAAAGTGTTGAGATTATTAACTTCAAATGATAAATTTGAGTCGGAGACTCCTTCGAAATAATTTCTCTATCCCAACTGAGATATGGATAATGTTTGTCTTTATTATTCCCCTCAGATTTTAGTGAAAAGTAGAAATTAATAAGGTATGTGTGTTTGTATCTTTGTTGTATGTATCATTTTGTCTTTCTATGTGGGTGAACTTGTCGTTCATCATCACTAAGGTGATTATGCATTAGTTTTCTATTTACCTTTTTTATTCCCTCTTTATAGTCAAAGTTGCAAAGCACACACAAGTGGAAAGGGTTTACTTTGATTGGAAAAAAAAATTGCATTGTACTAAAACAAAACAGGTTAACTAGTTTAATTTAATAAAATTTAAATTTTATAAATATATTAAATTTACAAGTTCAAGCAATTTACAACCACCTTTAGTCTTTTTTCACAACTCTATTAATACAGGGGCGGTGCTTTGAGGGGGGACCGGCCCCCTCTGTTTTTTCGTGTAATAGTATACATTTTCCGATACGTAGTGTAAAATTTTTTAAAAATTTTTATTTCGCCCCCTGAAAAAAAAATTCGCACCCTGTGAAAAAAAACATATAGAACCAATTCGATTAAACCTATAATTCTATAAACCAAACAAATTTATGGGTTAGAACATAGAGCCCAATTGATCAAATACAATTAATGAATTAAGCCCAAGTTGCTTAAGATCCAACCCAACCTAATTGCCTAAACTAAAGTTCTATGTGTTTGGTGAAGCTAAAAGAAAAAAAAAAAAAAAAAGATTGCCGCCCATGCGCCCTTCGCCCCTACGCCCTGCGGCCTGCTTCTTCCTTCTTGCGTGAAGCCGTGAACCATGTAACGAATTCAGCCTCTCACTTGTTGTTACTTGCTTTGATTAAGTATTTAAGTGGTTTACTTGTTGTTACTTGTTACTTTGTTAGTGAATCTAAACATTAAGGGTTTGATTTTTGCTCAAATTTTTTACAGAATTGCTGGTATAAATGGGGAAAGGGAAACTATTGAATTATTTTTTAAAAAAACAAGTTCTTGATGAAGAGAGAGATAAGGCTCGTCAAGAGAAACAAAAACGTCAAAAATGTTCAACTAGTGAGCCGGATCATCCGGTTAATGAAGTGAATCTTAACCATGGTATTTCAAATAGTAATGAAGTGCTTGTTAACAATTTATAAAGAGATCCGGCTGAACGAATACAATTTAGGTCTTTGTTTGTTCTAAGAAAATCTACTTTTTATTGTTTGACCGACCCGAATCGCCAACCCGAACATTTAACCTAAGATATACAGTGTTAGCGTTAGGGAAAAAAAATTTTAATGTTGCAAAGTTTCGCCCCCTTAGACTTTTGGTCAAGCCCCGCCACTGATTAATACTATCCGTTTAACTGGTTTAAAACCCTTTTTCAACGTGGCGACCCATTTTGATTTGCCAAACTGTTTGGTTGATGGGTTTTAACACGAATAAATATTTAATCTTGTTTAGTAAATCGATTTCACGCGTCAACCGACCAAGCCTACTCTTACGGTAGATATTTTTCTTTCAGTTAGCTTATCACATTCAATATGAGAAAATACAAGCCAAAAATAAGAAAATATGTTAAATACACCCATTTTAACTAAAAAAAACCCAAAAATCATAAATGCGTGGAATTAACGAAATATAACCAATATGAATTACCATTATCACTAATGATTTTGATCATTTTTAGATAGTAAGTGATGTACTTTACAACTAAAGTTATATGTTCAAATTTTACGAAAAGTAAGTTGTGATGATCTTATTCTTAAAAATCTAACTAAAGCTTTAAAAAAAGATAAAATTATCGATCACATACCAGATATATCTTAGCATCCAGTGGCACATGAGGTCGTGAATACGATGGTGCAGATCAGCTGAGTCTTGACTATTGATCGAGAGGAGACTTGGAGATATAAGAGTTGGGAGTATATGCAAGTCTTTGGTGACAATTCGTACTTTGGAGAGCCCACATTTCAACTTCACAACTTAATATCCACATGGAGATGGAAGAATTGAATTAGACTTCCACAAACCGGTTTATTTTTTCAAACCGGTTCGGGTTAAAAACCGGCCCGGTTTGGGTAGTGTAAGGGTGAAACCGGTTCGGTTTAGAAACCAGTTTCAGATAAGGGGATGCTGAACCTATAGGAACCGGTTTGGAGAGTTTGAACTGGTTTGGAGGGGTTTGAAACCGGTTTGGGTCGGTTTGTAAAACGGTTTTAACGGCAAAATCCCGAACCTATGCCAAACCAGAGGTTCAAACCGGTTTGGCAGGAACCGGTTTGAGGGAGATTGAATACCAGTTTGTAAACCGGTTTTCTGAACTGAACTGGTTTATGTGTGCACCTCTAATTAAAAATTTTATACCATACGTAGAAGATTTCCATTAATAAATATCGACTAAAGAAAATAAATGTTTTAGATAAAAACATGACGAGTGGAAATTTCCTAATGAATTTGTATGACCGCAACACGGAATAATGTATTATCACCATCACCCAGTTGACCATAAATAAAGTCTCCAAGAGTGTATTTATTTATTTAATGAGACTGAAAGTAAAAATGCCTAAAAAAAGAGTAAAATAAAAAAGGTATAGGATAAAGGGTTACCTTTTTTGGGATGATATATGAACCAAGAGGAAGAAGACCTTTTACACATTTCTTATCACAGTCCACTACAAAAAGACTAATACAACCCGTCAAGTATTTTTTCAGACGACATTTTGTCGTCGGAATAAAATGCATCCTACGACAACATATCATTGATACAAGTCTTGACATATTTTTTGATGGTCTATAAGCAAAATGACAACGTTATTGTACGTCATTTCCCGATGAACTGCAACTCCTAAAAATGACAATGTCTATAAGCAAAACAACGTTTTTTTTCTTCCTTTTTTTTCTCTTTTTTTACGCATTGTTGACGTATGGCAAAACACCCTAAAAATGATCTACAATTTTTTTCCTCATTCTGCACTAACACTCTTTACACTCAAACTCTCTCTCGAATTAATCAAATTCTCCCCAAAAACAGCTTCATTCATTGTCATCCTCCACCAATATTGTTTGCCGTCATTGGTGTCTTCTTTAAACAGTAAGCAAACATGCTCTTATTTTTTTTATATTTTTTACGCAAATTAATGATATTTGATTAAATAAACTAAACGTAGGTGTTTATGGTTGAAGTAATTTGAATAAATAAATTTATTTCAACATCTCGTCTCCGAAGCAATTTTAAGAAAAAAATTGAAGGTATTATTTAAATACATGTTTAGTTTGGTTATATATACGTGTGTGTATAAAATTTGTGTTCTTATTATTAGTGATTAATTATTGTAAAATGTCATTTTAATCCCTATTATTTGACAACTTTTGTCATTTTAGTCCAGTAGTTTAAATTTTGTCATTTTGGTCATTATGGTATCAATTTATTGTCATTTTGGTTTTTATTTTGCTGTTATTTTAGTCCAATTAAATTTAAACTTTTGGACTAAAATGACAAAATTGACCAAACCACATGGACAAAAAAATTATATATATATATATATAGGGTAAAGATCCTATAATAACCCTCTCTTATTGCATAACCCGAAATAACCCTGCAAGATGAACCCGAATCTTTGGTTTTTTTTTTCAAAATCTTAGTTTTACATGTACAAAAATATGTTCTTTTATGTGTTTGAGCAAATTCTTTTTCGTTTGTGATCCTACATCAATGTAATTTGCCTTACAGCACTGTAAATATATATATAGGATGCGGATCATATATATATATATATATATATATATATATATATATATATAGGATTGGGATCAAATAATAACTCACTCTTAAAGCAATAACCCAGATAACTTTGCCAAGATGAAACCAAATCTTGGATTTTTTTTTAACATCATTGTAACACATTTAGAACATTGTGTTCTTTTATGAGTTTGCGAAAATTCATCACCGTTTGAGAGTTTACATTGTTGTAACGTTTGGGCCTAAAACAATTACAATGCTGTAAATCAAAAACTTACAACGATGATATTTCTTAAATGATGATGAATTTTCACAAACTCATAAAAGAACATATTGTTCTAAATGTGTTACAATGATGTTCAAAAAAAATTCAAGATTTGTCTTCATCTTGGCAAAGTTATCTGGGTTATTGCTTTAAGATTGGTTATTATTTGAACGATTCCCTATATATATATATATCGTATTGCTTAATAGAGGGAAAAAAAGAATATGCCCAAATGTGTTGGGAATCAGGGGTGAACCAACTGACGAACAAGAGTGTTTGAATGCGTCCTTGACAGTAGACGTCATTGGAGCCTAGTTGATGTGCAAAAAGTCATAAATGTCAAATTTTCAATCACAAATGTATGACATGCAAAAATGATCTGCCAAATGAATGGAAATATGTAACGTAGTGTGATTTTCACCCTGATAATGAAAATAAAAGGAGTAATTGGGTTATGAAAGTCACCTATGATGATGAGTAGCACGAACACACTTAAAAAATTGTTGCAATGTCAAATACTTACCATATAGGTTATAAACATTTGCTTGTTGCCTCAGTAATGGTAAATGTGATTTAATTAGGCTAACCATAAACAATAGAGGTTATAAACATTTACTTGTTGCCTTCATTTATGGTAAAGATGGTTTGAACCATAGTTAGAGCAAATAAGATGCTTCCAACAAATAGAGCAATGATATTCCATGGACTACTGAAATAAGTCCTTCTCATCCAAGCTATATGTTTTGGCCAGTAATTATTTGAATACTTGTCCAATGTTTTCCACTGTTGAGTGTGAAACAAGTCTACAACAGAAACATGTTTGCATATGTTGTTGATCATATTAGCAGCTTCTTCGTTTGAACCCATAATGTTGACGAGTACTTTAGAATCTACCAACTTGGCAACATCATCTTCAGTATTTACTAGTATATCCATTACAAAAGCATATGATGTGATATACTTACGAGTTTGTTTCGACTCTAGCTCGTAGGCAATTAGATTCCTTAAAATCGACTCGGTGGAATCATGAACATTTAATACTGGCATTCTAAGAGTACACTTACACCAAGACCAAAGAAACCATGGGAATTCCATTTCCATCCCCAACACCCATGTTTTACTTCGGTTAGGTTTGAACTTCACCCCTGCCTTGTCTAGATCAACAGCAGAACGATATATATATATATAGGAATTGAATTCAATGAAAACCCAACCTTAAAGAGAAAACCCTTAAACCCTATGTGAGCCACTCATTTGGAATCTTGAAAATAAATATGTGGTCCACATTAACCCACATTAAAAATGATTTGTTTATTCGAAACTCAATTTTTTATTCAGATTTAATATGGACCACATATTTATTTTCAAGATTTCAAATGAGTGGCTCACATAGAGTTTAAGGGTTTTCTCTCTAAGGTTGGGTTTTCATAGGATTCAATCCCTATATATATATATATATATATATATATATATATATATATATGATTGGGATCAAATAATAACACACTCTTAAAGCAATAACTCAGATAACTTTGCCAAGATGAAGCCAAATCTTGGAATTTTTTTTTGAACATCATTGTAACACATTTAGAAAACTATGTTATTTTATGAGTTTGTGAAAATTCATCACCGTTTGAATCCAAGATATTAAAACCTGGAGAATAAATCCAAGTATGAAACAAGCATCCATAACCATCATTTCGGCAAATTCAACATCATCGTATGTCTTTGTCTAAACATAACATGCCTTATTTTTTCCATCGAAGCGTACACCTTATGCATGCATGAATTCATTATAGTCTCTTGTGGGGAAGGCATACAAGTCATTAGATTAATCAGATAAGTTGCTTTCTGCCTTTCGAATGCCTGCACGTTCTCATCGTCTCTGTGCAGAGATCCAATAGAGACCACCCGAGGGCTGAAAGACTGTGGGCTCACGTCTCGTAGTGTATGAGGAGCCATGTGAATCGATGGTGTAATTTGTTCATTGAGGCTGTGTTCTTTTTCTACACGATGTATAAAACGTTGGACTCTCTCTTGAATCATGTTTTCCATGTCTCCAAGCTCCAAATCTTTATTTTCCATACTGAAGCTTTTTGCTCTGATCTGCATGTTTAATAACACACCAAATTTATGAGATAAATTCAAAGGGATGAATGTGCAATATGTCAAATGAAAACGGATGCATATAAGAAGTTGTTAGCCTATAATTGTTAACCAAGTTTGTTTAATAACTAATATCTCTAACTACTTATAGTATAGGGACATATTTGTCATTATGTTAAAGTTATGTTATAGAGTAGTATGTAATTATGTAAATTAGAAGGGTTGATCTTGTAATCCCCTAATACTCAATTAGGATATGGTCGACATACTTGAACCAAAAATATACGTATATATGTCGATCATATGGCTGAGA
Organism: Mikania micrantha; assembly: GCA_009363875.1. Taxonomy (NCBI): domain Eukaryota; kingdom Viridiplantae; phylum Streptophyta; class Magnoliopsida; order Asterales; family Asteraceae; genus Mikania; species Mikania micrantha. The sequence continues at coordinate 530,147 of CM018695.1, forward strand.
TCAATAACAATTTTTTTCAATCACTTGTATGTTTGATTATTAATTTCTCTCAATCTCCTCATGTTCCTCATTTCCTGGGCAACAGAAATTACCTGGTCTTATGCTCGTTAGCATCACATGTAAGATATTAGTGTAGGGAATAATTGGACCAAACTAACAACGAAAACAATAATTTTATGATAGAAATCTTGAACCAAACTATGACGCCCATAAAAAATAATATAAAAAGTGTATAGGCGTCGCCGCCTGGGACATGTCAGTCAGAGTGGGGCCAACGCACGGGACAAAATTTAAATTTTACGGTTGTGCGTCAAAATATACTGCCGTCGACGCCCATAAACAACACGTGTCAAGCAGTGTATGTATGGTTATATGGGCACCCGCCTATACACGCACAGACACCCATACTAGAATGAACATTTGAAAGTAAAATGGGCATTTTGTAAAAGAGAATTTTACCCTTAAACAACCTTCTTGCTTGTCTTATACAAACTTCAATGTGCTTTGTCTTTTAGGATCTCCCTATGTTAGGTAAGTTATCTAGACTGCGTTGTCCCTTATTCAGATTTTCCTTTGTGTTTCTTTCGGTGTCTTTGTAGTACAGCAAGCAATGTGTGGCATGGGCCTGCTACTTAAACCACAACTAGCATTAGGTCAAAATTCTTTTTAATTTCCAAAATAATAATAATCAATATATTATTATCAAAAAAACTTATTCTGACAACATTTTATCCTTCTAGCTTTTTCAAGAAAATACCTTTGCGGCTACAAGTCGTCTGTGAAAGGAACCAATTTTAGCGAACATTAAGGCGACAACATTCTTACATGTAGCGTTAAAGTTATTTCGACGAGATGTATTCTGATGACATGTCGTCAAGATAGGTTTTTGTGATGACTAGTCGTATGATAGGCCGACCTATCAGAGAACTTTTGTCGTAGTGAACTCTATAACCACCTATTTATCATGTTTACGACTCATTTACAACCCACCAACCCATTTTGACTTGCCAACTCATTTGGTTGACACATTTAACATGAATCTTACTTAACTAATAAATAAAAGTTTTCTAGGGACACTTGACGTGTTTCTAGAGCACCTTTATTTTTTTTCCCGCCTCTCTTTTCCTATTAAATATACTTTTAACACTATTTTAAATTAAAAATAAGACTTTTTAATACATTAAAAATATTTTAATATTAAAAAACACACTTTTGTAAAATAACAAATTATTATAAAATTTAGAATTTTTAATAATAGTTTTACAAAATGAAATATTTAAAGAAACGAACTCTAAAAAATTAGTGTTACATAATAATATAATTATTCTATTATTTAATCTATGAAATTATATTTAATCATATTTTACATAATTTTAATTATTTAATTTATTTAATTATTTGATTTTAATGACTCAATTTATATATAACATTAAATATAAGGACCAAATGTGTAACTTTCTCAATCATTTTTTTACTTTAGTTTTAAATAAATTCAAAAAACCTCATCGGTTTATAAAAATATTATATTTTAAACAATGGTTTATATTTTATTTTATTCTTTAAAAATATCATTTACAAAGAAAAAATTTTTATATATAACTTTGATTTTCTGAAAATAAAATATTCTTTATTTTAAAAAAAATTAATATTAACTTTTTTTACATTTTATAAAATTTTCTGATATGTGTTTTCTAATTAAAAGATAATTAATATTATTAGTTATATATTTGTATTATGATTATTTAATAGGAAAGACAATATAATTATTTAATATGAGATAATTCAATGAATTTAATAAAAAGTTGACATGTGACAATTAGGGTGTAATAACATGACATGTGGCAAAACACATCTTTGTTTATTAGTATAGTAAGATAAGATAAGATAAGATAAGATAAGATTTTAATGACTCTAAGTATTAACAATTTAAATTGTATTTTTATTCAACTTATGCAATACACATGTTATTTAACTATTGTGATGCATATGTTTTTTAAAGATATAATTTTTTTATTGTAAATTATATAACATTTTATTTATTAAGCTCGTGTAACACACGGGATCTAACCTAGTTAATATTAAAATAATGTTTAGTTAATCAATTTCATGCATCGAGCCTTCAAGCCTCCTCTTATCGCTGAGATACATTCATTTAGTTAGCTCAGCACATTCAAAGGTTCAATATCAGAAAATAACAAGCCAAACATCAGAAAACATCGCATATACACCACCTAAAAAAAAACTCAAAATAAAAAATACATGCAATTAATTAATGGAAAAATATACGGGCTGGCATATTGGCGGCTTTGTTGGGGTCTAAAAGGGTGTCTTAAAAACCTTTTTCTACCGTTACCTTTAGACGTCTATTATGACGTCTTTTTGGAGTCTTTAGACTCCAAAGCGAAAGACGTCGGTTCTTGATAGATGTGACCTTGCCTAATTTGACAGGATTTGACGGCTTAAAGACGTCAGAATGGGGGCCGTATGTTTCTTCGTGGGAAACAAAAGTGGCGTCTAAAGCAAGGTTTGAAGCAAAGTCTAAAACTGAAATGTGTGGCTAAATATCAATGATTATTTTGGTTAAAAGTTGATATCAACTTTTGGTAATTTTCCCTTAACTAATTATATAGCTATGAGCTGTGGTGATTTTATCTTTTAAAATCTAAGCGATATTATTAAAAAAAAAAAAAAGGTTAGATTTCTGGCATACCTGATGCTAATAGGATCCAGTGGGGAAAAGAAGGAATATGGTGGTGCTGATCAACTGAGTCTTGACTTATGAGAATGAGAGGAGAGTTGGAGGTATAAGAGTTGAAATATATACAAGGCTCAGGTGACAATTCGTCTTTTGGGAAAGCGACTGTTTTTAATTTTTGCAATAATGTTTCACAATTTTGAGAGCCCACATTTCAACTTCACAACTTAATATCCACATAATTAAAAAAATAATTCTTCTTTATTTTTAAACAATTTAACAAACATAATTTAAACTTATGATATTTGGAAACTTAAAAATTTTAAAATAATAAAATATGTTTATTTAGAAAGTTCATAATTAATTTTTTATTTAATTCTTCTTTATACTGTGATAACCCGCCGCAACACGCGGGGGGATTAAACCTAGTTATCTTTTAAAATCTAAGTGATATTGTAAATATAAAAAAATAGTTAATATATATTCTGACATACCTGATGTTAATAGGATCCAGTGGCAAAAGAGGGAATATGAATATATGATAGTGATCAGCTGAGTATTGAGTTATTGACTAATGAGAATGATCAGCTGCTGATAAAATGATATGCTTCCCAACCAGAGTTATGGGTTCAAATCATGCTGATAAAGTTGTGGTGATTTTATCTTTTAAAATCTAAGTAAAATTGTTAAAAAAAATGTTAAAATTCTAACATACCTGATCTGTGGCAAAAGATGGAATATGATTGTGCTGATCAGCCGTGTCTTGACTATTGAGAGGAGACTTGGAGATACAAGAGTTGAGTTGAATTATATACAGTACAATGCTGAGGTGATAATTAATCTTTTGAGGTTGGTAGCGTTTTAAAATTTTTGCAATAATGTTTCACATACAATTTTGAGAGCCCACATTTTAACTTTATATTGATCGGGGTGTGATTAACCATGAGTTTTGATGTTAAATGAAGCGATTTTATGTGTTTAATGTTTAAGAACTATGTTACTTTGAGCTTTTAATGTGTTTCAGGTGCTCGGGAGACAAAACAATGAAAAATGGACTTTTTGGGGCAATTTTGGGAAAGGCCGTAGGCTAGGCCGTAGCCTATGGTCAAAAGGCCGTAAAACAGAGAGTTTTTGGAGAAGGCCGTAAGGAGGCCGTAGCTTATGGTCTCAGGCCGTAAGGTGGCCGTAGCCTACGGTCTAGAGGCCGTAGCTTACGGCCTGGTCAGATCTGGGCTTCGCAAGTGCAGCGGCTGGACCTATAAAAAGGGGGTTTCGTCCCAAAATTAGGGATTCCGAGATTTCAAGCTTTGGGGGCGATTTTTCAAGGTTTTTGGGCACTTTTGAGCAGCTCCAATCATCCCGAAGATTCCAACTAACACCAATTCGAGATCCAATCATCCAATTCAACAAACACTATGATGAATCCGATTTCCACCATGAGAGGCTAGTTTCTTCGTGATTGCTTCCGGGCACTTGGGTTAGTGAGAAAGCTTTGATTTTTATGTTTGAACTTCGTTGTTTGGATGTTAAAGACACGATTGTTACATTGGTTTGTTTGATTTAACCGATTTATTTATGATTGAGTAATTTTGTGTTGCCATCAGTTTTCGGTTTCCTTGCATCGTAAGCTCATTGGTATTTACGGGTTATTCGTTATATTTAGATTGGCATTGTGTGAATAAACAAGTCTTTAAACGTTTGTTCCATTTTGTCACTTCAATTCAATCAAGTGCTTAAGTGTGTTTATGTGAATTACATCTAAGTTTGCTAAAGATCATTGTGACTCTCTAACCTAAAACCGGAAGTAATCATATTTTGTTAAGTTATATTAAACCACTAATCAAGTTGTTTGCGTTAAACGAGTTTTCCTAATTCAAATCAAAGTTAAGTTTTCGTTTTATTAGTTAGTAAAGTCAATTGTCACCTAATTAGCACTTTTCAAAGATTCCCTGTGGATACGATACCTTACTTACCCTTACTAGTTAAAGGTAGCTAAGACACGAGTTTTAGACTCATCTTTTGATTGACCGTTCGACATCGATCATATATCACATGGAAATGCAGGAATTTTGTTTTTTGTTTTGCCATATCTGACTCATATGTATTATTTCAATTTATTCATATGAATTTGCTTCATCTTTTAGCTTCTTACTTCATTGAATTTTAAGGGTGTGGTTATTCATACACTCAATTTTTTTTAAATTAACACCAAACCGACACCATACGCCTCGTATATGTCTATATACACGAGAGCTATAACCCCCTCTAACACACATTGTTTCAGCAATAATTGAACTTGTATACGCCTCCGTATATGATGTATACGTCTCATATAGGCCTATAGAAGACATATAAAATGTCAATCATTAACATAATTCTAATAATTAATGATTGGTATCTTTATACACTCATAATTGTATCACTTATTGTATTTGTAACTCCAAAATGACAATGAGAATGATCAATTGAGCCATAATTATAGGGTTTGGACAGGTCAATTCCATATCAAACAGAACACAGAATCCCATGAATAGGAATTCCTAATTTCATACATGCACCTGAATGCGTGTTCAATTTGACTTCCTCACACATAATGAACCATGTGCATGTTCGCCCATGGCCCATACCTATTTGTACCAACGCTTTAGGCTAACAAAACCTAAAGAATCAAAGGTTAATTGATAAACAACCATACATGTATGAGCAATGGCGAAGCTGTGTGGAGACCGAGCCCCCCTCTTTTTTTGTCAGTATTGTTAATTTTTCAGCCGAAATGTTAATTTTAGTTAAAAATACGGGTTTCACCCCCTCTCGTTTAAAATATTTAACTCGTTAACAGAAGAGATGTTTTGTTTATAATAAATGGTCCGCCTCAAATACAAACAATGTGTTTTAGGTGCATTGGGTGTGGATGATAGAAGAATTTCACATTAAAACATGCTCATGTGACAACAATGTAGTGACAAGGAAGTTTTCACTTGTTCAACTAAAATCAAATATGTAAGCTCTTGGTGACTAATCGTAATATTGGTAGTAAATGAGACTGAATGTTACACATGTCCTGTTTCTTTACATGACTTTCAAAATAAGTATGCCCCCAAGTTGTTTGATGAAATGTCTGGAAGTCATGAAAATGAAGTTCAAGAACCAATGAACCATTGATGATGAGGTATTAAAAACCCAAAATGAAAGAATGGTTAACGTTAAAGATTCATTAGGATGATCAAATTCTGATAATAGGGGTATAAGATTGAAGAACCTTACTGGGTTTAAAAATGAGCTTCAAGAATCATTGGATGGTGATGATTTTTTAAAGGAAATAATTTGTCCAAGTTGATCTAGATGATACTTTAAATCAAGATTTGAGTGTTGAACTTGAATCAGTAGATCATGAAACACGAAAGAAGAAATCAGTACCTTTTTTCTTCCTGATGTAAGGAGTAAACAGTGATTTTGATCAAAAATAAGAAAAAAATTGCAGTTGGGTATTCCGAGTTCAATGCAATTTTTGGTACCCAATAAAAAAGATTGAAAATGGAAGGTGATGTCTTCAAGATTAAGATGGCAACGATACATAGATGGAAATTTAAATAATTAAATTCTTATTCCTTCTTGTGATCATAAATGGGGGTGAGTCTACACGACTACAAATAATAAATAATATCATTATGTGCTTTCAATTTTTGTTGATGTAGGTATGCACTAGTAATATGCATTGCATTTGCTAAACAATAACTAGAGGTGGCAATTTTTGTTGATTCTTTTACCTATAGCAACTATGCTGATTGGTTCCAAAGTTATTAAACTTCATCTTTGCAAAAAAAAAAAAAAAGAAAAAAAAGAAAAAGAAATTGGGATTATTTATGGGACGACAACATTTCAAAAGATGATAATTAGCTAGAGTGGTACAAGCCGACATCAAAACATAGTTCAAGTACAAATATTACACAAATAGACAACACATTGCAGGTATCCATCCAAATAAGCATATCAAGATGAAAGTTTCTTCCCAACACAAGATGATCATTCACCTAAAAATACAACAAAAATAACTCGTTACGGCAACACCAAGTAAGATTACAACCGTATAATTATCATGTTCAAAAAAATTTAAATACATTTGCCTAAAATCCTTTTGAAATCAAATATTGGGTTCTTCATATTTATACCTGGCAAAATGGATGGGTTGGATAATGGGTCCAAACATGTGCGGGTTTGGATGTGCGCAGGTCATGATGACTTTTAAGCAAAATCAGTTTGAGTCTGAATGGTTAGTATTTAAGTAAACATTAATTTACTTCAAGTTAAAATAAGTTTTAACGAATCAAATAGTTTATTTGAATAAATGTTTGATGATTTTCTCACCAAATATATTATTAATCATTTTTATTCGTTTAAATCTACTATATTCACATAGTTTTTAAGTTACTCATCTTGACCCGCATTGTATTAAGATACACCCATCTAAACTCATTATATGTCATAATGTTACCCATTTTAAACCAAAATATAATAATTGTTTACCCAAATTTACCCATTTATCTTGCTATTGGTCAAGATTGTCTGCTCTAATCATAAGGTTGTAGTACAGTAACGAAGCCTTACGGTGCCTCGTGTGCGACCTTTTGTATTTTCGTGCATGAACCACAATTGCAAGAATTTGGGTTCTTCGTAAGCTCACCCAATGCAAGCATACGACGAATTTATGGATTTAGCGTACATGCATGACGCATCACCTTTATTTGCACCAAAAATCCACTATCAAATTTTGTCACCAATTTTAGTATACTAACATTATATATTTGTGGGTAATGTTGACCTAGATGGCAAAATAATTGAATCAAGAACAAGAAATTGAAAACAAATTAAATTGGAAAACAAGATAATTGTTTAAATTACTTTTTGGGGCGGTCCCGTAAGATTTTTTGAGGCGGTCCGGAAATAACATTTGCAGCGGTGTGATAATTAATTTATAAGGCGGTCATATTTTTTTCCAAAATTATTAATTGCAATTGGTAAACAATAACTTGAGGCATTAGCTGCATGCAATATTAAATGAAGATACTGCAACTATGCAGACTAAAACTTCACGTACGCTTACCCATACCAACATATACTATAAAACAAACTAACTTTAATTTGACAAAAAAGACATAATAATTGGTCACACTAGTTTACTCACAATAAAACTCATCCAGCTACATATATAGATACCATCTAATTTGGGACAAGGAAACAACTAAGTTCACTTAAATTTTGCCAAAAAACAATAATCTCCTCTTCTAAATTGCAATCAACTTGATCCACCCATGCTGCACCTTGCTAACCGTACTCGGAGCAAAAAAACATCTAACACTGCACATGTAATATAAAGTTATATCAATAAAATGAAACATTTTTATAAACATTATTTATGTTATTTCGCTAATATATTTAACGCCATTATGGAAACCGTACTCGGAGCAAATCACAAACCGCTTCATATATAAGATTTTAAAGCGGTTTAATTAGAAACCGCCTCATAAAATGGTTAACATTTCAAATTTTATTACAAACCGCCTCAAAAAATTCCAATTGAATGTATTAATTGATTTTAAAGTGGTTTAATAATTCTATCTTTATTTATAAAGCAGTTTTAAATGACACCGCTTCAAAAAATAAACCCAAACCGCCTCATAAAATAACTTCTGTACTAGTGACTGTTACTACGAAAATAGTAAATCAAATAAATAGTCGTAAGGCCCTATTCCTCGAGGTATGAGGTCATTAATGCAAAGAAAATATGGAAGTAAAAACAAAACGTCAAACAAAGGTTAAAACATCAAGCGAGTATGGTCCTTATCTGCAAGGCAAGGACCGTAAATGGGACTAGTGACATGCATCACTAGGATATGGGCAGAACATTGATGATGGAGGAGGAGAAACCTTTTTCGGACATTAAAAGGGGATCGAGAGAAAAGAAGAAGGCGTTGAGTGAACTCAACAAACAAAGTATGTTTCATTCATTTCACATTTCCTCTAGTAGGAGAGGGTCCCTAAGGACCGATCTTGTAATTTGAAGTAGTGTAAGCTGTTAAAACAATTTGTTAATGTTTTTTGTGAATATTTACGGTAATAACAGCCTTTCTTTTTGTTTTTTGCAAGAATGAACACTACCTCGTGACTTCAAATCACTCGAAATTGTCCTTTTTCTCAATCGATTCACTCAATTTTCAATCGACTCTCTCGATCTTCTTCTCTTCACGGGCCCTATTGGACCGATTTGCTCTGATGTCAATTATTGAATTTCTATTGATGATATAGAACAAGAAACAAATGCAGTAACAAATAGAACAAAGAACAAATAGTTTGATCAGCTTCTAGACCCATACTTACTTAGACGACAACATCTAACATAATATTTTATGTTACATACAACCCAGTAAAACTACACTTAATTTCCAACAGGTGTCGTGTTCGTGATAATTTCGACGCGATGGTCACCAGGTTTATGGACATCTAAATGCCCATTTTAGTCCCTAATTCCTAAGACTCACCCCCCCCCCCTCCCTCTCCAGCTCTCACAACATTGAGGATCTTCTTGGATGATCAATTGTGTTAATTAGTATAACAAACAAACAAACAAACAAACTTACATAGTATATTCTCACATTTCAGTACTGTCTAAGAAGAAGGATAGAGACAAACCTTACCCATATTACAGTTGGGATATAGAGGCTGCTCCGAATGAGTGACCGACTCAAAGTTAATGTTTGAAGTTGTATTAATTAGTATATCTAGTCTAAAAAGATAATGACCAAAGAATATAAAACTTACAGCAAGTATGTAGCTACTTGATCCTTCAAGAATTGATAGTGAAGATGGTTTGAAGCGCCTGTAAAAGAAATAGAATGATTCCAGCAACTAGAGCAATGATACTCCATGGACTACTGAAATAAGTGCTTCTCATTTTGGCTATATGCTTTGGCCAGTAACCATTGCAGTACTTATTCAATTTGTCCCACTCTTCTTCATAATAGGAATCATCACTTGAAACGTTTTTGCATATGTTGTTGATCATATTAGCGGCTTCTTCATTTGAACCCATATAATTGACAAGGACTTTTGACTCTACCAACTTGGCAACATCATCTTGAGTATTTACCAACATATCAATGGCAATGGCATATGAAGTAACATAACTTTGAGTTTCAAATGATTGCTCGTACGCAATGAGATTCCTGAAAAGAAACTCGGTGGTATCATCAATGGATAATACTGGCATTGTAAGAGTAGGCCTATTCCAAGACCAAAAAAAACACGGGACCCTATTTTGTTTCACTTCCATCCCCATCAACCAGGTTGGATCTTCGCTAGGTTTAAACTTGACCCCTGCTCTATCCAGGTCTATAGCCGAATGAATGATTTTGGTCATGTCATCTTTTTTAATATTATCTGGAGGCATGTAACATTGATGTAGAAGGCTGAGAAAATGATCATTGGTACCAAAAGAGACCTTGTCGAATTTTAGTTTCGCTTTAAAGAGGTTGTTGGAAACTATAACTGGCTTGATAAGTTGGATAAAGGAGATATCTGACTTAAGTTTCAATACAGTGCATTGAAACATTTCATGAAGAAAAAACAAAGGAATTTGGTTTTCAAGCAACACCAAGTCATGCATTATAGTACACAATTTCAATGACTTTCCTGTGTAGGATTTTCCTCTATACGACACATGCATCACGATCAAGAATCCAAGCACAAAACAAGCATCCACAACCATCATTTCGGCAATTTCTGCATCATTAAAGGTATTTGTCCAAATGTAACACGCCTTAATTGTGTTCATTAAACCGTATGCCCTTTGCATGCATGATTTCAAAATTTCCTCTCGTGGGGATTTGATAGGAGATTTTAGATGAACCAAGTAACTTAATTTTTGTCGTTCAAATGCTTTCACATTCTCATTTTCTCTGTGGAGAGGTCCAATGGAGACAAGAAGAGGGTCGAAAGAACTTGGGCTGAGATCTCGCAAATCGCAATACGTTTGGTGCCATGTAAATCGATGGTCGAAATTGGCGTGTATGGTTGTCTTCACTATTCAAGCGATGAAGAAGACGTTTGACACTATCCTGAATCATGCAGTCTACGTCTCCAAGGCCCAAATTGGGCCTTTCCGTGGTGAATTAATTCGCAACTATGAGTAGTTAGAACATGCATTTAATTATATTAGAACACAAGTGATGTTGTCAAAGATTATTAAGTGAGCTATCTAGCTATATTCTAATTTTTCATTTCATTAGTTGAATGAAAAATAATCACTATGAAGCAAGATTGATGAACATCACATTACTTGATCGGTTTATTCCTATATATGAAAATATATAGCTAGGTAGCTAGCATTCACTACAAGAAAAGCTAACTAATGGGACAAACCCTACAGTCATAAAGGGTAAAGAATATAAATCACTAGTTTTGAATTTCTGTTAAACTTTTGTTGATCGAATTGATCCAAAATGAAAAAATATGAGTGAAAAGTACAACAATTATAGACTTTATAAATCAGTAGTTTTGAATTTCTGTTGAAAAGTTTAATCACATGTTCACCAATTTTTTACACATTTAAAAATTGAATACTTCAACTACTTTTGATTATTATATTCTTGATCTTTTTGATTCTTCATTTTCATTAATGTGATATTTAAATTTTAGATTGTAGCCACTGTTAAATTTTTAATTATTTATGATTGTATGTTTTTATTGTGTATATGCTTCTAAAATTGTTTATGATTATATGTTTTGTTAAAATTTTCGGTTTTTATTTGATATGATAATAATACATAATACCTTTTTAGTTGCGCTTTTGTATTCATATTTAATACAATTTTATTGTTTTTGTTTGCAATTAGATTATTAGATGTTTGTTATGTAATTATCAAAAGAATAATATGTTAAAGTGTATTGTGAACATTATTAGAATTGAAAGCAAAAAAAAAATTTACTGAACCCCAAAATCCTTAGGCCGACCTTGTCTAGTAGTATTCCCTTTAATTAGTGTAAGATGTGTTCAATCATCTATATATGTTAGTCATTAATTAAGCCTTTCGTAGAAAATGATATATATTCCACCTTCATACCCGATCAACATATATGATCTCTAAATATGTAAAAAAAACGAACAACCCATCAATGATTTAAACGCCTTGTATTCAAGTTTTATTAAGACTAAATGGCTTTATCAAAAATTTTGATTTTAAAAACAATATATAACTAGTTTTATACATGTCTGATGAACAGGTACAATGGTATTATCGTATAAATTTAATAAAATTCATTCTAAAAAAATAATAATTGTTTAATGAATTAAGATACAAATCATAAGATAAACAATTCAGTTAAAAAACATCAAATAAAAATCAAATTAGTAATGTAAGTTGAAGGCAAACTTATAAAACATGTTGCAATCACATAAGAATTAGTATACAAATTTTTTTGAATATGAGTTGATATGTTTTGACATTAATAAATATATAGATATTTTTAGTTAATCACTTTTATGCATCGACCCACCAAACCTACTCGTAGCCCTAAGATATTTTTCTTTCAATTAGCTTAGCATATTCAATATCAGAAAATATCAAGCCAAAAATCAAAAAACATGTCACGTACATCTTTTTTTACAAACAAAAAAAAATGAGCTCAAAATAAAAATATATGGAATTAATGAATTATACAACTAATATCAACTACTATTATCACTTATGATACTACTTATATCCAGCTGCTGGTAAAATGATATACTTTTCAACTACAGTTATAGGTTCAAACCTTGCTGATATAACTTGTGAAGATTTTATCATTTAAAATGTAAGAAATATTGCTAAAAAACAGGTAAAATTGTGACATACCTGATGTAAAGACTAATAAAAGCTGATGCTCACCAAACTTCTTATTTTGTCTAAGTATTGATGCTGAAAAGACTAACAGCCTTCGAAAGGAAGAAGTTACTCTTCGGAAGCAACACTGCTTCCGAAGGATAACTTACTCCTGCCAAAGGTTGTACAAGACAACTGCTTCGGAAGACAAACACTTAGAAGAATTCAGAGCTTCAGAGCTTCCGAAGAACTCAAAGCTTCCGAATAACTAAAGCTTTCGAAGACTCTCCTCAGCAGCTTCCACAGACAAAGACTTCCGGTAATATTCCTTATCAAAGGACTGTAGCTAAGTACTTTTAGAGTATAAAAGGGACTGACACAAGACATGGTGGTCTGAGTAAAGACAAAGACAACATGTAAAGAGTCAGACAAAATGCCTTACTTCTCCCATGTTGCATTAAATGCAAAAGATCATCTGAAGCCTTGAAGATCAATAACATTAAATGTCTTTTGTATTTAGTAGTCTTTTGTAAAGTCAATGCTTATTAATGTAATGATTGTAACTGAGTGTCTTAGCTGTTAAGACACTCAACATACTAGAATAAACTTTACTTTGTGTATTGTCTAGTATACCCAACTTGTATTCCTAAGTGTATACGGTTGTAGCCTTGGCTATATAACCTCCCATTGTATGTTTGCTTGAAGTGTGCTTGTACGCTTCTTACTTTGAGAGAAATATATCTTTGAGCTTGAAATTATTCTTGTGTTCTTCTTAGTGTTCAAAGATTATTACTTTGTCATTTGAGTGTTTGTGAGATTATTCTAACAGAACATTCCGCATCTGTTAGATTGTAGAAAGAAATACTTGTGAAGTGTTGTTTAGATTAAGCAACCCGATCCAACAAGTGGTATCAGAGCTTTGGCTCTTGAACTTAAGTGACTAATCATCCTTAAGTTACCAGTTCTATTTCTTCTAAGAATCTTATTGTTTTAAAACTCATAATTTCTGTGTTTGTCTAAGATGGCTGCTCTAAACAAACATGATACAGAAAATGGCACTCTCAACAAGCCACCTATGTTCACCCCTGAAGACTTTGATACCTGGAAAGTCAGAATGGAAGGGTTCATTAGAAACCAAGACTTCAAACTTTGGAAGTCTGTTCTTGAAGGTCCTTACATTCCTACAGTTGCTGCTGCTGGAGCTGGGGGTGCTGCAGTACCAAAAGACCCATCTATGTACTCAGACGAAGATTACAAGAAGATGGAAGTTGATTCTAAGGCTCTTTGGCTCATCCAGATGTCGATACCGAATTCCATTATACATGCTTTCAAGAAATGCAAGTCTGCTTAGGAACTGTGGAACTCCTTAAAGCAGATGTATGAAGGTTCAGATGATGTCAATGAAAACAAAATATGTTGAAACAGAAGTTTGAAAACTTTTGTCAACAAAACAATGAAAATATGTCCTCTTAGTATCTAAGGTATGTCCAACTTGTTAATGAATTAACAACTGCAGGTGTGATACTGGATAATCAAGATGTGCTCAGAAAATTTCTGAGATCTCTTCCAAAGGCATGGAACATTTATTCTGTCACAATAAGAAGAACAGAAAACTTGAAAACTCTAACTCTAGGAGAGTTATTTGGTATTCTCAGTGCTTACCAGATGGAATTAGATGCCCAAGAATCTAAAGTTTCCCATATATCATCTGGTTCAGCTGCCCTTTATGCACCCATCAACAATCCTTCTTATCAGAATTATCAACCCATCTACCATCCTTCCTCCACATCCACTGTCACATTTCCTGAAACTTCAATTCCATCAAACACACACTCAAGTCCTATCTCTAACCCAACTTCACTACCAACCTCTGGGCAAGGAGCTTTTATGGCTGAGGAAACCAACTATTTCCATCTGTGCCAGGAAGACTTGGATGGCATTCCTGTAGATGATCTTGAGGAGATGGATATAAACTATCAAAGGCCATGATCTCCTACAGAGCAAAGAAGTTTTATCAAAGAACCGGAAGACGGTTCAAAAGGCACAACATGAAGACTGGGTTTGGGCTTGACAAATCTAAGCTTAAATGTTTCAACTGCCAACAGTTAGGACATTTTTCCAGAGAATGCAAGTCTTCAAGTACTCAGCAATCTACTTCTGGTCAACCACAGCAAAGGCCATCAAGTTCAACAAACAATGCAAACATTGTAGAGCAAGACTTTTCAGATTGGAGCTTTCAAGCTGAGGATGCTTCCATCTCCAACAGTGCTTTGATGGAAAATGACTCATATTCCTCAAGCAAGGTAACTGATAACATGTGCACACCTGAATGCTTAGAAACATTAACTGTTTATAAAAAGATAAATTCTCAACTCTGTAATGAGCTTGAGTCTTTACAAGTTGTCAAGGCAAATTTCTTTGAGGCTGAAAGAAATTACAAAGAAAGGATTGAAGAAATGAAAAAGACTATTTCAAGTTTAAAACATGAAGACACTAACAAAAAGTGTCAAATTAAAAATCTTTTAGAAAGACTAAACACTGCCAAAACTGAACTTGTATTGGCTGAGTCTTATAGAGACAAATTTTTAAGCCAAGGTGAAAAGTATGAGAAACTTTTCAGGATGAGCAGCACAATTGAACTGGTGAATAAATATGGGGCTGGTTTGGGATATAATAGAGTGGAACCTCCATCTGCATATACTTCCATGGTAGATGTTAGGTGTAAATCACTAGTTGACCTTGTGTATGATGAGGATTTGAACATACACAAGGTGGTTCAAAATGATACTCTCTCTGATCTAAACCCAAGTACCTCAACATGCTCAGATAAGGATGATGTTCCTATTAAACCAGTAAAAGAAAAACAGGCTGTGAAATCTAAGAAAAGATCTACAAGAACTAAGAAAAATCAATCAGTATTTGTCACTTGGATTATCTTTTAAAAAAAGTGTTGGGATTAGTTTTAGCTTATTTCATCAAAATGTTAAAAAGTCATTCAAAAAGCTATAAATTATGGCTTTTTAAAAACAACTTTTTAACCTTACTATAAAAGTTAAAAACAGAAAGTCATTTTGACATTGACAAACATCTTTTTAACTTAGTGACTTTTTTCATAAAAACAATAAGTTAATAAGTTAGTTTCAAATGAAATCCCAAACATGCGTTAAGAAGTAGGGATGAGATTGGTACCATACCGGTACCGATACCGAAAATACCGGTATCGAAATTATAGAAAAGTGAGTACCGATACCGGTACCGAAATCATTGGTACGGTACTGGTTCGGTACCGATACCGGTATTTTCGGTATTTTACCGGTTTTGTACCGTTTTTAAACATTTTTGTTGGGATAAAGATAAAGAATATTAGCTTTCAAAGTATTGATGATATTATGCGATAATTATAATAAAAATCCAAAAAATCTAGGAATATAAATGCATTATATGAACACATCATAAGAAAAATTAAATTTACAAAACTATAAATTGTAAATAGAAGAATACGAATGTATCTTCTTTTGGATTTCTATGGTATTTTTTTATATTTAATATCTAAAACAATAATTAGGTTTAAAGTATTACGTTAAATATTTTTTTAAATACATTAGATTGATAAATAATCACATTCAAAACAAAAAGTACGCATATTTCGGTACCGGTACCAATTCGGGAATTTTCGGCATTTTACCGGTACCGGTACCGGTTAGTACCAATAACGAAATATGAGAAAATCAAGTACCGTTACCGGTACCGAATCTACCGGTACGGTACCGATACTCGGTATTAAAATCTCATCCCTATTAAGAAGTCCCAATCATATGATATTTATTTAAAGCATAATGGGTAATAAACTTGTTGATCAAATTCAGGAGTGTTTACTAACTTCTGACTGATTTAGAAAGAGCCTATTAACACAACCCCCCAAGTCCAACACAATATTGCTTTAAAGTTTAAATGTTGAACTAGATAATAAGAGTTTGGAAGGTTTTGTTAAATTTACGTGAAGTATATAAAATTGAAAATTATTAGTAACTAAATGTGAAAAACTAAATATAAAAAGGTGCAAATGAAACACCCTAAAATCATAGAAAATTATTAAATAGTTAATTGGATTTATAAAGACAATCAAGAATTCATAAAGTGAAAAGATAAGTCCCAAATGTTTACAAAAGTCTTCAAAAGAAATTACAATGTCACACCCCCAAATTCCCACTCGTAGTGTCAATCCATATGGGTGTGACGTGGTCAGGATCACAGCTAATGGTCACATAGAACGACTCTATATGAGTTTCACAACCACACAAATTCATAAATTGAACAAGTTTTCATAAGTAAGCAGCGGAAAGGTTAAACATCAAAGTAATTAAGTTTGCAGCGGAAAGTAAATTGTATCAGACACTACATAGTTAAATTGTTTTCAAATCATAACAAATACACACAAGCCTAGGACATGAGTCTATATGTAAGCTTGACTCCTTAGTGTGTCCTTGTGAGCGTCCTAGCGTGTGCTCCATTAGTTACCTGAGAATACATGCGAAAAGTGTCAACTAAAAAGTTGGTGAGTTCACAGGTTTAGACAGACATAAATAGTAAACAGAATATACTGGGTATGTTAAGTTTAGTTGTTGGATACTACGATCCGTGGAGTGTGTCAGTTCATCTTACCGAAACTCGACTGTTTCAGTTTGCCTCCGCGGGTCATCGCTGAACCCGACATCAACATCGAAATTACACTCGTTATGACCTCCAGTCAACATTGGTGCCGAGTGGGCTAGTCAAACCCAGTAGTACTACGTAATTACGACTCGTTTGTTACACAACTAACAGTAAGGATATGTGAGGACTTTATGCGATAATAGTTACACTCGAAAATGGTTTTCACAACATACCAGTCATATATCTAAAACAGTTGCATTGTATTCTTACCCCAATAGTTTAGCAAAACAGTTAAAGAGTAAAAGTGGGGCCATAAACTCATCTGAGTTAAGTAATGCGTTTGCTCAAATAAATAGTGTAGCTCGCCGGCTAGCAATCACCTATATCACATAGGTACTATGAGTTTGTGTTCACAAATGCGGGTCTCATAGGACCGTGTTTAGCGTTACCAACTCCAAGTTGTTGGTGGGTCGAGTTGACCGTGTTTGACCGTGTTGACCGTGTTTGACCTAACGACCCGTTGGTGACAGTTTGGATCAAGTGTTCATGTATCGTGCGGTTTAGTGTCGTGTGAAGTGTACGGATACCAAAATCATTCCTATGAGGAAACTTACTATTTATGGTAAGTTTCTATTTTAGGAAAGTTTCCATATTTGGCAAGCCATGCATAAAATCATATTCCGATTATTCTAACATGCATATTTATCCTAAATGAGCATGTTATCACCTAGCACATAGTTACACATAGCCGGTTTAACATAGCTTGCGCATAAAAAGTTCCATATTTAGAAAGTTGCCTAAACAAGCATATTTCACCAAGTTTAACAACTAATATCATCTAAACGTCACTATCCTAATCATTATTAGCCATTTAATCATACACGTCTTGACTAGCATGCTCCTATTCACGATTTTGTAAAATAAAGTTTCTATTTATAGAAACTTTTGACAAATGTACTCATCTCAAACATTTAAGTTATAAAGTCGTCTATTAACATCATGGCAAGGTTAACTAAGCATATAAAACACGCAACATTTAGCAATATCATCCTTTCTAGCAATCTTATAGCAAAAAGTTTCTATTTTTAGTAACATTCCTGAATATCATAATTTGGCAATTCTAACCATTACAATGTATCAAATAACTATAATATTAACTCTTAAACATCATTTTAAACATATCTTGTAGATCTAAACATATCCATGTGGTTATTTCATCAAAAACACACACTTAGTAACATTAAAGTTACTATTTATAGTAACTATCATGCTCTTGACATTTTTGACCATAATCAATCATTCTAATCATGTAGTACTCCCCATATATCAATTCTAGGAACATTTCAATACTGAAATACATGACTAAAGTGCCTATTTCATAATGTAATCATCAAATCAACATTTCAACCATACAAAATCATCATGGATCGTTATAGAATCATCAAATCAGTGACAAACACATTTAATAACAGATTATTAACATCAAAAATTCGTGGTTAAAGTGATGGTGGTGATGCATGTAGCCTACAAGGCTTGCATGTGCGATTTCGAGTGCCAAAAACACGAAATGGGACTAGAACTACCTCAAGCTAGTTCGAGAAGACTGAGATGAGGCTGGAACAGTGATGGAGGGCTTCAAGCAAGTCTGGAATGGTCCTCACAGCAGCTCTACTTCGTGCAAGATGGCGATCGGGGCTTCTTAGCTCACCACCAACACCCAAAGGCCTCAATAGAACTTCCTAAGTGCTTCTAATGGCTTCCTTATGGCTAGAATGTGTTTTGCAGGTGAGGGAGACGAAGGTTTGTCGCCTGGAGTTCGAGAGAATAGGTAAGAGTCGGCAGAAATGATTAACATTGGGTTTATAAAGATTATTTGCGTGTTGGGGTCGTCGCGTACCGCGGAGGCTGCTCAAAAAGCAACCCCGCGTACCGCGGCGATTAAAATAATCATTATGTTCCCGAAACACGCCGCGTACCGCGGTGGTGGAAGTTGATCGGTCGTCGCGTACCGCGACTCTTTTCGGAGAATTCAAATTCTCCCGCTCAAGCTTCGCGTACCGCGAATGCCCAAATTGGTGTCCATCGCGTACCGCGATGGGTCTCGGTTGAGCCCAATAGGCCCAATTTCATTGTTTTAAACCGAATCTTTTGTATTTCTCTAATACGATCATTGTTTCTCGACACATAGGCCTCGTTCTAGCTAAATTAGGTTCACCAAAACCTAAGTGCAGTGTTTTTGTGCTACAGTTTGATCCGTTCACCAACGTTCGTTATTCAAGACACGTGCGAGTGTTGTGCGATAATTCCCCGGATTATCGGTATGTTCAGACTGTTGTGCCATGTGTCACACTAAATGCATTCATTCTAGTGCCACGTATGAAATAATAATAAACATTATTAATAAAATAATAGAGTTGCTGACCTGGAAATTACGAGGTGTCACATACAAACATGTCAAAAGATGATAATTAGCTAGAAGCCGACATCAAAACGTTAAACATAGTTCAAGTACAAATATTACACAAATAGACAACACATTGCAGGTATTCATCCAAATAAGCATATCAAGATGAAAGTTTCTTCCCAACAAAAGATTATCATTCACCTAAAAATACAACAAAAATAACTCTTTAGGGCAACGCCAAGTAAGATTACAACCGTATTATAATTATCATGTTCAAAAAATATTTAAATACATTTGCCGAAAATCCTTTAGAAATCAAATATTGGGTTCTTCATATTTATACCTGGCAAAATGGGCGGGTTGGATAATGGGTCCAAACATGTACGGGTTAGGATGTGTGTAGGTCATGATGGCTTTTAAGCAAAATCAGTTTGAGTCTGAATGGTTAGTATTTAAAAAAACATTAATTTACTTAAAGAAAATTAGAGAAGTTGAAAAGGCAACCGGACACAACCACATCCACAAACGTGGAAGCAAGAAAAGAAAATAGTGACCGCTAAAGCAAGAAAACAAATATGTCGAAAACAAAAGGTCTTTTGAGCCACATAGGGAACGCATAAAGTTAACTTGCCAACACTTGAGCAACTTACCAAATGAAAGGTCCTTCGAGTCATAAAAGGACCGCATTAAGTTCACTTGCCTATGCTAGATAAGCTTACCGATTGAACTAGGGGACATGATGACATTATCATTACTATGAAAATAATAAATCATATAAATAGTCGTAAAGTCCTATTCCTGAGGTACGAGCTCATTAATGCAAAGATAATATGGAAGTAAAAGCAAAACGTAAACCAAAGGGTAAAACATAAATCAAGCGAGTAAGGTCCTTTTTCTGCATGGCAAGGATCGTAAATGTGACATGCATCACTAGGATATCGGCAGAACAGTGATGATGGAGGAGGAGAAACCTTTTCCGGGCATTAAAAGGGGATTGAGAGAAAAGAAGAAGGCATTGAATGAACTCAACTAACAAAGTCTCTTTCATTCAATCCACATTTACTCTAGTAAGAGAGGGTGCCTAAGTACCTTACCGTGTTTAGGTAACACCGATCTTATAATCTGAAGTAGTGTAAGCTGTTAAAACAGTTTGTTACTCAATGTTTCTTGTGATTATTTATGGTAATACAACAACCTTTCTTTTTGTTTTTTGCAAGAATGAACACTGACTCGTGACTTCAAATCACTCGAAATTGTCCTTCTCGCAATCGATTCACTCAATTTTTCAATGGACTTAATTTGTTTATTCAAATACTCGAAATTTTTCACTCAATCACATTAAACTTAATTTGTTTATTCAAAACCTAATTTTTTTTATTTAAGTTTATGTGAACCACATATTTATTTTCAAGATTCCAAATATATAGTTCATATAGGCTTTAAGGGTTTTCATCTTTATATATACATACACACACACATACTAGCCTATAAACCTGTGTATTACACAAGTTGAATAATTAAAAAATATATAATTCAATAATATCAAATTATAATAAGTATTTAATTATTATAAAATTATATTTTTAAATAAGATATAATTGAACTATTCTTGTAGTTTATTAAATTTTCATAGATTAATAAATTATAAGAATTAGAAGAGTTATATTTTTTGATATTTAATTAGTAAAGATTATTAGTATTTATTAGAAGATAGAGGCGGGAAAAAATTAGATTATATCATATCATAACATGACATGTGTCTTCTAAAAATACTCATTTATTTTAATAGGTAGATATAGGAGATTAATAAAATGAAAACCTTATTTTAATGAGAAAACCGTGAAAACAAGGCAAAAATCATGTAAAAAAACATATTTTTAAAATTTTTTTTCATGTTTGTAACACTATTGGGCACATTTTTATGAAAAAAAATCAAAAAAGCTTTGACCAAATATTTTTAAAAAAAATATTTTACGTACTCATGTAAAACATACGTAACGTTGTGTCAGATCTGACGAATTTTTTTATTACGTTTTGTTATGTATGTTTTACATGGTTTTATAAAATATTTTTTTAAAAAGTATTTGGTTGGTGTTTTTTTTGATTTTTTTTATAAAAATGTGCTCAATAGTGTTAAAAACCTGTAAAAAAATTTCAAAAAAAAATACGTTTTTTACATAAAATTTGCCCTTGTTTTCACATTTTCTCACGAAAAAGGGGTTTTTAAAATATCCTTACTCTATATATATATGTGTGTGTGTATGTATATATATCGTCTAATAAGTGTGAACAACAAAACATAGAGGTTATAAGGATTTACTTCTTGCCTCTGATGGTAAAGATAGTCTGAACGGTAGCCAGAGCAAATATGATGCTTCCAGCAACTAGGGCAATCATACTCCATGGACTGCTGAAATAAGTCCTCCTCATCCAACCTATATGATTTGGCCAGTAGCTATTGTAATAATTATCCAATGTTTCCCAGTGTTGATGGTACAACGAATTAACATAAGCAAGTTCTTTGCATATCTTGTTGATCATATTTGCAACTTCTTCATTTGAACCCATATGATTGACAAGGACTTCAGAATCAATTAACTTGGCAACATCATCTTGAGTATTTACCAACATATTTATAACAAAAGCATATGATGTAATATAATCATGAGTTTGCCTCAATTCCTCGTAAGCAAGGAGATTCCTTAAAGTCACCTCGGTGAAGTCAGTAACATAAAATATTGGCATTCTAAAAGTGCACTTGCACCAAGACCAAAGAAGACATGGGAATTCCGTTTCCATCCCCATCACCCATGTTTGACTGCGGTAAGGTTTGAAGCTCACCCCTGCCTTGTCTAGATCCACAGCAGAATGGGGTTTTGTGATTGAAAATGGTTCTTCTTTATTATTGTCATTTTCCGAAGGTTTGTGACATTTATGTAAGAGGCCAAGAATATGATCATGAGTATCATCGATGAAGATATTTTCAGGGATACTAAAACCTTCATATGAATCAAAGAGGCTGAGGATCGATAAAATTGGGTGCATAAATTGAACAAGAGAGGTGTTTGGCATTAATTTCGCTATGGTGCACTCAAATATTTCTTTGAGAAAAAAGAAAGGGATCTGATTTTCTAGCAACACCAAGTCACGAACTACATCTTCTGCATGAGACATGTCTGGTGACTTTTCTTCAAAAGTCTCGTAAATGAATCCAAGTATGAAACAAGCATCCATAACCATCATTTCTGCAAATTCAACATCATCGTATGTCTTTGTCAAAACATAACATGCCTTGATTTTTTCCATTGAAGCATACATCTTCTCCATGCATGAATTCATTATAGTCTCTTGTGTGTAGGAAGTAATATGGTTCATTAGCTTAATCAGATAAATTGCTTTCTTCCTTTCGAATGCCTGCACGTTCTCATCGTCTCTATGCAGAGGTCCAATAGAGACCACCCGAGGGCTGAAAGATTGTGGGCTCACCTCTCGTAGTTTACGAGGTGCCAAGTCAATCGATGGTGTAATTTGTTCATTGAGGCTTTCTTCTTTTTTTACACGATCTAGAAAACGGTGGACTCTCTCTTGAATCGTGTTTTCCATGTCTCCAAGCTCCAAATCTTTATCTTCCATACTGAAGCTTTTTGCTCTGATCTGCATGTTTAATAACACACCAAATTTATGAGATAAAGTCAACGAGATTATTGATGAATGTTTAATATGTCAATGAAAACCGATGCATGTAAGAAAACTTGACAAAATGCACGCCAAATATGTACGTCCTGGTCGTATACTCAATAGCATCACATATTAGCAAGTTAAAAATTACCTTAATTAATAGAGATTCCTATTTATAGTTCTTGCTATTCTAATTTTAAATTAATTATAATACCCCAAGGAAACTAGTTTTATACCCGTCCGGTGGCCGGGTACTTCGGTATAATGTTGTCAATTTACTAAAATTCGTTCTTACAAAAAAATATTTAATTAATTAGCGTACAAAACGTAGGGTAGAAAATTCAGTAAAAAAAATCAAACGAAAACCAAATAACACATGTAAGTTTAACGCAAAACCATAAAACATGTTGCAAATACATAAAAAATTTGAACCAACTAAAAGAAAACAAAGTAATAAATAATATCTTGTAACATGTTCTTAGTACGAATGACATATCTCTATTAATATCCATTGTCCACAATCCAGATTAGGGTTTGTTAAATTAAAAATTCATGTCAAATGTTTCACGAAATAAGATTAAAATTTAAGTATTTTGTGTATTATATTTAAATATTATATGTTACTTAATAAGTTAATATTAGCATTAGATAATTTAAAGTCTTTGTTATATTAAAAAATTATAAGTGACCAAGTTAACAATTTAATAATTAGTAGATGTAAGATAAAGAAAGTTAAGTTAATGCATTCAAATTATATATATATGGTTCCCGGTGATGTCAACCACCTCAACATGAAATCTCAGCCGTTTAAATTAATCAGGATTAAATCATAGCCTTCTAAATTAGACGGTTATCACATTTTGATGACAGTTTACGGCGGTTTTCTTCGATTACAAACTCCCTGCTGCGTGTCCGTGATTCTCTGCTACCCTCACCACACGCTCCTTTCTTCTCTATATTTTTATCACCAAATTACACTGATGCAAAGCCAATTCACACAGATGCTGAAGGACCCCTACAAAGAGGTGATCTAATGTTCCTAGATCGGTGACTGCCACAACCAAGGTGACCATTGGCGCCGCCTAATCGACCATCACATATACCAAATCGGTCATCGAAACTACCTAATCGTCTATCACTACTGATTGTCGTGAGATTTAAACTTAAATCACCCCTTGAAGAATGAAGCAAAAGGAAATTTTTACGAGTAAGCCGTTTATGTGTTGATATACTCAAAATTCAAAATCGATCGCTTAACACTTCTCTATTTAAAATTTGATTCATCCACAACGCCTCTGTAGATCGTATTTTGGGAAAAATGATGGTGAAATTTAGTCGATTGAAGGTCTTGGGTCTCGACTGTGGTGTGGTATCTATGTGGTTTTGATGATATGTGAACAAAATCACCATTTCACTGACTAACCATGACAACTTTCATCACGCCTGGCGGATGTTTATTCCACCCATTAACTGAAAGGCATTAAGCAGGTTGGTGTCTTGGATGTGGTTCTTAGGTTTCTAATTTTATTATTTTTATTAGGTAGCACATTGATTCAATTACTGATTGAAAGCATGTTATTCTAATTAAATCATGGACTTTATTTGGGATTTCAGATATACAACAACATGAGGAACAAATTAGGGTTCAACCACATGTATGGATTTGTTTTGCAAGTCTTGCTCAACCTCGAAATCTTCGGGATGATATGATATTGTTAAGACGATATTTGGTATCACTTCTTTCATTATTTATATTTGGATATGATTGAGCAAGTTTTGTAATTTGGATTTTTAATCTATGTTTTTTATCAGTCCCTTTTTATTAAAAAAATTGGGTTGTTAATTTGAATCCTGGCTAAAATTTTTGACTTGAATACTATGTTTTATTAGGACACAAACTTGCAATAATTGGTAGATTTAATTTTCAATTTTCTGGTATGAAAATTTTATTGATTTATTGTTGATTCCTTTTAATAATGGAAAAGGAATGCATAAGACATGGTAGTCTTCAAACAATTCCTAAAAGCTAACATTCACAATTTCTAATGATTCATGCTATAATAAGCAACTTTGAACCAAATCAGTGGAGTAATTCCAACTTATACTTTTGTTGAATGCAGATTTGGAACTGGTGAGGAGCTCCAACAAAAATAAAGACATATATGAAGAAATTCATTGTCAATCTTGCTTCACGTCTCTAACTTGTGCTCGTAATTGTGTTTTTAGTTCCTTACGTATTGTACATCTGTCAAACAAATTGATGTTAATTTAACATTTTGATTTCAACATGTTGGCTTACATATGCTTTTCTCTATACTTTACAGCATAAGATTTGACTTAAGTGTATAGAGTTTCATGTGATTAATGTAGTGTTTGGTCTTCATACCATCAAGCTTGGTGTTGGTGCATTTGCTTTCCATTCAACTCTGGAATGGATTTTTGTTGGTGATAGACATGGTACCGTCATAATGTATCAATGATTGGATGCATCTCTCTATTAATTGATAGGTAATTTCTTTATTATATATCCATTTGTGACCTTTAATAATGAAGTTTCATCAAATTAAGAAGGTTAATTAATCCATTGGACATGAACGCAAAAAACCTGTATATGCTTTTTGGTATGTATAAATGAAGCTTTAACGATCGTTACTGACACCTTTGAATTTTCTATAATCTGATTGATTTTAGTGGTTATAATCTTCAAATTGTGTGCTAGCATGTGTGTGTTTTTTTTTGATGAAATTCATGTGTTTTCTTCGTAATGGAAATGTCACTGAATTTTTGTAATCTGTTAAACTATAGGGAGAGATGGTGTACAAGGGATTCAGACCCAGTGATTATGTGGACTTATAGAGTTAAAATTATAAATGATGCATCAACAGGGCTAGGTTGTTTACTTGAAAACTTTATAGAGTACAAACAAACCAAGTGCTTACAAATATGGAATAATTTATTATTATCTTTCATCAATATGCCCCATAAAAATGGAAAACAAAGACTGCTTGAAATTTGAACAGAGTTCCTTTGGTCCTAAAATAATTTTGTGAATCATCTAACAAAATGCCCTGTCCAACGGACGGGTATAAAACTAGTTTCACAATAGTTTGTCTTTTATTAGGATTTTTTTAATTTTTAATTTAATTGAAAGCCTTGGACTCCCGGATTTCAACTTTTATTTGTTCATTTTTAATACCACACTTTCAAGTCCATTTTCACATGAAGGGGGCAACCGGTCGACCTCCCCACTCTCAATTCAATCTATATCACGGCCGACGATCACCATCTTCATCTCCAAACATCGTAGTAGTGATCAAGGGATTTATACCGATTAACAGCCCCTTGGGGTACGATTTGGTCTTATGTGCTCGGTTCTATGCTTAAGCTAAGAATATGGTTTATACTACACGACGATCAAATAGGATCATATTTTCCCATAGTAGCCGTTTACAACGATTTGTTTACAGATTATCTGCTGCGTTGGGTAAGATTTGGTCTTCTGTGATTCGTTTTATGCTTGACTTATAGATTAGGGTTTCTACGAATAATTTACCAATTATCACGATGAGATCTCGTTCTAAATCTGATTTTTGATTAGGGTTTTATAACTTTATTAGAAATTATCGTTCTATTTCAGATTAGAGTTTTGTTAGCTCTTCAAGGTGTGTTTTCCTCCATCTTTTTCGCATCTATGCTTCTGTATGCACAAAATACTCCGTGGAGATCCTTCATCACGATGAGGTATCGTTTCGGATCTCATTTCTGATTAGGTTTTTCTTAGATCAGACGATTATTCATGTTGCGTTTCCTTCCACTATCATTATGTAGATGAAATGTAACAAAGATCGACCCGCTTCAGTCTCGTTAATGTTAATTTTATTATTTTTTTACTTGTAGATGGATTTCGTTTTAGATTTTCTTACATCAGATGGTCCGCCATCATGTGTTTTCTTCAGTCATTGTTCTAAAGATGAATCATGAAGAATATTGAATCGGTAAACCTTCAAACATTCTCCTTCATGTTTGATTTTTTTATTTATTATTGACTACGTAAATACATTTCATTTCATTTGCCACAAAGTACGATAATTTCTTAAACATTTTTAACTAATTAGAAAAAAGAGTAAATTGCGATTTGCAACCCTGTGGTTTATTCCTTACTGCAACTTGCAACCCTCTCTTATTTTTTTTGTAACTTGCAACCCTGTGGTACTAAATGTCCTGCAATTTGCACCCCTCTAGTTAAAAATAACTTAACTCTGGATAAACTTGTAAATTAGTATATTAATTCATTTACATGATGCCTTTCTTCTAATTGAGTAACCCTAAATTGCTATCTAAGAAGGAACGAAGTGCAAAACTCGACTAACTGAGAACCCTCGTTGTAGAAGGCTTCAACGGACCTAATATTCGATTCAGTCGATAATTAGTTAAGGTATGTTTTTTTTTCCTATATTGAACAAATAGCTGGTGTATATATATAGCTGTATATAAGATTTGTTATTGTTTATTGAAGTAAGATTTGTTCAATAAATTCTTTACAAATAGTTGTTCTTAATGCCATTTGATCCAAACTAACCATTGGATTTCTCAAAAAGCATTAAGAACAACTATTTGTAAAGAATTTATTAAACAAATCTTACTTCAATAAACAATAACAAATCTTATATACAGCTATATATACACATCAGCTATTTGTTCAATATAGAAAAAAAACATCTCTTAACTAATTATCGACTAATCAATGGAGATGAATCGAATATTAGGTCCGTTGAAGCCTTCTACGATGAGGGTTCTCAGTTAGTCGAGTTTTGCACTTCGTTCCTTCTTAGCTAGCAATTTAGGGTTACTCAATTAGAAGAAAGACATCATGTAAATGAATTAATATACTAATTTACAAGTTTACCCTTAATAACTTAACAGAGTTAAGTTATTTTTAATTAGAGGGGTGCAAGTTGCAGGACATTTAGTACCACAGGGTTGCAAGTTACAAAAAAAATAAAACAGGGTTGCAAGTTACAATAAGAAATAAACCACAGGGTTACAAATCGCAATTTACTCTAGAAAAAGTTATAATCATTTGAGTATACTACATATCTACAGGTTATTATACATTTCTGCATGTTATTCTAACAAATTACAATACATTGAATATATTTAACTAATAAGAAAAAATATATAATCATTTGAATATACTACATATCTACGAGTTATTATAACAAATTACAATAATTTATTAAAAACCATAATTATTGTATTTTCAGTTATCAGTATACTACATTTTCAAACAATTAGTTTACATATAAAATGTAAGAAAGTCAGATTTAATAATATTCTATATTTAAATTCACATCAATTAAACTTTATCATATCATAACATTTATAGGGTTGTTTCTTTTAATTATTAAATATAATTAGTGTGTTTGATTATTTGTTTTAGTAACATTTTCACACAGACAAACAAATACCGCTTCATCATTTTGATAAAAACTAATTGAAGTAATGTGTAACATCCAAATTTTGAATTTTTTAAACTTGTTACACTCTTTTATGTAGGATTATAATGTTTATTTGTTGTTTCTGGAGGTTGTGTGAAGATGATTAATTGTAAAAATTATTTTATGTCATATATTTCAGTTTGGTTGTCTACATATATGTAAGTCTTTTTTCTCTAATTTATATGTCACACATTCAAATGATATGCACTTTTGTTGACCGGGTTTAAGGGCACCGATATTTGTTACAAACATAAAGGTCTAACTACGTAATTTTCTCTTTCTTTTTATTAATTACATGTACTCTTTTAAACCCACACCCTAGAAATTAAACGTCCCCCAGCCGTCTCGGTCTCACATCCTGTTTTCCTCGGTGCCCGATGGTCGACATCCGATGACGACATCTACGGCGACATTTGAGCGAACTTTCCATCCCCTCAACCCTAGCCGTCTCCGGAGACATCTAAGCGACATCCGACGACTTCCTCGCTGGCTCCTCGCAGACCGCAATGCTCGCACCCTCACTCAGTCTCCGGTCATCTCCTGGCTCTCTCCGGCAGCATCTGAGCCGTCCGACTTGCACCCACTCAGTCTCCGGTCGCCTTCTAAATCACATACTTATGTTTTTCTTTTCAGATCTAACTTGAGACTTATTAATTTTATTGGGTTATTTTCTTGTTTTTCAAAGACCAAATTCGATGTCATGTATGGTGTTATGCGGATTCAACCAGCCATCTGTCTCCTTTCCTCTCACAACAGTTTCTATTGGTGTTGATGATTAGTATTTGGTAGTGTGTTTCCAGTAAATTTGCGAATTTGTTTGCTTCAGATGCAACTCTAGAATACGACCTAAAGTCAGCTGGAACTCGAAATATCGTTTTCATTTAATCTTCTGATTATTCTTCATCATTATCCGTAAGTTTTGATTTGAAAGCTTTATACTTTTATAGTTTTTAATCCGTATCTTCAAATTTTCATGATGATAGTTATATATGTGTGAAACTTGATGCATCTGTTGTTTGAAGGTTTCTACATGGTTGCTCATTGAGGTTTTGAGACTAATGACTAAGGCTTTGGTTGGTATGAACGAATGGAATGGACGGATGATTGGAATTGACACGGGAATGAAATAGATATTACCATCATATTGTCATGTTTGGTTAGATTTGGTAATGAAATGATTCATAATTCATGTTGTTTGACTGACAAGAGAAGATGAAGGAATGAAATACAATTTATGGGTTTAGTTGTGGTTCTAATCATTGCTCGAATCATGGGTCGGGTCGGGTGTCATGGGCCGAGTAACGGTTCGGACCATCGGTCGGTGATTGTTTAGCTCATGGCTCTATCATGGATCTCGCTATTGGGCAATTCATGGATCGGGTCATGGTTCAGTTCATGCGACAGATCATAGTATGGATCATGGTTTGGGTCATGGGTTTGGTCATGGGTCGGGATGGTTTGCGCCATGGTAACGGTCATGGGTTGACTCATGGTGTCGAATCATGGTTCATGTAATGTGTCATGTCAAAGATTGGGTCATGATTTTGGTCATGGGCCGGGTCATGGTTTTAGACACGGTTCCTTCAAAAGAGAATGAATGAAAAAAACACTCGTACTTAAAAGAATGAAAATCAACAAAAATGAAGGAAACACATATTCCTTATGGAATAATACATTACATTCTTATGTGGTAATCAAACACGTTTTTTTTTATTTCAACGTAATGACTTTTATTTCATTCAACCGTTCATTCATGTATACCAAACGTTTTAATTAAACATGTAATGTAGTTTATAAACATAGAGGTTATAAACATTTACTTGTTGAAGTTTTAGGTTTATTATTCATTGTTGATGTCGATATTCATTGTTAGTATGTGTGACTCTGTAGCTTATGAAAGTTATTGGAGAAAAAAAGCTTGTATTTAAGTTAAAATTATTGATTTCTTATAAGTTTGTATTTTATACTTTTTGATTATTGAAAAGTTTTCTATATGTTTAAGTTGAATATAATACATGTGTGTGTAATGGGGGCAAAAATAAAATTGCATTAATTTTAAGGTTAATTTACTTATTTTGTGAAAGTAACATTAAAAATGTTGAGATGATTAACTTCAAATGATAAATTTGAGTCGGAGACTCCTTTGGAATAACCTTTTGATCCCAATTAAGATAGAGATAATGTTTGTCTTTATTCTTCCTTTCCGACTTTACTGAAAAATAAAGATGTACAAGGTAAGTGTGTTTGTTTTGTTTGTATCTTTGTTGTATGTATCATTTTGTCTTTCTATGTGGGTGAACTTGACTTTCATCATCACTTAGTTGATTATGCATTAGTTTTCTATTTACCTTTTATTCCCTCTTGATGGTCAAAGTTGCAAAGCACACACAAGTGGAAAGGGTTTTCTTTGATTGGAAAAAAAATTAATTGTGCTAAAACAAAACAGGTTAACTAATCTAATTTGATACAATTTAAATTTTATAAAAATATTAAATTTACAAGTTCAAGCAATTTACAACCACCTTTAGTCTTTTTCACAACTCTATTAATACCATCCGTTTAACTTGTTTAAAACCCTTTTTCAACGTGGCGACCCATTTTGATTTGCCAAACTGTTTGGTTGATGGGTTTTAACACGAATAAATATTTAATCCTGTTTAGTTAATCGATTTCACGCGTCAGCCCTCCAAGCCTACTCTTACGGTAGATACTTTCTTTCAGCCAAAAATCATAAATGCGTTGAATTAATGAAATATAACCAATATGAATTACTATTATCACTAATGATTTTGATCATTTTTAGATAGTAAGTGATGTGCTTTACAACTAAAGTTTTATGTTCAAATTTTACGGAGGTAAGTTGTGATGATATTATTCTTAAAAATCTAACTAAAGCTTTAAAAAAGATAAAATTATCGATCACATACCAAATATCCAGTAGCAAATGAGGTCGGGAATACGATGGCGTTGATCAGCTGAGTCCCGACTATTGATCGAGAGGAGACTTGGAGATACAAGAGTTGGGAGTGTATGCAAAAGTCTGGTGACAATTCGTCTTTTGGGTGGCCAACGTTTAAAGTTCCACAATTTGGAGTTTGGAGAGCCCACATTTCAACTTCACTACTTAATATCCACATGGAGATGGAAGAATTAAAATTAGACTTAGCACAAACCGGTTTATTTTTCCAAACCGGTTTAAGAAAAGGGGATGCCAAACCTATAGAAACCGATTTGGAGGGGTTGAAACCGGTTTGAAAGGGTTTGAAACCTGTTTGGAGGGGTTTGAAACCGGTTTGGGTTGGTTTGTAAACCGGTTTTAATCGCAAATCTCGAACCCATGTCAAACCGGCGGTTCGAACCGGTTAATTTGAGGGCAATTGAATACCGGTTTGTAAACTGGTTATTTGAATTGAACCGGTTTATGTGTGCACCTCTAATTAAAATTTTTATATCATACGCAGAAGATTTCCATTAATAAATACCGACTAAGAAAATAAATGTTTTAGATAAAACATGACGAGTGGAAATTTCCTAATGAATTGGTATGACCGCAACACGGAATAATTTATCATTGCCATCACCCGGTTGACCCTAAATAAAGTCTCCAAGAGTGTATTTAAAGAGACCAAAAGTAAAAATGCCTAAAAAAATAGTAAAATAAAAAAGGTATGGGATAAAGGGTTACCTTTTTTTGGGATGATATATGAACCAAGAGGAAGAATATCTTTACACATTTCTTATCATAGTCCACTGTAAAAAATCTAATACAACATGTCAGGTATTTTTTTCAGACAACCTTTTGTCATTGGAATAAAATGCATCCTATTGTTGGTACAACTCCTAACATATTTTTTGATGGTCTATAAGCAAAATGACAACGTTTTTGTACATCATGTCTTGACGACCATCTACTCCTAAAAATGACATTGTCTATAAGCAAATCAACGTTTTTTTTTCTTCCTTTTTTCTCTTTTTTTCACGCATTCTTGACGTATGGTAAATCACCCTAAAAATGATCTACTCTTTACACTCGACACTCTCTCGATTCAATCAAATTCTCCCCAAAAACATCTTCATTCACTGTCATCCTCCACCAATATTTAGGAATGTTCAAAATATCCGAAACTCGAAAAAATTCGAAATCCGAATAATATCCGAAACACGAAAAAACCTTATCCGAAATCTATTTCGGGTTTTTCAGGTCGGATAATATGATTTTAGATTTGGGGCAGGTTTCGAACATACAAAACCTAGTTTTTTCGGGTCGGATATCCGAAAAACCTGGAAAAAAAAAACATGTTTATTCAGAAGCACGGATTCGGTTTTTCGGGTCGGGTTTTGGATAGACCAAAAAAATTTTCAAACCCGAAAAAATCGTTATCCGACCTGATGAACACCCCTACCAATATCGTTTGCCGTCATTGGTGTCTTCTATAAAGAGTAGGCAAACATGTTCGTATTTTGTTTATATTTTTTACGCAAATTAATGATATTTGATTAAATAAACTAAATGTAGGTGTTTTTGGTTAAAGTACTTTTAATAAATAAATTTATTTCAACATCTCGTCTCCGAAGCAATTTTAAGAAAAAAATTGAAGGTATTATTGAAGTACATGTTTACTTTTGTTATATATGTGTGTGTAAAATTTGTGTTCTAACTATCAGTGATTAATTTTTTTGTTTATTATTTATAATTGAATGCTAATCTATATTTACAGTATTTATGCTGTCAGATTTTATACATATATATATATATATATATACACACACATATACATATACATATAGGGGCCGGTTATTGTACAAAGGGAATTAACATAAGAAGCGTATACGCCACGTGTAATCTGGGTGAGGGTTGTCACACCCCCACCTCTCGTCACCTGAGATGATGTCATAAGTCTCATCCTTTTAGTTGCGGAAGCATAGTGGTGATGTCTCAGAGATGAGGTGTGACTTACTTGAACCGATATCACAGCACACAGATTCACTTAAAATAAGGATAATACATTACAAAGGTTTCATCAATACAGTAACATGACAACTTAGTTTATTACACAACTAAACTCCTTAATTACATAAGTGTGACGTGCATCCTCACCGTATCGTCACCGTTGCCCTGCAAAAATGTTAAGTTTGAAACGTCAGCACAAAGCTGGTGAGATCGACAGTTCATTTAAAACAATATGATATGGTAAGTATGTTCTCAAAGTTTCAGTTCATGATAACCATGGGACCCGTATCTAGTTCCTTTCGGACAGTTGTTTGTTCACAAAGATACTACCCGTCGGTAGATATCTTATTGCCTCATTATCTTAATGTCTATCACCAACATTAAGAAGTTGTTATGAAAACAGGTACCAAACATTCACACCAGGGGAGATGCAATCCTCCCAGCAAATGGGTTGTCAGCCAATAGTACTATCAATGGTTCCTGTTCGGCCGCACATGGGTTCACTAGATACAGTTCACGAATGAGGACTTTTGATACTGTGATAGATTGTCTAACGGCAAAATCCCATGAAATCACACAAAAAGTCACATGAAATCACACAGATATCAGTGATGCATATCATATGTTCAGAAAAAGAGTTACAGAGTTTCCCCGATGTTTATAAAACATTAAAAAGAAAAGGGGTTGTACGAAACTCACTTGATGATTCAGTGGTAGCAGAATATCACACAAACTGGTAATAATATGATGATTCTGCATTAAGTTCATGTTTAATAAGTTATTAATGTTTAAACGTACTGATTAAATCCTTTTGAACGTCCAATGTCAAAGACATTGCATTGAAAGTCATCAAACCGATATTAGATTATCAATTATTTATTTTAGTGTCATATCATACAATGTATGATAATGTAGGAACCTATATTGATTTAAGTTCCTAATACAAGGTTGATGACACGTTTAACTAATCCGAACAATCTCAGATTAATCAAATAGTTAATGTTGTTGATTATAATACTTAAGCATTTACTAGACAGTTTAATGGCTTAGGAATGATTAATCCTTGTTATTGATTACCCAAATATCATGAAATATCACAATGTAGTATTAGAATAGGTTTAATAACCATGTTTAACATACTATTCTGACTGTTATCAGAAACATCAGATAATCGTTCCGACGAGTATGTTAATGACTGTGATTAGTTTGAAACACATGGTTTTCACGTTGCATGTCAAGGATTAATCAAACTAATCACCTACATTGTCACAACCAAATGGTTTAAACCATTATAACCATTGTTATGATTTCATGCAAACCGGGCATTACAACGGATCAAAACAAGGATTTACCCGTTAGTAGTTCGAGTTTGTCATTTATAATCAATCCTAGCCATCATCTAGACAATAATCAACAACCCTAACTATCTCATTACGTTCAAAACTAAGATTTAATCACTCATAATTTAAATAGAAGGTTAGATTGAACCATTACCTAATCCGGAGAAGTTCTGCGGATAGAAAGATGATCTGAACTCGTATAAACGTTCCCGGATGCGATCTAAACGTTCCAGAGGCTTCGAAACAGAGATTTTATGTGTTGGATGGTGAAAATTTCGAAGGTGATGGTGGTGTCTTCGGCTGGAAGAAACAAGATGATGAGAATGATGATGACTGATGAAATCTGATCTTTTTAAGCAAGTTGGCGACATCCCCATCCGTCGCGTACCGCGGAGAAACAAAAAGTGAGCTTCGCGTACCGCGGAGAAATCCGGAGAAATCTCAGATATTTTCAAGCATCGCGTACCGCGACGATCCCTAAACTTATCCATAGCGTACCGCGAAGACCAATTTTTCCCATTTTTCGACAGAACTTCGTTTTGCGATTCCGGACCATCCATAACTCCGTTTTGTACGCGGTTTTCGCCCATGTTCATCATTTCTCACATACTATCTTCCCATAATAACTTCGATTGTCAACTCCACATGAATTTTAAGCACGATCACATGTGCTCATTCCTTTGATGACGTAATTCTTCGTACGCAATTATCACAGTCTCCTCCTGTTAGAAAAATTTCGTCCCGAAATTTAGGAAAGACTTACTCGATAACAATTGATCATGTGAATAGGTGTGGGTATTTCTGTTTCATCTGATCTTCACGTTCCCACGTATATTCAGGTCCACGCTTTGAGTTCCATCGAATTTTGACGATAGGTATTCGACTGCGTTTCAGGACCTTCACCTCTCGATCCATTACTTCAACTGGTTCTTCCCGGAATTGAAGTTTCTCATCAATTTGGATTTCTTTCAGAGGTACAATCAGTGATTCATCAGCTAAACATTTCTTCAAATTGGATACATGGAAGACATCATGAACGTTACCGACTTCAGGAGGTAATTCAATTTTGTAAGCCACGGATCCGATTCGTTCAAGAATTTTGAACGGACCTACAAATCGTGGTGAAAGTTTACCTTTCTTCCCAAATCTGAAGATGCCCTTCCATGGTGAAACTTTCAACATTACTAAATCACCGATTTGAAATTCCAACGGTCTACGACGATTGTCAGCATAACTCTTTTGTCGATCGCGAGCAGCTTTAATTCGTTCTTGAATAAGTGCGATCTTATCAGTTGTTTCTTGAATAAGTTCTGGGCCTATGATTCGATTTTCACCCACCTCTGACCAACAGACAGGTGATCTACACTTGCGTCCATAGAGTGCTTCAAATGGAGCGCATTTAATACTGGTATGATAGCTGTTGTTATATGAAAATTCAACAAGTGGAAGATGAACATCCCAGCTACCACCAAAATCAATAACACAGCTTCTCAGCATATCTTCCAAAGTTTGATTAGTTCGTTCGGTTTGACCGTCAGTTTGTGGATGATAAGCGGTGCTCATATTGATTTGTGTGCCCAGAGCATTCTGAAGAGTTTGCCAAAATCGTGATGTGAATCGACTATCTCTGTCAGAAATGATAGAGATTGGTACCCCATGACGAGATACAATCTCGTTAATGTAGAGTTTAGCGAGTCGATCCATAGAGTAATCTTCTCGGATGGGAATAAAATGCGCAGATTTAGTAAGGCGATCAACGATAACCCATATAGAGTCATGATTATGCGATGTTCTGGGTAATTTGGTAATGAAATCCATAGAGATCTGATCCCATTTCCACATGGGAATCTCCGGTTGTTGTAATAACCCAGAAGGTCGTTGATGTTCAGCCTTAACCTTTAGACACGTTAAGCATCGACCCACGTATTCTGCGATGTGTTTCTTCATTCCAGGCCACCAATAAAAATCTTTAAGATCTTTATACATTTTATCGGCACCTGGATGAATAGAATACCTGGACTTGTGCGCCTCATCCAAGATAATTGTTCGAGATTTACCGAATAGAGGAACCCACATTCGGTCTTTGAAATACAACAATCCATCGTCTTTGTTATCAAGTTTCTTATCTAATCCTCTCAGTCCCTCAGCAGAATAGTTCGTTGCTTGTAAAGCTTGTTGCTGAGCTTCTTTAATTTGAGGAATTAGACTAGTTTGAATAGTCATACCTAACGCTTTCACTCGTAAAGGTTTGACTCTTTCCTTGCGACTTAAGGCATCGGCTACAACATTCGCCTTGCCTGGGTGATAACGAATTTCACAATCATAATCGTTCAATAGTTCTACCCATCGCCTTTGTCGCATGTTTAACATCTTCTGATCTAGAATGTGTTGAAGACTTTTGTGATCAGTGTATATAATACACTTAGTTCCATACAAATAGTGTCTCCAAATCTTGAGCGCAAACACCACTGCACCAAGTTCTAGATCATGAGTGGTATAGTTCTTCTCGTGTACTTTCAATTGCCGAGAAGCGTAAGCAATCACCTTATCGTTCTGCATTAAAACACACCCGAGACCTTGGCGTGAAGCATCACAGTACACTGTGAAATTATCAATTCCTTCCGGTAATGCCAAGATAGGTGCGTTGCAAAGTTTGTGTTTCAACAGTTGGAACGCCTCCTCCTGTTGAGAACCCCATACAAACTGTTGATTTTTCTGTGTCAATGTAGTTAATGGCAGGGCTATCTTTGAGAAGTTCTTGATGAATCGACGATAATAACCTGCCAACCCTAAAAATTGACGTATTTCTGTTGGGGTTCGCGGGGTTTCCCATTGTTCTACCGCTTTAATCTTACTGGGATCCACCTGAATGCCATCTTGATTAACCACGTGTCCAAGAAATTGCACTTCTCGTAACCAGAACTCACACTTGGAAAATTTGGCATATAATTTCTCATGTGCCAACAGTTCTAAGATCAGTTTCAAGTGTTGAGCATGTTCTTGTTGGCTTCGAGAATAAATAAGAATGTCATCAATAAATACAATCACAAATTTATCCAAGTAAGGCCTACATACCCGATTCATCAGATCCATAAAAACTGCAGGTGCATTTGTTAATCCAAACGGCATTACTAGAAATTCATAATGCCCATATCGAGTTCGGAATGCAGTTTTAGGAACATCATCTTCATGCACTCGTAACTGATGATATCCGGATCTCAAATCAATCTTTGAAAAGTAGGTAGCGCCTTGAAGTTGATCGAACAAATCATCTATACGTGGCAATGGATAACGATTTTTGATTGTTAATTTATTGAGCTCCCGGTAGTCAATACACATCCTGAATGATCCATCCTTCTTTTTCACAAAAAGGACTGGTGCTCCCCAGGGTGAGAAACTAGGTCTAATAAAACCCTTGTCTAACAGTTCTTGTAGTTGACCTGAAAGCTCTTGCATCTCTGAAGGTGCTAAACGATAAGGGGCTTTAGCCACAGGTGCTGCACCTGGAATCAAGTCAATACGAAATTCAACTTGTCTCACTGGGGGTAATCCTGATATATCGTCAGGAAAAACTTCAGGAAAATCTTTGACTACTGGAATATCTTCGATATGCTTTTGTGAAGAGCTGTTATTGATCACATAAGC
This sequence comes from Mikania micrantha, assembly GCA_009363875.1. Taxonomy (NCBI): domain Eukaryota; kingdom Viridiplantae; phylum Streptophyta; class Magnoliopsida; order Asterales; family Asteraceae; genus Mikania; species Mikania micrantha. Next base: position 568,865 of record CM018695.1, read on the forward strand.
TAGAAAAGCCGGACACCCTTTCCGTAAGCATTTCTGAGTTTGCATACATGAAATGATACCCAGTTTTCTACCAGCTTGTTCACCTTGAACTATCAGTGTATTACCCTCAGGTAACGGAATACGGATCATCTTAGTTTGACATATTACTTCAGCTTGGTTAATGGAAAGCCAGTCCATGCCGACAACGACATCAAAACTCCCAAGCTCAATAGGAAGTAATTCAATATTGAAAAGATGATCATTCAGATTCAAGGAACATCCTTGAATGACACTGTTAGTTTTGATTAACTTGCCATTAGCAAGTTCAATAACGTAAGGAGTTTCTAATTCTACCGCAGGCAATGACAGTAAGGATGCAAATTCAGGAGAGATAAAACTCTTATCTGCCCCCGTATCAAAGAGAACTGATGCATATAAGTTATTGAGTAAGAACGTACCAGTAACAATGTTAGCATCGTGTCTCGCCTCGGTAGCACCAATCTGGAAAGCTCTACCTCTAGCTTCATTCCCCGGATTGGTGTTGTTATTGTTTGGACAGTTTCTAATCAAGTGGTCAGGACTCCCACACTTGTAACACGACCTGTTTGTTTGAGTGGTTTGTTGTGGTGCTTGATTTGGTTGGCGAGCAGGTAAATTACAATACTTGGTGTAGTGCCCAACTCTATTACAGTTGGCACAAGTAGGACACTGTCCCGTATGATGAAATGAACACCGAGTACATTTAGGTGCTTGCCCAACATAGTTTCTCCTCTCAGGAGTAACAGCAGCATAATTTTTCACAGTTTGTTTGCTCTGGTTGATCTCAGCCGGAGCTCTCGCCTTAGCTTTGCCAAACCACTTTCGTTTGGTACCTTTAGAAACAGTTGAGGTACCGACATCACTACGACCCACGGCCGTCTGAGTTTTTGTTACCAACATACCACTCCTTACCGCCTCATCGGTAAGCTTAGTGGTCAACAGAATTGCACGTTTGAGGGTTGTGGGTTCTGCTGCAGTTACCATTCCCCGAATCTGGGGAACCAAACCCTTAATATACTTCTCGATTAATGCAGCTTCAGTAGGAAACATATCGGGAAGTAAACATGTGAGTTCATGAAAACGATGAGTATACGCTAAACAGTCAGCTCCAATCATCGAGTGATTCCAGAATTCCTCCTGGAGCTTTTGTATTTCGGGGAGTGGGCAGTACTCTGATCTAATCAGAGTTTTAAACTCATTCCAGCCCATTGAGTCGACTGTAGCTGAGCCCAACGTTTTTGCCTGGGTATTCCACCAGGTTAAAGCTGATTCTTTGAAAGAACAGGCAGCATAAGACACTTTATGCTCCTCTAGACACTGGCTGATTTTCAGTTTCGTTTCCATTTCCTCGATCCACCTTAGCAATCCGGCCGCTCCCTCTTTACCAGTGAAAGTAGGAGGGTTACAGGAAGCGAAATACTTATAAGTGCATCCCTGTCGTGGTGGATCAGGAACAGTTGTAGTTGTACCAGTGGTATGATGAGTTTCGGCATGACCACCGGTAGCATTGTGTTCTGTGTGAGTATGAACCCCACCAGAACCCGAAGCGATATGAGGTTGATGTGGTATCAAAACACCACAAGCCGATAGCTGTTCACGCACAATCCGTGCTATCATTGCTTCGTTTGATTCAGATCCGCCTGCACCAGCAGGTGGAACAGGGTTTGCTCCCGGGTTCACAGGTGGACCAGTACTTGTTTCCAGATTAACTTGCGGATCTGGATTTGATTCAGTATTTACTGGTGGAACTTGATTTGACCCCGGGTTAGTAATGTTCTTCATAGATCTCTTGGTCGGTCGACCTCGTTTCGGAGCCATTTTTCTGCTCACATGCAGACAACACAGATCAGTTCAAGAACATTAGATATATATAACCCGTTAAATCACATAAATTCAATCATGTTCAGTTATACTGACTTTATGAAATTGAAAATGTGATTATAATAAATACAGTATAACTACCTGACACAGTCAAGATAGATGATCAGTACACCGTGATCATACAATTGTTTGTAGTTATACTTAGTCCTAATAATTCAAAACATGTCAAAATATTTCACAACTCACCTCATTGTGACATCAATATGTTAATATTTACATGTTTTTGATATAGGATCACTTAGGACTTGAAATGTTGCCACACAGGACTTTGATATGTTTGTCACACAGACAATTGAAATGTTGCCACACAGGACTTTGATATGTTTGTCACACAGACAATTGAAATATTGCCACACAGAACTTTGATATGTTTGTCACACAGACAATTGAAATGTTGCCACACAGGACTTTGATATGTTTGTCACACAGACAATTGAAATATTGCCACACAGAACTTTGATATGTTTGTCACACAGACAATTGAAATGTTGCCACACAGGACTTTGTTATGTTGCCACACAGGACTTTGTTATGTTTGTCACACAGACAATTGAAATGTTGCCACACAGGACTTTGATATGTTTGTCACACAGACAATTGAAATGTTGCCACACAGGACTTTGTTATGTACCACACAGGACTTTGTTATGTTGCCACACAGGACTTTGTTATACCTACACATGCAACACAATAAATACTAACAAATGTACATAAACCACCATTTCATTACACTAAATCAACTTTGATACACCCAAAAAGTTTTGTACATTAACTACCAACACACCAAACATCAAAACCAACTAAAGGGAGATCTATTTCACAACCAAAAATTTCCCTATGCATCATACACTAGCAACCTATCCGTCAGTACATATGATAACCCAAAAGAAAACCGCCTCATCATACTTATCGTAGAAAATACGATAAACAAGAAAACAACATGGCTACAGCTGCCATGAACACTCCCACCACTAACATCCTGGTCTCAAAACTCGCCATCCCAAGCCAAACCACGAACTCTCTCTCACCCTTTCTACTCCCGCACTCCACACCGCAACCTGCTGCCAGAATGTAATAACAAGCCTCTGCACCCAGGTCCTCTGCAGTCGCTCCTCCATCGTTGCTCTCCACGCCTGAGTATTAACACCTAAAACATTCACCTGCTCCATAAGGGTCAGGTGAGAAGTGAGAATATCCAGAACAGTAGTGCGGGTATCCTCCAGAAGTGTATGGTGCTGAGATACATCATGTCTCAAAGCCTGTAGATCCTGAGAGATCTGCTGCACTTGCGCCCGCAACTCGGCTTGGTGGGAGGATTCTCCCACCTCATGAACAGCCTGTGGCTCATCCCGCTGAGCCATCTGATGTCTGGGAGGTAATCCAGTGGTCTTGCGGGCCTGTCCCCGCATCCTCCTAAGTCCATCCCATGCTGGGGCTCTCGGTGGAGATGGCATAGGTGCTGGTGCATGTGCTGGTGCTGGTGGTGGTGGCGTAACTGGTCTAGGAGCTGACGGTGTACGTGGTGCTGCAGGTGTCGCCTGTGAGGCTACCGACAAAGCCTCGTCAGGATCTGAGTCTGCTCCCGAACTGTCACTCGGAGTATCATCCAATACCACATAAGGAAACCGCTGATATATGTATCTTTCCCCTTGGTCTGCCATCGCTGTAGAAACAGAATTCTCAGATCAGTACCATGAAATAAATATTGAATATAATATTCAACGTAAACATGATATGAGACGTCCTCCTATCTTAACGCAACTATTCGTTCCTATTATTATTAATGTTCTGCTTGAGTTGAATCAAACTAAAATGCACACGTGTTGCGAATTTCAGTTATGCTGGCCACTCATAACTGAAATTCGGACCACCTGATTATCCTGGCTTAATTCAAAACAAGTTTTGTTCGTTAAACATGTTCGGTGCTCTCTGTGTCACTATACGAGCCTATGGTTATAGTCTAGGTCTCTAAGTCCACCTAAATTCTATAACCTGTGGCTCTGATACCACCCTGTCACACCCCCACCTCTCGTCACCTGAGATGATGTCATAAGTCTCATCCTTTTAGTTGCGGAAGCATAGTGGTGATGTCTCAGAGATGAGGTGTGACTTACTTGAACCGATATCACAGCACACAGATTCACTTAAAATAAGGATAATACATTACAAAGGTTTCATCAATACAGTAACATGACAACTTAGTTTATTACACAACTAAACTCCTTAATTACATAAGTGTGACGTGCATCCTCACCGTATCGTCACCGTTGCCCTGCAAAAATGTTAAGTTTGAAACGTCAGCACAAAGCTGGTGAGATCGACAGTTCATTTAAAACAATATGATATGGTAAGTATGTTCTCAAAGTTTCAGTTCATGATAACCATGGGACCCGTATCTAGTTCCTTTCGGACAGTTGTTTGTTCACAAAGATACTACCCGTCGGTAGATATCTTATTGCCTCATTATCTTAATGTCTATCACCAACATTAAGAAGTTGTTATGAAAACAGGTACCAAACATTCACACCAGGGGAGATGCAATCCTCCCAGCAAATGGGTTGTCAGCCAATAGTACTATCAATGGTTCCTGTTCGGCCGCACATGGGTTCACTAGATACAGTTCACGAATGAGGACTTTTGATACTGTGATAGATTGTCTAACGGCAAAATCCCATGAAATCACACAAAAAGTCACATGAAATCACACAGATATCAGTGATGCATATCATATGTTCAGAAAAAGAGTTACAGAGTTTCCCCGATGTTTATAAAACATTAAAAAGAAAAGGGGTTGTACGAAACTCACTTGATGATTCAGTGGTAGCAGAATATCACACAAACTGGTAATAATATGATGATTCTGCATTAAGTTCATGTTTAATAAGTTATTAATGTTTAAACGTACTGATTAAATCCTTTTGAACGTCCAATGTCAAAGACATTGCATTGAAAGTCATCAAACCGATATTAGATTATCAATTATTTATTTTAGTGTCATATCATACAATGTATGATAATGTAGGAACCTATATTGATTTAAGTTCCTAATACAAGGTTGATGACACGTTTAACTAATCCGAACAATCTCAGATTAATCAAATAGTTAATGTTGTTGATTATAATACTTAAGCATTTACTAGACAGTTTAATGGCTTAGGAATGATTAATCCTTGTTATTGATTACCCAAATATCATGAAATATCACAATGTAGTATTAGAATAGGTTTAATAACCATGTTTAACATACTATTCTGACTGTTATCAGAAACATCAGATAATCGTTCCGACGAGTATGTTAATGACTGTGATTAGTTTGAAACACATGGTTTTCACGTTGCATGTCAAGGATTAATCAAACTAATCACCTACATTGTCACAACCAAATGGTTTAAACCATTATAACCATTGTTATGATTTCATGCAAACCGGGCATTACAACGGATCAAAACAAGGATTTACCCGTTAGTAGTTCGAGTTTGTCATTTATAATCAATCCTAGCCATCATCTAGACAATAATCAACAACCCTAACTATCTCATTACGTTCAAAACTAAGATTTAATCACTCATAATTTAAATAGAAGGTTAGATTGAACCATTACCTAATCCGGAGAAGTTCTGCGGATAGAAAGATGATCTGAACTCGTATAAACGTTCCCGGATGCGATCTAAACGTTCCAGAGGCTTCGAAACAGAGATTTTATGTGTTGGATGGTGAAAATTTCGAAGGTGATGGTGGTGTCTTCGGCTGGAAGAAACAAGATGATGAGAATGATGATGACTGATGAAATCTGATCTTTTTAAGCAAGTTGGCGACATCCCCATCCGTCGCGTACCGCGGAGAAACAAAAAGTGAGCTTCGCGTACCGCGGAGAAATCCGGAGAAATCTCAGATATTTTCAAGCATCGCGTACCGCGACGATCCCTAAACTTATCCATAGCGTACCGCGAAGACCAATTTTTCCCATTTTTCGACAGAACTTCGTTTTGCGATTCCGGACCATCCATAACTCCGTTTTGTACGCGGTTTTCGCCCATGTTCATCATTTCTCACATACTATCTTCCCATAATAACTTCGATTGTCAACTCCACATGAATTTTAAGCACGATCACATGTGCTCATTCCTTTGATGACGTAATTCTTCGTACGCAATTATCACAAGGGTATAATGGTCCGTTTAAAATTACGGACCGTCGTTTAATAGGCATAATCAAGGACCAACTAATTAATCACGGACTATTAATCACGGACTATATGTAACAAATCACGGACCATGTATAAAATTCAAAAAATTAAGGCAAACTGAATAATCACGGACCAATTACCACGTAACAAATGTAAAAATCACGAACCAACTGATAATTACGGACCACGTAAAAAAACAAAAGAAAACCGTAACAATATTATACTCAAATTAAAGATAATAAAATCCTCTATATTATGGTGTAATTTTTTTTAAAAAACAATTAACCATTTAAAACTTATTCGATTTATAAAAAAAATGGTGGAACTTGATTTATCCACAAAAAAGTCAACATATGTAGGCTATTACTTTTTTGCCCTTCAAACTTTAATATACGCAAGTTTTTAAAAAAAAGTATGGACCATTAGATCAAAACCGTTGATTAATTTGATCAAGGGATAGAAATGTTTCTTATCATTCTCACGTTAAACCCCCTTTGTATTGGATCCATCTCCTGTATATCTATATATACAGGACGGTTAACGTACAAATGAAATTAACGTGCTAAACGTAGGAAGCCACAACAACGCGCCATGTGTCATCAGCGTAAGGGACATTATCGTCCATATAAAATTACAGACCGTGATTTATAAAATTACAGACTGAAAATACACACATAATTAGAGACCATAGGGATAATCACAGACCAATAATTACGGACCCCGTTATATAACAATCACAGACCGTATTTTAACACATGTAATCAAGGACAAAATATATAATCACTGACCAATAATCACGGACCACGTTATATGAAAATCACGGACCATCATTTAACATGCATCATCAAAAGAACAACTACGTAATTACGTACCAATAATCACGTACCAAGCATAACAATCAAAGACCACGTAAAAAAACTTAAAAAAACTATAACAATACTATATTCAAATTAAAGATAATAAAATTCTCAATTTTATGGTGTAACTTTTTTTAAAAATAATAAAACATGTAAAAGTTATTTAATTTTTAAAAATCGAGTGAAACTTGTTATAGCTTATAAAATGTGGTTGTTCTTATTTTGACATTCCAGTTATATTTTACACTTATTTTGTGGAAAAATGTTTTATAAAGTGGAGACCACTAGATCTTATTCATTGATTAGTTTGATCACAGGGTCCATAATTCATCCTACGTTTTGTATGCAAGTACCATATGTATTTGATCCGGATTATATATATTTATATATATAGCTAAAGGTTCTATTGGTAACCCACTCCAAGTGTGGTAACCATTTAACTACATTTGATTGGTTCTTTAGATAATATGTTTTAAAATGAGTGGTTCATATTAAATTTGAAAAAAACAAGTGGATGAGATTTGTTTAAGGGTATTTTGACATTTTGTGGGGTGTACTTGATTCTTTTTTTAAAAAACAGTTTATCCTTCAATTTTTTAAACACTCATAACTTTTATATAAATTATTATTTTTTATAAAAATTTCACCATTAAATTTGTCACTTTTTTATCTTTAATTCAAGTATAATTTTGTCAATTTTTTTAAAATTTTCGTAATTTGCACTGATGCAGCGACGTTTTTGTCACACCCCGAGCCGACGGGATAGGATCGGTTGTCTCGTCGGGCGGAAGGTTCCCGGGGCGCGATATCGTGAGTGATAATCGGATTGATCAGATTGTTATATGGCACATGATACATAAATGAGAAATGCTAAATAGGATAGAATTACAAAGTTAAATTACATCAGTATTGTTTATAATTTAACAATGTAACTCTACTGTTAACACCATGAGTTTCTATCTTGTATTTACACAATATATAAAAAATGGTATGTGTAATAATGTCTTCAAAATATGCAGGTCCAACACTAAGTCTTCTATTTGAAGTCCTAGTCCAGAAGTAATGACTTCCTAATTGACCTGTTCGTCACCTGAGAAGTCATGCAAAAAGATCAAGTCAACACATGGTTGGTGAGTTCATATAGTTTTGTAAATTTGAAAATGTTTTGAACTCTTCTTTCGGTAAAGACCCTAATCTCATTAACACCACATGTATCATCCAGATCGGTATGCTTATATATATGGCATACCCCTGGGTCAAGGCTACAACCCCGCCCAGACGACGTCCCACCACATACTAATCCGCATAGGACATTGTTGTTAATGATAATTAAGCGTTTTTACCTACCAAACACCTTTAAACACCCATGAATCCTCTGTTTTCTGTTCCTGTAATTGCAATCGTTTGAAATCCCTTTTGATTTCATACGTTCATCATACAATATGATTAAAACAACAATTGTAGAATTTGTTATAAATGCTTAATTAAATAAATAAATAAACATTCAATAAAATCTAAGTCCTACGATTGGGGCCTTTGGTCAACTCGAGTAGACTAGTCTGTCAATCAAGGTACTTAGTAGTAAAGGAGATATGTAAACCTCATCAAACATGTGACCTATAATCAATCAGTCTAGCTAGGACATCTTTTGATATATAGGCTTTCATAGTTCTTTAGACCGTCCATAGCTCTTTAGTTCTTTAGTTCTTTGGCACATGTTATGTTTGAGCATTTCCCCAGATTTTCCCTTAAAATAGTTCTTTGTACTTAGTTCTTTGAAATAGATCGTTAGTTCTTTGACAACACATCCTTGAAATAGTTCTTTGAAAATAGATCGTTAGTTCTTTGAGAATAGACCGTTATTTCTTTGAAAATAGATTGTTAGTTCCTTGAAATAGACCTTTGAAAATAGTTCGTTGTTGAGATCTTTAGTTCTTTGAAAATAGTTCTTTGAAATAGTTCTTTAGTACGTAACAGTTACCTAAACATGAGTCTAGGATAACATTTATACATGTAAAACATATAAAAGCATTCAAGTAAACAATTTACATAAAACAGTTTACGCATGCTTCTCAGCCCCGCGTTTTAAAACAAAATGTTAGAAAAGGGGCAATGAACTCACCTTGTAGTTGTTGGGTTGACTTAGCTTAAACGAAAGGATGCACGCGCTCTGTATTGTAATTGAGTTTGTTTTCACGTTCCTGTATTGATTTCACGTTGTTAAGACTTATAAGTATAAGTTTGTAGAGTTTTGTGTGTAGATGTAGGTGTTAGCCCTAAAGTTGGCTAATACGCGTAAGACTTGGTCATGATCCCTGTTTGGTACCATATGTTTGATTCAAGTCAATGATATTATAAGTTATCATCCTGTCATTAGTTATAAGCCATTTGATTTGATAAGAGACTTAGTGCTTATTTTCCAACTCGTCTTTGTTGATCTTGTACGTTTTGACCATTTATTGCATAATTATGAATTAATTAAGCAAACATTCTTTTGACATATCTTATTTTGATCTTATGAAATGTATTGAACCCATGTGGGCCTAATCATGGCATATGGACCGAACAATGTGACCAAGTTACTTGTTGGGCCTTTGTGTAACAAGTTGGGCCTTGGGCCCAAATCTATGGGCCTTGGAATAATTCTTGAACAATTGAGGGTTGTGAGGCTTATTGGAATGTGTGGGCCAATGATATGGGCTGTTGGAATACAAAGGCCCGGCCAAATGTTACAAGGCCTAGAATTCAAGTGTCCTTATGGGCCTCTATTGGGCCACGAGGAAAACTGTTGGACCAAAAGTGGGCCCAGGCAAGAATTGTTGGGCCTATAGTTAGAATGGGCTGTAGGAATCATAATTGGGCCAGAAGTAGGCTGTTGGCCAAGCCAATTGCAAAGTGGCTCCAAGATTAGGACAAGGGCCTTAAAAGTAGGACTTGGGTCCATTTTCTGTGGGCCTCGGGCTGAATTCTCTGGGCCCAATAGGTTTTGTCTTAGGCCTTCACCAAAACAGTTCATGGGCCAAGCTGGGCCTCGTTTAATTGGGCTGAAACAAATGTGGGCCTAGAATTTGAGCTGTTGGCCAGAATCGTGGCCTTGGGCCAACACAGTGGGCCTATGTTGATATGGGCTGAATAACATCATTACTGGGCCAGAATTGTTGTCAGGCCTACTTAATATTCTGTTGGGCCTCAAGGAGGCTGATGGGCCTGTTGGATGTCTTTGGGCCTAATTGGTATGGGTCGAACTCAGTGGGCCAGCCATGATTCCCATTGAACATGTTATTGTTTATAATAATCTCATAGGCCTTAGGAATAATATGGACTGAACAATGAGGTTTATTCACTGTTGGGCCTTCTAAGTGTCATTGGGCCAAATTTTAGTAACCAACTGATGTTGGGCCAAAAGGGTAGACCGAAAGTAATTGATGTTGGGCCTGCTCAAGATTGTTGAGCCAATAGAGGATGTGGGCCGAAACAACATGTCTGGGCCCAGAATTACAGTGGGCTGTATTAATTGGGTGGACTACTGTGGGCCGAGTGGTATTGTTGGGCTAATTCCTTGGGCCGGTTGAGAGTTGGGCCCGAAGTGGGCCTAATCGAACTGTATGTGGCCCAATTATGTTATCCAGTTTGGAGGATCTAACCCTAGCCGTAGGAAATGTGTTGTCTGGATGAATATTACTCAGTTCAAATGGGAGTGTGCATGGTGTGGTGCCCTTCGTCCAGATCTCGACCAAATGAGGGGGAAGTCCTGTGAATGAGGTGGTTCGGGTGAGAGCTGGGTGTTTCCCGAATGTAAACTGCCGACTGATAATGGTTCGGCTGAATGATAGAGTCGAATGAGGGATGGCCGGCGAAGGAAGGAGACTGGCGAATGGATGCATGGTTGAAGGTGCAGTGACCGACGAATGATGCTATGACCAGCGAATGGTGATGGGTGAAGGGTGGGTGGCCGAATGAAGGGAACCGGCGAAGGGAGACTTTCGGCCATGGGCCTTTCGGTCTTAGGCCATTCGACCCCCTATGCACCTCCTTCGGCCGGTCGCGGCTCCACCAAGGAATTCCTTCAGTTGAAGGTTGTAACAACTGTGCCGGAAACGTCGCCGGAACGATGAACGGAACAGTAACGGCACAGTAACTCAGGTACAAACTATGCAAACTACTGTTGTACTGTCAACTACGTAATGCTAAACAGTAAAGTATTATACTATTGTTTCTGAAATCTGATTAAACGTAACAGTTTAACAGTCAGAAACATATCAGACAACATGGAACAGTGATACTAGTGCTTCTTGATGTGCTATTATGTGTAAACGTATGCGAGGTCAAACAAAACGAAACGATAACGGTTGTTGTTACGGAATGCTAAACTGATGAGTTATTCGCATAGGTGACGATCTGTACGAATGATTCTGATAGTTTAACGTTCTGAAATAATAACTGAAAAGTAGAAAACAAAAGTCGGAATGCAAAACCATCGTTGTGTTCGTTCGAATGACGATTCGAACGAATACGCGCGATGGTGACGCGTTCTGACGAAACGAAAACGAAAACGATAAAAGATACGAACGATCATAAATTCAAGGAAATAAGATAATTCTTATTTTACAATTTTGAAACTCATCATTTAACAAATTTAATTAAATTATTTTAAGAAAATCACAAGTAAATCTAATTAACGCGTAAAAATACGAAATTCGTTAAATAAATTATGTAAACGATGCCTAAATTAATTTTGAGTTAAATAAATAAATACTGTGATATTTAGGAATATATTCGTAAATTTAAAGGTTATAAAAATAATTCTTTTATATTAATTACGTAGAACGCGCGCGTAAATTCCGGAAACGTAACGAAAACGCAAATCGAGCAACCGAAACGAACCCGAACCCACTCGGGGTATAAAAACCCTTGTTAGAGATTATTTTCTCATTTTTCTCCTTCTTCTTCCCTCTTCAAACCCTAATTTCCGGATCTAAGCCTCCATCACCATTTTTGAAGCTTAAAAGCTTCATATCTTGGTCAATACTCCACCAAATCGTTCCATTTTCGAACCTACGCGAAGCTCTTATCATCCTCTACGTGAAAGTACAACAGATCTAGAGAGAAATCCACTAAAAATCAAGGTAAACGACTGTGAAAATTTCGAAAACTAGGGTTTTCATCTTTAGTTCGAAGCTACAAGTTCTAACCGGTCAAAACACCTTCTATTCGAGCCCTGACCCATCGAAAATGTTTCTGCACTACACCACCACTGAACCCATCTCTAGACTTGACAAGATCGCGAGCTAAACACCATGTGGTGTCGTTGCACAGTTGTCGAATGAACAACTCACAGGTCAGCGAATGGCAGGTCCGATTGAACCTTGGCCGAATCAGGTCGAATGACCTCCTGCTACCCCACTCATTCGCTGGTTACTCTCATTCGTTACCCTAGTCGCCGAACCAACACCCTGTTCATTCGTCAGTTGCTCTTTCGCCGGTCACCACCCTATTCGGCCACCCATTCGTCGGTCAGCTACCCACATCATTCGCCAGTCAACTCATTCGGCCACCTTCATACTTCACCATCTCATTCGACCATCATGACTCTCATTCGACTGAACCACCAGTCGACCATTATCATTCTGGGGACAACCTCATTCGACATGTTCATGTGATAACTACAATCGACCAAGAAAACCATCAGCAGGCCCAGAACCTCTTTATTTCCAGCCCACATATGTTAGCCCAGCATTATTCTCTTCGGCCCACTATAGTTCAGGCCCAACATGATCATACTATCTACTGGGTCGGTTAAATAACATGTGTTGATCTTGAAAACTATTTCGCTTCAACAGTAATCAACAAGCTTAACATCTTAATACTCATGCCCACTTAAATGAATTGGCCCAATACACAGTCTCTTGGACCCAGCAGCATTTCTATTGTTCTAACCCACTCAGGCGGCCCAATATAGTTGGCTAGACCCAATACAATTTCTATTGAACCCAATACAAATTGAACCAGCCACAACACAGTTGGGGCTCCTGGTCTTCATTTTGGTTCACAACAAATTCACAGAACTTATTGGCCCAAGAAACTGTTTTGACTAAACAGTGGCCCAAGACAATGAGTTAGGCATATCACTTCGGCCCATTTAAACTATCTTGGCTCAACGAGTTTACTTAGACCCATCCAGGCCCAAGGCCTAAATTGACCCCAACCGTAACTCTAGGCCCAGCAGTACCTTTGTTTCGGCCCATTACCTAATATGTTGGCCTACGGCCCAACATATTCAAATAAACCAAATTGTTTGGTCACTTGAATAATTGGGCCCAATGAGGCCCACGTCCAGTGAAATGGTTCCTGTACTTAAACTACGATTATATTGGACCCAATATATGATCTAGTCACCTTAGCCACTTGGCCCAACTAGCTTAATCGGCCCATGGTCTTGATTCGGTCCTTGATGGTTAAGTTGAAACAAACACATTAAAACCAATTTAAAGGTTAACATATGTGGGATTTCTTAAATTTAATACAAAGTGGAAATGGAATTACGAAACAATAAGGAATTAAATAATTTCCAAAAACATATGAAGTTTAAATTGAAAAATCAAGCTTTGGACTTGGGATTTGTTGAAAAACCCAACTTTTACAAAATGACATGGATCATGATAACTATGAAATCAGGTCATCTCAAGTGAACATTAAGCCCATAACAATATGTACTTAACTTAACTATAGGAGGGTAAGTGATAGTGTAAGCTACACCCACCGAATCAAGGCCGAACTGTGATCAAGACTTTTAACTGTTAGCCACCGTTAAGGCTAACACATACACACATGCACACAAATCGTTACAAACTTATACTTACAAAGTAAACAACGTGAAATCAATACAGGATTGTGAAAACAACATCAATTCCAACAAAGAGCGCATACATTCTTGTCGGAGACTAAGTCAACTACCACAACTACAAGGTGAGTTCATTGTCCCTTTTCAAATTATTTTGGTTTTTAACTCGGGACTGAGAAGCATGTTATTCATTTTAAAACAAATGTTTTAAATTTAACAAAATGCTTTTATACTACGGATTATGCCAAGTGCTAAAGGCATAAGACTCTATTTAAACTAAAGGCTATTTGATTATGCCAAGTGCTAAAGGCATAAGACTCTAGTTAAACTAAATGCCATTTGATTATGCCAAGTGCTAAAGGCATAATACTCTATCTAAACTCAATGCTATTTGATTATGCCAAGTGCTAAAGGCATAAGCTATTTGCTAATACTAAAGCTATGTGTTAATACCAAGTGTTAAGGGTATTTACTATATGATAATGCTATTGTGGATGCTAAAGCTATGAGTCATGCTAAACACTAAGACTACTGGTGAAACTAAATGCTAATACTACGGGTTATGCTTAATACTAATGCTATGAGGCTATGCTACTTGTTAATGCTATGGGTTTGTGCTAGAAACTAATGTAAACGTTAAATGCTAATGATTCTATAATGCTATGGGAATGCTAAATACAAACATACATACATACACATTGAATGCTCAAAGCTATGGATACTACAAACTCTTGAATGCTATGTGATTGCCATGCTCAAACAACGGTTTGGCCTCTCAGTGCTTGCCTTACCGGTTGTAAAGCTAGTTCTTGTGCACAAGTTACGTAAATGCTGGACTCTTTGTATGCTAAAATTATAGGCTATGGAAGAACAATAGTTGGTCTCTCAGTGCTTGCCTTCAGGTGTTCTCCTAGCCGGGACTTGAAGAACAATAGTTGGTCTCTCAGTGCTTGCCTTCATGTGTTCTTCACAGTCTTATCGAGGAAATGGACTGATGGCCTCTCAGTGCTTGCCATGCAGTGTTTCCCACATCTATTTACCTGGGTTATCAGTAACTAGGACGATATTGTGATCCTTAGTTGACTTTGTGTCGACCTGGAAATCCTCTATCTCCCCCTGAGTTGCTAATCATACCTGGGGCCGGTTTGGATTGACATAGGATTCCTTCGGGCATCTGGTTATCCATACCGGTATCTATCAGACTAAACTCGAGTATACTATTGGTGATTTGGGGTAAACTTATAAACACAGGTGTTTAAACTATGATGGGAAAACTATACGGATGGGTAGGTAAAAGGCTTAATTATCATTAATAACAGTGTCATATGCTTATTAGTATGTGGTGGGATAGCGTCTGGGCTTGACCCTTTCAGGATTCCCTATATATAAGCATACCGATTTGGATATTACATGTGGAGTTAATGAGGTTAAGGTTTTACCTACAGGCGTTTTGCTAAAACTATTTAAACTTACAAACTACATGAACTCACCAACCATTGTGTTGACTTTGTTTTCTTACATGCTTTCTCAGGTGATGCACAGGTTTAACTTAAGCTTTTGGATTGCATGCTAGGCGGCCTAAATAGAGGACCTAGTGATTTTGGGAAGCACATATTTTGTTAATCACACGAATCATTCTTGGATGTCTTGTACAGATTACAAGATAGAATACATTGATTCTTTTGTTAGGTTTACTAAGTTAAATTATCAAACATTGACATTGTAATTTAACTTTGTAATCCTAGTTAAATGCTTTATTGTGCTTTAGTTATTCTTAACATTGATGCTATGTAAACAATCTGATCAACCCGATTATCACACCCGATATCGCGCCCCGGGAACCTTCCGCCCGACGGGGACTCCGATCCAACCCCGCCGGCCCGGGGTGTGACAGATTGGTATCAGAGCTCAAGGTTATAGAGAATAGTAGGTCATTTACTTAAATGGTTTGGCCTAGACTATAACTTAGGGACCCTTCATGTAGAGAACATAGGAATTAGGGATATGCTTGCATTATGTCTTCTGCATTCGATCATTACACTAACTGATGTCCTATTGGTTACGATTAGAATGTCACCGAGAAGGCAACCGTCACCATCTCTACCTTCACAGGAGATGGGTCCAACAGTCGATGCACTCGCAACTCTGATTACTGAAGAGTTGATGTCGGTTCTTCCTGGAATCATCAACCGAATCAGGAACAGTGAGGAGTTTACTCGGAGCTTCTCACTACCTTCTGAAAAGAAGAAGGAACCAGAGACAGGAGAAACCAGCAACAAACCTAAACGTCGTGCTGCAAAAAGACGAAAGAGGACCGTGAACTACACTGACGCTACACCCATTAGGCAAATCCTGCTTTTTCCGACTACAAGAGTGAGTATGCAATACGAGGGAAAAACCCCTCACTGTCCAGTTTGTCGTAATTATCATCGAGCTGAACTCCCATGTGTGCAATGCACACGCTGTGGGAAGACGGGACACTGGGTGCAACAATGTAGGTCGTCTGTAGCCTACAATCCCCCTCAATATGCTGGTAAGCACCCTGAATGTGACGAATGTGGATATCACCATAGTAAAGAGAAACTTTGCAAACACTGCCTGAACTGTGCGAAATACAGACACTGGATCCAACAGTGTCGGTTTATTTCCATCAGGAAACAAGAACAAAGAGCAAGTACCTCTACTTCCTCTCAACATAACCACAACTGCTACACGTGCGGAATGCTCGGACATTTCGCGAGGGACTGCTCTAGGATGATGCCTCCAGCAGATCCAGTAATCACAGAGGAATTACTTGCTTTACCAGCTCCTGGAGATCACTCGGAGTCCGATGACTCCATAGGTATGCAAATTTCATTATGATATGATGAATTATTTATTGATGTATAAGCTAGAAATGCATAATCTGTGGTGACTTTAGAAACAATAAATCTCAGGTAACTGTAAACAAACTCGGTGCCGAAAAGATAATCAAAATAGTAGCCTAAGAAATTCTTAAGTCAAATAAACATCAAATGACTAAGTAAAGGATAGGGTAATTCTTGAGTATAGTTTAAATATTTTAACCAGTATGTGGACTTTATCTATTTAGAACATTAAAAGCTGTAGGAAGTCAAAATGTTAAAAACTAGTGTGTAAGCTGTCACTTTTCATCTAGACCTTATAGCACTCGAGTTACTTAATTTGGAGAACTCTAGTTCTGGGATGTTAAGAAAAGGATCCTTGGTTAATGCACATAACACACGTAGGAAACCATAGCTAACATTAAGGTTG
Source organism: Mikania micrantha (assembly GCA_009363875.1). Classification (NCBI taxonomy): domain Eukaryota; kingdom Viridiplantae; phylum Streptophyta; class Magnoliopsida; order Asterales; family Asteraceae; genus Mikania; species Mikania micrantha. The sequence goes on from CM018695.1 coordinate 585,921, forward strand.
TGTAACAGTTGGTGCTCATAGCATCAGTTAGTTTGAAAAATAAGGTGTGGGAGTCATACAGAGAATAAGCAAGCCATAACAATAAGACAACCATGAACAATAAGACCAGCAAAACTCTGAGGCAATACTTGGCGACTCATACGTAAGGAAATGACACCGATAGATGGAAACTAGATACATATGACTTATGAAGGATAAGTCAACAGAAAAGACTCACTATACGTGTGACCAGATGGTGTAAAGAACATAAAACTAAACCTGATGAAACTTAGAGGATAGATCACGAAAGTCCGCAACCCATATTTGATCAGAAGAAACTCAACATGCGACAGCGACGTTGGGTTGAGCTTCTGAACGACTACGACTGTGTAATCAAGTACCATCCGGGCAAGGCAAACGTTGTTGCTGATGCCTTGAGCCGGAAGGAACGAGTCAAACCCTTGCGAGTTAGAGCAATGGGAATGACTGTGCAGACAAGCTTACGCGACAGAATTATGCAAGCACAACAGGAAGTCGTTGAACGTGAAAACCTGAAGAAAGAACTCGATTGTGGAGCGGAGAAACACTTGGAAACGAAATCTGATGGACTCATCTACTTCAAGGATCGCGTATGGATTCCTGCGATAGACGAGTTAAGGAAGCTTATTTTCGACGAAGCACACAAGACCAAGTACTCTGTGCATTCCGGTGCCGATAAAATGTATCAAGACGTACGTGCATTTTATTGGTGGCCGGGTATGAAGAAAGACATAGCCGAATATGTTGGTCGATGTCTTACGTGTGCTAAGGTGAAGGCAGAACACCAGAAACCATCTGGTTTACTGGAACAGCCTGAAATTCCACTATGGAAGTGGGAACAAATAGCTATGGACTTTGTTACCAAGCTACCCCGCACTTCCAGTGGACATGACACTATTTGGGTTATTGTTGATCGATTAACCAAGTCTGCTCACTTCTTGCCTATGCGAGAAACGTATACGATGGATGAGCTAGCGAAGCTTTACATCGACGAGATAGTGGTACGCCACGGTGTGCCATTGTCTATTGTCACACCCCCAATTTCAACTAACGGAATCATACCGTTTGGGAACGTGACAAACCAGGATCTCAGATCATTAGACATAGCGAAGACCTCTATATGAATTTCAAAACATACATTGGTCTTTAAAACATAACATCAGAGTTTACAAAAGTTGCGGAAGCGTTTAAAAAAAACCATAAACAGTTGTAAAGTAAACATTACAAACAAAATACTCAAATGTTCAAATTCAAATGTTCAAAATGTTTATAATGCATGAGACTCTATCTCCTAGTCCATGCCAGCTTTAACGCGCGCCTTAGCGTCCTGAGAAAACATGCAAATCAAGTCAACACAAAGGTTGGTGCATAACACAGGTTTTAAGTATTCACAATGTTCAAAACAACAGTTTGAATAACAAGATTGTAGATAACATATTCACACATGCACAGTCATGATAGCTAGTCATATAAACTATTTACATAAGTGTTCGACACCGAAGCTGACGGATTGCCATGCTATAGCATGTTTTCGCCTTGCCACTATTGTCTATCACAACAATAGTAAAATTGTGTTTGGTCAGTCAAACACCTGCGTAGATCCCATCTACCAGGTGAGGTTTGTCAAACCTAATAGATCTATTTCCAACTACCACGCTTTGCATTACAGCAAACTAAACGGTTCGAGGTGTGTAAGGACTTTCAAGTTGATATGTTGTCACATAATGTAAACAGCTAACTCATGCAAGTGATATGTATCTAAAAACAGTTTGTTGCACATGTTTTCTCCCCCAAAACAGTTTAAAATAAGAAAGGGGCCGTGTACGCACCTTTGATAATAGCAGAATGATCAAATACGTGTGAACTTGCGTAGAAATCCTCTACGAATAATCTGTGGTTTAAACAATAACTTAAAGTTATTCGGAATGTCGTTTTGTGCTTGACATCACATACATATCAACATATGTATGTTAGAGTGTTAAGAAGGTGCATACGAAAGTACGCGTGCTTTCGAAATCGTTTAAATAAAATTTCATACGATTTTATTTAATTAAACGTAATTATACGCGATTTCGTTTTCGTGATAAAATATAAATTTTATCATTTCAAAGTATCCGTATTCCTGTTACGGTTCCAACGCAACTTGAACGGATCGAAACGGATTTGAAACGAAAAAGTTATGAGTTAAAATCAAAAAATGGTTCAAAATGTAAAAACTGGCAGCCCTCGGGTTCGAACCCGCGACCTGCCACACCCATCACACACGCCTTACCAGTTCAGCCCGCTAGGGTTTCGCAATAGCCTTCTCAAATTAATTGTTTTAAACAACACCTGATCGGTTCCCCTATGCTTCTCAACCGAACCCAAAACCAACCAATTGACCCTCAACCCGAATCCGATCAATCCTAATTTCTTAGAGGTTTGTTATTGTGATCTAGTCGAGTCTAGGGACTGATCCAATTCGATTATTAAACCAATTTTAGATCAAAATCTCATAACCGTTTAACTCACGAACCCTAGATGCCAAATCTCTTAAAATTCGATGTTATCAGACACAATTAACTTAGGTTTAACCTTAATCGATACCCTCTGAAGCTATCTATAACCTTTAATTTGATTCTTCAGTTCATTTGATCACAAATCCCCAAAACAGTTTCCTAATATGAACCCTACTATCGAAATCATAGAATTCGATGATTCCAAATGAAATTGTTATAATAAACTGTTTAATCGGAACCTTATGAAACTTATCATACCATTTAATTTAATTCTAGAACCCATCTTAACTCATTCCCCAAATTCGTTTTTGATTACAAGCCCTAGAACTTGAATTCATATGATTTGATGTTACCCAACAAAATTGATACATGGTTTAGTTTATGCGAAGCCTTCTGAAACTAAAGATGATAACTAATTCGATTTTAAAGCTCATATGATTAAAAACCCCTAAAACCGTTTCTTATATGAACCCTAGATATGGGAATCGATTAATCCGATGTTAGAAGATAAAATTAGGATGTGGTTATCCTTATTCGGTCATATCTGAAGATGTAAGAGTAATTACTTACCTGATTTGATGGCTAATTGGAAGAGATCGATTTCTAGGTTGAGTTTCGGCCACCTCCCAATCGTTTTCTTTAATCCAAAGCTCCTTAGATCAAATTGATGAATGTTATAGACTCTAAAAGGGCCGACTAGAATATCTGAGTGATTGATTTCATGAATTGTGATCGAACTTATAGATTTTGATAAATACAAGTTGCGGTTACAACCTTTAGTTATCATTCCCATTAAATTCGACAATTATGGATGATTAATCTTCTGATAACCGAATACTATCATTAGTATGAGTTAAATGAAAGTTTAATTCGTTTAATTACAGATGATTAACACGAATTTCAATTTCAATTTATCTCCTTGGCCGAATTTTGACTTGTGAAAGTCAAAATTGGTCATTTTCCTCTTTTACAAGTCCAATTCTTGCAAATTGGATATTCCTATCCCAAATTTGATTAATTATACCACTTCTAATTCAATCTTGATCGATTTCGAATCATTTCTGTCAATTCCTGCTTAACAGGGTTAATCCGAATTTGCCGGATTTTCACTGATTAACTACTTGAACTAGTATTGGGCTTGATCAACCCAATTGGGCCTCCATCAGGTTCACTGGGCCTATCTTGAGCTTACTGGGCCTTCATTGGCCTTACTGGGCCTTATTGGGCCTTGCATTTATAATTGGGCTTCCTAGATCTCAATGGGCCTACCTTGGGCCTGTGATTTAACCATCTTCCGTTAACAAGGTTAATGTAAAAAGTCGGATTGTCACATCATCCCCTTGTTGAAGGAATTTTCGTCCCGAAAATTAGTAAGTGTTAGGAGTAGTTAGGAAACTACTTACGAGTTTAAATCGTACGTGTTAGTGTGATTTGATCATTCTGTGTGCTTGTGTGTACTCACACACAAAGTCTAATGCTTGCAACATCACAACTCAAATGTGATCGTTCAATGTGACTGTTTGCGTGTACACTAGTTAGTTCACCTAACTGTGACTGTTTGTTTTTGATCATATTGTGTTGTGTAACCTCACACATAGTGAGTGTCTGAAACTGTTTGTACTATGTAACCCCGCACATAGCAAAATGTGTGTAACCAATCATGTATGTACTACCATAACATGTAACATATGAAATGTAGCACATAAAACATATAGAATATAATGTAGCACAAATGTTTGTAACAAAATCAATTGAATAAATAAAATGTTTGTGCTTTACAGTTTGAAATTTGCAGTGTTGATGTGTGAAAGCATCACATCATCCCCTTGTTGAAGGAAATTTCGTCCCGAAATTTAACGTGCGCTCTCAGTGTTATCAGTAGCTGTTTTGAATAGATGAGGATACTTCTTCATCATTTGATCTTCCCGTTCCCATGTGAATTCAGGACCACGTCTTGAATTCCATCGAACTTTGACTATCGGAATCTTGCTCTGCTTCAGTTGTTTGACCTCGCGGTCCATGATTTCTGCTGGTTCTTCAATGAATCGTAACTGTTCATCTACTTGTATTTCTTCCAACGGTACAATCAATGTCTCGTCAGAAAGACATTTCTTTAAGTTTGAAACACGAAAGACATCATGAAATCCACTGAGTTCATCCGGTAACTTGAGTTGATACGCCACCGGACCAATCCTTTTCAGGATTTCAAAAGGTCCTACGTAACGTGGACTAAGCTTTCCGCGCTTGCCGAATCGTATCACACCTTTCCAAGGTGATACTTTTAGAAGAACTCGGTCTCCTACTTGAAACTCCAACGGCTTGCGACGTTTGTCTGCATAACTCTTCTGTCGATCCCGAGCCGCTGCCATACGGTTCCGGATTTGAACTATTTTCTCTGTCGTCTTGTGCACCAGTTCAGGACCTGTTATCTGACTGTCACCAATTTCAGCCCAGCAAACTGGTGAACGACATTTGCGACCATACAAAGCTTCAAACGGTGCTGCTTGAATGCTTGTATGATAACTGTTGTTGTAAGAGAATTCCACCAACGGTAAATGATTCTCCCAGCTATCACCAAAGTCCATTACACAAGCTCGTAACATATCTTCGAGCGTTTGAATCGTTCGTTCACTTTGACCATCGGTCTGTGGATGATAAGCGGTACTCATATCCAAGCGAGTCCCCAATGACTTATGAAGAGATTTCCAAAAGTTGGAAGTAAACCGGGCATCCCGGTCTGATATGATAGAGATTGGCACGCCATGCCGTGCTACCACTTCCTTGATGTAAATGCGAGTCAGTTTCTCCATCTTATCAGTTTCCTTGATTGCTAAGAAGTGTGAAGATTTCGTTAATCGATCGACAATTACCCATATCGTATCACAACCACTCGGTGTACGGGGTAACTTAGTAATAAAGTCCATCGAAATCTGTTCCCACTTCCACATCGGTATCTCTGGTTGTTGCAATAAACCAGATGGCTTCTGATATTCAACTTTCACTTTCGAACAAGTCAAACATTTGCTAACGTACTTAGCAATATCCGCTTTCATGTGAGGCCACCAATACAGTGCCTTCAAATCATGGTACATCTTGTCTGATCCCGGATGGACTGAATATCTGGACTTGTGCGCTTCGTCCATCACGAGTTCCCTCAAACCTCCATACAAAGGTATCCAAAGTCTATCAATGAAATAACGAATTCCATCAGACTTGACATCCAACTGTGTTTCCATCCCGCGTAGAGATTCCTGTACTAAGTTTTCCGTTTTCAAAGCCTCGATCTGAGCACTGCGTACCTTGTCTGGTAAGTCGGTATGTATCGTCATCATAAGTGCATGAATCCGTCTTGTTGAAGTTTCCTTTATGCTTAAAGCATCGGCTACCACATTAGCCTTTCCCGGGTGATACTTAATCGCACACTCATAATCGTTCAACAACTCAACCCATCGTCGTTGCCTCATATTAAGCTCCTTCTGATCAAAGATATGTTGCAAACTCTTATGATCAGTATAAATAGTACACTTGGTTCCATACAAGTAATGCCTCCAAATCTTCAAAGCAAAAACCACTGCTCCTAACTCCAAGTCATGAGTAGTGTAATTCTTTTCATGTGTTCGTAGTTGTCTGGAAGCATAAGCGATCACTTTATCACGTTACATCAACACACATCCCAAACCCTGTCCAGATGCGTCACAATACACCGCAAAGTCTTCCGTTCCTTCCGGTAAAGACAGAATCGGTGCGCTGCAAAGTTTCTGTTTCAATAACTGGAATGCAGCTTCCTGTTTATCCATCCAGTTATACTTTGTTCCCTTATGCGTAAGAGCTGTAAGTGGTTGAGCGATCTTTGAGAAACCTTCAATGAATCGTCGATAATAACCCGCCAAACCAAGGAATTTTCGTACCTCGGTAGGGGTCTTTGGTGCTTCCCAATTCTTAATCGCTTCAATCTTCGCTGGATCAACATGTATGCCCTTTTCATTAACTATATGACCCAGAAATTGTACTTCTCGCATCCAGAAATCACATTTCGAGAATTTAGCGTACAATTGTTCTTGTTTCAATAGCTCTAGCAGTAATCGAAGATGTTCAGCGTGTTCCTCCTCAGATTTTGAATAGATGAGAATGTCATCGATGAAAACAATGACAAACTTATCAAGATAAGGTTTACAAACACGATTCATGAGATCCATGAATACAGCTGGAGCGTTTGTCAACCCAAATGGCATGACCAAAAACTCATAATGGCCATAGCGAGTCCTGAATGCTGTCTTCGGTATATCCTCCTCCTGGACTCTTAGTTGATGATAACCCAACCTGAGATCAATCTTCGAGTAGTAACTCGAGCCTTGCAACTGATCGAACAGATCGTCGATCCTGGGTAACGAATACCGGTTCTTGATAGTAACCTTGTTCAATTCCCGGTAATCGATACACATACGAAAAGTCCCATCCTTCTTCTTTACAAACAATACTGGAGCTCCCCATGGTGAAAAACTAGGTCGTATGAAACCCTTATCCAACAACTCTTGCAATTGTGTGGATAACTCTTGCATTTCTGACGGTGCAAGTCGGTAAGGCGCCCTAGCTATCGGTGCTGCATCTGGTGTAAGATCGATTCGAAATTCCACCTGTCTGATAGGCGGTAATCCCGGCAAGTCTTCTGGAAATACCTCCGGAAACTCACAAACTACTGGTATTTCTTCAAGCTTCTTCTCAGCTACCGGCTTTTCAGTTATAAGTGCTATAACTGCTGTATGACCTTTCCGCAGACATTTGTGTGCTTTCATACAAGATATGAGACGCAGTGGCGTACTGCTCTTCTCGCCTTGTACATATAATGTCTCCCCCTGCGGAAGAGGTATGCGAACAATCTTTTCATGGCATACAATTTCAGCCTGGTTCTTGGACAACCAGTCCATGCCAATGACTACATCAAAACTGCCTAAGGCAATAGGCATCAGATCAATCTCTAATGTTTGACCCATCAAATCAAGGATACATCCCTTATAAATGTATTCTACTACAATCAACTTACCATCAGCTAATTCCACAGTGTATGGACTATCTAAGGCAGTGGGACTAACATTTAGCAACTTAGCAAGTGAACTAGATACAAAACTCCGGTCGGCACCAGTGTCAAATAGCATAGAGGCATAGTGATTATTTAAGAGGAACGTACCCGTGACAATGTTGGGATCCTCCCGCGCTTGACGTCCTCCAATCACAAACGCCCTGCCTCTAGCACCGTTGTTGTTGTTGCTATTGTTATTGTTGTTGTTGGTGCCATTGCCATTACCATGGCCATTTCCATTTCCATTGCCATTATTGTCCCCGCCTTTCTTTAGTTGTGGGCAATCTTTCTTAAAATGCCCCATCTTGCCGCACTCGAAACAACCCTTCTGTGCGTTATTCTGATTATTGTTCTGGTTGTTGTTGTTCTGTAGCTCCCCGCGACAATCCTTAGCCGCATGCCCAATCTTGCCACACCTCTGGCACTTAGCTCTCTCACATTGGTTACCTGCATGATGGTAACCACACCTATTGCACTTGGGGTGTTTGCCAATATAACCCCCCGACGATGATGATTGCTGACCACTGCTGGAATTATGATAGGACTTGTTTGAGTCCTGCTTCCTGTTTTGCTGATTTGATTGTTGGCTGTTACCCTTGTAGTTGTTACCTTCCCACTTTCTCTTATGATCTCCTACCTTGGTAGCAGATGTTCGTTTAGGCAGGGTTCCCTGTAACACTGCCTGATCAGTAAGCTGATGCGCTAGACGAACAGCTTGTTGGATGGTGGTGGGATTTGCTGAAGTCACCAACCCCTGAATCTGAGGCACTAGTCCTCCAATGTACCTTTCAATTCACTTACTGGCTGGAGTAGCCATGTGTGGTAGCAGTCTGGCCAGTTCATGCGACCTGGTCGTGTACTCTTCAATATTTGACCCCTCCATCTTGAGGTGCCAATATTCCTCCTCCAACTTCTGCATTTCACTGTGAGGACAATACTCCTCTTGCAGTAAAGTTTTGAAGTTGTTCCATGTCAACGCATTAGCTTCTCCCAACCCCAGAGTCTGAACATTGGAGTTCCACCAAGTCAGTGCTGGACCCTCTAATGTTCCAGTAGCAAATTTCACCTTGCTTTCATCAGGGCAGTTGCACATTTCGAACACAGACTCTGCCTTTTCAATCCACCGAAGGAGTCCAATGGCCCCCTCCGACCCTTTGAAATTGTGAGGTTTGCAGTCCAAGAACATCTTGAACGTGCAGACTTGTGGGTTAAGCAATCCCCCAGCTGGACCATGTGGCCCCGTGTTGTGTGTCTGCGCATACTGTGCTATTGCCTCTGCAACTCTGTTGTTGATTAGCTCGTTGAGCTCAGCAACTGTCATCTGAACATTTCCCTCAGCCATTTCCTTCCTATTTACAAGAAATGTTAGCGCGTAATCAAAATCTAATGTGACATGTGTAAGCAAAACAACAAACACAACATGTAATATAAATCAACACAACTGTTGAAAATAAATAATAATTCTTTCATAGATAGAAACTTTCTTTGAGTACAATACTTTTGAAATGAAACATACTTTTCAAACTACTAATGTAGGAACACAACCCGTTCCTAATAAGTTTAAACAAAACAAGAAAGAAAAGAAAAGAAAATCAATCGTCCTCAACAGTGGATTCAGGATCGGACTCAACAACTGGTGATGGTTCCTCCTCCTCATCCTCATCCTGTTCCTCATTCTCAGAGGCCACTAAATCCTCCAAAGCTTCAACCCTGCCTGCCAAGATCTCCTCTCGGTTCTCTGACTCCTCTAGACGACCAATCAAATTGATCATCTCATCACGCATATCAAAAACCAGATGGGCAAGATTATCCTGCCTCTCAATAGCATCCCATAACTCCTGAGATCTTTGTGCGATCTTGTCTTCTGCTTCCTCCAGATCCTCGCGCAGTTTGGCGATCTCCTCGGCGTCCGTCCTTTGCCTCTTAGGCTCAGGAGCATCTAGTACTGGTGGTGAGTGTGTAGAAGGTCCCTCAGCAGGGATCTGCTGAGTGCCCTCCTCAGGCTCCTCTTCCGGATCCTCATCCGGGTCCTCGTATGGATCCTCCTCTGGATCCTCGTCTGGATCCTCGTCTGGATCCTCCTCCGGGTCCTCGTCCGGATCCTCCTCCGGATCTGAGTCATCCTGCTCATATGGTGGAGGTGATGGAATAGGTGGTGGTGGTGATGACGGTGGTGCCGGAACTATCGGCTCCTCGTCCTCGGAATCATCAATATAGATATAGGGTACCGATGATGATGCCATGCCTGTTACATAATATCATATGTAAGTGCAATGCGTAAGCAAATCAATTACATAATGTCATATGTAAATTCTAAGCAATGTGTATAAGCAGATGTGTCTAATGTCTAACAGTCATAGTCTAGGCCTACAAATGCAAACCTAGTTCGCTATAACCAATGGCTCTGATACCAATCTGTCACACCCCCAATTTCAACTAACGGAATCATACCGTTTGGGAACGTGACAAACCAGGATCTCAGATCATTAGACATAGCGAAGACCTCTATATGAATTTCAAAACATACATTGGTCTTTAAAACATAACATCAGAGTTTACAAAAGTTGCGGAAGCGTTTAAAAAAAACCATAAACAGTTGTAAAGTAAACATTACAAACAAAATACTCAAATGTTCAAATTCAAATGTTCAAAATGTTTATAATGCATGAGACTCTATCTCCTAGTCCATGCCAGCTTTAACGCGCGCCTTAGCGTCCTGAGAAAACATGCAAATCAAGTCAACACAAAGGTTGGTGCATAACACAGGTTTTAAGTATTCACAATGTTCAAAACAACAGTTTGAATAACAAGATTGTAGATAACATATTCACACATGCACAGTCATGATAGCTAGTCATATAAACTATTTATATAAGTGTTCGACACCGAAGCTGACGGATTGCCATGCTATAGCATGTTTTCGCCTTGCCACTATTGTCTATCACAACAATAGTAAAATTGTGTTTGGTCAGTCAAACACCTGCGTAGATCCCATCTACCAGGTGAGGTTTGTCAAACCTAATAGATCTATTTCCAACTACCACGCTTTGCATTACAGCAAACTAAACGGTTCGAGGTGTGTAAGGACTTTCAAGTTGATATGTTGTCACATAATGTAAACAGCTAACTCATGCAAGTGATATGTATCTAAAAACAGTTTGTTGCACATGTTTTCTCCCCCAAAACAGTTTAAAATAAGAAAGGGGCCGTGTACGCACCTTTGATAATAGCAGAATGATCAAATACGTGTGAACTTGCGTAGAAATCCTCTACGAATAATCTGTGGTTTAAACAATAACTTAAAGTTATTCGGAATGTCGTTTTGTGCTTGACATCACATACATATCAACATATGTATGTTAGAGTGTTAAGAAGGTGCATACGAAAGTACGCGTGCTTTCGAAATCGTTTAAATAAAATCACATACGATTTTATTTAATTAAACGTAATTATATGCGATTTCGTTTTCGTGATAAAATATAAATTTTATCATTTCAAAGTATCCGTATTCCTGTTACGGTTCCAACGCAACTTGAACGGATCGAAACGGATTTGAAACGAAAAAGTTATGAGTTAAAATCAAAAAATGGTTCAAAATGTAAAAACTGGCAGCCCTCGGGTTCGAACCCGCGACCTGCCACACCCATCACACACGCCTTACCAGTTCAGCCCGCTAGGGTTTCGCAATAGCCTTCTCAAATTAATTGTTTTAAACAACACCTGATCGGTTCCCCTATGCTTCTCAACCGAACCCAAAACCAACCAATTGACCCTCAACCCGAATCCGATCAATCCTAATTTCTTAGAGGTTTGTTATTGTGATCTAGTCGAGTCTAGGGACTGATCCAATTCGATTATTAAACCAATTTTAGATCAAAATCTCATAACCGTTTAACTCACGAACCCTAGATGCCAAATCTCTTAAAATTCGATGTTATCAGACACAATTAACTTAGGTTTAACCTTAATCGATACCCTCTGAAGCTATCTATAACCTTTAATTTGATTCTTCAGTTCATTTGATCACAAATCCCCAAAACAGTTTCCTAATATGAACCCTACTATCGAAATCATAGAATTCGATGATTCCAAATGAAATTGTTATAATAAACTGTTTAATCGGAACCTTATGAAACTTATCATACCATTTAATTTAATTCTAGAACCCATCTTAACTCATTCCCCAAATTCGTTTTTGATTACAAGCCCTAGAACTTGAATTCATATGATTCGATGTTACCCAACAAAATTGATACATGGTTTAGTTTATGCGAAGCCTTCTGAAACTAAAGATGATAACTAATTCGATTTTAAAGCTCATATGATTAAAAACCCCTAAAACCGTTTCTTATATGAACCCTAGATATGGGAATCGATTAATCCGATGTTAGAAGATAAAATTAGGATGTGGTTATCCTTATTCGGTCATATCTGAAGATGTAAGAGTAATTACTTACCTGATTTGATGGCTAATTGGAAGAGATCGATTTCTAGGTTGAGTTTCGGCCACCTCCCAATCGTTTTCTTTAATCCAAAGCTCCTTAGATCAAATTGATGAATGTTATAGACTCTAAAAGGGCCGACTAGAATATCTGAGTGATTGATTTCATGAATTGTGATCGAACTTATAGATTTTGATAAATACAAGTTGCGGTTACAACCTTTAGTTATCATTCCCATTAAATTCGACAATTATGGATGATTAATCTTCTGATAACCGAATACTATCATTAGTATGAGTTAAATGAAAGTTTAATTCGTTTAATTACAGATGATTAACACGAATTTCAATTTCAATTTATCTCCTTGGCCGAATTTTGACTTGTGAAAGTCAAAATTGGTCATTTTCCTCTTTTACAAGTCCAATTCTTGCAAATTGGATATTCCTATCCCAAATTTGATTAATTATACCACTTCTAATTCAATCTTGATCGATTTCGAATCATTTCTGTCAATTCCTGCTTAACAGGGTTAATCCGAATTTGCCGGATTTTCACTGATTAACTACTTGAACTAGTATTGGGCTTGATCAACCCAATTGGGCCTCCATCAGGTTCACTGGGCCTATCTTGAGCTTACTGGGCCTTCATTGGCCTTACTGGGCCTTATTGGGCCTTGCATTTATAATTGGGCTTCCTAGATCTCAATGGGCCTACCTTGGGCCTGTGATTTAACCATCTTCCGTTAACAAGGTTAATGTAAAAAGTCGGATTGTCACATCTATCATCTCAGATCGTGATAGCAGATTTACATCAAGGTTCTGGCAATCATTGCAGAAATCTCTGGGGACGCAATTGAACTTGAGTACAGCTTATCATCCACAAACGGATGGACAAAGCGAACGTACTATTCAGACCCTGGAGGATATGTTGAGAACCTGTGTCCTAGACTTCGGTGGTAATTGGGATTCTCACTTGCCACTAATCGAATTCTCCTACAACAACAGCTATCACATCAGCATCGGTTGTGCCCCATTTGAGGCTCTTTGTGGCCGAAAGTGTCGATCACCGATCTGTTGGTCTGAAGTGGGAGATAATCGAATCACAGGGCCAGAACTGATACAAGAAACTACAGACAAGATTGCGCAGATACAACAAAGGTTACAGGCGACACGAAGTAGACAAAAGAGCTATGCCGATAAACGGCGCAAGCGGTTGAAATTCCAAGTGGGAGACCGGGTCATGTTGAAGGTTTCTCCATGGAAGGGCGTAGTTCGATTCGCGAAGAAAGGCAAACTAACACCACGATATGTGGGACCGTTCGAAATCATCGAACGTATTGGTCCTGTAGCATACAGATTAAGCTTACCAGATGAACTTAGTGGGGTACATGACGTGTTTCACGTCTCAAACTTAAAGAAATGCCTTGCTGATGAAACTCTTATCATACCGATTGAAGAAATTCAATTGGATGAACACTTACGTTTTGTTGAGGAACCATTGGAAATCCTGGATCGCAAGGTTAAACAACTAAGGCGAAGTCGTATTCCTATTGTCAAAGTGCGTTGGAATTCAAGGCACGGAACCGAGTTTACTTGGGAACGCGAAGACCACATGAAAAACAAATATCCCCAACTGTTCACAGAGGAAGCAGTACCCGATAGCAATGCTTAAATTTCGGGACGAAATTTCTCTAACAAGGGGAGACTGTAACAACTGTGCCGGAAACGTCGCCGGAACGATGAACGGAACAGTAACGGCACAGTAACTCAGGTACAAACTATGCAAACTACTGTTGTACTGTCAACTACGTAATGCTAAACAGTAAAGTATTATACTATTGTTTCTGAAATATGATTAAACGTAACAGTTTAACAGTCAGAAACATATCAGACAACATGGAACAGTGATACTAGTGCTTCTTGATGTGCTATTATGTGTAAACGTATGCGAGGTCAAACAAAACGAAACGATAACGGTTGTTGTTACGGAATGCTAAACTGATGAGTTATTCGCATAGGTGACGATCTGTACGAATGATTCTGATAGTTTAACGTTCTGAAATAATAACTGAAAAGTAGAAAACAAAAGTCGGAATGCAAAACCATCGTTGTGTTCGTTCGAATGACGATTCGAACGAATACGCGCGATGGTGACGCGTTCTGACGAAACGAAAACGAAAACGATAAAAGATACGAACGATCATAAATTCAAGGAAATAAGATAATTCTTATTTTACAATTTTGAAACTCATCATTTAACAAATTTAATTAAATTATTTTAAGAAAATCACAAGTAAATCTAATTAACGCGTAAAAATACGAAATCCGTTAAATAAATTATGTAAACGATGCCTAAATTAATTTTGAGTTAAATAAATAAATACTGTGATATTTAGGAATATATTCGTAAATTTAAAGGTTATAAAAATAATTCTTTTATATTAATTACGTAGAACGCGCGCGTAAATTCCGGAAACGAAACGAACCCGAACCCACTCGGGGTATAAAAACCCTTGTTAGAGATTATTTTCTCATTTTTCTCCTTCTTCTTCCCTCTTCAAACCCTAATTTCCGGATCTAAGCCTCCATCACCATTTTTGAAGCTTAAAAGCTTCATATCTTGGTCAATACTCCACCAAATCGTTCCATTTTCGAACCTACGTGAAGCTCTTATCATCCTCTACGTGAAAGTACAACAGATCTAGAGAGAAATCCACTAAAAATCAAGGTAAACGACTGTGAAAATTTCGAAAACTAGGGTTTTCATCTTTAGTTCGAAGCTACAAGTTCTAACCGGTCAAAACACCTTCTATTCGAGCCCTGACCCATCGAAAATGTTTCTGCACTACACCACCACTGAACCCATCTCTAGACTTGACAAGATCGCGAGCTAAACACCATGTGGTGTCGTTGCACAGTTGTCGAATGAACAACTCACAGGTCAGCGAATGGCAGGTCCGATTGAACCTTGGCCGAATCAGGTCGAATGACCTCCTGCTACCCCACTCATTCGCTGGTTACTCTCATTCGTTACCCTAGTCGCCGAACCAACACCCTGTTCATTCGTCAGTTGCTCTTTCGCCGGTCACCACCCTATTCGGCCACCCATTCGTCGGTCAGCTACCCACATCATTCGCCAGTCAACTCATTCGGCCACCTTCATACTTCACCATCTCATTCGACCATCATGACTCTCATTCGACTGAACCACCAGTCGACCATTATCATTCTGGGGACAACCTCATTCGACATGTTCATGTGATAACTACAATCGACCAAGAAAACCATCAGCAGGCCCAGAACCTCTTTATTTCCAGCCCACATATGTTAGCCCAGCATTATTCTCTTCGGCCCACTATAGTTCAGGCCCAACATGATCATACTATCTACTGGGTCGGTTAAATAACATGTGTTGATCTTGAAAACTATTTCGCTTCAACAGTAATCAACAAGCTTAACATCTTAATACTCATGCCCACTTAAATGAATTGGCCCAATACACAGTCTCTTGGACCCAGCAGCATTTCTATTGTTCTAACCCACTCAGGCGGCCCAATATAGTTGGCTAGACCCAATACAATTTCTATTGAACCCAATACAAATTGAACCAGCCACAACACAGTTGGGGCTCCTGGTCTTCATTTTGGTTCACAACAAATTCACAGAACTTATTGGCCCAAGAAACTGTTTTGACTAAACAGTGGCCCAAGACAATGAGTTAGGCATATCACTTCGGCCCATTTAAACTATCTTGGCTCAACGAGTTTACTTAGACCCATCCAGGCCCAAGGCCTAAATTGACCCCAACCGTAACTCTAGGCCCAGCAGTACCTTTGTTTCGGCCCATTACCTAATATGTTGGCCTACGGCCCAACATATTCAAATAAACCAAATTGTTTGGTCACTTGAATAATTGGGCCCAATGAGGCCCACGTCCAGTGAAATGGTTCCTGTACTTAAACTACGATTATATTGGACCCAATATATGATCTAGTCACCTTAGCCACTTGGCCCAACTAGCTTAATCGGCCCATGGTCTTGATTCGGTCCTTGATGGTTAAGTTGAAACAAACACATTAAAACCAATTTAAAGGTTAACATATGTGGGATTTCTTAAATTTAATACAAAGTGGAAATGGAATTACGAAACAATAAGGAATTAAATAATTTCCAAAAACATATGAAGTTTAAATTGAAAAATCAAGCTTTGGACTTGGGATTTGTTGAAAAACCCAACTTTTACAAAATGACATGGATCATGATAACTATGAAATCAGGTCATCTCAAGTGAACATTAAGCCCATAACAATATGTACTTAACTTAACTAAAGGAGGGTAAGTGATAGTGTAAGCTACACCCACCGAATCAAGGCCGAACTGTGATCAAGACTTTTAACTGTTAGCCACCGTTAAGGCTAACACATACACACATGCACACAAATCGTTACAAACTTATACTTACAAAGTAAACAACGTGAAATCAATACAGGATTGTGAAAACAACATCAATTCCAACAAAGAGCGCATACATTCTTGTCGGAGACTAAGTCAACTACCACAACTACAAGGTGAGTTCATTGTCCCTTTTCAAATTATTTTGGTTTTTAACTCGGGACTGAGAAGCATGTTATTCATTTTAAAACAAATGTTTTAAATTTAACAAAATGCTTTTATACTACGGATTATGCCAAGTGCTAAAGGCATAAGACTCTATTTAAACTAAAGGCTATTTGATTATGCCAAGTGCTAAAGGCATAAGACTCTAGTTAAACTAAATGCCATTTGATTATGCCAAGTGCTAAAGGCATAATACTCTATCTAAACTCAATGCTATTTGATTATGCCAAGTGCTAAAGGCATAAGCTATTTGCTAATACTAAAGCTATGTGTTAATACCAAGTGTTAAGGGTATTTACTATATGATAATGCTATTGTGGATGCTAAAGCTATGAGTCATGCTAAACACTAAGACTACTGGTGAAACTAAATGCTAATACTACGGGTTATGCTTAATACTAATGCTATGAGGCTATGCTACTTGTTAATGCTATGGGTTTGTGCTAGAAACTAATGTAAACGTTAAATGCTAATGATTCTATAATGCTATGGGAATGCTAAATACAAACATACATACATACACATTGAATGCTTAAAGCTATGGATACTACAAACTCTTGAATGCTATGTGATTGCCATGCTCAAACAACGGTTTGGCCTCTCAGTGCTTGCCTTACCGGTTGTAAAGCTAGTTCTTGTGCACAAGTTACGTAAATGCTGGACTCTTTGTATGCTAAAATTATAGGCTATGGAAGAACAATAGTTGGTCTCTCAGTGCTTGCCTTCAGGTGTTCTCCTAGCCGGACTTGAAGAACAATAGTTGGTCTCTCAGTGCTTGCCTTCATGTGTTCTTCACAGTCTTATCGAGGAAATGGACTGATGGCCTCTCAGTGCTTGCCATGCAGTGTTTCCCACATCTATTTACCTGGGTTATCAGTAACTAGGACGATATTGTGATCCTTAGTTGACTTTGTGTCGACCTGGAAATCCTCTATCTCCCCCTGAGTTGCTAATCATACCTGGGGCCGGTTTGGATTGACATAGGATTCCTTCGGGCATCTGGTTATCCATACCGGTATCTATCAGACTAAACTCGAGTATACTATTGGTGATTTGGGGTAAACTTATAAACACAGGTGTTTAAACTATGATGGGAAAACTATACGGATGGGTAGGTAAAAGGCTTAATTATCATTAATAACAGTGTCATATGCTTATTAGTATGTGGTGGGATAGCGTCTGGGCTTGACCCTTTCAGGATTCCCTATATATAAGCATACCGATTTGGATATTACATGTGGAGTTAATGAGGTTAAGGTTTTACCTACAGGCGTTTTGCTAAAACTATTTAAACTTACAAACTACATGAACTCACCAACCATTGTGTTGACTTTGTTTTCTTACATGCTTTCTCAGGTGATGCACATGTTTAACTTAAGCTTTTGGATTGCATGCTAGGCGGCCTAAATAGAGGACCTAGTGATTTTGGGAAGCACATATTTTGTTAATTACACGAATCATTCTTGGATGTCTTGTACAGATTACAAGATAGAATACATTGATTCTTTTGTTAGGTTTACTAAGTTAAATTATCAAACATTGACATTGTAATTTAACTTTGTAATCCTAGTTAAATGCTTTATTGTGCTTTAGTTATTCTTAACATTGATGCTATGTAAACAATCTGATCAACCCGATTATCACACCCGATATCGCGCCCCGGGAACCTTCCGCCCGACGGGGACTCCGATCCAACCCCGCCGGCCCGGGGTGTGACAAAGGTTCTAAGAGGGTTTCACAGGTCGTGTATGCTAGGACTAGTGGTTCCGAAAACCCTAGTTTTCATAAATTTGCAGCTCAATACCTTGTTTTTCAGTGGGTTTTAGCTCAGATCCGTTGTACTTTCATGTAGAGGACGACAAGAGCTTCGCGTGGGCGCAAGAATCACTGAAATTGGTTAAGAAACGAGAAGGATATGGTGCTTTGAAGGTCTCCTATGGAGGTGGGTGTTCTTGGCCGGAAAAGAGAGAGAAGAGAGAGGTTGGGGATGACTAAAATGAGAAAACACTCTCATTTTAGGGTTTTATACCCCGTGTGGTGTCCGGGTCCGTTTCGGTTGCTCGGTTCGTAATTCGGTCGCGTATCCGGAAAATTACGCGTATTTTAAATGTTATAAATAAAAGAGTTTAATTTAATTATTTTGATGAGTTTCAAAATTGTAAAATGTTATTTATTTTATTTTATTAAATTATTTTCGTTCGCGTCGTGTTTTCGTTTTCGTTTCGTTTAATCGCGTCACCTTCGCGCGTAATTCGTTCGAATCGTCACCCGAACGAATACGACGATGGTTTTGCTTTCTGACTTTTGTTTTCTACTTTTCAGTCATTATTTCAGAACTCTAAACTCACAGATATGTTTGTGTGAATCGTCACCCACGCAAACACACTGTCAGTTCGTTATTCTGGAATATCACTGTAATTGTGTTTGAATTGTGTTTCCTCACTGTCGGACTCAACTAAACATCCTGTTTTCACATTGTTCTTGTACTGACTTGTCGGTCATCTGATTCCTGTCAATTGTGGACATCAGATCGCAACCGATATGTTTCTGAGTATTGTTTGAGCATCGTTGTTTCTCATGATTTGTTGTGTTAACTGTAATTAAGTTTTCACTTAATAAAAGCAACTAATGTTTCAAGTGTACGTTGTACTTAATGTATTTAAGTTTATACGAAAATACGTACAATGATTTCTTGTATTTAGGATCCTGTTAATACAAGTACTGTTCACAATCGTATAAGTACACGTACCGTACGGACTTGCCGGACGATCTGGTACTTGCTGTTACAGTTTTACACTGATGCAACGACGTTTTACACTTATGCAACGACGTTTTGCACTGAAGTAACTGTCGCACCCCGAGCCGACTGGCTGGATCGACTTTCCCGCCGGACGAAAGGTTCCCGGGGCACGATATCTTGAGTGATAATCGAAAGATCAGATTGTTTACATAGCACATGATAAATAAATTGAGAAATGCTAACATGACATACAATAGAATTACAAGATTAAATTACAATGTATCGTTCATAATTTAACCAAGTAAATCTATCCAAAAGAATCAATAAGTTTATATCTTGATTAGTACAAGATATACAAAAGATGATTCGTAGTTTGTCATCCAAAAGTATGTTGTCACAAAATGTAGCTAGGTCTTCTAAAAGGCCACTAGCTATGTACTTGAAGTGTGGGCGACTAGACATGTTCGTCACCTGAGAAAACATGCATTTATACAAAGTTAACACTAGGTTGGTGAATTCATAAGTTTAGTAATTGAAATCCTGGAATTGATCATACACACATCCACAATGTCATACTTGTTACTTGTAATATTTGATTCACCTGTTCCACCCAATGGCCTCTCCTTAGTTATATGTACAAGTAGTGTATCACCGGATTAAGCACGCTTATATATATGGCATACGAAAGGGTCAAGCCCAGACGCCATCCCACCACATGCTCAGTCAAGTTCCACACCACTAGCGATACAACTAAAGACATCCATTCCCCAATTGTCCAACATGTCCGGTATGTGTTCATCTGCGTATCATATGTAGAATAATATAATGTGAGGGGTTTAATTATCAAACCGAAGTATTGATAAACCCTCGAGATGTTAAGGAGTTTAGATTGATTTAATCTGATCCTTGTATTATTCTATTACTTGAGGGGTTAACTGTTAATCACTTTTAATTATAGTAAGAGTGTTAGTTAACCGATTGTCATTTGTTTTTCCTTTAGGTGCATAGAGCCTAAAAGGAATCCATTGTAATCCTCACATAATCAGAATACAATGCATCTGATTTACCTCTACCACCTTGTATTCCCAATGTCCTCAACGAAAGCTATTACTAGTAGTGGAACATGAGATAAGATCAATTTCTCAACCTACTAGTCAATACGATCAACACATACTAGCCCTACAAGCTAGAGGTTTGTCAAACCTATGGTACCACTATGCTATCGTCGGTTTAGTCACTGAAAGGGTCTTGCCGTGATCTTTTGAATACATGGCACACGATTGAAATGATATAATACAACAGTTCCATAGTAATTAATTGTATTAGTGTTCACTGATGTATTTGTTCCCTGTGTGTTAACAAGGTTGAATAAGAACTTGTCTTATTACATTATGCTAATCAATGTACGAATGGTGTTGTTATCATGAAATTACGTTATCATGATTACCATTCCTTGTTTCCCACCGATGTTTGATTTACCCTTCGGGGGAAGCCCGCGGTGATTGTTTGCTACTTCAGCATTGTTAGGAATGCTAAACTTGGTCAAACATTACTTGTTAACATTATTTGATCTGTTTTGACATGCTTTGTTCATTATCCTAGTTCATTATGCTTTGTGTTCACATGTGACTACTATGTATCTATATTATATCAACTATTTTTGGTGTGTGTGCTTTTAAACCTGTGAAGCTCACCAACTTTTTAGTTGACCTTTTATTTTAAACATGTTTCAGGTGGAACTGCAAACTAAACTTGATTGATTATCATATTAAAGCTTGGACCTAGTTACTTAGTTAGATTTGTTGACTGTAACTTTTGTAATGATGTTGGATGTAAGTATTTTACAATTTAGAACCTTGTGCTTTTGAACAATCTACACTTCGTGTACGCCCCGATGATTCCGCCGTTGGTCGGGGTGTTACAACTTTAGTCTCTTTTGATATGAAGACAAAAACCCCTTTTGCTACCCAGTTGTTATAGAGATTTTGCTTATTGTATAAAAAGGATATGAGTTTAAATCCAGAAAAAAAGTAGTGACGGAGCTTAAACATTTTGAAAATGGGTAGAAATTTATACGATTCAGAAGACATGTTAATAAGTGATCAAAGGGAAGAACCCACTATTTTAACAAATAAATTTTTGGCCGAAAAATAGACAATACAGATGGAAAAAGAAGGATAGCGTGCAGACCCCCGGCTTCATAAAAGCTTTGCCAACGACAAGAAAAAAACTAACTCTACACAACTTGGTTTTGGATGTTCGATGTCTACAGAAAATCATATGGTCCATCCGTTTCAAAATTAAGCTCCAATTATATTTTGTATCAAGGCAGAAACTACTCTTACTAATTCTACATAATCAACCTTGCCTATATTAATTATAATAACCTTAATAGTACATTTGACAATCTTGATCTGAACAAGATAATTGGGTTGTTTGGGTGAAAAAATAATGTATTTTGCACTAAAATATGTAGCATCATAACATAGAACATAGCGATATTAGTAACACAATATGAATCAAAATGTGTAACCTAAAAACTACGAAAATAAAATATATTTAAATGGGTAAAAATTATCAATAATATATAAAATGATAAGATTATTAAAGACTATGCAAACAAATTATTTGTTTAATTACTTACAACGCATTTTAACTTGAATTAAATTTATGGTATTTTTAAATAACTCATTTAAACCCAAACTGGTTTATTTGAAACATATCATGATCAAAACATATCTTGACATGAACCTATTCTAACATATTACTCGACCCACCCAATTTGACAGGCTAACTTATTACAAAATATAAATTAACAAAATAAGTAATTAGAACACTTGTCATTTTAGGATATAATCTTAGTTTCTTTAGAAATCTCGTATTATATCAAATGACATAAGTTATTCTTTGATGATTCATCACTTTTATTTTTCTTATAACAAGGTTTATTCAATGTTTCATTAAAGTCACTTATAATTTTTTTTACTATAAAACCAGGCAAGTTTCTACATTTGTTCTCTAATTGTGAAACCTTTTGTAGTGTCAACTTTTTAAAAATTAAGTGACCAAAAGAAGACATAGATAAAACTTGGTTAATGATTATTTTTTTTCAATTAACATGAAGAATGAAGTCAGGAGGTAATTTTATAAGGAAAAAAAATACTAAACAATAACCAAGTGTTATAATTATTCATTATAAGTGAAGTTAAAAACAATCACTAGATATTAATTTAACCAAGTTTGATACATGTGTAATTTGAAGTCTCTTAATTAAAAAAAACAAAAAAAAAACCCTAACATTTACAAAAATAACTTTAATAAAGTGACTAGATAAAACAATATTGAAACACAGTTGATACTTCATGATTTTATCCTTTTATATAAAATTGCGACAGTTAAAAAAACGCACTTGAAAGGCGTAGTGAAAGTTCATTTATATTTTGTACTTTAGTTATACATGCAAATATAATCAGAGGTGATGTAGACGTATAAAAAATATGGAACTAGCGTGGGATTTTATAAAAGTATGATAGAGAAAAATAAATAAATAAAAAACAAAATGACGGTATCCTAATAAAACATGTATATTAAAATTTCAAACAAACAAACAAAAACAGAAAGAAATGGAAACATGCATAATCCTATTCCTTCTTTTTCTTAAACAATAATTAGAAAAAAAACAATAATGACAGATTGAGACATAACCAACTTGCCCTTATTTCTAATATTTGTAGCTGTCCTTTTCTAAACACAAGATTATTATTCTTTTTTTTTTTCTGGTTAATAAATAGCATTCCTTTTTATATCGTATATACTCTTATTTAACCATATCAATAGCTAAAGCTACCGACAAATTCTATGTGGTATTTGATTCTTTACATTAAAATCAACAAAATGCCTTTTTGGTGGAGTGGTTTGGGCTTTGATGTTTGAGACATACGTGACAACCATTTTTTTTTTGTTTATTTTTTTAACTCTAACATCTTTAATGTTTCAAATTGAATGTTTTAAATGTATAATCCATTTAGTATGTATAGTTTTAATATAACCTCCGTACAATATATAATATACGTTTTAAACAATTTAAGTGTATCAGTGAGTGTCCTACTATACTGTCATGTAAGGTGTCTCCCTTCTTATATCAAACATTTCAGGTGTAGAATTTTTTTTTTGATAAATGCAAAGTTGCACCTAACGGAGTTAGTTTGATGTGGTTGAGAGCTGGCTAGTGACTTTCGTTGTATTTTTACGAGATATAATAGTAATTAATTTGTCTGTGTTTTAATCTTCGTACCTGCTTTGTTGCAATTTTATATGTGTCTGATAATAGTATCACCACGCTTGTGTTTTAGTGGTACTGCTCCAACGCGCACAGGAGTTTCACTCTTTGTTTTTACGAATAATTAATCGTTTAATTCGGGTTGTTACGATCAAACAAATAAAGTCAGCCAAACACAATATGGATCAAACAAGACCAACTTCTTCAAACTATATTTTGTAAATCACAAAAATCATTTATTCTGGAATTTGACCATATAGAAATAATTAAAATGTAAATAATAAATAGTAATACATAGTCAAAAGAGTGCATCTTGAGATTAAGAAGAGCTAAAAGTTGATATACATCTATCACATTTACTACTGACCATAGTAGCACCAAAATGCACAACTAGACACTCAAGCATTACGACTACACCTATCTCAAGCGAACGTAATTAAGACTAGAAGCACCTTTCTCTACCCACCTCTACCCAAAAGCAAGAGAAACGTTTTTTGTTTATTTTTTTTTTGCATTTTTTATTTAGCTATTATATATATACATATATAGAGAGAGAGAAAGTTATGAATACAAACTAGTTTTCCAAGTTTTTTTTTTCCAAATGGGTGTAGTTGTAAAAATATTTACCAAAAAGGTGTTGTTGAAAATTTATTTACCAAAATAGGTGTTTTCCTTTATTTCATTACTTTTAATTAATCTAAAAAACAATAATAAAGAAAAAACTCTATTTTGGTAAATAGGTTTTCAAATACACCTATTTGGTAATTAATTTTTTCAGCTACACCAAATTGGAAAAAAAACTCCTAGTTTTTGTCTAAAAAGATACAAAGTACTTATGTGATATATATGTGTGTGTATGTTTCTTACTATTAAATTAGATTTTTGCATTTTGCCTAGATGTTTTCTTTAGCTGCAAATCTAATATAATCTTAAACTATCACAAAATTACACTATTGCATATTATTGAACTCATGACCTTGAATTCTAAGTGCGTGTTATGTCGTGATTTTGACTACTATGCTAACTAATGAAGGGCAAAATTGACATTTAACTTAATCATGATTAAGTTATCATGAAAAAGTTAGATACATAAAAAATTGTCTAAATATTCTCAAAATTTCATTTATTGACTATGATTATCGTTATCGTTCAGCTCTTGTGTAATAAATGTGTACTAATCTTTCGGAGCAGCCTCTCTATCCCTAGTAGGATAGGGGTAAGGTTTGTATCTATCCTTCCACCCCAGACCCTGCTGAAAAGTGGGAATATACTGGGTAAGGTTGTTGTTGTTGTTGTAATCTTGTTTAGGAATATAATAATGTTAAAATGCTTTATGTAAAACCTACCAAATATGACTTGATATTTATGTAGCAAGAAAAGAAATTCTTATATGCCATCAAAACATGTAGATTTGAAGTATTTATGGGCAGTAATACCAATCCATATTATATGGGTTATATGTTATTATCTCTAAAGGTTAATTACACATGTAAAATTAGTAAAATTAACTAGAAAGGAAACATGTTATTTTGGGTCATGAGGTATATTTCGAATGCATACAGCCCCAATTTATTACTAAAAATATATAGTTTTTCAATCATACTTAATTACATACATAAAAATTAAATAAAAAAAATGAGAATTTCATGATAAAAGCCTTGCAGATCCACTCGACATGGCTATTAATGTAAGGTTTCATATTGTCATATATTTTGACAGAAAGCCTGATGAGGCAATCAAAATATCAATTTTGACTATCAAAATATCACAAAAGTCACAATTTTGACCATTTTACTTGTGAATAAATGAATTTCAAATATGGTCATATGTGTGGATTTAAGGGTAAAGAGGGTCAAAAGAATCAAATATATCAACAACTTACATATTCAACCAAATCTGTGATTATACCAAAAAATAAAGACCAAAATATTCGACTCTTAAAGGACCCTAATCTACTACAACTCGATCTATATACATAGACTTGAAACCCTAAATCAACAACATGAACAACAGACTCACAGATTTACATAAAGAACTTAATACTAAAACATGTAGAAATACATATCTGATCAACAAGAACTACAAAACCTAACGAGAAGATGCTATCATTTTTCATATAAACAAAGTAAGAAAATGAAGAAACCATGAATGTGGACTTGAAGAGATAAAATGGAAGTCTGGAGTGGTAGAGAACAAAAATAGAAGTCTCTCGAACTCTGGCTCATCCCAACTTATATATTCCAATTACAAATTGCACTCCATCTTCTAATATTTACATTCCAAGTCCTCTAAGAACCTAAAATATACAAAACCACAAGCAAAGCAAGTTAATTAAACATAACACCTAAATACATGTTTATAACATAATTTTTATTCAACATATCATTTTAACAATTATTAATATCACAAATTCTATTTTTAGAGCATAAAACTACTTAAGTCATTTTATTTAAAGGCTTTAAAATATTATTATTACAATAGAATTGTTATTGCATAATCATAACAACCAATTAAAAACCCAAAAAATAGGCAAAGCATTATTTGCAGGCCTACTCGGCCCGGCCCAATTTAATCTGCACTATAATAGTATAACTAGTTTTATTCGCCTCGCGCGTTGCGTCGAGTTATCACAGTACACTCTCAAAATAGGTATTATATATCATTTGTAAAAGCATAAACTACATAACTAAATAAAATATCTCATCACGAACTTTTGACAAATTTTTATAAAAACATAAAATCATACAAAATAATCACAAATATGTTATAAAAATAATAGAAAAAATTACTCAAAAAATCCGTATCATCGGCAACTAATCGTTTGAATTACAAAAATCAAAAATCTTTAAGTAAATATCTCAAATTTAAAAACATTATTTCTGCTTACTACTTTTCAAAGTTAAAAAACTTTTGATGGTCAAAGTTTAAATTTTCAAAACGTCACTGCATTGATCGAACACTTAAATAATATAATATATAATATATATATTATAATAATAAATGGTCACACATATATAATAATAATATTCTACTATTCCTTTTACATGGTTTTTAATTATATACTAGGTTTTTCCCCGCCGCGCGTTGCGGCGGGGTATTGCAATGCAATCCTGATAATGTGTATTATACTATTATATATCTTTTACAGAAATATAAGTTGCATAGTAAAATCAAATCTCTCATCACGAATTCCATACTAATTTCTCATTAAAACATAAAATCATACAAAATTCATATAAATATGTTACGAAAAATAGAAAATAGTACACACAAAATTATTCTCACCAGCAACCAATTGATTGAATAAAAAAAACTAAATTTATAAGCAAACATTGATTTTCTATGAGAACAAATAAATCACTGTTACTATCTCTAAACACCACCGAAAGCTAGAAAAAACTACGATTTTTTCACTATATATATGCATATGTATATATAGGGGATGGTTCCATTGTTAACCCTTCCTTATACCTCAGTAAACTTGTATATTTAAATTATATAAATTATATTTTGTATTAAGGCAGAAACTCCTCTTACTGATTCTACATAATCAACCTTGTCTATATATATATCTATATCTATATCTATATTTATACTATATAATAAATAAAAGTTTTGATATGTCACTTGTCAACATTATAGCCCACTTAAAGATTTTTTTTTCCCACCTCTCTCTCATCATAAATATTTCTATGCATTTTTTAATAAATTTTGATTTTTTTATCTTCTCTCTCCTATTAAATATTAATGATTTATTTTAACTTAGTAAATAATATGGTTAGATTATGAATCAATTATTTAATTTTTTTATAAAACGTCATTGAAAAATATGTATTATGTTATTTGAAATAAATAATTTTAAAATTCAGATATATAACATGTGTAAATGTTTATTACATATATGTTTAATATATATATGTTTTAAGAACTTATTTTTATAAATTTTTATCTTTAAAGTTTTTCTATATAAAAAAGGTATAACTAATATTATTAGTATTAATATAATCATGTTAACTTAAAAATATATAATAAAATTATTTTAATTATGTAAATTCATGAAGACATAATTATAAAATCAAATTAATTTTTATTCGTAAACCCGTGTACTAACAACACACAAACAGGATCTTCTCACAATCAATCTAATAGATGCAGAATATCTATTAGAAGGATCTTACAAACACTCAAGGATTAACAAATAATCTTTGAATAAGCAGTAAGAACACAAGGGTTAATTCAAGCTCTAAGATATATTTCTCTCAAAGTATAACAAGTGTACAACGAACAAGCACACCCTTAGTCGGTTTACAGTGAGAGGTTATATAGCCAAGGCTACAACCGTATACATGTAGGAATACAAGTTGGGTATACTAGACAAGTACATAAAGTAAAGCTTATTCTAGTATGAGGAGTGTCTTAACATGCTAAGACACTCAATTACAATAATTACAAATATAGACATTGACTTAACCAAAGACTAGCTGGATACACAAAGCATTTAATGTTGATGATCTGACCGACGTCGAAGTACCGATCAAATAAGAGTTAATGAGTGTGTTCCTAGCTACCTTAACTAGTAGGGTAAGTAGGGTGTCGAACCACGAAGAGTTTAGGTGGATGATGTAACTTAATTGATTTATCCTAACTTAACTAGACAAGAAATAGTAAAATTGATTGATGGTTGTTTGAACTTTATTGAGAAAACAATCTTGTAACAAATTAACAATGAAAGCAAATGACTTTTAACTTAATTATGAAAACGAATCACACCCGGGATTTGAATTAGTAAGAAAGTAGGAACCTTTATGACTTAATTGTTCAAGACAATCACATAGACATGATTTGTTACTTGTCGTGTGAACGGATATTCATAAGTGGAAAACCTAATCTTACTAATTAATTGATGAAAACCAACTAATGTTAATCCTAGGATACCAATTACCAATACCAAATTGCAAGTGATAATCCAATTGACATTCAATGTTTCACAATTGTAAACTGAAAAATGATGAACGTTCAATCAAATCAGAAAAGTCAAATCCTTCAATTCAAAACGAGAAGCAACATACAAACAATTAATAAGATAGAACCCTACTATTGTTTGTAGTCAATTACAATTAAAGTCATAGAAACTCCTAAACCTAACTAACCATTCACCCGGATGTGAATTCAATGAAATTAGCCTTACATCTTCAATCGGTTGTGTGCTTTCATCAATTCGGGAATCACCGTGGTGTTTGGAAGTGTTAATTGATGAGTTCCTAAGCTTTGGAAACCCCCAAGAACCTCCAAAAGTCGCCCAAGTCGAAGATATTCAGAAACCCTAGGTCTTTAGGCTTAAATATGTGGCAAAACGGAGAAATCCCGCAATTTATGCTGTACCCGGCGTATCATACGCCTCCCAGGGGCGTATGATACGCCCCAGACATATCCATGGGTGGTTTTGCTCTGTGATACGCCCCAGATATGCCGTGTTGATACGCCACTTCGTGAAAACCTTCATTTTTGGATGTTTTGGCCTCCCAAGCACCATTTCTTGACCACCCTTTGATTCTTGGACATCAACCACTTATTTTCTTCACCCGAAAACCTGCAATTCATCAAAACACACAAACAATCACCATATTCCATGGATTTAAAGTCTAAAAACACATCATTATGCACCTAAATCACATGAAATTACCCACACCATCACATCCCTACATTTGCCCTTTTCTTGCCCCAAGCAAAGTCTCATGCACACGTCAACAATGATTATCCAACTAATGAGTTGTCCATAACCTCCCCAATAATAAAGAATTCAAAAATCATGATCAATCCCCAAGACTTACAACGTGTAGATTTACATCCAACAAACAATCCATTCGTGCCAACACCTTACACAACTACATCTATTCCATTTCGAATGAGTTATTACATGTATTCACATTTCTCACAATTCACACTCCACTCGGTTTCTTTTATACACTAATAGTTATGACTAGCATGTTTATGACACTCATTCCTATAATGAACACCCTTAGCATAAGCTTGCAAAGTAACCAACTCACTATCACTGATTACTAAGCCATACACAAATCAAGAGGACTTTTTCGGGTTGGCTTTGGCTAAGGTGGGTATGGTTGATGTAATTACAGGCGAGAATGGGTGAATCCACTATACAGTCAACACTTTGATACGCTTACCTGTGCACATGGTTTGTATTGTACATATTTCTCCCCATATTCTTTCTTTTGCACATTCTTTGTTCTTTTTGTTTCTTGTTTTTCTCTTTTGTTCTTTCTCATTTCAAACATAAATATTTCCTGTTTTGGATCCACCACATGGGTTAGAATTTCTAAAAGGCTAACAAGGCTAATTTTTTGCTAAATTCATGGGTTCTCAAATGAATAGGTATCGGGCTCAACGGGGCGACTAAGGGAATTGTTGTGTGGGTAGGTAAACAAGTAAAACAGGCTAAAACAAGGGTTTTTCCTAATGCCTCTATCATTTTTATGTACCTTAGGTTGTGATCTTAAATTGCATTGACAATGCAAGTTCTACCTTAGGTGTTCACTATAGTCATCACACATAAAAGGAAATGAGCATGTATTCTTATTACCATATTTTGCTCGACATAGGCTCAAATTCTCACGGAAACGGTGGTTAAAGGTTATAATGTGGCACATCTAACAACTCATTCTCCGCTTCATATCCTTAGTCATGCAATACTATTAACACTTACGGATTGCTTGTCGAGACTACTTTATTTCGCAACTTAAAAGATTAATCACAATTTAAGAATCTGCTTTATTAGTTGGTTCAATCATGTGTTCCCCCTTTTGTTTTCAAATCATGTTTTCATGCACATTTAGACTTGAATTGGAACATTTTCAAAATTTTTTTTTTTTAAAATTTACCCATCATTTCCCCATCCCCACATTTCATCTTACATTGCCCTCAATGTAATCATTTGTTTCATCACATGTATAAGACAGGGCTAGTCATTGAGACTTAGTTCCATTAGCCTAGGTCACCCAATTAATCATCGTAGCCGTTATCAATTGTTAGACACCACACATCAAAGTTCAAATGTTTAAACATCACGACAAGTTTTAAGGAACAAGCACATGGACCTGATCACATGCGATCAGTGAGTGCTGTGGAAGTCGTCATCATATGGTGGTCTGGGCATTTGTGGCCCGAACCATCTGCCCATTAAGCTTTCTTGAAGAGACTGCATGTTGAACGGATCTGAACCCCCTGAAGTGCTGGATCCTTGGTCTCCGGGATGTTGGAAGGGGACCCATGGAGATGGATTGAACATTTGTGGATACCTTGGGGGTTGATCTCCATGAACATACGGTGGCAGACTTGGATAGTCCACTTGCATAGGCCGCACCTGGGAGGTGTATCCAGCTAGGTAATCGGTGCGTTGTCGCACGGCTTCTTCCTGCAAAAAATAATCGTTACGAAACTCCTCTAACCTGTAAGCCGCGGCCCTAGCATACAGTTCTGCCTGCTCCGCCTGATCCCTTCTCTCTCTCCTTAACTCTTCTTCATGCTGCCTCTGGGTGTCTCTATACTGGATATCTTCGTTCCTCCAGGCAGTCATCCGGTCCCAACTGGCCCTTGTATCTTCAGGCCATCTAGTAAAACCTGCAGGCCTCCCTTGCAAAATGGACTCAGTGAAAGGTGTTGGTTCAAAGGTTGACAGATGGGGTTGGTGGGAACCCTCTGTTTCTGCCGGTCCCTGCTGTTCGGCCTCTTCTTCATCAGGTGGTGCTACTCCTTCCTTGGGCACAACAAGCTGCCTCTGAGTTTTATCATCAATGAGTACGTGTTCGGTTGGCCTTTCCCTGTAAATCCAACCGAAAGCAGCTAAACGATCGAAGCGGAAGTAACGTTGTGTCATTTTCTCGAATGGGGTGCTGGAGTTGACCACCTTCTGTTTGAGCAACAAGCTTGACAACAATCTGCAGTGAGGCAACAAACATCTTGCCTTGCTGACTCTGCTTTCCCAAACATTCAGCAGTACCAATTGTCGAAACGATAGTTTAGGGTGTCCGGTGACTAGGGCATGCAGTACCCTAATCTCAAAATTTCTGATGAATAACTTGTCCCCAAGTCTTGGTATCACGTTGAATGCGGAGATAAGTGACAGGAGTTTTGGGAGCACTTTCAGATCGCTCCTCGCCAGTTTCTTTGGCATATCATCAGGTACTCTAGCAAATAAAGTTTGAACCATTGCATGCCATTCATCGTCGTTTGTGGCTTCACCCAAAATTTGCATCCTGTCGGGATACACGTACTCTCTTTGTGGCTTTGTGTCAAACTTGACGATCCTGTTCATGGTTTCAAAAGAAAGGACCATCTCCTTACCGTTCACTGTTCCGATTAACCGTGTGGTCTTTGGTGGGTTGTTTCCCTCATCTTTCCTTAGAGTGGCCATCCACTCTACAATCTCTTTCATGTACACGTTATCCAAATTGTTATTGTTGAATTTCAAAACGTTCTCCCATCCAAGACCCTCAAAACATTGAACAACCCCAAAAATGCTGAACTGGTCGAGTTGTATGGCTCGCTCGCAAACGAGGACATTCTTGATGCTTGAAACCGCTTGCATCTTTTGTCTATAAAGGACGGGTTGCCAAATAGGATCGAAGGTATTCAGTGGGGCATTTCCCGTCCATTGGGGTTGATCCCCCACCATAATGTCTTCCTCGTCATCATACATGTTCATATCCTCCATCTCAAAATCGGAATCTGAATCTTGGTCGGCTAGTCTTTGTCTTTTAGATTGAGTGGATGATGAGGCGATCTCTTTACCTTTTGAACCGGTAGCCTTTGTGTGACCCATTTCCTACAAAGACAACCACACATAGTTAGTAAGTTGGAAAATAATTTGAGTCAACAAGTATAACACTTACAACTATGTTCAGCACACCAAGAGCAAATAGTGCACAACACAAAACCATTATTCATAACCTTGTTTTATTTCCATGTGTAAAGTTCAAACATTCATTACTAACCCACCATTCCCACATTTCATGTTAGTTGTCTTAGAAAGTAATTCTCCCTTCCCACATCAAATTAACCTTTTACAAAATGTAAGTCCCTACTTCTCATTGTAAAGGTGTTTAAGTCTTATGTGATTTCTCATTGGGGTATGACATTTGTAAACCCAAAACCCATTCATGATTAAGCCTACTCTTCCCATCTTATCACTAATTTGTAAGCACAATCTATGTTTCAAATTCAATCACTACTCAAGCATACCATGTTTCACTATAAAAGCAACAAAATGCTAAGATAAATAGATACATCTTAAATTAACATTATTTTTGCTGAAATAGAAGTTCAATAACATACCTTTGAGTTGTAGAACAAAGAATTGAAAGTGGAAGAAGAAATTTAGAAACTTTGAGAAAAATCCCAAAAATTCGTCACCTTTATGCTACTCGATCTCACAAACGGGATGGAATCTTAAAATTCTGGGTGGATGGTTGTGTTCCCCTCGAAAAGTTACTCGAAATGCGTATAAGGTTTGCGAGAATCGGTGGAGAAACGAGTGAGTTAGGATCTAGGGCTTGATTGGTGTTCTTGGTGGGTGAGAGGAGGAAGAAGATGAAATTTTGGAAGGGAAATGGTTGGAATTGGTCATGGATCCCGTATTTAGTGTTTTTGGGTCGAATTCCGGGTCATGGGGTGAAAAAACGCGGGTCAAAGTGGCCAAAACGTGTCGAAAGTGGGTTGGAGGGGTGCCCGGCGTATGATACGCCCCCCGGCGTATCATACGCCCCCTGGGCTATTTTTTTTTTTTGGGGCGTATTGGAATGTTGAAATGTGGCGTATCACATAGAGTTTTGAGGTCCCGGCGTATCATACGCCCCTACCCGGCGTATGATACGCCTACCCCTAAAATTTTTTTTTTTTTTTTAACTTTTTAGAAAACAACATAAAAGAAAATCTAAAAATAAAAACTCTAATTAAAACTAACTAGTTACAAATGTATACGCCACATTTTAACTCCGCAATATGTTGAACATCCGCCAACCCCTAATTTTCAGTGCCTCGCCCCGAGGTGCAATTGATTTCTTAGAATAAACGAAATTTCTTATCAAAAGCCACTTGATTGTGTTTGTAAGTGCATGAAATAAGCCGAGGTGAATGATTAACCTAAACCTCACTTTCGTAGGGTACACGGTTGCATTTAGCGTATGCAACAAGCCTTTTAAACCTTCCGGTAGCCCGGTTGAACGAGTGGAGTCTCATGAGGGTTTCTAGTGAACATACCCACAAAGTTCTCGGGTTGCCTCCCGCAAGCGCTAAGTTTAACGTCGTTAGCTCGACATGGACATACCTGATTCATTCCTTTGCATAAGTTGGTGACTCTACGAGAAAGTTCACCGAATCCATTTGTACCTTGTTGATGACGCTTGCTTCCAAATAAGGCTTGAGACGATGTCCATTGACCACACGGCGAGTGTTGTCTTTCACATCTTCGATTTCAATGTCACCAAAGCTTCCGATGCGTGTAACAACATGTGGTCCCGACCATTTGCTTTTCAACTTTCCTGGAAAGAATTTCAGTTTAGAATTATAAAGCCATACCTTTTGATTGACTTCAAAGACTTTGTTTCGGATTTTGGCATCATGCACTTTCTTCATCTTATCTTTGTAAGCCGATGCACATTCGTATGCTTCATTCCTTAGCTCCTCCAACTCGCACAGTTGCAATTTTCTTTCTTTACCTGCATCATCAAAGTCCATGTTAACAGATTTCACCGCCCATAAAGCACGATGCGCAACTTCCACCGCTAAGTGACATCTTTTCCCATAAACTAACCGATAAGGTGTGGTTCCAATAGGTGTCTTAAAAGCAGTTCGGTAAGCCCATAAAGCATCATTCAATCGTAGGGACCAATCCTTACGATCCGGAC
This sequence comes from Mikania micrantha, assembly GCA_009363875.1. Classification (NCBI taxonomy): domain Eukaryota; kingdom Viridiplantae; phylum Streptophyta; class Magnoliopsida; order Asterales; family Asteraceae; genus Mikania; species Mikania micrantha. The sequence continues at coordinate 620,513 of CM018695.1, forward strand.
GAACCGTTTTTTGAAGAATTTCCTTAATTTGTCTATTGGAAACCTCAACTTGCCCACTAGTTTGTGGGTGATAAGGAGTGGCTATACGGTGATTGACACCATACCGTTTGAGCAATTTACCAAAGTTAAAGTTTTTAAAGTGAGATCCCCTATCACTTATGATCACACGGGGAATACCAAACCTTGAAAATATGTTTGATTGAACAAATTTGCACACAACGGTATGGTCATTCGTTTTGGTGGCAATGGCTTCAATCCATTTAGATACGTAATCGACTGCCACCAAAACGTAGTAATTACCATGTGAATTTGGGAAGGGTCCCATGAAATCAATTCCCCATACGTCGAAGATATCGACTACTAGGATTGGTTTCATGGACATCTCATCCCGTCTTGAGATACTACCAAGTTGCTGGCATCTCAAGCACTGTTTAGCAAATACAGATGCATCTCTAAATAAAGTAGGCCAAAATAAACCACAAGATAAAACCCGGTGGGCCGTCTTTTGACCACTGAAGTGTCCTCCGCATGCAGATGCGTGTGTCAGTGACAACACCTCTTGTACTTCCTCTTCTGGAAAACATCTTCTGATTATCTGATCTGAACCAACCTTAAACAGGTCAGGTTCATCCCAAATATAATACCTTACCTGAGCTAGAAATTGTTGCCTCTTCCGCTTTGTCCAATGATCCGGCAATACACCTGCAGCCAAATAATTTACAATGTTAGCGAACCATGGTAATTTAGAAACAGTAAGCAAATATTCATCAGGAAAGGATTCATTGATATCATTAGACTCTTCATCACTATTGACTCCAATCCTTGAAAGATGATCTGCAACGACATTATCACTTCCTTTCTTATCCCGGATCTCCAAATCAAACTCCTGTAACAAGAGTATCCAACGAATAAGCCTCGGTTTCGCATCCTTCTTCTCCATAAGGTATCTCACCGCACTATGATCCGAATAAATCACCACCTTGCTTCCCCAAATGTAAGACCTGAACTTATCAAGAGCATAAACTACAGCAAGCAATTCCTTCTCAGTAGTAGTATAATTAAGTTGAGCATCAGATAAAGTCTTACTTGCATAATAAATAGCTACTGGTTTCTTATCAATCCTTTGACCCAAAACCGCCCCAACTGCATAGTCACTAGCATCACACATGATTTCGAATGGTAGTGACCAATTGGGTGCTTGTAAAATAGGGGCCTCAACTAACTTATCTTTCAAAGTGTTAAAAGCATTTAGACATTCATGATCAAAAACAAATGGAACATCTTTTAACAACAAATTACATAAAGGTTTAGTGATTGTACTAAATCCCTTAATGAACCGTCTATAAAAACATGCATGTCCCAAAAACGATCTTATCCCTTTAACATTTGTGGGTGGTGGAAAAGTAGAAATAACTTTGATTTTTGCATGATCTACCTCCATCCCACGTTTAGAAACCACATGGCCTAAAACAATACCCTCTTGTACCATAAAATGACTCTTTTCCCAACTTAACACTAAATTTGTTTCAACACATCTTTTTAACACTTTAGTTAGTTGAGTGAGGCAAGAATCAAAAGAATGACCAAAGATTGAAAAATCATCCATGAAAATTTCTAAGGAATCCCCAACCATATCTGAAAAGATACTCATCATGCACCTTTGAAAGGTGGCTGGGGCATTACACAACCCAAATGGCATTCGCCTAAATGCGAATGTACCATATGGGCATGTGAATGTGGTCTTTTGTTGGTCGTCCGGATGAATTGCAATCTGATTGTAACCAGAATAGCCATCTAAGAAACAATAAAATTCCTGACCTGATAGCTTCTCAATTATTTGATCAATAAAGGGTAAAGGAAAGTGATCCTTAGAGGTAGTAGTGTTTAACCTCCTGTAATCAATACATACCCTCCATCCAGTGACAGGTCGTGTTGTTACTTGCTCCCCATGCTCATCAGTAACTGTTTGAATTCCTGCTTTCTTGGGTACTGTTTGTGTAGGACTTACCCATGCGCTATCTGAGATGGGATAGATGATCCCGGCATCTAACCACTTCAAGACTTCTTTCTTGACTACTTCCCGCATGTTAGGATTCAACCTCCTTTGGGTGTCCCTCACCGGCTTGACATCTTGATCGGTTATGATCTTGTGCATCACAATAGCCGGACTAATTCCTTTCAGATCTGCTATGGTCCACCCAATAGCTGCTTTATTTTCCTTTAACACTTTCATCAACTCTTCTTCTTGGTTTTCTGTTAGATTTGCTGCAATGATCACCGGTAGTGTTTTATCTTCACCCAAGAAAGCATATTTCAAGTGCTTGGGTAGCTCTTTCAATTCCACCTTTGGTGGGCTTTCCAATGAAGGCTTCAACTGAGTATCTATGTGGTCCGGTAAGCTTTCAATTTGATGTGTCCACATTGGTTTGCCTTCTTGAATTGCCAAGACTTCACATTTCCTTTCAGCTTCAAGTAACTTTTGAGCACACTTAACTTCAGTCCTGTCACAAAGAACACACAACTCTGTGGTGTCTTTCACATTTTCATGAGAATGACACCCGTCAATGATGTCAGCCATGAAGCATTCATCATTGACCAGAGGATTAGATGTATGGGAAAAAACATTCAACCTTAATCTTCTATTCCCAAAAGCCATGTCTACTGTCCCGGTCATGCAATTTATCAAACATTGAGCCGTTTTCAAAAATGGTCTACCTAATATAACATTAGGTTGTGTGAATGTAGTAGGAGATGCATAATCCAGTACCAAGAAATCAACTGGATAGTAAAAATCTTCCACCTTTACAATGACATCGGTTAATATACCACGGGGAAGTTTAAGTGTCAAATCAGCCAAAACCACCGTGGTCTCGGCCTTTTGTAAAGGTCCGAACTCATATTGATCATATAAACTTCCCGGTAATATACTCACACTTGCTCCAAGATCAAGGAGTGCCTTATTAATTTTAAAATCTCCAATTTGAATTGAAATCAAAGGCGCTCCGGGATCTTGAAGTTTTGGTGGAAGGGCACCCGATAAAACGACACTCACATTATCAGTCAAATCAAGTTTTTTAGGAATTTTGTGGTGTCGTTTTTGGGTACACATGTCCTTCAAATACCGAGCATATGCAGGAACTTGTTTAATTGCATCAATTAAGGGTAGATTGATTTTAACTTGTTTGAAGATTTCCCACATCTCATCTTGTTGTGGGCCCCTTTTATTTGCGTTTGCATTAGGTGATTTCAAAGCAGATGGGTAAGGAATGGTGGTTTTATCCTCCACATCCTTTCCCTTGGATGTTTCTACATCCGGTTTCAAAACATTTTCAATGGGTTCTTTAAAAGATACTTTCTTTTTAAGTTCAGATGGAACAAATTCCTGTTCGGTATCACTCTCCTCACTTTCATTCACATCTTCCACCACTCCTTCGATCAAGTGTGGTGGAAGGACAACCTTATTGTCATAAGGCTTACCACTTCTTAGAGTTGTTACATGACTTACCTGAGCATTCTTGCTCTTTGACCCTGATGGTTGATGTTGAGGATTGAGTGTCGTGTCACTTGGCAACTTTCCTTTGTCTCTAGCCGCCAATTGTTCAGCCAATTGCCCCAATTGCTTTGCATGGGACTCATTTGTCTTTTGTTGCAGCTCTTGTTTCTGCACCACTCCAGTAAGCATTAGCCTCAACTCGTTGATTTGGTTGGCTATATCTTCCATTGAAATGTTTGCTCCTTGTTGGCCACCTTGATTTTGCTGGAAATTTCTTGATTGACCTTGATTGTAACCACCTTGATTGTAATTACTTCTGTGATAATTACCTTGGTTGTAATTTTGTTGTCGGTTTTGGTATGAAGCCCCTTGATTTCCACCTTGTTGGTTGCTACCCTGAAAATTAGGATTCAATTGATTAGATGAATTACCATATCTAAAATTAGGGTGATTACGCAAACCCGAGTGATATATGTTAGAGTTCATGTCATTGTTCCTCTTGTCATTCTGGAATGATCCTTGTACTTGATTCACCTCCTCATTTCTGTTCATGTTCATCATACATTCCAACTCCAAATGACCTATATCACCACAAACATTGCAAACATCATAAACGTTAGACACATTGGAATTGTTCTTACCTGAGTTTCTGTTGAAGTTTGCAATTTGTCTTTCAAGAGCTTCGAATCTTTCTTTCGTCACGTACTCTCCTCCCGGTTTCCCAATAGCATGTTTAGCCTTCCTGCTTGCTGAAGCTTGTGTCTTTGAACCTTTGCTTAACCTTTCAAGCAATTCCCAATCATCGTCTTCTGAATTGGTTAAGAATGTTCCATTACTACTGGAACTGACAAACTTCAAGTCTTCTGGTGTTAACCCATCATAGAATGCCTTAATCAATTCCCACTTAGGAATCTGGTGGTGTGGGCAAAATCTAAGTAATTCTTTAAACCGTGTGAAGGCTTCATGTAGCAACTCGCCCGATTGTTGTTGAAATGTTCGGATGGCATTGCGAGCTTCACTTGTCTTACTCATGGGATAGTACTCATCTAAGAATAACTGCTGCATCTCTTCCCATGTATAGATACTACCAGATGGTAGTGTGTGAAACCATTGCTTGGCCCTTTCCTTTAAAGAGAATTGAAACAAATTCAGCTTAACCTCATCTGGGGTGAATCCTTGGCCACCAATGGTGCTACAAATGGCACCAAACTCAGAGAGATGGACATATGGTTCTTCAGTTGCAGTCCCTCTGAAGTTAGGAATAATGGCCAAGTATTGTGGCCTGATCTCAAAAGATCGTCCTCTTAGCAATGGAGGTACAATCGGTGAAGGATTCTGGGTCACTGTTGGCCTAAAGTGACTGTCAACTCCTTGAACAGGAGCTCTGTGGTGCCATCCCTGACCAAGGTTGTTGTAGCCCCATCTCCCATTGTGATTGTTCATGGGTGGTTGCCAATTCCACCCTCCTTGTCCATTCCATCCGCCATGCCCATAATTGTTGTGAACTGGATGATTCGGTGGGCCTAGTGGTTGCCAAGTATCCTCATGGTATTCTTCATGAGGTGGGTAGTTGTGGTTAGCTTCTTCTTCGTGAAATTCCTCATGCCAAGATCCATGCTCCCCTGAATTACTTCCACCACCTGAAATGTGATCTTCCCCATGCAAGTTGTTTCCTTGGTTAACTCCATGGTTTGGGTTATTGAACAATGGGTTTTGTGCCACTCTAAGATTAGGCATGGCATTAGGTGGTACATTTGGTGGTTGGTTATTTTGATTGAATAGATTTGGTGGGATTACTGGGTTTGGATTTGGTGGTGGTACGTGAGCATACTGGTTAAATGGTGGAATTGGTGGTGGTGGTGGTGGGTTTTGATTGTTCTGCTCAGCCATAGGAACAGACTGATTTGAACTCTCTCCTGTTTGATTAGTGTTTCTCGAACCTGGAGTGACAATCTTGTCTAGCCTTTGTAATGTTCGGTTGATTCTAGCGGTTTTCTCGATCTCTGGATCAAATTCCAATGGCGAGTCACGACCTGAGAACCGAGTATGCATGCAATCAACCTGTTACCTGCACACTAACAAACCTCGCGTAACAAGGAAAAGACAAGAAATAAACAAATTGAATAAAACTAACAAATCAATTAACTAACACCAAGCGCACTAACTCCCCGGCAACGGCGCCAAAATTTGACCGACGTCGAAGTACCGATCAAATAAGAGTTAATGGGTGTGTTCCTAACTACCTTAACTAGTAGGGTAAGTAGGGTGTCGAACCACGAAGAGTTTAGGTGGATGATGTAACTTAATTGATTTATCCTAACTTAACTAGACAAGAAATAGTAAAATTGATTGATGGTTGTTTGAACTTTATTGAGAAAACAATATTGTAACAAATTAACAATGAAAGCAAATGACTTTTAACTTAATTATGAAAACGAATCACACCCGGGATTTGAATTAGTAAGAAAGTAGGAACCTTTATGACTTAATTGTTCAAGACAATCACATAGACATGATTTGTTACTTGTCGTGTGAACGGATATTCATAAGTGGAAAACCTAATCTTACTAATTAATTGATGAAAACCAACTAATGTTAATCCTAGGATACCAATTACCAATACCAAATTGCAAGTGATAATCCAATTGACATTCAATGTTTCACAATTGTAAACTGAAAAATGATGAACGTTCAATCAAATCAGAAAAGTCAAATCCTTCAATTCAAAATGAGAAGCAACATACAAACAATTAATAAGATAGAACCCTACTATTGTTTGTAGTCAATTACAATTAAAGTCATAGAAACTCCTAAACCTAACTAACCATTCACCTGGATGTGAATTCAATGAAATTAGCCTTGCATCTTCAATCGGTTGTGTGCTATCATCAATTCGGGAATCACCGTGGTGTTTGGAAGTGTTAATTGATGAGTTCCTAAGCTTTGGAAACCCCTAAGAACCTCCAAAAGTCGCCCAAGTCGAAGATATTCAGAAACCTTAGGTCTTTAGGCTTAAATATGTGGCAAAACGGAGAAATCCCGCAATTTATGCTGTACCCGGCGTATCATACGCCTCCCAGGGGCGTATGATACGCCCCAGACATATTCCTGGGTGGTTTTGCTCTGTGATACGCCCCAGATACACCGTGTTGATACGCCACTTCGTGAAAACCTTCATTTTTGGATGTTTTGGCCTCCCAAGCACCATTTCTTGACCACACTTTGATTCTTGGACATCAACCACTTATTTTCTTCACCCGAAAACCTGCAATTCATCAAAACACACAAACAATCACCATATTCCATGGATTTAAAGTCTAAAAACACATCATTATGCACCTAAATCACATGAAATTACCCACACCATCATGATCTTCAAAGCTTCAGATAATCTTTTGCATTTAATGCTGAGGAAGGGAATTAAGGTGTTGTCTGACTTTAGGTATGTTCTTTTTGTATTTAATAAGACCAGCATGTCTTGTGTCAGTCCCTTTTGTACTATGAAAGTAATCAGCTACAGTCTTTGTCAGAGGATAAACCTCGGAAGTCTTTGTCTTTGTCTTTGGTGCAAAAGAAGATTCCTCGGAAGCTTTATGTTTTCGGAAGCTTTTAAATCTTCTGAAGCTTTAATACATGTTATTCTTCTGAAGCAATTGTCTTGTATAACCTTCGGCAGGAATAAGTTATCCTTCGGAAGCAATGCTGCTTCCGAAGAATCACTTCTTCCTTCCAAATGCTTTTAGTCATTGAATCTCCTATACTTAGACAAAATAAGAAGTTTGGTGAGCATCAGTCTTTATTAGTCTTTACACCTAGTATTTATTATAATAACCTTAATAGTACATTTGACAATCTTGACCTAAACAAGATAATTGGGTTGTTTGGGTGAAAAATTAATGTATTTTTCATTAAAATATGTAACATCATAACATAGAACATAATGATATTACACAATATGAATCAAAATGTGTAACCTAAAAATACGAAAATAAAATATATTTAAATGGGTAAAAATTATCAACAATATATAAAATGATAAGATTATGCAAACAAATTATTTGTTTAATTACTTACAACACATTTTAACTTGAATTAAGTTGATGTTTTTTTAAATAACTCATTTAAACCTAAACTGGTTTATTTAAAACATATCATGACATGCACATATCTTGACATGAACCTATTCTAACATGTTACTCGACTCACCTAATTTGACAGGCTAACTTATAACAAAATATAAATCAACAAAATAAGTAATTAGAACACTTGTCATTTTAGGATATAAATATATAATCTTAGTTTTTTTCAGAAATCTCGTATTATATCAAAGGACACAAGCAGGGACGGTTCTTTATTGGGGGCCCGGGGGGCCCGGCCCCACTGTTTTTCCGGTCAGAAGGGTCGATTCAGTAGTATTTTGTCGGAAAATCATTCGATCTCTTTCGTTTTCTTCATAAAAATCCTTCGGCCCCATCCGTTTTCTTCCTAAAAATCCTTCGGCCCCCTCCGTTTTCTTCCTAAAAATTCTTCGGCCCCCTCCGAGCTTTTTTTCAAGCTCTGTCCCTGGACACAACTTATTCTTTGATGATATATAACTTTTATTTTTCTAATAACAAGGTTTATTCAATGTTTCATTAAAGTCGCTTATAATTTTTTTTACTATAAAACCAGTCAAGTTTCTGCATTTGTCCTCTACTTGTGAAACCTTTTGTAGTGTCAACTTTTTAAAAATTAAGTGACCAAAAGAAAACATAGATAAAACTTGGTTAATGATTATTTTTTTCAATTAGCATGAAGAATGAAGTCAGGAGGTAATTTTATAAGGAAAAAAAATTAAACAATAACCAAGTATTATAATTATTCATTATAAGTGAAGTTAAAAACAATCACTAGATATTAATTTAACCAAGTTTGAAACATGTGTAATTTGAAGTCTCTTAATTAAAAATAAAACAAAAAGACCCTAACATTTACAAAAATAACTTTAATAAAGTGACTAGATAAAACAATATTGAAACACAGTTGATACTTCATGATTTTATCCTTTTATATAAAATTGAGACAGTTAAAAAAACACACTTGAAAGGCGTAGTGAAAGTTCATTTATATTTTGTACTTTAGTTATACATGCAAATATAATCAGAGGTGATGTAGACGTATAAAAAATCTGGAACTAGCGTGGGATTTTATAAAAGTATGATAGAGAAAAAAAATAAATAAAAAACGAAATGACAGGTATCCTAATAAAAACATGTATATTAAAATTTCAAACAAACAAAAAAAAACAGAAAGAAATGGAAACATGCATAATCCTATTCTTTCTTTTTCTTAAACAATAATTAGAAAAAAACAATAATGACAGATTGAGACATAACCAACTTGCCCTTATTTCTAATATTTGTAGCTTTCCTTTTCTAAACACGATTGTTGTTATTCTTTTTTTTTCTGGTTAAAAAATAGCTTCCTTTTTATATCGTATATACTCTTATTAAACCATATCAATGCCTAAAGCTACCGACAAATTTTATGTGGTATTTGATTCTTTACATTAAAATCAACAAAATGCCTTTTTGGTGGAGTGGTTTGGGCTTTGATGCTTGAGACATACGTGACAACCATTTTTTTTGTTTATTTTTTTAACTCTAACATCTTTAATGTTTCAAATTGAATGTTTTAAATGTATAATCCATTTAATTAGTATGTATAGTTTTAATATAACCTCAGTACTATATATAATATATGTTTTAAACAATTTAAGTGTATCAGTGAGTGACGAGTGTCCTACTATACTGTCATGTAAGGTGTCTTCCTTATTATATCAAGCATTTAAGGTGTAGATTTTTTTTTTGATAAATGCAAAGTTGCACCTAACGGAGTTAGTTTAATGTGGTTGAAAGCTGGCTTGTGACTTTCGTTGTATTTTTACGGGATATGATAGTAATTAATTTGTCTGTGTTTTAATCTTCGTACCTGCTTTGTTGCAATTTTATATGTGTCTATTAATAGTATCACCACGCTTGTGTTTTAGTGGTACTGCTCCGATGCGCACGGGAGTTTCACTCTTTGTTTTAACGAATAATTAATCGTTTAATTCGGGTTGTTACGATCAAACAAATAAAGTCAGCCAAACACAATATGGATCAAACAAGACCAACTTCTTCAAACTATATTTTGTAAATCACAAAAATCATTTATTCTGGAATTTGACCATATAGAAATAATTCAAATGTAAATAATAAATAGTAATACATAGTCAAAAGAGTGCATCTTGAGATTAAGAAGAGCTAAAAGTTGATATACATCTATCACATTTACTACTGACCATAGTAGCACCAAAATGCACAACTAGACACTCAAGCATTACGACTACACCTATCTCAAGCAAACGTAATTAAGACTAGAAGCACCTTTCTCTACCCACCTCTACCCAAAAGCAAGAGAAACGTTTTTTATTTACTTTTTTTTTCATTTTTTATTTAGCTATTATATATATACATATATATATATAGAGAGATAGAGAAAGTTATGAATACAAACTAGTTTTCGGAGTTTTTTACCAAATGGGTGTAGTTGTAAAAAATATTTACAAAAATGTGTTGTTGAAAATTTATTTACCAAAATGGGTGTTTTCCTATATTTCATTACTTTTAATTAATCTAAAAAACAATAATAAAGAAAAAACTCTATTTTGGTAAATAAGTTTTTAAATACACCTATTTGGTAAATAATTTTTTCAGCTACACCAAATTGGAAAAAAACTCCTAGTTTCTGTCTAAAAAGATACAAAGTACTTATGTGATATATGTGTGTGTGTGTGTGTGTTTCTTACTATTAAATTAGATTTTTTGCATTTTGCCTAGATGTTTTCTTTAGCTGCAAATCTAAAATAATCTTAAACTATCCTAAACTAAATTTCACCATTGCATATTATTGAACTCATGACCTTGAATTCTAAGGGCGTGTTATGTCGTGATTATGATTAATTTATTTTGAAAAGGTTAGATACATAAAAAGTTGTCTAAATATTCTCTAAATTTCATTTATTGACTATCGTTATCGTTCAGCTCTTGTGTAATAACTAGTAAATGTGTACTAACCTTGTTTAGGAATATAATAGTGTTAAAATTCTTTATGTAAAACCTACCAAATATGACTTTATATTTATACAGCAAGAAAACAAGTTCCAATATTGATCCAAATTATATTGGTTATATGTTTTTATCTCAAAAGGTTAATTACACATGTAAAATTAGTAAAATTAACTAGAAAGTAAACATGTTATTTTGGGTCATGAGGTATATTTCGAATGCATACAGCCCCGATTTATTACTAAAAATATATAGTTTTTTAATCATACTTAATTACATACATAAAAGAATAATTAAATAAAAAAAATGAGAATTTCTTGATAAAAGCCTTGCAGATCAACTCGACATGGGTATTAATGTAAGGTTTCATATTGTCATATATTTTGTTAGAAAGCTTGATGAAGCAATCTACAAATCAATTTTGACGATCAAAATATCACAAAAGTCACAATTTTGATCATTTTACTTATGAATAAATGAATTTCGAATATGATCATCTGTAGCATGTTAAATGATCTAAATTAAAAATTTCGGTTAAGAATGAAATGTGTCCAAAGTTACCCAAGGTGTATTTTAATTCATACCAACTCCTAAATCACTTTCTTGTAAAAAAAAAAAAATTGGATTGATATTCAATAACCTAGTTTCTATAATCATATTTTCACACTATAATTATTTGAAAAAAATTCACCTGACCGCTCTTTGAAAGATAATATGTGTGGCTTTAAGGGTAAAAGGGGTTATAATTAATATCACAAATTCTATTTTTAGAGCATTAAAGTATTAAACTACTTAAGTCATATTATTTAGAGGCTTTAAATCATTATTATTGCAATAGAATTGTTATTGCATAATCATAATAACCAATTAAAAACCCAAAAAATAGGCAAAGCATTATTTGCAGGCCTACCCGGACCGGCCCAATTTAATCTGCACTATAATTGCACCGGTTTTTCTTTTGCATATGAAACCTATTTTGGTTCCTTAGCAACAGCCATCAGCCCATCAAGAACAAGTAAACTAATGGATCTCTTTCCAATTGTTTATGCCTTTATAGGAGGCTAATTGAACCAATTTAAATAAGTTTTTGAAAAATCATTAATGTTATACGCAAAATAGTATAACCCCAAGTTGTTTGATGTGATGCCATATACAATATACAATATATATTAAATGATGAGCTATTAAAGTGCATGTTTGTGATTGCTTTTTAAGTTTAAAAGGACTTTTTGTTAAAAATACTTATTAACTTATAAATTTTTAAAATAAAGTTTTTAAAAAGTGTTTGGATTAATTTTTGATATGTGAATAGTCAAAAAGTCGAAAAGTTGTTTGGATTATCTTTTAAAAAAGCGATAGTATTTGTTTTTAGCTTATTCCATCAAAAGGTTAAAAAATCATTCAAAAAGCTATAAATTATAACTTTTTAAAAACAACATTTTAACCTTACTCAAAAAGTTAAAACAATAAGTCCTTTTGACATTGCCAAACATCTTTTTAACTTATTGGCTTTTTGAACTTATTGACTTTTTTCATAAAGCCAATAAGTTAATAAGTTAGTTTCAAATGAAATCCCAAACATGCGCCAAAAAGTCTCAGTCATATGATATTTATTTAAATACAACCCCTAAGGCCAACACAATATTGCTTTAAAGCTTAAATGTTGAACTAGATAATAAGAGTTTGGAAGGTTTTGTAAATTGACGTGAAGTAAATAAAATTGAAGATTATTAGTTACTAAATGTGAAAAACTAGATATAAAAAGGTGCAAATGAAACACCCTAAAATCAAAGAAAATTATTAAATAGTTAATTGGTTTTATAAAGAATCAAGAATTCATAAAGTGAAAAGATAGGTCTCAAATGTTTACAAAAGTCTTCAAAAGAAATTACAAACATGTCAAAAGATGATAATTAGCTAGAAGCCGACATCAAAACATAGTTCAAGTACAAATATTACACAAATAGACAACACATTGCAGGTATCCATCCAAGTAAGCATATCAAGATGAAAGTTTCTTCCCAACACAAGATGATCATTCACCTAAAAATACAACAAAAATAACTCGTTACGGCAACACCAAGTAAGATTACAACCGTATTATTATTATTATTATTATTATTATTATTATTATTTTTTACTATTACTGTTACTGTTACTGTTACTGTTACTGTTACTGTTACTGTTAGTGTTATTGTTAGTGTTATGTTCAAAAATATTTAACATTCGAACCATCCATATATATATATAGGGTGTGGTTCCTTTGTTAACACATGTGTATCGCGTTAACCGAATAACTACATCTTATTACGTTGTAGCCCCATTAAAGAAAATATAAATGTGTAGTTTTTATTATTTTTTATTAATGTTCGTGGGCCCTACATTAATTAAAAAAAGAAAAACACACCTTTAGATTTAATTTAGTATGGGCCCCAAAGTAATAAGATGCAGTTATTCGGTTAACGTAATAAACATGTGTTAACATTTGATTCTCTCCCTATACATATATATATATATATATATATATATAGGGGATTAATAAAATCAAAACCTTATTTTAGTGTGAAAACCTTGAAAACTCATGTAAAACAAACTTATTTTTTATTTGAAATTTTTTTACAGATTTGTAACATTATTGGACACATTTTTATAAAAAAAATCAAAAAAGCGCCGAAAAAATATTTTAAAAAAAATATAAATTTTTTTTATGTTGTAAAACATACGTAACGCTGCGTCAGATCTGACGTAATTTTTTACATTTTTTACGTATGTTTTACATGGTTTTGTTTTTACGTTTTATTACGTATGTTTTACATAAGGTTTTCTGGGTTTTCACAATAAAAAGTGGTTTTTCAAATTATCCATACCCTATATATATATATACACGCCATCTAATAAGTGTGAACAACAGAACATAGAGGCTATAAGGATTTGCTTCTAGTCTCCGACAGTAAATATGGTCTGAACGATAGTTAGAGCAAATATGATGCTTCCAACAACTAGAGCAATAATATTCCATGGACTGCTGAAATAAGTCCTCCTCATCCAACCTATATGTTTTGGCCAGTACCTATTGTAGTATCTATTGTAGTACCTATCCAATGCTCTCCACTGTTGACGGTACAACGAATTCACAAGAGGAACTTCTTTGCATATGTTGTTTATCATATTAGCAGCGTTTTCATTTGAACCCATAACATTGATAAGGACTTCAGAATCAACTAACTTGGCAACATCATCTTGAGTATTTACCAACATATTTATAACATAAGCATATGATGTAATATAATTTTGAGTTTGCATCGATTCTTGCTCGTAAGCAATGAGATTCCTTAAAATCAACTCGGTTGAGTTACTAACATAAAATATTGGCATTCTAAGAGTACACTTACACCAAGACCAAAGAAAACAGGGGAATTCCATTTCCATCCCCAACACCCATGTTTGATATCGGTTAGGTTTGAAGCTCACCCCTGCCTTGTCTAGATCCACAGCAGAATGGCTTCTTGTGATTGAAAATTCTTTTCGAAAAATGTAACCTGTTTGAGGTTTGTAACATTCATGTAGAAGGCTAAGAATATGATGAGTATCATCGATGGAGATATTTTCAAGGATATTTAAACCTACATCTGAATCAAAGAGGTTGAGGATTGAGAGAACTGGGTACATAAATTTAACAAGAGAGGTGTTTGGCATTAATTCTGCTATGGTGCACTTAAATATTTCTTCGAGAAAAAAGAAAGGGATCTGATTTTCTAGCAGCACCAAGTCACAAACTACATCTTCTGCAAATATGTCTGCTAAGTTTAATTGGAAAATCAGGTAAATGAATCCAAGTATGAAACAAGCATCCATAACCATCATTTCTGCAATTTCAAAATCATTGTATATCCTTGTCCAAACATAACATGCCTTGATTTTTTCCATGGAAGCGTACACCTTCTCCATGCATGAATTCATTATAATTTCTGGTGTGGAGGAAGTAATATGATTCATTAGTTTAATCAGATAAGTTACTTTCTGCCTTTCAAATGCCTGCACGTTCTCATCGTCTCTGTGCAGAGGTCCAATAGAGACCATCCGAGGGCTGAAAGAGTGTGGGCTTAGGTCACGTAGTGTACGAGGTACCATGTAAATCGGTGGTGTAATTGGTTCATTGAGGCTTTTTTGTTCTTGTTCTAATACACGACGTAGAAAAAGGTAGGCTCTCTCTTGAATCATGTTTTCCATGTCTCCAAGCTCCAAATCTCTATTTTCCATACTAAGGTTTTTCTCTGATCTGCATGTATTATAACACATCAAATTTATGAGATAAAGTCAAAGAGATTATTGATGAATGTGTAATATGTCAAATGAAAACGGATGCATACAGTGGCATACACTAGCAGACCTAGAATTTTTTTTTTATGAGGGTCGGAAATTTTGTTCCAATTTGAACGAGGTCGGGTCAACAAAAAAAATGATGAAACTAAATTAAATCACAAATACATAATAAAAATACGTAAAATCATCTGGTTGATTAGGATGATTAATGATATGATAAAATTGGTTTTCCTATGGCATGATTCGAATGAAAAATATTCAAATCAACAAATTCAAGATTCAACTAAGGTTATTTTGAAAAATTGTTCCATATTACCTAAATATATACAAATTATACAAAAATCAACTAAGTTTCTAATCATGCTAACAAGTGTCAACTTTTGAAATTGTACAATAATCACTTAATTTATAAATTGCGGTGTATACAAGTAAGTTACAGTTCTAGTTTATTTTTTAGGAGGAACTGAACATAAATTATGATAGTTAAATTTAATCACTCGATATACAAATTGAGTCTTTTTTTTAAGTTGGGCTATGAGTGATTAGATATTAAGTTAAATTTAAATTGTTAATTGGGTTTAATCATAGGTAACACATATTGTGTTATTTGGGTATCATTTTATAAGTTTTGGTTTTAAAATGGACTTTATTGGGGCTGTCAAGTTTTTATGGGGGTCGGGGAGAAATTTCTTGAGGGTCGGTCGAGATCGAATCCTATATATAACGTTAAAATGGACTATTTGTTTATTTAGAACACATCTTAAGTTAAACTAAATTGATGTTTTTTAAGAACAATCTATTTAGACCTGAACTGCTTTTGCTTAAAACTATCCCGACCCGCACCCATCCTGACCCGTTACCCAACCCGGCCCAACCCATCAATTTTGTCAGGCATACGAGTTTCTATATTGGTAGAAATTCTAAAAAAAATATCAACTAACCATTTATATGTGCCTAATCTTGCCATATTCAATCACTCACTAATCAAATTACAAGATTTCACAACTCTTCTGTTTGGAATTAACTTAGGTGGCGTTTGTTTTTCTCCCAAAAGGTCTGCGTAAGTTCTTCTGTCTGCGTTGTGCAGATCACGCGCATAAATTATTATTTCAAACTGTTTTTTTTCAAAAATGTTTCATTAAAAACGTTTGCGTGAGCTTTTTTGGTGCAAATCTCGCACAGTCACTTCTAAGATCTTCTAAGGTATGTAGAAACCACCCTCCACCACCATTGTCACCACTGACTACCCACCCTCACCACCACCGTCCAGCACAACTGTCCCCCACCACTGTCGGCCACCACCACCACAAAAATCAGACACTACCTTCCCATCACTGTTCACCACCGTCGGCCACAACCATTACAAAAATCAGACACCACCTTCCGTCACCATCATTGGTAAAATGAACCAATCTCAACTTGAACACTATGACGACAACATTCTTACTTGAAGTGGTGAAGTTATTTTAACAAGATTTTTTCTGATAGCATGTCGTCAACATAGGTTTTCCCAACGACAAATCGTATGATAGGCCGACCTATCAGAGAACTTTTGTTGTATTGAACTCTATAACCACATATTTGCTAATGTTTATGACTCATTTACAACCCACCAACCTATTTTGACTTGCCAATTCATTTGGTTGACCCATTTAACATGAATTAATATTAAAATCATGTTTAATTAATCAATTTTATGCATCGACCCATCAAGCCTCCTCAATCTTATCGCTAGATATTTTTCTTTCAGTTAGCTTAGCACATTCAAATGTTTACTATCAGAAAATAACAAGCCAAAAATTAGAAAACATGGCAAATACACCATTTAGAAAAATAAAAATAAAAAATGCATGGAATTAATGAATTATATGACTATGTGTTGTGATGATTTTCTCTTTTAAAATCTAAGTGATATTGTTAAAAAATTAAAAAATAGTTAATATTCTTACATACTTGATATGATAATAAGATCCAGGGGCAAAAGAGGGAATATGATGGTGCTGATCAGCCGAGTCTTGACCAATGAGAATGAGAGGAGAGTTGGAGGTATAAGAGTTGATATACATACAAGGCTGATGCGACAATTCCTCTTTTGGGAATGCTACTGTTTTAAATTTTTGCAATAATGTTTCACAATTTTGAGAGCCCACATTTAAACTTTACAACTAAATATCAACATAATTTAAATATTTTGTTTAAAGTACCGATCGTTAAGCTTTGCAAGAGATATTTTAATAATTTGGGATCTTTTTATACGTTACAAAATATATTGAAGATTATTAGAAATAGATCAAAACTGGGTCAAATGAGAATTTCATACTGCTAGAAGCACAAACAGTGTATGCCTCGTTATCCCGACTCAGTTAAATAGTTTATTTTCTTATATATATACATATAAAGATGAAATTTGGTCTGGTACACAGTTTGACCAAACAAGTGTTATACACTTTGTAATAAAAAAACTATATCTTTAAAAAGCATATGTATTGTTTTCGGGGGGTTCGTCAGCAGCAAGAAAGGAGAAAGAGGCAAGCTAGCTATTTTTGGAAGTGATCAATGCTTGTATTTTCTCGTCCAGTTCTTAATATGGACAAAGGGGAGAAAAGTACCATAACTTATATGATGACCTATAGATATAAACGCGTCTGTCTCTAGGGCTCTTAGCGTGGATGCCGAAGGCGTCCTTGGGGTAAAGCTATGATTTATAGTTCCTCTCACTGAAGTGGATGTGAAAAAGCGGGCGCTAATGCAAGGAAAGGAGGTATGCTTGAATAAACTTGTATATTATTTGGATTTTTTTAATATAACATATTTTTCAATTATTTTGCATATTTTAATTTTATTATTATGAATGTAATATTAAAATTTTTGAAAATGACTCGTAAAAAACAATTAGTATCATGATTCTTCTTTAATTTTAAACAATTTAACAAACATAATTTAAACTTATGATATTTGGAAACTCAAATAAAAGTTTTTAAATAAGAAAATATGTTTATTTAGTAATTTCATAATTAATTTTATATTTAATTATGAAAATACATGCAACCTAGCGATCAATGGATAAACAAACGGGCTGTATTATAGTTGTAATAAAATTAAATGGGTTTACCTTAAATTTACAATTTAAAAAGATAGAAAATATATAATTTATAGTTTAGTTTAAACCCGGCCTGTCAACCTAGCTATTTACAACTTAGCTGCAACATGTTTAGGGTGTTGACGGCGCTTAGAGCTTGAGCACCCTTGGTACCGATCAAGCGCTCAGGAGAACATCGACGCAAACTATGCGGATGGTGCCCCTCGGCTTTAACTATGTCTGGCAAAATTGGCGGGTTGGGTAACGGATCAGGATGGGTGTGGGTCAGAACGAGTTTTAAGCAAAATTAGTTCGGGTATAAATGGATTGTTCTTAAAAACATCAATATAGTTTAACTTAAGATATGTTATAAGTAAACAAATAGTACATTTGGATAATTTTTAGTGTTTTTTTTTATCAAATATGTTATTAATCATTCTTAAATGTTTGAATCCCTTACATTTACATACTTTTTTGGTTAACCTGTTGGATCGATTCCTTTGATTCAGATTTAGAGACGAACATGAATGAAATAGAGATTAGATGAAACCTGTGAATCCAGTGAATGCATTGTTGATTTCAGACATCGTTCCTGAGAGATGACGATCCGATCGGTTCCCGTTTAGGATGTATCGTGAGGATGGAATGAGATGAGAGAGAGCTCGGTTATGGAGGTTCACGAATTCTCTAGGGGTGAGGAGAATTCAACTATGATGTTAATAATGTGAGTAACCTTTGATTAGGAGCCATTAGTCTTTTTTTATACACCCAAGAGAAAACCCTAATTAGAATAAATAAGGATAATTAGTCCATCAAATAATTATCTATCTGTTAGAGGTATTTAGATAATTGATCTATTTAATTAAATAATCATGAGGGCCATATTGTAATATTTAGTCTTACATAACCGTCTTGACACGCATTGTGTTTGAGTGTTACACATCTCAACCCCTTCAATATTACGATGTTATCCATTTCAACCCATTATATTACAATTGTTTACCCAAACCAACATATTTCTTTTGACATGGGTAAAAATTGCCTCCTCTAGCTTTAACAATGCCACAATGGGTACTACAAGCTAATTTATAAAGCCACTTTGTATGACCTTCAATTGTTATTTTGACAGCTGGAAATAAAAGAATAATAATTTAAATATTTTAGTGTATATTATTTTTATTTATTAGTTTTGAAGTTAGTTATATTTTATTTTTAATTATTGAAAATGATGTTGATATTTATTTAATGTTTTTGTTGTTGTAATTATTAAATACTAGGGGTTTACCCGCGTATTGCGGCGGGAACCCCCACATTGAACATGATAAAGCCACGATCTCAAATATTAGATTTCTGATCAGATAAAATTCGTTACTTTGTCGTAAAATCATAAAACATAAGACACAAGTTTTAAAAAGTAATAGTAAAGAAATAAAACTGACTTAAACTCACGTCATACGATAATGTGTTATTAAACATTCCAGCTTCCATCGAACTTAGCCATCTTCAAGACTAATAATATCGACAGCCACATGGTACACAATCCTTGGACTTCATCGATGTAACATCAGTGTCCTAACCGTAGTCGGAACAGTAACGTGTACAGTAGATCAGGTACGAAACTATGTGTATTACTTGCTATTTATGTTCAATACGAAACTGTTACGAATCTATTTCAGAAATATGTTGTGAAACCATGGTTTAACAGTCAGATGCATATCTGAAAACACGAAACTATTATGTGCATGATTGTTAGGATTTTTATGTATAAACGTATGTGATAATGTACTGAACAAAACAATACGGCATAGATCGATATTACGCCCGTCCTGACCGCCCATCAGAGTTGTCGTCAAGCGAGGTTTGTCAGACCCAGTAGTAGTAAGTAATAACGACTCCTTTGATGCTCAACTAACGATAAAGATATGTGAGGACTTTGTTGCGATACAGGCACACTCAAAAGTTGTTTTACAACATACCAGTAATACATCTAAAAAGGTTGTTGCATAGTATTTTTCACCCCCAGAGTTTAAACAAAACAGTTTAAGAGTAAAAGTGAGGCTCTAAACTCACCAACATTATGTTGACACGTTTTAGTATGTATTCTCAGGTAACTGAACAACACGAGCTATGATGCACTTGGAACACTATGGAAGAGTCTGCATGCATCTAGGCTTCATTTTGATCATTTTATTTTGATGTACTCTAAACATCATCGTGTCTTAAACAAATTACTATTTCTGATGCATTACATATTATTTCCGCTGCATAACATATTATTTCCGCTGCATGACAATTTAACGTATTCTGCTGATATATTTTAATATAACATGATTTTATTGTCAAATTGTGTATGTTTGAACTCATATAGAGTCGTTCTCTATGACTGAGAACTTCGGTTATGGCCACGTCACACCCAGCGGTCTGAAACCGTATGTGAGAATTTGGGGGTGTGGCAGTTTGACCTGAAGTTGACACGTTTATACAATTGGGTTGACATGTTCGACCTAAAATGGACCCAAAACCGTAACACAATAAATTCTTGTAAGGTTCGTGTCGTATCGAGAATTCATGCCCTTAACAAATTATCCTCCTTTACAAATAAAAATCAAGCCATAAAGGTATTTTTTCCATTTCTAAATTATCATGTAAATTTTAATTTTCTAAAAGTAAGCAATCATGATAGTTTTATTTTTAATAACGTTGCAAAAGCAATGCATGATTAATTTAGATTCTAGTTCTCCTTTTAGCTTTAATTATTTTGTTTGCTTTACAAAATTTACAAGTTCTTTTATATAATTTAATTTTAAAGTTATATGATGCCGGAGACTTGTCTCTTTTGATATCAAGACAAAAACCCCTTTACTACCCACTTGTTATAGATATTTTGCTTATTATATGAAACGTCATGAGTTCAAATATAGACAAAAGGCGATGAAGGGGCTTGACGTTTTGAAAAGACGCAGAAATTTACACGATTCAGAGGCATATTAATTTATGAGTAGTATAAAAGTAGAATAAATATAGCGTTCAACAAAAAAAAAAACTAACTCTACACAACTTGGTTTTGGACGTTCGATGTTTAAAGAAAATCATATGGTCCATCCGTTTCAAAATTAAGCTCCAATTATATTTTGTATTAAGGCAACAACTCCTCTTACTAATTCTACATAATCTACCTTGCCTATATTATAAAAACCTCATTATTACATTTGACAATCTTGACTCAAAATAAGATAATTTGATTGTTTGGGTGAAAAACTATTGTATTTTGCGTTAAAATATGTAGCATCATAACATAAAACATGTTGAGAGTAGTAACACAATGTGAGTCAAAATGTGTAACCTTAAAACTAAGATAATAAAATATATTTAAATGGGTAAAAATTATCAATAATATATTTTTATGATAAGATTATTAAAGATTATGCAAACAAATTATTTGTTTACTTACAACACATTTTAATTTGAATTAAATTAATGTTTTTTAAAAATTACTCATTTAAACCCAAACTAATTTTACTTAAAATATATAATGACGTGCACATATATAGCAAGAAAAGAAGTTCTAATTAATATGCCATCAAAACATATATGTTTTTATCTCTAAAGGTTAATTACACATGTAAAATTAGTAAAATTAACTAGAAGTTCTAATATGCCATCGAATGCATACAGCCCGATTTATTACTAAAAAGATATAAATTTTTTAATCATACTTAATTACATTTTTTTTTGAACGGCTAGGTACAACGACACCCAAGACGGGATTTCAACCGTCCCCTCGGATTTGACGCTCTGGGGCGTATGCCCGAGCTCACCCCAGGAGGAACCCCACAACTGGGTAAACCCCCTGACCTTGCTTCAGCAAATATGCCTCAGCCCGGATTCGAACCCAATACCTCCCATAGGGAAGTCAAGGGGGTAACCATTAGGCTAGAAGCCCTTGATTATCATACTTAATTACATACATAAAAGAATAATCAAATAAAAAATGACAGGGTTTCATGTTGTCATATATTTTGACATTAAGCCTGTTGAGGCAATCTAAATATCAATTATGAAATGAAATCAGAAGCTTTCTGCTTTCGTACCTTTTCAATGTGTATAAAATCAAAATATCACAAAAGCAACAATTTCAACCATTTTACTTATTGAATAAATGAGTTTCGAATATGATCATCTTTAACATGTTAAATGATCTAAATTAAAAAGTTCGGTTAAGAATGAAATGTGTCCAAAGTTATCCAAGGTGTATATTAATTCATACCATCTCCTAAATCACTTTCTTGTAAAAAACTTGGATTGATATAATAATAACCTAGTTTCTGTAATCATATTTCACACTATCATTATTTGAAAAAAATTTGTCTAACCGCTCTTTGAAAGATAATATGTGGATTGAAGGGTCAAAGGGGTTATAATTAATATGGTTGGATCCACTAAGAATAGATTTTTGTTTAAAAAGAGTAAAAGCTAATATGAGTGTGACATGTGTCATGCTAAAGATAATAAAATCAAAAATGCAGTACAAAACAGAAACAAAATCTAGTACAAAATAAAGCAAGTAAAAAAACAAAATCTAGTAAAAAAAATCTATTGCAAAAATCAAAAAAATCTAGTACTGAAAAATAAAATACAGTACAAAAAACACAAACATACGGTACAAAAAAGTATCTAATACAAAAAATAAAATTTAGTACAAAATATAAGATATTAAATCTAACTTATAATGTCAAATGTTAAAATTACATTAGTTTTTGCTCTTTTTATTTATAAGTCTCTTCTTATTTGATTTTTCCTATATAATTAATATCACAAATTCTATTTTCAGAGCATAAAACTACTTAAGTCATTTTATTTAGAGGCTTTAAATCATTATTATTACAATTATACAATAGAATTGTTATTGCAAAATCATTATAACCAATTAAAAACCCAAAAAATAGGCAAAGCATTATTTGCATATGTTTTTCTTTTGCATATGAAACCCATTTTGGTTCGTAGCAACAACCAACAAGTAACGGATGGATCTCTTTAGTCTTTACAATTGTTTACGCCTTTATAGGAGGCTAATTGAACCGATTTAAATAAGTTTTTGAAAAATCATAAATGTTATATGCAAAAAATTAAGTATGACCCCAAGGTGTTTGATGAAATGCCATATACAGTATACAATATACAAAAAAGTATGTTAAGTTCATTAAGGTGCTATTTGTTTTTTCAGAGGTAAAATGTTTACAGTCTGCGGACCACATCTGCAGAAGAAGAGTTGGACCAAATGTCTTCAGTCTGCAAGAAGCAGACTGTTTGTTTTTTAACGTCTGCAAGCTTCTAAAATTGATTAAAATTTAAATAAACCATTTTTTTTTACTAATATTAGTTTTTCAACATTAAAATTTAAATAATAGTTTTACATCCTCAAATAACAAACAACACAGTGGCGGAGCTTGACAGGTAAGCTAGGGGGCGAAATACTTTTTTTTCAGGGGTGGCGAAATAAAGGTTTTAAAAAAATTTTACACTACGTATCGAGAAATATACACTACTGCACGAAAAAACGGGGGGAGGGGGTCACCCCCCGGTCTGAACTATGTTGCGCCACTGAAACAACACATACTACTCCTTGCATAATTGGGTACCATAAGTAGAGGTGGCAATTTTTACCCATGTCAAAGGAAATGAGTTGGTTTGGGTAAACAATTTAGTATAATGGGTTGAAATGGGTAACATCATAATATTGAATGAGTTGAGATGGGTAGCACTTAAACATAATGCGGGTCAAGATGGGTAATCAAAAAAACATGTAAATGCAATGGATTCAAACATTTAAGAATGATTAATAACATATTTGATGAGAAAATCACTAAAAATTATCTAAATTGACTATTTGTTTACTTACAACACATCTTAAGTTAAATTAAATTGATGGTTTTTTAAGAACAATCCATTTAGACCCGAACTTATTTTGCTTAAAACCCGTTCTGACCCGCACCCATCCTGACCCGAACCCGTTCTGACCCGTTACCAAACCCGACCCAACCCGCCCATTTTGCCAGGCATAACTATAAGTTAATCAAACATAATTTCTAACAATCTGAGTGCCATAAGTTGATAACAAACATAATTGGGTGCCATAAGTTAATCAAACACAATCAAACATAATTTAATCAAACACAATTTCAACAATTTGTGTTGCTTTGCAAGATGAGCTTTTAGAGTACCATAAGTTGATAACAGTGCTTCAATCACTGTCAGTTAATCCAATTCCATTGGGTTCAGAAACTGTGAGCTCAAAGGGGTGATCATCTTTTTCATGATTTCATGAAAAGGTTACTTCTTAAAGTCTGTTTTCAGTTATAAACTGGTGAAATGCTTTCCCGAATTCTAAATTTCCAGCACGACCACAAGCGGAAACAATTGTTGAAAAGATCTTCTCGTCTGGTTTTACATTTGATCTCTTCATCTCCTCAATCAAAGGCAGAACATTGTTGTAGCGCCCACACCCACAATACCTTTTCACAGTTCATAAGTTCAAACAATTGATATTAGCAATTCAAGATAATGATGAGAAAGAAACCAACATGCATTAAAAGATGTCATACCCGTCAACCATAAGTTAATCAAACACATTCAAACATAATTTAATCAAACACAATTTCAAACATAATTTCGTCAAATTAATTATCAAATGCTTCCAGCTTTTATCTCTAAAATCTCTTGCTAATCGCATACTAAGAACCGGGAAGTCTATAAATTTTCTTAAAGTTTGTTGTGAGGATCATAATTGGGCTGATTTTGCAACCGAAGCTGCAAATGCAACTTGGGTCAACTCTACATTCAAGCTAATGCACTTGAATCTTAGGTCACTTTCAAGCGATTAGGATCTCCTAATGGTGTGATTAGATTCTCCAATTTTTGGATCTCCTATGAAATTAGCAAGGTCAAGGGTTGCAGACTTCCCACGCAAGCACATATATGATGATGTGAATTAAAAAGAAAAAAAAAATACCTTCGGCGTCGGGAGAAGACTGTCGACGATCGAGGGAGAAGATGCTACCTTCGGCGTCGGGAGAATGAATGGATCGACAGTGCGGTCGAGATGGTGGAGCAGATTTGATCGGTGATTGAGGCGACCGGTGGAGTTGCGGTCGTGGGGGAGGCGATCGGTGGAGTTGGGGAGTTACGGCAGTGGGATTCCAAAACCTCATGGAAGCTGTGTAAAGTAGAAACACTGGAAGAGGAGAAGAAGAGAGGGAAAGAGGTATATCCACGTCTACGCGAAAAAGAGGCTGTGCAGATGTTTTTTAATTAAACGTTTTCTGAAAAACAAACAATATGCAGCCCGTGGTCTGCTAAACGCAGACAAAAGAAGCTAGAAAGACCTTTTTAAAAAAAACAAACACCCCTAAATGATGAGCTATTAAGAAATCCCAATCATATGATATTTATTTAAAGCATAATGGGTAATAAACTTGCTGATCAAATTCAGAAGTGTCCATTAACCTCTGACGGATTTAGAAAGAGCCTATTAATACAACCCCTAAGTCCAACACAACATTGCTTTAAAGTAGAAATGTGCATGAAACGGTACGGACCGCGAGAACCGAATACCCGAACCGTGAAAACAGGTTCGGGTACCCGTTTATAATAGAAAGTTTGGGTTTAGGTTATGTTTATTGGGTTTAATTGGTTTCGGTCCGGTTCTGGGTTTTAGCCCACGGGTTACCTGTGAAACCCGGACTGGTTTTTTTAAACTAGTTTTTTTAGGAAAATTAAAAATGCTTATCTATACAAGATAGTTTCTAATTGAGAATTGAGATTTCATAATTTCAGACGGCAACTTATTCGACCCAGAGTGACTATCCACCTTCAAGTTTTCAAATGTGATTTTCATTTTTCAATTCAATTCATCATCAGCAGACACCAATTTGAATGTTTAAAGACATTTTTAAATGTTTGTGATGTTATCATGTATGGAATTATGCCATATTCACGTTCCAAAACATTAGCACCAAGTACATGGACAATTTCTCTATTTTTTTTATATAGGTCTTTGATATTATGTTTTAACCGGTTGCTTTTACACTAAACAGGTTCAAACCCGCGAAATCCGCGAAAACCGAACCGTGAAACCCGTATTACCCGGAACCAGTTTCTAATAATCGGTCCGGTTCTCGGGTCCCAAATTTATGTTAAAACATGTTCGGTCCGGTTCCGGACCGATAATCACCCGTACTTTAAAGTTTAAATGTTGAACAAGATAATAAGAGTTTGAAAGGTTTTGTAAATTGACGTGAAAGTAAATACAATTGAAAATTATTAGTTACTAAATGTGAAAAACTAGATATAAAAAGGTGCAAATAAAAAACCCTAAAATCAAAGAAAATTATTAAATAGTTAATTGGTTTTATAAAGACAATCAAGAATTCATAAAGTGAAAAGATAGGTCCCAAATGTTTACAAAAGTCTTCAAAAGAAATTACAAACATGTAAAAAGATGATAATTAGCTAGAAGCCGACGTGATCAAAACATAGTTCAAGTACAAATATTACACAAATAGACAACACATTGCAGATATTCATCCAAATAAGCATATCAAGATGAAAGTTTATTCCCAACACAAGATGATCATTCACCTAAAAATACAACAAAAAAATAACTCGTTAGGGCAACGCCAAGTAAGATTACAACTGTATTTTAATTATTATATATGTTCAAAAAATATTTAAATACACTTACCAAAAATCCTTTAGAAATCAATTATTGGGTCCATCATATATCGTAAGGTTGTGGTTAGCTCGATCACCCAAGTACCCAACGCAAGCTTACGATGTATTTATGGATTTATTAGTGTACATGCATGATGCATCTCCTTTATTTGCACCAAATAAGTACTATCAAATTTTGTCACAAATTTTTATTATACTAACATTATATATTTGTGGGTAATGTTGGCATAGATGGAAAACAATAGAATCAAGAACAAGGAATAGAAAACAAATTAAATTGGAAAACAAGTTAAACTAACTTAGGAAACTAAGATCTATCAAATCTCTCTATATATCTTTTATGACCCAAGGAATCGAACAAAACAAATAACAAACAAACATATCTACTAAAGTCTACCCGCGGATTTACAAGCTACCTCGAAATGAATGATCCTAAGAAACCCTAGAGGATGAATCTGGGAGAAATGAACATTATAGAACTAGAGAATTGAAAATAGAAACGATGACAGGGTAACGAACGTTGTAGGACTTAAAAGTGTGAGTGTAAATAATAACATGATTGGGTTGCCACCAACATTCTCATCTAGGTTGGGCACCCGTGAATGAAAGAACACCCGAATGCGGTGATCATGACAAAACGAATCAACAACGTCTGATGAAAGCGATGAATATGTAGAATGCAAGCCATGCCTATCCATTACTAATGAAGAGGAACAAAAAAGAAGTAAAACGTACTTGGGAAGAATCGATGGAACACAACAATCAAGAAGAGACAATGAAAAAAGTGAAAGTAATTATAAAAGAACTGGAGGGGGCATGATGAAATTACCGTTACTACAGAGAAAAGGAGAAGGCATTGTATGAACTCAACTCACAAAGTCTGTTTCATTCACTTCGAATTCACTCTAGTAAGAGAGGGTCCCTAAGGACGTTACGGTGTTTAGATAACACCCATCTTGTAATCTAAAGTAGTGTAAGCTCTTAAAAAAGTTTGTTTCTCAATGTTTCTTATAAAATATCATAGAAAGTATGTCTAATCTATCGCGCATTCACTTTAATTCTTCAGTATTGATTGAAACAAATATGCAATAGCGATCTTGTTTTCCTTTGAATCCGGTTGTGTCAAGAGTGGGTTCAATTTGTTCTCAAAATCCGTTTGCTTCAAGGATTATTTGTATATGGAATGATCAAACCGTATAATTTGTAGAATTTAAAATTTAGCAACCGAAATTTGACAAAGATCCTCCTTTGTACAAAATTATTCTACCCTCCATGTCTGTTTTGATCTTGTCTTCGTCTCCCATCAATCTTATGATCTTAATTTTGTAAAAATTTTAAATAAATTTTGTGTTGTTTTTTAAATTTTAATCACAATGCTTCCTAGCAATTAAAACAAATTGCTTCCTTTTTTCTTGACTCTATATATTTTTAAACCCACGTGTTTGCAAAGAAAGAGAGTTTCAAAAATAATGCTTACCGATCGCTGCTTTTCTTTGATTCGGCTTATCCTTTTACGGGGAAATTTTTAAGTGATCGTGATGCTCAGTTTGATTGCAAGGATTGGGCGGCAACCCTTTGCCAATCATACTTGATGGTTCCGTTTCATTTTCTTCCAAAAAATCCTTGGGCCTCCTCTGAGCTTTTTTCAAGCTCCATCACTGGTCAGAATGACAGTTGCAGTGTCAAACACTAAGTATTTTCCTACAAAATACTACTAAATCGACTCTTCTGACCGGAAAAACGAGGGGCCCGGGCCCCCCGGGCCCTTCTTAAGATCCGTCCCTGATTCTGACAGTCCTTCTATAACCAATCTGTGATCAGTTAATCCCGATAGCCCTTCGTCGTAGAATCGTTCTTGTGATTATTTACGGTAATACAACAGCCTTTCTTTTTTCTGTTTACAAGAATGATCACTGACTCGAGACTTCAAATCACTCGAAATTGTCCTTCTTCACAATCGACTCTCTTGATTTTCTTCTTCACAGGCCTATTGGACTGATTTGCTCTTATGCCAATTGTTGTATTTATTAAAGATGGTGCATCACCCAGCTACTTGATGATCACGTGGAGTGTGCATGAACTACATGCCATGCATGAAGTTTATTTATTTATTTAAGTAATGTTTTATTTTAATTAATAGTGTAATGGTGGGTCCTCAATTGTAGGTAAAGTAGTGGGCATGTTAGCCAAGTAATGGGTAGTTTGTTTTTCATGCGTTCGTTTTCTTTTCTTTCGAGTATGTATTGCATTTTCTTCAAGTTCTGATTGTGTGGTTTTACAAGAAATACAGAAAACGCTTTCGAGCATTGTGCGTTGTTCATTATTCCGTATTTGAGTTAGATATTCACTTGAGTTCACAGTATTTCTATTGATGATATAGAACAAGAAACAAATGCAGTAAAACACATAACAAATAGTTTGATCAGCTTTTAGACCCATACTTACACGACAACATCTAACATAATAGTTTATGTTACATACAACCCGTTAAAACTTAAAACTACAGTACTTCATTTCCAACCGGTGTCATGTTCGTCATATTTAATTTCGACGCGAGGGTCACAAGGTTTGTGCCCATTTTAGTCCCCTAGCTAATTCCTAAGCCTCACACTCCCCTCTCCAGCTCTCACAACATTAAGGATTTTTTGTGAAAGGCCATGATCTGTCATTACGTGCGACTATCTCCACTATAGAAAGAAAAAAGCCAAGAAAGATCAAACTCGCTGGTAAATACTAGAAGGCT
Organism: Mikania micrantha; assembly: GCA_009363875.1. Taxonomy (NCBI): domain Eukaryota; kingdom Viridiplantae; phylum Streptophyta; class Magnoliopsida; order Asterales; family Asteraceae; genus Mikania; species Mikania micrantha. The sequence goes on from CM018695.1 coordinate 649,969, forward strand.
TTCTACATATGCATCGTCTAAAACAACGATTTTTATTAGCTGTAGAAAAGAAAGAAACTTCATAGAAGTTGAAATATGAAGATCAATTAGCGAGGTTTTGGCCGATACAAGACGAATGGGGTTTTCTTTGTTGACATAAGATCTAATTAAAGTCACAGAAAATCGAAAACCCGCCCCCGGATTCTTCCCCCCCTTATACCATATTTTGCTAAATGGATATATGTGTACCGAAAGAACGACGATGCTTGTCTTGGAAGGAAAAAAGGTCAAACCACATGAACATCAAATATTTGAATAACATCAAAATGGGATATGACAGATGAGATGAAACCAACATTACGAAACCAGATCTTGAATTCCTTTGGAAAAAAAAACTTTTCATTTAAGAAACTTAAAGGAGTTAATTCTGTTCAAGTTCATCACTAATCAATCAATCATATTACTGAATAAAAAAAACCTGATACCAAGTCATAATAAGGAAACTTTAGCTAGATAATAAGTCGTGTTAATTAGTATATCTAGTCTAAAAGATAATACAAAAGAATATAAAACTTACAGTAGATATGTAGCTACTTGATCCTTTAATTCTTGATAGTGAAGGCGGTTTGAAGCACCTGTAAGACAAACAGAAATATTCCAGCAACTAGAGCAATGATACTCCATGGACTACTGAAATAAGTACTTCTCATTTTAGCTATATGCTTTGGCCAGTAACCATTGCAGTACTCGATCAATTTTTCCCACTCTTCTTCATAATAGGAATCACTAATTGTGACCTTTTTGCATATGTTGTTGATCATATTGGCAGCTTCCTCATTTGAACCCATAATGTTGACAAGGACTTTGGAATCTACCAACTTGGCAACATCATCATGAGTATTTACCAACATATCCATAACAAAAGCGTATGAAGTAACATAACCTTGAGTTTGAAATGATTGCTCATATGCAATGAGATTCCTGAAAAGAAACTCAGTGGAATCATGAACGGATAATACTGGCATTGTAAGCGTAGGCCTATTCCAAGACCAAAAAAAACACGCGAACTGATCTTGTTTCACTTCCATCCCCATCACCCATGTTGGATCTTTGCTAGGTTTGAAGTTCACCCCCGCTCTATCTAGTTCTATAGACGAATGAATGATATGGGTCATGTTAAGTTTCTTAACATAATTATCTGGAGGCATGTAACATTGATGCAGTATGCTAAGAAAATGATCATTGGTACGAAAAGAAACATTGTCGAATTTTAGATCCGCTTTAAAGAGGTTGTTGCAAGTCAGAACTGGCTTGATAAGTTCAATGAAGGAGACCTCAGAAGTAAATTTCAATACAGTGCACTGAAACATTTCAATAAGAAAGAACGAAGGAATTTGGTTTTCAAGCAACATCAAGTCGTGCATAATTGTACGAAATTGCAACTCCTTTCCAGTGTATGAGTTTTCTTGATATGACATATGAACCTCTATCATGAATCCGAGTATAAAACAAGCATCCACAACCATCATTTCGGCAAATTGAGCATCACTAAAGTTCTTTTTCCAAATGTAACATGCCTTGATGGTGTTCAATAATGTGTGCGCCTTTTGCACGCATGATTTCAATATTTCCTCTTGTGGAGATGAATTGATACGAGACATTAGATTAATTAGATAACTTACTTTCTGTCCTTCAAATGCTCTCACATTCTCATCTTCTCTGTGGAGAGGTCCAATGGAGACAAGGATAGGGTTGAAAGAACTTGGGCTGAGATCTCGCAATACGCTGGGTGCCCTGTAAATTGATGGTGAAAATTCACGTGTATGGTTGTCTTCACTATTCACGCGATGAAGAAGACGATTGACAGTCTCCTGAATCATGTTTACGTCTCCAAGCCCCAAATTATGTGGTGAATTATATTTCCTACGCAATTATATATGAGTTAGTCCAAGACCAGAGCATGCATTTGTGGATGCATGTATGCATATACAGGTAAGTTTAGAACACAAGTGATATTGTTAAAGATTATTAAGAGGGACAGAGAGCTTGTCGTATTTTAATTATTCCTATGAAATAGCCAAATATGATATGTCTTCACTAGTTACGTTAGTGTAAGTGTGTTTAATCTATGTTAGTCTTACTTCTAATAATTATTTTCATTTGATAGACATAAAAACATTCTCAAACAACTTTGCCCACTCAAAAATTGATACTTCTTTCTTCAGGTATTGACCGACACATAGTCTAGATGTTATTAGGGAAGTTCAGAAAAACCGAAAAAAATCGAACCAAATTTTCGGTTCCTAACCGTATTCAATTACAAATTCGGTTTTTGTTTTGGTTATTGGATTCATCGTTTTTTTTTTTTTGAAATTGGATTTTTTGGTAATTCGGTTAAACTGTTTAATTTGACTTGTAATTAAATATATTATTTTTTTTATTAATTACATGTACCCTTTTAAACCCACACCCTAGAAATCAAACATCCCCCAGCCCTCTCGGTCTCACATCCTGTTTTCCTCGGTGCCCGATGGTCGACATCCGATGACGACATCTCCGGCGACATCTGAGCGAACTTCCCGTCCCCTCAACCCTAGCCCTCTCCGGCGACATCTAAGCGACATCCGACGACTTCCTCGCTGGATCCTCGCAGACCGCAATACTCGCACCCTCACTCAGTCTCCGGTCACCTCCTAGCTCTCTCCGGCAGCATCTGAGCCATCCGACTTGCACCCACTCAGTCTCTGGTCGCCTTCTAAATCTCATACGTATGTTTTTCTTTTCAGATCCAACTTGAGACTTATTAATTTTATTGGGTTATTTTCTTGTTTTTCAAAGACCAAATTCGATGTCATGTATGGTGTTATGCGGATTCAACCAGCCATCTATGTCCTTTCCTCTCACAACAGTTTCTGTTGATGTTCATGATCATTATTTGGTAGTGTGTTTCCAGTAAATTTGCGAATTTGTTTGATTCAGATGCAATTCTAGAATACGACCTAAAGTCAGCTGGAACGCGAAATGTAGTTTTCATTTAATCTTTTGATTATTCTTCAACGTTATCCGAATTAAGTGCATGTTTGGGATTCCATTTAAAATCAATTTTTTAACTTATTGACTTGATGAAAAAGTTATTAAGTTAAAAAGTTGTTTAATAATTTAAAAAGCACTTTTAGTTTTAACTTTTTGAGTGGAGTTAAAAAGTCATTGTTAAAAAGCTATTTTTTGTGGCTTTTTAACTTTTTATGACTAAAAAGTCATTTATTGTCCTTTTCATACACAAAAGTTAATCCATACATATTTTTAAAAATTTCATTTCAAAAAGTCATAAGTTTATAAGCTGTTCTAACAAAAAGTCATTTTAAACTTAATAAGCAACCCCAAATATGCACTAAGTTTTGATTTGAAAGCCTTATAATTTTTAATCTGTATCTTCAAATTTTCATGATGATAGTTATATATGTGAAACTTGATGCATCTGTTGTTTGAAGGTTTCTACATGGTTGCTCCGTGCAGTTTTGAGACTAATGACTAAGGGTCTTGTAACAACCGAAAATTTAGTAATTTAATAATAAACGTACGAGATTTCGGTTACTGCTGAAACTGTGATGATTGCGTACGAAAAATTCGGCAATTATGACGTAAGCACATTTGGTCATGCTTGAAATCCACAAGGATTTAGCAACTTTTGTTATTGGGGATTGATAGTATGTGAAAAATGATGAACGTGGGCGAAAACCGTGTGCAAAACGGAGTTCGTATGCTCCCGGAATCGCGAAACGAAGTTTAAAACAAATATTTGAAGAAAAACGGGTCAGGCGGTACGCCTGACGTGGGTGCAGAGACCCAGGCGATACGCCTGGCGAGTATGTCGGCTAAAAAAATGGTTTAATTCGACCAGAACATTTCAGAAGCTTCAAAACCCTTCATTTCGACCCTAAACGACTTCCAGACGAAAAAGATCAAGTTCTTATCATCCAAACTTCAATTCTAAGCCATTTGAAGCCATAAATCGCACCACAGATCGTATTTTCAAGTCCCGATCGTAGTTTTACCCGCAGAAACTCGTCAGAACAGGTAACGGTTCATTTTAACCTTCTAGTTTGATTTTGATTGATTAGATCTTGATTTTGAACGTAATAAGATAGTTAGGATTGTTGATTATTGCCTAGATAATGGCTAGGATTGATTAGAAATGAAGAACACGATGTTCTAACGGTTAAATCCTTGTTTTGAGCCGTTGTAATGCCCGGTTTGCATGAAATCACAACTATGATTATAATGGATTAATCCATTTGATTATGATGATGTAAATGATTAGTTTGGTTAATCTTTGAAATGCAAAGGTTAAATCTGAGTGTTCCAAACTAATCACAATCATTAACATACTTATTGGAACGATTATATGATGTTTGTGATAACAGTCAGATTAGTATGTTAATCATGGTTATTAAACCTATTCTAAGACTATGTTGTGATATTTCATGATATCTGGGTAATCAATGATAAGGATTTATCATTTCTAAGCCATTAATCTGTTCAGGAACTGTTTTAGCATTATAATCAACAACATTAACTATTTGATGACTTTCAAGACAATGTCTTTGACATTGAACGTTCAGAAAGATCTAATCAGTAGGTTAAATCATAAATGACGTATTAAGTGTAAACGAATGCAGAGTTACACCATTAGTATCAGTTTACGAGGAATCTTGCTACCGTAAGATATCAGGTGAGTTCTTATAGCCCTGTTTTAAATGTTTTATCATTTTGGGCTGATATGCATGTTATAAAGTTATTTTATGAAAATGATTGTAATCTGATTATGATCAGATAAAGTATGTTTTAAGGTGAAGTATGTTTCAGATAATGAATGTTTATAGATAAAGAATGTTTTAAAGAAAAGAATGTTTTAAATCTCAACTATGATTGAGAAGTAAAGGATTTAAAGAATTTCAGCTGAGATGTAATGAATATGTTAAGCCTCAATGATGATTGAGAAATAAATGATTTTTAAGAATCTCGGCTAAAATATAATGAATGTTTTAAAGTCTCAACTGCGGTTGAGAAAGAAATGATTTTAAAGGACTCAACCGAGGTTGAGTAGGAAATGAGGTTTTGCTGGCTGCGGTTGGGCAAAACTTGAACACTACGGTGAAAGGAGCCGTTTATGATTATGATGGTTTAAATGATTTAAACCATGTTATGATGTATGTTAAGAAGTCTTGTACCGGTATGAGCCGTCAATTTCGGTTGATGGTTAAAGAGTCCTGTGGAAACATAGGCCTGCCGACTGTGTGTCGCCAGTTCAGTTAAAGAAATCTTAGGCATGCTTGAGTTATCAGCTGCGCGTTGATAGTGTTAAAGAAATCTTATACATGTATGAGTTACCAGCTGCGGGTTGGTAGTTTAAGAGCCTTGTGATTGCACAAGCCTGTTTGACTTTAGGGTCAGCAGTTAACGGTGAAGTTCCTTCACTATATGAATGATGTTATGATAATATGTATGTTATGTAAGTATGTTATGATGATATGTATGTGATGAAAGTATGATATGAGAACAGATATGTTATGTATTTAAATTGTGTCATGTGATGACATGAATAAATAAAGATTTTTCTAAGGAATGAACTTAGAACTCACCAGCATAAAGCTGACTTGTTTTACATGCATATCAGGTTGAATAGTTTGAGAAAGGAGACCAGGAAGGCTCATGGCATACGTTGAAGACTATCCCTGGCATAGACTGGCTGTACTATATGACTGTTAGAAGAGTGGGTTATGTTTAATGTGTAAAAGTTTGTTTAGATCTTTATGATAGTTATGTTGTTACCCTACATTCCGCTGCTATGATAATGTAATTATGGTTTAAGTATTATCGGTTTGATGTTTTGCCAACTGAGGGGTTCGGGGCCTCTCAAGTTGGTATCAGAGCCATAGTTTGAGAGATCTGGTCATCCCTAATGACTAGACTTAAACTGAAAATGGGACTGAAGGATAAGAATGCCAGTCAAGGGTAGTTTGATGCCATGAGCTGAATATTATGTATGAGTTAAGACATAGGTGTAAGGTTAGAAAGATAGTTAGAGTCATGCACTTTGGGGTGACGTGATGGGAAACGTTTAGAGCCTATGAGTTAGGTAAATGGTTAATAACACCTGATCAACGTCATTAACGATTTACAAAGCTTATTTCGTGCTAAACTGATCCTGTACTGATTCTCCAATTGTTGCATCCTGTAGGTAGTTAAATGGCTGGACAAAGGGGTAGACCACGGAAGCAACCACAGGAACCTGAAGAACCGCATATCGAGAATGAAGGACCCGTCAATGAAGACGACTACGAGCACAACGAGCGACCGGAAGATGAAGATGAGTTTACTCTAGAGCCTATCGTAGTGAAGGCTATTTCTGATGAGGTCTGTAAAGTTTTGGATGATAAGCTACCAGCTTTGGTTACAAAAATACTGAAGGATACTTTGAAAGACAAGTCTGAAGGAGCTAATGACAGCACCAAAGAAGAGGAAGTTGTGATCACCGGAACTAAGAACGGTGATTTTACGTCAGAGAAACGGAAGGGTTGTGATTACAAGGCCTTCAAAGGATGCAATCCACCCTCATTTGATGGTAAGAAGGATGCTGTGGCCACCTGTCATTGGGTTTCGGCTATGGAGGCGGTTATTGCTATCAGTGAATGCCGGGAAGATCAAGCTGTGAAATTTGCAGCTCACTCATTTACTGAAGAAGCTCTACATTGGTGGAACACTGTTAAGCAGTCAAAGACCACTACTGATGTGGAGGGTTTTAAATGGGAGGACTTGAAGGAATTAGTTATAAAACACTTCTGTCCAAAGAATGAAATTGATAAAATCGAACGGGAATTTCTGACTTTGAAAGCTGGACGTATGAACCATCGGCAATATACGTCAAAATTTAATGAAATGTCAAGACTGGTTCCTCATTTGGTAAATACGGAGGAACGCAGATTGAAGCTATATGTGGAAGGGTTACCACCTAAAGTCCGAACACATGTGAAGGCGCATGCTCCTAGGACTTTTGAATCAGCAGTAGAAATCAGCGGCATTGTTTGGGATGATGTTGTGGAAGCTGAACCAACAAAGGAAGAACCGAAGCAAAAGTGGTCACCGGGATTCAAAAGAAATAGAAATGGTAAACCGGGACTCCCCATGAAAAAGCTTAAAGTAGAAGAATTTGAAACGTGCACCAAGTGCGGAAGGAAGCATGGGGGAGAATGTCGCCTGGGGACTACTTTGTGCTACCGTTGTGGAAAAACCGGACACCTCTCGTATAATTGTCCAACCATACTAAAGTGTTACAATTGTGGTGGGATCGGTCACATGAGCAAGAATTGTTTTAAACCAAAGACAATACCTACTGAAGCCAGTAAACCTGAAAGTAGCAAGGGAGGGGAGAAGCAAAAGGCAAAAGCTCGTGCCTTTACTATGACCAGAGATCAGGCAGCCAAAGACCCGGATGTGGTGACAGGTACATTCTTGATTAATGATATCCCTGCTTCAGTGCTATTTGATTCTGGTGCAAGTATGAGCTTTGTGGCTATTACTTTTTGTGATAAACTGTGTGCAAATGTTAAAAAGATAGAAAATGTCTTTAACATAGAAACTGCTCTTGGTAAATCTACTAGAGTAACGGAGGCCATTGAGGATGATTGTTACATTGATATAGAAGGTCATAGATTCCCTGTTAAGTTGTTTCTGATTACGTTAGGAGGTTTTGATGTAGTTTTGGGAATGGATTGGTTGGCCAAACATGAGGCTAACATTGTCTGTCGACGAAATATGATTTTCTTAACAGCTCTCAATGGGAGATCAGTAACGGTTTACGGGGATAAAGTGTTTAATGCGCCTAAAGTCATTTCAATGATTAAGGCGAGTGAATTTATGAGGCGAGGGTGTGGGGCTTATCTGGCTTATGTTATTGATAAAGAAATTAAGGTAAAAGAATTGGAAGACGTACCCGTGGTGTGTAACTTTCCTGATGTATTTCCTGAGGATTTGCCAGGACTTCCACCTGATCGGGAAATCGAATTCCAAATTGATGTTGTGCCAGGAGCTCAACCTGTCGCCAAGGCACCGTACCGTCTGGCCCCAACAGAGATAAAAGAATTAATGACCCAACTACAAGACCTTCTAGACAAAGGTTTTATACGACCGAGTGTGTCACCTTGGGGTGCACCAGTGTTGTTTGTAAAGAAAAAGGACGGAAGTATGAGGATGTGTATTGATTATAGGGAATTGAATAAGCTCACAATAAAGAATAAGTATCCGTTACCAAGAATTGACGATCTATTTGATCAATTGCAAGGGGCAAGTTGGTTTTCTAAAATAGATCTCAGATCAGGGTATCATCAATTAAAGGTGAGAGAACAAGATATTCCGAAGACAACATTTCGCACACGTTATGGACACTATGAGTTTCTTGTGATGTCTTTCGGATTAACAAACGCTCCTGCGGCGTTTATGGATTTAATGAATCGGGTGTGCAGACCTATGTTAGACCGATCAGTGATTGTGTTTATTGACGATATATTAATATACTCAAGGAGTGAAGGTGATCATGCGTGTCATATCCGGGAAGTTCTTGAAATACTAAGAAGAGAAAAGCTTTATGCTAAATTCTCTAAATGTGCCTTTTGGCTACGGGAAGTACAATTTTTAGGTCATGTTATTAGTCCAGAAGGCATAATGGTGGACCCAGCTAAAGTAGAAGCGGTAATGAAATGGAATCCTCCGAAAACACCAACGGAAGTGCGTAGCTTTCTCGGTTTAGCAGGTTATTACAGAAGATTTATTCAGGATTTCTCTAGGATTGCTACACCGTTGACAAAATTGACGAGGAAAGAAGTAAAGTACGATTGGGGTCCAACTCAGGTTCAAGCTTTTGAAGAACTAAAAAAGAGATTAACCGAAGCTCCTATTTTAACACTGCCGGATGGTAATGAAGACATGGTGGTGTACTCAGATGCGTCTTATCTGGGTTTGGGTTGTGTACTTATGCAAAGGGGAAAGGTAATAGCATATGCCTCAAGACAATTGAAAACCCATGAAGCTAATTATCCAACGCATGATTTGGAATTGGCTGCTGTGGTATTTGCTTTAAAAATTTGGAGGCATTATTTATATGGAGTGAAATGTACAATCTACACAGATCATAAAAGTTTAAAATACTTCTTTGAACAGAAAGACTTGAATATGAGACAAAGAAGATGGCTTGAGTTACTTAAAGACTATGACTGTGAGATTTTGTATCACCCAGGAAAAGCCAATGTGGTGGCTGATGCTCTAAGTCGTAAAACAGAACACTCCGCTATACAAGTTAAGTCTTATAGTTTGGTAATAACCCCAGATTTCCTGAATGAACTTAAAGATGCGCAGAAGGAAGGACTAAAGGAAGAAAATATTGGGTTCGAAAGAATTTTTGGTCAAGTTAAGAATTTAGAAGAAAATGAGTTTGGTATTAAGATCCGGTTTGGTCGAATGTGGGTTCCACGAAATGGGGACATCAGGTGAAGGATTCTAGACGAAGCACATAAGTCATGCTACTCTATTCATCCTGGTGCAACGAAAATGTATCAAGACCTTCGAAAGGATTATTGGTGGCCAGGTATGAAGTTTAATGTAATGCAGTACGTAAACAAATGTTTGACATGTGCACAAGTGAAAGCTGAACATCAGAAACCCTATGGTTATGTGCAACCTTTAGAAGTCCCTGAATGGAAATGGGAACACATCACCATGGATTTTATAACTAAGTTGCCTCTTACGGCGAAACGTCATGATGCTATTTGGGTGATTGTAGACCGGTTAACAAAAAGTGCTCATTTCTTGCCTATGCGGGAGACTTATACGTCGGAGAAACTGTCTGAACTATTTGTGAAAGAAATAATTATGAGACATGGAGTTCCAGTTTCTATAGTGTCAGATCGTGACACGCGGTTCGTTTCAAGATTCTAGAAACGGTTTCATGAATCAATGGGTACAAGACTCAATATTAGCACTGCGTATCATCCTCAGACCGATGGACAGTCTGAAAGGACTATCCAAACCTTAGAAGATATGCTCAGAGCTTGTATTATTGATTTTGGTGGTAGTTGGGATGATCATTTACCATTGGTGGAATTCTCGTACAACAATAGCTACCATGCTAGTATTGGAATGCCACCATATGAGGCATTGTACGGACGGCGTTGTAGGACACCGGTATGTTGGGGAGGTGTAGGACAGAAAGAAGTGGGAAGTAAAGCTGCAGTGTTAGATTTGACAGAAAAGCTTCAACTAGTTAAAGCACGAATGAAAGCTGCACAGGATCGACAGAAATCTTATGCCGATAAAAGACGGAGACCAATAGAGTTTGAAGTAGGTGATCAAGTACTGTTAAAAGTTTCACCATGGAAGGGAGTTATTCGATTCAGGAAGAGAGGAAAGTTGAGTCCGAGATTTATTGGACCTTTTCGAATAATGGCACGGGTTGGTAAGGTAGCTTACCGATTAGATCTACCAGATGAACTGAGTGGAATTCATCCGACATTTCATGTTTCACATCTGAGAAAATGTCTAGCGGATGATGTAGCATATGTGCCTTTAAATGATATTGAAGTTGATGAAAGATTGAATTACATAGAAGAACCAGTTGCAATTGTTGATATGAAAGAGAAACAGTTACGTAACAAGGTGATTAGGCAAGTTAAGGTTCAGTGGAAACACCGAAAAGGATCTGAGGCGACATGGGAGACTGAAGACGAGATGAAACGACTCTACCCACATTTGTTTGAAATGTAACAGGTTTCGAGGACGAAACCTATTGTAAGGAGGGTAGATTTGTAACAACCGAAAATTTAGTAATTTAATAATAAACGTACGAGATTTCGGTTACTGCTGAAACTGTGATGATTGCGTACGAAAAATTCGGCAATTATGACGTAAGCACATTTGGTCATGCTTGAAATCCACAAGGATTTAGCAACTTTTGTTATTGGGGATTGATAGTATGTGAAAAATGATGAACGTGGGCGAAAACCGTGCGCAAAACGGAGTTCGTATGCTCCCGGAATCGCGAAACGAAGTTTAAAACAAATATTTGAAGAAAAACGGGTCAGGCGGTACGCCTGACGTGGGTGCAGAGACCCAGGCGATACGCCTGGCGAGTATGTCGGCTAAAAAATGGTTTAATTCGACCAGAACATTTCAGAAGCTTCAAAACCCTTCATTTCGACCCTAAACGACTTCCAGACGAAAAAGATCAAGTTCTTATCATCCAAACTTCAATTCTAAGCCATTTGAAGCCATAAATCGCACCACAGATCGTATTTTCAAGTCCCGATCGTAGTTTTACCCGCAGAAACTCGTCAGAACAGGTAACGGTTCATTTTAACCTTCTAGTTTGATTTTGATTGATTAGATCTTGATTTTGAACGTAATAAGATAGTTAGGATTGTTGATTATTGCCTAGATGATGGCTAGGATTGATTAGAAATGAAGAACACGATGTTCTAACGGTTAAATCCTTGTTTTGAGCCGTTGTAATGCCCGGTTTGCATGAAATCACAACTATGATTATAATGGATTAATCCATTTGATTATGATGATGTAAATGATTAGTTTGGTTAATCTTTGAAATGCAAAGGTTAAATCTGAGTGTTCCAAACTAATCACAATCATTAACATACTTATTGGAACGATTATCTGATGTTTGTGATAACAGTCAGATTAGTATGTTAATCATGGTTATTAAACCTATTCTAAGACTATGTTGTGATATTTCATGATATCTGGGTAATCAATGATAAGGATTTATCATTTCTAAGCCATTAATCTGTTCAGGAACTGTTTTAGCATTATAATCAACAACATTAACTATTTGATGACTTTCAAGACAATGTCTTTGACATTGAACGTTCAGAAAGATCTAATCAGTAGGTTAAATCATAAATGACGTATTAAGTGTAAACGAATGCAGAGTTACACCATTAGTATCAGTTTACGAGGAATCTTGCTACCGTAAGATATCAGGTGAGTTCTTATAGCCCTGTTTTAAATGTTTTATCATTTTGGGCTGATATGCATGTTATAAAGTTATTTTATGAAAATGATTGTAATCTGATTATGATCAGATAAAGTATGTTTTAAGGTGAAGTATGTTTCAGATAATGAATGTTTATAGATAAAGAATGTTTTAAAGAAAAGAATGTTTTAAATCTCAACTATGATTGAGAAGTAAAGGATTTAAAGAATTTCAGCTGAGATGTAATGAATATGTTAAGCCTCAATGATGATTGAGAAATAAATGATTTTTAAGAATCTCGGCTAAAATATAATGAATGTTTTAAAGTCTCAACTGCGGTTGAGAAAGAAATGATTTTAAAGGACTCAACCGAGGTTGAGTAGGAAATGAGGTTTTGCTGGCTGCGGTTGGGCAAAACTTGAACACTACGGTGAAAGGAGCCGTTTATGATTATGATGGTTTAAATGATTTAAACCATGTTATGATGTATGTTAAGAAGTCTTGTACCGGTATGAGCCGTCAATTTCGGTTGATGGTTAAAGAGTCCTGTGGACACATAGGCCTGCCGACTGTGTGTCGCCAGTTCAGTTAAAGAAATCTTAGGCATGCTTGAGTTATCAGCTGCGCGTTGATAGTGTTAAAGAAATCTTATACATGTATGAGTTACCAGCTGCGGGTTGGTAGTTTAAGAGCCTTGTGATTGCACAAGCCTGTTTGACTTTAGGGTCAGCAGTTAACGGTGAAGTTCCTTCACTATATGAATGATGTTATGATAATATGTATGTTATGTAAGTATGTTATGATGATATGTATGTGATGAAAGTATGATATGAGAACAGATATGTTATGTATTTAAATTGTGTCATGTGATGACATGAATAAATAAAGATTTTTCTAAGGAATGAACTTAGAACTCACCAGCATAAAGCTGACTTGTTTTACATGCATATCAGGTTGAATAGTTTGAGAAAGGAGACCAGGAAGGCTCATGGCATACGTTGAAGACTATCCCTGGCATAGACTGGCTGTACTATATGACTGTTAGAAGAGTGGGTTATGTTTAATGTGTAAAAGTTTGTTTAGATCTTTATGATAGTTATGTTGTTACCCTACATTCCGCTGCTATGATAATGTAATTATGGTTTAAGTATTATCGGTTTGATGTTTTGCCAACTGAGGGGTTCGGGGCCTCTCAGGTCTGGCTGGTATGAACGAATGGAATGGACGGGGGAATGAAATGGACGGAGAATTGGAATTGACACGGAATGAAATAGATCATTATCATTATATTGTCCTGTTTATTTACATATGGTAATGAAATACAATTTATGGGTCTAGTTGTGGTTCTAATCATTGCTCGAATCATGGGTCGGGTCATGTGTCATGGGTCGGGTAATGGTTCGGACCATCGGTTGGTTATTGTTTAGCTCATGGCTTGATCATGGGCCGTGCCATTGGGCAATTCATGGATCCAGTCATGGTTTGGTTTGTGGATCGGATCATGGTTTGGTTTGTGGATCGAATCATGGTTTTGTTCATGCGACAAATCATTGTTAAGATCATGGTTTGGGTCATGGGTCAGGTCATGGTTTGAGTCATGAGTCAGGTAATTGTTTGTGTCATGGTTCGGGTCATGGTTTTGGTTATGGGTCGGGATGGTTCGCGCCATGGTTAAGGTCATGGGTCGAGTCATGGTTCGAGTCATGGTTTGTGTAATGGGTCGAGTCATGGTTTGTGTAATGGGTCAGGTGAAGGGTCGGATCATGGTTTTGAACATGGGTCGGGTCATTCCTTCAAGTGGAAAGGGTTTTCTTTGATTGGAAAAAAATTTGCATTGTACTAAAACAAAACAGGTTAACTAATTTAATTTAATAAATTTAAATTTTATAAATATATTAAATTTACAAGTTAAAGCTATTTACATCCACCTTTAGTCTTTTTCACAACTCTAATAATACTATCTGTTTAACTTGTTTAAAACCCATTTTCAACGTGGCGACCCATTTTGATTTGCCAAACTGTTTGGTTGTTGGGTTTTAACACTAATAAATATTTAGGCTCTGTTTGGGATTGCTTATTTAATTTTAAAGGACTTTTTATTAAAAGTGCTTATTAACTTATGAGTTTTTGAAATGAAGTTTTTAAAAATTTGTTTGGATCAGCTTTTTTAAAATGAATTTTTAAAATATCAAAATTCAAAAGAACATTTATTTTATTGACATCATTTTAAGGTTATTGGGTAAAGTGTAAAGAGTGTGGTAGATTTGTAATTTTATGTCAATAAATCATAAGTCATTTTGAAAAGTTAGAATTTTTAGCTTTTTAAAAACAACTTATTACCCTTTTACGAAAAAGTCATTTTCAAAAGTCATTTTAAGTTTGACAAATAACTTGTTAACTTATTGGCTTTTCGAAAAAACCAATAAGTCAATAAGTCATTTTTAGATAAAATCTTAAAAAAGGCCTTAATCATGTTTAGTTAATCAATTTCACGCGTCAACCCACCAAGCCTGTTCTTACGGTAGATATTTTTCTTTCAGTTAGTTTATCACGTTCTTTTTTATTTGAACAGTAGACGCCCGGTCACTTGGGATCACCCTGGCAAACAGATCACCCTTCCGCCTGAATAACAGAGCGTGGTGACCTGACTCACCCGTCCAGAAGGAGACCTACAATTAGGAAAACCCCTTGGCTCAACCCAAAGCAATATTTGCTCTAGGTAAGACTCCAATCTAAGATCTCTCATAAGAGAAGTCAAGAGGCTAGCACTAGGCTAGAAGCGCTTTGGTAGTTAACTTATCACATTCAGTATGAGAAAATACAAGCCAAAAATAAGAAAATATGTTAAATACACCCATTTTAACCAAGAAAGACAATCCAAAATCATAAATGCATGGAATTAACGAAATATAACTAATATGAATTACTATTATCACTAATGATTTTAATCATTTTTTGATAGTAAGTGATGTACTTTACAACTAAAGTTATATGTTCAAATTTTACAAACGTAAGTTGTGATGATCTTATTCTTAAAAATCTAACTAAAGCTTTAAAAAAGATAAAATTATCGATCACATACCAGATATATCTTAGCATACAGTGGCAAATGAGGTCGTGAATACGATGGTGCTGATCAGCTGAGTCTCGACTATCGATCGAGAGGAGACTTGGAGATATAAGAGTTGGGAGTATATGCAAGTCTTTGGTGACAAACTGACAATTCGTCATTTGGGTGGCCAACGTTTAAAGTTCCACAATTGTAACTTTGGAGAGCCCACATTTCAACTTCACAACTTAATATCCACATGGAGATTGAAGAAAATTTTTATATCATACGTAGAAGATTTCCATTAATAAATACCGACTAAAGAAAATAAATGTTTTCGATAAAACATGACGAGTGGAAATTTCCTAATGAATTTGTATGACCGCAACACGGAATAATGTATCATCACCATCACCCAAGTTGACCCTAAATAAAGTCTCCAAGAGTGTATTTATGAGAGGCCCCGTTCCCCGAGAGTCCCTCAGTTGGTTAAACATCAAAAGCATAGCTCTTAAACTGTACAATTGTCATATACTATAGCAGCGGAGTTCGTTACGTAACATTTAACCCTAACAGGAATGCCAGCTCTTGAATAGGTAGTCTTTATGCCATGCCACGAGCCATCATATCTTCGTCATAATCTGCTCAACCTGACATGCATGCTAAAACAAGTCAGCTTTCGCTGGTGAGTTCTAAGTTAATTTTTCATAAAAATCTTTACCCGTTCATATATGTATATAACACAACATAAGTTATAACATACATAGCATCATAACTTACTGCTGACCGAAGTCAACAGTCTCAGTCATACTGAACATAAAACATTAGCCATTACTATTGACCCAAGTCAACAGTCTCAAAACTTTATAAAATATAACATAATTCACAGGTATAACATACCTGTCATCATAACATCTATCATATTATTCATAAAACATTAGGCTCAACTGTTGACCCGAAGTCAACAGGCTTGTGCAGCACGAGGCTCTTAAACTATCAACTCGTAGCTGATAACTCATACATGTATAAGATTTCTTTAACACTATCAACGCGCAGCTGATAACTCAAGCATGCCTAAGATTTCTTTAACTGAACTGGCGACACACAGTCGGCAGGCCTATGTTTCCACAGGACTCTTTAACCATCAACCGAAATTGACGGCTCATACCGGTACAAGACTTCTTAACATACATCATAACATGGTTTAAATCATTTAAACCATCATAATCATAAACGGCTCCTTTCACCGTAGTGTTCAAGTTTTGCCCAACCGCAGCCAGCAAAACCTCATTTCCTACTCAACCTCGGTTGAGTCCTTTAAAATCATTTCTTTCTCAACCGCAGTTGAGACTTTAAAACATTCATTATATTTCAACTGAGATTCTTAAAAATCATTTACTTCTCAATCATAATTGAGACTTAAAACATTCTTTTCTTTAAAACATTCTTTATCTATAAACATTCTTTTACCTGACCATAATCAGGTTAAAATCACTCTCATACAATACTTTATACATACATACAATCATTTTCATAAAAGAACTTTATAACATGCATATCAGCCCAAAATGATAAAACATTTAAAACAGGGCTTTAAGAACTCACAATCATTTCAAAGATATTTATCATGCATGCACATCAGCCCTAAAACGTTAAAATAGTAAAAGAGGGCTCATAGAACTCACCTGAGCTATAGCACAATTTGATAGCTCCTCTTCCTTTCCTTACTTTCTCACTTCACAATGATATCCTATTAATATGAACATATCATCATGATTATAACCTTATCATTAAGGTTCTCAATTTACGATTACCGCTCAAAACTTCGGCATATCGTAACTTTCATTCGGAACTTTATTCCAAAATTCCGTTTACACTCATTTTGATCATTCTTATCTTTACAATCTTGTTATGCTTAAGATTGCTTATTCGCTCGGCTTAATTAAGCGTATTCTCTTATTTACTTAATTCGTCTTAGGCGTTGCTACTTACTGATTGAATCTTTCTGAACATTCAATGTCAAAGACATTGCCTTGATAGTCATCAAATAGTTAATGTTGTTGATTATCCCACTAGACAGGTTCCTAGACAGATTAATGGCTTAGAAATGATAGATCCTTGTTATTGATTACCCAAATATCATGAAATATCACAAGGTAGTATTAGAATAGGTTTAATAACCATGTTTAACATTCTGATCTGCCTGTTATCATAAACATCATATACTCGTTCCAGTGAGTATGTTAATGACTGTGATTAGTTTAAAACACTTAGAATTAACCTTGTATGTCCAAAAATTTATTAAACTAATCACATACTTTGTCACTACCAAATGGTTTAAACCAATATAACCATTATTATGATTTCATGCAAACCGGGCATTACAACGGCTCAAAACAAGGATTTTCCCATTAACAGTTCGAGTTTTTTGTTTATAATTAATCCTAGCCATCATCTAGGCAATAATCAACAACCCTAACTATATCATCACGTTCAGAAACAAGATTTAATCAATTATTACCAATCTAGAAGGTTAGAATGAACCGTTACCTCTTCAGACGGAGTTCTGCGGTTAAAAAGATGATCCGGACTTGCAGAAACGTTCCCTGCTGCGCTCTAAACCTTGAGAAGCCTTCAAAATTGAGTTTTGATGGATTAAAGGGTGGTCTTTCGTGTGTGGTGGCTGGAAACGTCGAAGGGAAGAAATAAAATAGTTTTCTAGATGAATTCTGATATTTCTTCCAACTTTAAGTCGGTTTCCCCTCGTCGCGTACCGCGAGCGTAGCCAGATAGGAGCTTCGCGTACCGCGAAGAAATCCGGAAGATTTAGATATTTTGTACACATCGCGTACCGCGAAGAGGATCAAACACGAGCTTCGCGTACCGCGACTATCCCCAGAATTCAATACTTAGAAATTTTTCTTCGTTTTTCGATTCCGGACAATCCGTAACTCCGTTTCGCGCATGGTTTTCGCCCACGTTCACCATTTCTCGCGTACTACCATCCTGTAATAATTTCGATTGTCAAATCAGCGTGGATTTCATGCGCGATCAAATGTGCTAAGTCTTTGGCTGTTACAAATCTACCCTCCTTACAAGAGGTTTCGTCCTCGAAACCTGTTACGTATTAAACAACGTGGGTAGAGTCGTTTCATCTCACCTTCAGTCTTCCATGTAGCCTCAAATCCTTTTCGGTGTTTCCATTAAACCTTAATTTGTCTAATCGTCTTGTTACGCAATTGTTTTATTTATGTCAACAATTACAATTGGTTCTTCTATGTAGTTTAACATTTCATCAGCTTCAATAGCGTTTAATGGTACATATCCTACATTATCTGCTAGACACTTCCTAATCATCGTACAACCACTGCTACCAAGTGTAACAATGGCTTATGTTGGCACAAGTCTCCATAAGCGTTGATCTGACCCGCCGAAGCGTTCTGCAGATCCATACTTACCCAGTAACAAGTACTGGAGCAACCATACTTACCCCATACGAATATGGGAGCAACATCATACTTACCCTATAGCACTTATAGGGATATCATTCATTCATCATACATGATACACTAGCATCATATCACCATTCCGTATAATCATCATACATTTCATGCTAGCATCATAACGGCATTCATCATAGTCACCATGACATCTTAAACCTGTCATGCTAGTACTACTTCATCCTATAAATTTTCTAGTAACATAGGATTACTCATAACATACTTTATTGGTATCATATCATCATAAAATCCGAGCATCATACCATGTCATGCTAGCAACATATCATCATATCATTTATCATGGCATCGTGAACACGTTATGCTAGCATATAATCATCATAGCATCATACTGTCATCCTAGCAGCCTAGGATTTCATCATAACACCTATAATTGTCATCATACCATGTTATCATACAATTCATCATCATAACTTACTAACATGCATTCATCATGCTTAGCCGACTTTCATGCATAAATCGTGCTAAAGCTAAACGTACATACATAGTCATGGTATATCATCATTCATCATTCGTTCATCAGCATCATAAGCACAGAACAACGTAAACATAACAATAAGCATGCTTTAATCACACGTTGAAGATCACATGGTAACAAATCGTTTTCCCCTTTATGTCATACTTTAGCTGTGACAGGTAGCTTATTATGACACTTAATCCTTACGTCCTTATCTTTTCCTAGCTGTATGCTACCACATGTCATATTCTTTAGCTACAGCATGCGTTATTCTTTACTTTGTTGACTGTGCTAACATTTTCACATTTAATCTCTACCAACACTTATCTCTCTTGGCATTAAACCATTTACAAAGCACTTGTTGGAATTTGGTCATAAATAACTCTTCTTAACATAACTTACATACATATCTTAACACATAAGGTTGTCAATGCATAAGGCCAACCAAATTTTTCATTACATAAAACAGACCAACCCAAATCATAGCGCTACGGCGAGATTTCGTTGATCAACTTATAATAAGAATCTTCTTGTTTCCCCTCAATAGGAGGACTTTATCATTTACATTATCATTTGCCTCATTAAGAGGGCTTCATCATTTTCCATTGTTAAGAAGACTTTATCGTTTGCCTCAACAAGGAAACTGCATCATTTGATCCACTTTATGCACGACAATCTTATCATAAAACCTTCCTTTGATAACATACGTATGCACACTATCACATAACGATACCATGAATTTTCTTACACCTGAGACAATGGCAATCATTCTTTATCTTTAAGCTTGTATTAATACAAAGCTACTTAAGTAGTTTCTTGCCATAGATGCAAGACTCTCTTAATATCTATAACCGTATTAAACCCACATCTTACAATCTATATTTTAAGCTCTATACATATTCTATGCATGTTCAACATATGTCATCTTGTGAAGATAATATAGTTTATTAAACGATAACAATGTTGCAACACGTAGGTATCCTCCTCTAGCATAAATAGCTTTACGTTAGAGTTATTAAAATCATCTCTAACATCTTTAGCATACCAGTTCTTGGTTCAATAGGTCGTCACATCACTTCTTGTCAAAAGCAATTCGTATTATTTCACCCTTTCATAACCTTCGAACTTTCTTGATGGTTTAACATTTCTTTTCATTCGCATTTGACATAAGACTAACTCTATACTTTTCATTCACTTATACCCTATGCCAGGCATGCATTCATTTACCATCATTTATCTTTGCTTATCAATCCCTAATCACACCTTTATCACCTATGTTCGTGTAGTCAGCTTTAATATCTCACTTTAACGTTTAGTAAACATCAGTGCAATTTCCAAATCCTAATGTCAACATGCATTTCCCAACCTAGTGGGACCTTGTCAGGATTTAGGATACTAACAAAGCATTATTATTCATAACACAGAGAATAATCTCATCTAATCTCTAGGTCAAAATTTTTTTTTTTTTTTAACTTACATTACCTCAATCGGATGTACTCATCCTTACTTTATAACATTATTTATTCGCATGTGATGAATAATTCATCCATAAATAAAGTTCCTTAGTTCCTTTATAAGCCATTTCCTTCATTCATACGTTAGTTCTATCATTCGTAAACCAATTGGATCACCTACACATAAACTCAGTCAACCATGCTGATTCTCTTCATCCGTGATTGATTTATTTCATCCATATTGATATACATACATTCCTATCTTCATCATGTTACCGTTGCCCGAGTTATAACACCCTGCACTGCATTCATCATTGTTGTCCTCAACACTTTCCATGTATGCTTTATTTCTTGGACCGTCATCATCTTCAAAATATATTTCTATCGTTGATCGAACTCTGTTTTCATGTTCCAATGGTTTCCTTCATTATCGACCTTTTAGTTAGCACGTTTACCATTCCTTAGGATATGCCATTCAGCATTAACTTCCCAATAACTTCAATAATGCAATCAACATGACCCTAATGCAATTTAGGATATATAAGGTATGCGTATGATAGACAATAATACAAACTCAGTTGTATAGTAAATCATTAATAACAGTGTCCGGAATGTCATTAATCATTTACTTTTCCAACCTTGTTTATATTATTCTCATTTATACTTTATACCTATTAATCCATGAATCTTTGTCAAACCAATAAGGTAAGACCTTAACCAATATTCTTCTGACCAAACAAGCATTCCCAATTGTTTTCACAACTCTATCAACCTTTATAATTTCATTTTGTTCTTTACCTTTATTGGCATCAAGTGGTTATACTTCGTTTGGTCATGGAAAGTCATGTGACAGACGAAACCCGAGCATTACTCATATAGATAAATTCGTAACCGCAGAAGCTAATTGCGGTCCCTATTATCTGTACTCGTGTGTCTAGGGTTTCTTCCAACACATGCCTAGTTCATTTCCTAATAAATATTATTATTACCAATAGTCTAAACATTCCAACATATTCATACATCTTAACACATATAGGTACATATACATGTATTTTACTTTAACTACTTCACATTAACTTTCAGACATATACATATTAAATCTATTTACACTATTTCATAACATATACTCTTTACTTTAGCATGACGCTCGTGGCATTGAACAACCTTTGACTGGCTTCCTTAACCTTGGTCCCATTCTCAGTTTAAGTTCAGGCATCAGGTTATGCCCGAATCTCTCAAACTATGGCTCTGATACCAACTTGAGAGGCCCCGTTCCCCGAGAGTCCCTCAGTTGGTTAAACATCAAAAGCATAGCTCTTAAACTGTACAATTGTCATATACTATAGCAGCGGAGTTCGTTACGTAACATTTAACCCTAACAGGAATGCCAGCTCTTGAATAGGTAGTCTTTATGCCATGCCACGAGCCATCATATCTTCGTCATAATCTGCTCAACCTGACATGCATGCTAAAACAAGTCAGCTTTCGCTGGTGAGTTCTAAGTTAATTTTTCATAAAAATCTTTACCCGTTCATATATGTATATAACACAACATAAGTTATAACATACATAGCATCATAACTTACTGCTGACCGAAGTCAACAGTCTCAGTCATACTGAACATAAAACATTAGCCATTACTATTGACCCAAGTCAACAGTCTCAAAACTTTATAAAATATAACATAATTCACAGGTATAACATACCTGTCATCATAACATCTATCATATTATTCATAAAACATTAGTCAACTGTTGACCCGAAGTCAACAGGCTTGTGCAGCACGAGGCTCTTAAACTATCAACTCGTAGCTGATAACTCATACATGTATAAGATTTCTTTAACACTATCAACGCGCAGCTGATAACTCAAGCATGCCTAAGATTTCTTTAACTGAACTGGCGACACACAGTCGGCAGGCCTATGTTTCCACAGGACTCTTTAACCATCAACCGAAATTGACGGCTCATACCGGTACAAGACTTCTTAACATACATCATAACATGGTTTAAATCATTTAAACCATCATAATCATAAACGGCTCCTTTCACCGTAGTGTTCAAGTTTTGCCCAACCGCAGCCAGCAAAACCTCATTTCCTACTCAACCTCGGTTGAGTCCTTTAAAATCATTTCTTTCTCAACCGCAGTTGAGACTTTAAAACATTCATTATATTTCAACTGAGATTCTTAAAAATCATTTACTTCTCAATCATAATTGAGACTTAAAACATTCTTTTCTTTAAAACATTCTTTATCTATAAACATTCTTTTACCTGACCATAATCAGGTTAAAATCACTCTCATACAATACTTTATACATACATACAATCATTTTCATAAAAGAACTTTATAACATGCATATCAGCCCAAAATGATAAAACATTTAAAACAGGGCTTTAAGAACTCACAATCATTTCAAAGATATTTATCATGCATGCACATCAGCCCTAAAACGTTAAAATAGTAAAAGAGGGCTCATAGAACTCACCTGAGCTATAGCACAATTTGATAGCTCCTCTTCCTTTCCTTACTTTCTCACTTCACAATGATATCCTATTAATATGAACATATCATCATGATTATAACCTTATCATTAAGGTTCTCAATTTACGATTACCGCTCAAAACTTCGGCATATCGTAACTTTCATTCGGAACTTTATTCCAAAATTCCGTTTACACTCATTTTGATCATTCTTATCTTTACAATCTTGTTATGCTTAAGATTGCTTATTCGCTCGGCTTAATTAAGCGTATTCTCTTATTTACTTAATTCGTCTTAGGCGTTGCTACTTACTGATTGAATCTTTCTGAACATTCAATGTCAAAGACATTGCCTTGATAGTCATCAAATAGTTAATGTTGTTGATTATCCACTAGACAGGTTCCTAGACAGATTAATGGCTTAGAAATGATAGATCCTTGTTATTGATTACCCAATATCATGAAATATCACAAGGTAGTATTAGAATAGGTTTAATAACCATGTTTAACATTCTGATCTGCCTGTTATCATAAACATCATATACTCGTTCCAGTGAGTATGTTAATGACTGTGATTAGTTTAAAACACTTAGAATTAACCTTGTATGTCCAAAAATTTATTAAACTAATCACCTCTTGTCACTACCTAATGGTTTAAACCAATATAACCATTATTATGATTTCATGCAACCGGGCATTACAACGGCTCAAAACAAGGATTTTCCCATTAACAGTTCGAGTTTTTTGTATATAATTAATCCTAGCCATCATCTAGGCAATAATCAACAACCCTAACTA